>OX438932.1:12688114-13888114 GCA_949316025.1 Lapara coniferarum
TATCGAGACACGCGGCAGCGTGTCAAGCCAAGCAAAAAAAAAAAAAAAAGTCGAAGCTGCCTAGTGTAGTTTCACCCGAACCATTTGAACTTTTGACGCCTCCATAACTCAAAATCTATTTAACGTAAATACCTGAGATTTGGTTTATGTATTAAACCCCTTCAAGTTAACTAGAATCCCAAATTTCATAAATATAGCTCAAATGGTCATTGAGATACTAACATCTAAAAATCGGCATTTTTATCACTGACTGACATATAGATCAAAAACCCTAACCCCACTTCCAGATGACCTAGAAAGTTGAAATTTGGTGTTCAGATAGGTAATTGTATGTATACAAAGGAAAAAATCTGAAAACAATAAATTTTTAAGATTTGAAACATTTTCCAAGCAATCGGAAAATCTGCATACTATCTATAAATTATCTTTAGAATAATTAACGTTTAGGCGTACACGTCGATTGATGCTTTATTTTACTTTAAATACTATTTACCTTGATCCATTAATTACGTTCCTTCCGTATTAGGGCACCACTTTTGCTGGAATTTTTCTATAAATTTTCCGACTTTAGACAGAGCTGTTGTGGGACACGACGGTAGGTTCCTATAGATACGTTATAGGCATCAGCAACTCGTGCCCACTCTTCAGTCTTTTATATTATATATTTACTTCTATTTCGAGCTCAAATTAACAATTTCTGATTTCTACAATGTTTATTTACATCTTAAGACGTTTATTATTTTGACATGAGATGACATTGGACGTTCTATCATAATACTTGCGAATCATAGAGTTTAAGTAATTATTAAATAGAGGTTTTTATACCAAGAGAACATCATCGCGTGCTCATAGCAGAACGATGAAGCGGTTTACGGCTTTTAATACATTGTTTATTTTCTTTCCGATATAAGTAACTTCATAAATATTGATCAAAGGTAGCTTCTTACGTAATTGTTTTAATTGATTAACTCAATATTTTAATAACTAATATCTTTACGAAAAGTAATGATATCCGATCAAAAACATAAATGTGAAATGTGGAAGCCAAGTCTAATATTAAGAATATGCGTGCTGGTCGACTTCACCGACAAAAGAATTGAAATCTTAATGGTCGCCAAGCCCTGTAGATAATCCTGAAATTATTTATAAGAACACAATCCATTCTAAAATATATTTAAACTAATATTTCTTTATTTTTCTGCTAACACAATGTATGATATTTAAAAGTATAATTTCTTAAATTTGAAGAGTCGAATTATTTACACAAAGCAGATAACTTAGTATAAATTTAACCTCAAGATTTGTCTTGGCTAGTTTTATCAGTAAACATTTTTTTCGAAGAGTAGGATATGTTGACTTTACAATATAAAAACAGTAACATAAAGATAAGTTTATTAGCCAAATATAAGAAAAATTGTATGTGAAGACTAGCCAAGTCAAATCTTGAGCTTAAATTTATACTAAGTTATCTGCTTTGTGTAAATAATTCGACTCTTCAAATTTAAGAAATTCTTTTGTCGGTGAAGTCGACCAGCACGCATATTCTTAATATTAGACTTGGCTTCCACATTTCACATTTATGTTTTTGATCGGATTAATTTTTCATCGTCGTATGGTTTTGTTATAGTTAGTAAAACCAAACCACGTGAAGGTCCTACGGATGCAGGCTGCCTTTACCAGGTTGGTCTGGAAATATTTAGGGAAGGCCTATTTTCAGTTGGGATTTCCAGAAGCTGAAGCAGGAGAAATAACTCTCCTTCTTTCGCAGTCGGGTAAAAAGCAAAATAACAAACGTTTAATCAGGAGCTTAAAGTAAATAAACCTTTAGTAAATAAATCTTTGGGTTGACAGCAAAAATAGTGAATTAAAATAATTTGATTTTTTGCAAGTAAGGATTAGTATCGTTTATCAGAACCGGCCCATCGGTGTATCTCGTCCTTAGCGAATTCGGGCGATGAGTACGGGGCACGGTGTCGGCCGCCGTTTCGGGCTCACGCACGCATGGACTTTCGTTTTCGGCGCGGCGCGATTTCACCAGCACTCGCCACTACTCGCATTAGGTCATCGGGTAACGGTTGTACGCTTGTACTGCATGCGGCCCACGTCATGAGCGAAAGCGATTGGATTTTTACGAGTCATGTTGTGGCTTCAAATTTACTTATCTGTACCTGTTGCTTGGTAGATTCGGCAATCAAAATAGTAATTGTATCAAAATATTTATGGAATTATATCTCTGGCTAGCTTCATTTAAGTTATATATTTAGCATTATTTAAGTTATATAAAGCACGAAAAGCCGTTAGTCCTGCGCCTGATCACTCTCCGGTCATGTCGGATTGCCGTCTCACCGGACTATGAGAGTGGAGAAATAGCGAGTGCACCTGTGTATTGCGCACACACTTGTGCACTATAATATCTCCTGCGTACCTGGCTGATCTCCGTCGAGATTGGCCGCCGTGGCCGAAACTGGCTAGGAGGATTTCATTTCATATTAAGATTTACAATATTCTTCGGCCTTTATTAAAAACATTTCCGCTTATTCCTTTCAATCCATAGACCTACTCGATTACTGAATAATTACCGTCAAACAACCACAATCAACAAATCTTCCAGGGTTTATGCCTAATTTTACAATTGTCATTATCAATTTTTCTTATAAGTATCATCGCTATCTCCCACACCTTACGCCCGAATCTGTTTTCCTTTCATTTGTCTCAGACTAATTCTGTGTCAGTGGTGTGAGGTCGCCTGAGGGGCTTTGCGGGAGGAGAGGGACGCGCCGGAGGGCCGCACGCTAACGGCACTCCGAGTTTTAGACCAGGAATGCCGTCGCACCACTTCGGGATGTTAAATAATAGTATTGGTCGTTGATTATACACCCTATGAGTTAGTCATTTGGTGTGAGATTGGCTTTTAATGATTGTATTCGATCCATGTTCTGGGTAGAGATTGAGTAATGTAAAATTAATGTTTCAGTAACGAGCAACTGTCAGTTTGATAGTAGTGCGGTGTTTCCCAGGAACAAATGACAGCATCTGCATGTCCTCTAATATAGTTATATTTATAGTATACTAGGTCTCGTTCGCTGCTTCGCTCGCGTGCATAGCCTTTCGCGTTACAAAGGTCACTAAAACACAGTACCTACGATACCAGCGGCATCAACTCAAAGAATCAGATAAAAAAATCGATTATTTTCCATGGAAGAAAATTACCAGGATAAAAAGTAGCCTAAGTGTTATTCCAATACATGGTCTATCTGTGTGACAAATTTCATCCAAATCCGGTGAGATGTTTCTGCGTTTACTTCTAACGAACATCCAAAAATTTCCACAAACTTTCGTATTTATAATATTAGTAAGATTATAAATAATCTTCAGAGGATGTCTAATGGCCTAGAGAGCTCTCTAAAACAAATATTACTATTGGAAACGTATTATGGTGTATACATGAGAATCCTAGGATACCTATGCTAACTAAATTTACCATATTTTTTTACTTGTGTATTATGAGTGGTATATTTCCTGATGGAATGAAATAAAGTAAAATAATACCTCTTTTTAAATCCAATAGTACATATGACCCCACTAACTTTAGCCCATATCTGTGCTACCGTCAATAAGCAAAATTTTTGAAAAACTCATGCTTATACTAATTCAAAATTATTTTACTAAAAATAATTTACTTCATGGTAAACATTTTGGATTCACCAGGGGTCGCTCCACTACAGATGCTGGTGTGGAGCTTATGTATATATTTTTGCCACTTGGGAAGAGTCTCAGGATGCTTTAGGAGTGTTCTGTGATCTTTCCAAGGCTTTTTATTGTGTTCACCATGATATTCTTATCGGGATATTGAGCCACTATGGGGCTAATAGCAATGCCCTTGAATTATTTAAATTATATTTAAGCAATAGGGTACAAAGTGTTGATGTCAACGGGAAACTGTCTTTTGGTTACAATAGTTAGTACTAGTTACAATGGGAGTTCCACAAGGCTCAATTCTTGGACCTTTTCTTTTTCTAATTTACATAAATGACTTACCTTATTTCATAAGGGACAATTGTGAAGTAGTGTTGTTTGCAGATGATACTTCCTTATTATTTAAAACTAGCTTTTGCCCACGGCTTCGCCCGCGTTATTAAGTTTTTCCGGGCTAAAAGTACATAAAAACCTTCCCGTTGAATCACTCTATGACTATGACGTTGATACAACTCTTAACAAATAATGCATTAATTTCGACCAAATTTGATTACCAGAAAAACGGTTCTAGTGAGTTAATCTTAAAAGATAGACACATACTGTTGCGGACATTTTTTTAGATCATTTCAAGAGGGATAATTGTTCCATACATATATTTTTGGTATCTTGAACCGTTTTCGCAGCGCACGCAATGGAAGCCCTCAAGGATGAATAATTTTCCCCGTTTTTTTTTACATTTTCCATTATTTCTTCGCTCCTAATAGTTGCATCGTGATATTATATAGCCTAAAGCCTTCCTCGATAAATGGTCTATTCAACACAAAAAGAATTTTTCAATTCGAACCAGTAGTTCCTGAGATTAGCGCGTTCAAACAAACAAACAAACTCTTCAGCTTTATAATATTAGTATAGATAAGTCGACATCAATCAATTCTTGACGATGTAAGCAATACTCTTTCAAAAATAGTGCATTGGTTTAGCGTTAGTAATTTATTATTAAATAGTGGCAAAACAAAATGTATTAAATTTGTCATACCTAATGTCAAAAAAGTTAACGCTAACATTTTTATAAATAGTGACGAGTTGAGCCTTGGGGATACAACCAAATTCTTGGGTATCACATTGGACTCTAAACTTCAGTGGGGTCCGTATATACCTGTACTAGCTAAAAAGCTGAGCGCCACAGTTTTTGCATTGAGCAGAATACGCCAAGTGACTGATATTGAAACAGCTAGATTGGTCTATTTTGCTTATTTTCATAGTTTGACGAGTTATGGAATTTTGCTGTGGGGTGGTGCTGTTGACCTTAAATAAGCAATATTTGTTCTTCAAAAGCGAGCTATAAGATCTATCTACTCTCTAAGCTCTAGATGTTCTCTAAGAGAAAAATTTAAAGAAACAAATATAATCACAGTAGCATAACAATTTATATTCGCTAATTTAATGTACGTACATAAGAATATAGAAAACTTTCCGAAGGTTTGCGATATCCATGGCTTAAATACTAGAAGCAAAAATAACCTAGTTAATCAGAAAACCAGGCTCCAAAAAATCAACTAATCTTTTAAGGGTTACTGTATACACTTCTATAATAAAGTTCCCACTGAAATTAAATGTTTAAACATTAGCAAATTCCAAATAGTTATTAAGCAAAAGTTATATAATAAAGCTTATTACAAGATTTCCGAATACATAGAGGATAAAAAGGCCTGGGATTAAATATTTTCGTGTGATTTTCTTTGGAATCATGTCTTTCGTTTCAACAAAGTTTCTTTTGCTTTAATCTGTGAGCGGCTTCGGTATGACACTCCTTAACTGTCTGTGCCTGCGGCGGCGTCGTGTGCCGGGTCGGCTACTTCCCTGCAACATGGTTGAGGAGGCCGATGGCTGGCACATGCGTCATACTCATGAACTGGTGCTGCTTGTGTGGACTGGTCTGCCCTTTTCGCTTACCACATCTAAGTATTAGGGGTATATCTTGAACTTAGATTAATAACGACATCTTGAAGAATTTCAGACCAAATTATTATATGATTCCCGAGAGGTATATGCACTCGTATAGGATTTTAAAATTTATTACCTTTTTTTGGGAGTATATAAATGAACTGCTCTAAACAAAAATAAAAAATATATCTATATCATACACACATACACACACGCCTGTTATCCCCGAAGGGGTAGGCAGAGGTGCAACTAGTGCACCCACTTTTCGCCGTTATTCCGTCCCATGTTGTGATAGGGTGCGAGCCTATTGATAGGGGGCGAGCCTATATCATGTAATATATTTTTTTTATTATTAATTGTATTTTATACCTTGAACTGATTTTGAAAAGAGCAACACTAGAGTTTCTTGCCCGTTCTTCTCTAGTGAGAACTGCTTTCCGAACTGGTGGTAGAGTTAATATTGACTGAATCTAAATAATGTATAACATTTTATGGGTTCGAATAAATTTATTTCATTTAACCTCATGTAAAATAAAAAAGTTTAAAACATTAGAGTATTCGGCTGTTCCATTAGATAACAGTATTTCGCAAGATTCGTATCATGGCGCCTAGTTCTACGGCGTGTCGCTCGTATAGTGAACGGAATGAATGCCGAATGTAAATAAGCCGATACATTCCTACGCGTTCGGCGTGTGAGGAAGCACTTTCTTTCCGATATTTTACTACAAATAGTTTGTGATTGTCATTCTTATGCTGCGTATGTAAGTAAAAAGGTAGAAAGGTTTTTCCTCATAACCTAACTTTAAAAGGATTTAGATGAAATTAGGTATACGGGTAGGTCGTGTCCTGAATTAACACATAGACTACTTTTTATCCTGGTAAAATAAAATACTTTATTAATCACGTAGGCGAACATAGTTGCGCCATAGAGTAATAAGACTCTTATTAGTCTATGGTTGCACTTATGATAAGTCAAGATACATTCAATTAATAATAATTATTATTACAATAAATCACTTACATTATTATTGACATTTTTATAGGGAGCAAAATCAATGAAACATAAATAAAGAAGCCAAGCTCGGGCTGGCAGGAAAGAGAAGCAATTTTCTCCCATGGGAAATAATTGATATTTTTAATCTGCTTCTTAATATAGATGGTGCTGGCATCGTACTGGTTTACGCGAACGAAGCCGCGAGCAAAACCTAGAGTCAAATAAAATTTACTTAAAACATTGAAGTAATCAATGTAGGGCACAAGTATGTCTAACTAACTCCCTGTTTACAGGTCTGCTGGACAGCATGTCGGACCAGGTGGTGACGAAGGAGTGTCCCGGCGTGTGCGTGCACCCCCTCACCTCGTTCGTGTGTACCAACGTCATCGCGGAGGGGAAGTGTCCTACTGAGATGGTGTGTTGCGGTATGTATGCCTTCTTGTTTATATTATTCAATTTCTAGTACTTTCTGATTGTATACCTCCTCTATAACTGAAGTCTACCACGCTAGTGCGGATTGTTCTTATAGAAAACTTCTCAGGTATGTAGGTCTCCTCATGATGATTCTTATTCACTGTTAAAGCGAGCAATAATTCACAATGAATGGACACATAATATTTGGAAAAGTCAGAGGTGCCCTTGGGTTTCGAACCTGCGGACATTCGTCTTAGCAGTCTGCTTCACTCCCAACTAGGCTATAGCCGCTCTAGATAGAACAGTGTGGTACGAATAATACATAAAATTTTGATCAATGACAATAGCGTCCTTCGTGGGCTTTAGAATTATGCCAGAATTATTATCCTGAGATGGACAATAAATTATTCCCGATCGAGAATAATTTGAACGAGTCGCTGAGGCTGGCTTTTCACAAGTGTATTCACTCGGATAAAAACCATATCTGATACCTGCTTTCCAGCATACATCTATACATATGTACTAAGTTGGTTGAAAAAAGTAACACGGTTTTCAATTTGAAAACAAGCCAGTAGGCTGTTTATGTCCGGAAGTATTGCTCAAATGACACAAGTGTACAACCACGCCTTTTCGATGTTTCGTTTTAAAATAAACCGTTTAAAATTGAGACGGATGCTGTTAGACATAAAGATTACTGAGAAAAAGTCAATCAGAATCTCCAGTAATTACAATGGGCACCAAACTGGAACACATCGGTTTATTCTCGTCGCTTGGCGGAATAAATAGACGAAGCGGTGGTACCCAGACTGACTCTCGATAAGACTGAGGAGATTTATTAGAAAGACTAAGAACCTGTTTCGCAAGTTTAAAGTAAATTTAATTTTACAGTCATCGCATTAAACTGCTAACGTAGATAACAGATACTAACTACTACAATACTATACTTTTTCTCTCTTCTTGCATGAAATATCACGATAAATAATAAAAATATATATTTTAAACTATTAGAATATTTGCACGTCAAAAATGATATGACACCGCTTATGGAATACTGTAATTAAATCCTACTTAATATTATAAACCCGAAAGTTGTAAAAGTGTATGGATGCATGTACGTTTGTTACTCTTTCACGCAAAAACTACTGAACGGATTTCGATGAAATTTGGCACACCGGTAAATCATGTCCTGGACTTTAAATAAAAGTACCGCTTTATATTTTCCCGGGAGAAATATTAACCTATGTTCCTCGCTGATAATGTAGCTTTATATTGGTTTGACAATTTTGAAATCGGTCCAGTAGTTTTTGAGTTCATTCGTTACAAACATACAAAATACAAACCATTCCTCTTTATAATAGTATAGATTGCCAATTTTATTGAACTATATTTTATTGGACATTATTTTGTTGTTTTATCAACAGTCTTTTTTATACGATTAACATAAATATTTGTCAATTTCCAGGAAACGACACGCTCCCCACCACTGAAGAGCCGACCACGACCGACTCCTACGAAGAGGAGGACGAGGAGCCCACTACCAACACTCTCGACTACCCCTATCACAAAAACAGTGGTAATTATTAGGTATACCCTTGTAAATATTAGGATTACATTAACGATTTGGGTTTACGTAACAATAGTATGCAGCATTGATAATGCTTCTCAGTGGGCATTTCCAAAGCAGCGGTAAATCGGATACGTTATTGTATCGCCTTCAGGCCCGCCATCACGGATTCAACTAAGTTTAAGGCGGTAGAAACCAATCTCACGTTTGAGCAAAGTCTCAAGTAGACTTTTAATGTATTGAATTATTTAATAAACCAAGCGAAAACTCATTTAACCCGTCAAGCCCCGCTTATATATATAGATGTATGGGGAAACCCTATATATATGGACGCCGGCGTCCGTCGCGGGGCTTGACGAGTCAAGAGCTTGTTCTCAGCTGAGTAAGCGCTGTTGCATAAACAAAACTTAACTGTCAAAATCTTTTTATATATATTAACTCAAGATGTCATTTGAGCTGATGTTAGTATTAGTTTATTAAATAGCGACTATCTTAGGGTGCTGACCTCAATTTGACGGCGTCTCAGCTGATATCGCACTTCGGAGCAAAATTGAGTTGTATTAATACGCCCCTTAGGCTAGCAACTTCTCTCAGCAATATATTGCTTAAAAATTTGCGTTCTATGCGTTGATGAGTTTACACTAGCGGCAATACATCAATAATTCTATACACATTTGCAGAAGTTAGCTTGCCGAGACTGTTTACACGTTAAAAATAGCTTGCGGAAGATAACTTCAAGTTATCTTGCTTGTCTCAACCCTACATTAGAAAAAGAATCGGGTGTTTGGGGCTGACATCTTACATCATGAAACCCCAAAACCACCAAATGCTGGTTTTTGGTCGGGCCGGTCTATGTTGTAGACTACATGGTTGCTTTTAGTATTATGTTGTACTTACAGTACAATTTTTTTAGCGTAGTATTTAAACAAACTTTCCAAACAACGACAACATTCAGCCTTAAATAAATAAAATTATAATAATCAAAATGCAAAGATACAGAGTTATCAGTCCTAGGAATAAAAACCAAGATCTTCGGTCTACAGCTCAAATACGTACCCACCAAATCTAGAACATTCTCAAACAATAAAGTATTAAAATAGCATTTAACCCATTCCAGGGTACAAGAATTGTACCGGAGTGTGCGTGAAGCCGCAGCATGCTCAATACTGCCAGGCGTACCTGACCAGCTCCAACCTGTGCCCCGGGGACATGCGCTGCTGCGTCACCGAGGAGGGGTATGGAAACCGCCGCCCGCCAGACCTGGTCGTGCCGAATGAGCTCAAGAATGCTACCAAGAGTCCCAGTCATAGTAATAAGGTATGTATTATAAAAAGTTTACATTAAAGCAGATAAGTATGTGTTGATAACGCTACAGTTGGAAGAAAAAGATGGTTAGGCAAAACAACTAGGTGCTAACTTTCGTTTACAGCCTTATTTTACATCTTATTAACTGCATTATTAACCGACTTCAAAAAAGGAGGAGGTGATATAACTAATATTTATTCTATTTTCAAAAAAGATTTTGTGCTACATTTGTATTCTTTTCTGTTATTTAAAAATTACCTTATTGTACCGATTAGCAAAACATAGCAAAATCCCAATTAAGTATATAGAATAAATCAAACGGATTCACACATATCTAAGTTGCCTATTTTTGATTCCTATAAATTGTATCTTAGTGAGGATTTATTCCATGAAGAGGCATTTAAGAAGAAGCTTTCATATGCTATTATGGAGGCTACAACAATGTTTTTACTATTCCAGCAACACAAACACAAGTGCAAGGGTCACTGCGCGAGTCAGTACATGTGGCTGATGTGCTCCTCCGTGGACCACGACGCGTACTGCCCCAAGGGTAAGACGTGCTGCAACGACACGCAGTTCACCACGCCGCGCCCCACCACCCCGCGGCCTACCACGCAACGACCTACCACTTATGTGAGTAATGGGACGGCTACCAAAGTATACAGTAAGAGTTTCTGATTTCATGTGGGTTTCATTTCACAACCGGATACGGTTGCCGTAGACTCGCTGTCAATATATTGTTTCATGTTCAAACTGACAGATAACTCTACGATATGATGATAGTAAATGCACTTTGGCGATCCATATTGCTTGCAAATGTCTGTTGTTTACGGGAATTCGAAGAATTGCTTAATTTTATGTTAGGTATTCCTACCTGAAAAAAATACGAAGTAACTTAAAGGTTAGGTACATAAAATTGTTGCAGAAATATCAACGAATGATTGCCAAAAATTGACACTAAAATAATCGTACTATTACCACAAAATACTGAAAGTACTGAACATTACAAATGTGTTGTGTTGCGCAGGCGCCGCTCCCGCGGTGTCCAGGGCGTTGCGTGATGCCCACGTTCGCGGTGTTCACCTGCTCCGCGCCGATCCTGGAGCGCTCGCAGTGCAACCGCGAGGGATACGTGTGCTGCGACGAGTCCAGGTAACATTTTTACTGGTGGTAGGACTCATATGTAAGAGTCCGTCTGGGTGGTTACCATCGCAATGTCTATTTTTAGCGCCAAGCAGCAGTGTGCATGCACTGTTGTGTTTCGGTTTGAAGGGTATTGTAGCCAGTGTAACTACTGGACATAATGAGACTTAACATCTTATGTCTCAGGATGACGAGCGCAGTGGAATATACACACACAGTACTTTTTAACTCAAGATGCTGGATGGTGTTTCTACTGTTTATGGGTGGTCGTATCGCTTACGATCAGGCGAACGGCATGCTCGTCTCGTCATTCGATGCCATAAAAAAAAACATACATCATGCCGGTAAACGAGACTTGGAGTTTTTATTAATGGTGATCGCAGATCACAAGTATTATCTAATCAATCCATTGCACCTTATGTTAAGAGTTAAAAGATAAAAAGCTAAGGCGTTCAGACTCTATCTCGATAGAGTATCTACTGATGATGACGATGAAGTCAGCCTGTTCGGAATCAGTTATAATCCATCTATGATAATAATAAGGTCTGAGATAAATTTTAATTATTATTTATCGGTAGGAACTTAAGAACTTCATCGATTTTGACATCAGTAAGGTAAACTGGCTTCAATTTAATCTCGACATTCCAAATACAAATATTCATGTTTTGTTCAGAATGCCCCCACCAGTGGTGCACCGCCCCCCTCCCACCACGACCACCACCACCACGACGACCACCACGCCCGCGCCGGTTGACCCTAGGCCTGACTGCCCCGGCTCGTGCATCGTCTCCATACTCTCTTTTACTTGTTTCCGTGAGTATTAGACTAGCCTTTCTTATGTGCTACAGATGCAGGAAGTTGTAAGATTGGTTAAATTTTAGATTAACGTAAGAATAAAAAAAAACATGAGTTATGCAGACGTCATGGATAGATACAGAGCGACGTAGCAACGGATTCTACTAACCTTCCACATTTCCTCTGAGTTAAGTAATATGGAAGTAATTTATATAGAAAGAATTCATGAAGAGAAACAGCTTCCTTTCTTTGCCAAGTACAAATTCGTTAGTGAAATATTTTAGAAGAGACCAGTAGACCAATGCATGTCCACGTTATTATCACTTCAAATGTTTATTGTGGCAGGTAACGCAGAGATGACAGACGTGTTCAAATGCAAGAAGACCGGCACCCAGTGCTGCGCGCCCAAGTCGAAGGTGCAGGAGATCCTGGGCCGCGTGGAGAGGAATGACACGTACCCGCTGGCGCCGCACAACCCGCCGCCGCACCAGCTGCCGCACCACGTGCACCCCGCGCACTACACGCACTACGCGCCCGCACTCGCGCCCGCCCCCGCCCCCGCGCCCGCTCCCGGTCTCGCGCACACCACGCCCTTATGTGAGTTGATAACACCGTAAGATTTTCCGTCCGATAATGTCATACGCGTCGCCCGTATTTACTCATTTACCGCCCCGTCGCCTTCAGCGAATGCAGGTGCTACAAAATCGATTCTTACGACATGCACTTGGTGCCCCGTGGTACGTTCGCAATCGCAACCTCCACGTGGACACCAATATGCCGACCATCAGGCACTTTATGCAGTGCGCCAGCAGACGCTATTTCGACAGGGCGGTAAACCACCCAAACATGCTTATCCGCAAAGCGTCTATATATACTCCATTTGATCGCGCCAAATGGAGACGACCGCATTCAGTCCTGTCAGGTCCAGAGGACGAAATCACTCTGGCTTTACGCGAAAAGACCGAGCATCTAAAGCTCCTACACTCTACAAGACCGCTGTACCGTCCTCGCCATCGAGGACCTCGTCGCGTTCCCCGTCACCCTGCCCTCTCTTAGCAGTTCTCTTAGCAGTTCCGGCCCGCGTGCCGAAGACTACTACGTACGCATGAATAGGATTAGGTTAAAACCATGTTTCCCCAAACGCTGATGTCTTATCCTCTCAGTGGCCGCCCTGAGCCGAGGTTCGCGACCCGTTAGGGGGTCGCCCTCAGCGTGGTCGCTTAAATTTAAGGCTTGCGAGCGCCTTCTGCACTCACCCAAAAGACCGGTGTGCTTTCATAAGCCGACCCTCGTCAGGCTAGAAAGAGTATAGTCAGGGACAAAAAAAAACCTTAAGATTTAGATATACCCTCACCCTATATTATGATTTCAATTGCTAACAGATGCTAGTCATATCCTTTAAGAGATCAAATACGGAACTTGAAATTGGACAGCCGAGAGTAGGGTCGAAATAGCTCAATTGGCAGAGCACCGGCACGGTACGCTGGAGGTCGCGGGTTCATATCTTGCTTTTGACTGTTTCTTTTTCAATGTTTCTATAAATTTAAGAAACCCTCACCTCAAAGAGTAGCGTTCGCAATTAATTCTTAATGCAATTTATGTATCTAATTGTAAAAATAGGAAGGAGGCGAGGCGCAAGTTTATGTGGTGTGAAATACCTTAGCATAACACCTTTTCAAGATTATAATGCATGTACATTTCATTCTATGAAAACTATTATTTTCCTTAAAAAATAGCATTTTTGTCCTATCGTTCCAGCGCCCTACGAGCCCAACTACGTGTCAACGTTGAAGTCAACAGAGAAACACAACAAATATGTGTGCGGTGTCAAAGGTAAACCACTAACAATTAATGGTTTGCTTATTTTTTATAATTAATATGATAAGCCTTTCCTTCTTAAACACACTTAAATAAATAAGTAGATTAATGGGTGATACCTCATTCCTAACCGTTATTTATCTTCGAATCTAACGCGTAAACTGAAGCGTGAGACTGCCTCGGTGGCGTAATTGTATTATGGTACGACTGCAATGCTGAGGTCTCGGGTTCGATTCCCGGGTCGGGCAAAGTGATATTGAGTTTTTCTATTTCGTATCAGCTCGGAGTCTGGAATTTGTGCCCGATATGGCGATAGGCTCGCCCCCATCACATCATGGGACAGAATAACGGCGAAAAGTGGGTGCACTAGTTGCGCCTCTGCTTACCATTTCTGGGATAAAAGGCGTGAGTGAGTGTATGTGTGTGTGTGTGTGTGTGTGTGTGTGTGTGTGTGTGTGTGTGTGTGTGTGTGTGTGTCTAACGCGTAAATTGATGAATCAGATGAAAGTTTTGACATGACATGAGCACATCCTGCGTACAAATGATTTTTTCAGATTGATTTATTATTGCCCATGAGCCAAAATTACCCATTAAAATCGGCCGTACATAATATTTCTAAATAAAAAAACCTTGTCATTGTTGTTCCGTCGAGCGTTTGTATAGCAGTAGAGTCCAATATCCCTAAGCAGTATCGTGACACCGCAGGCACGTCAGCGCGGTCGGGCCGCCGCATGGGGCGCGTGATGGGCGGCGAGGACGGCGAGCGCGGCGAGTGGTGCTGGCAGGTGGCGCTCATCAACTCGCTCAACCAGTACCTGTGCGGCGCCGCGCTCATCGGCACGCAGTGGGTGCTCACCGCCGCACACTGCGTCACCAAGTACGCATACACTGCCATGGAGATTAGGAACTATCAACTTACGATCTTATTCATAAATCACTACATAATATAAAACAAAGTCGCTTCCCGCTGTCTGTCCCTATGTATGCTTAGATCTTTAAAACTACGTAACGGATTTTAATGCGGTTTTTTTTATAGATGGAGTGATTCAACGGGAAGGTTTTTATGTACTTTTAGCCCGGAAAAACTTATTAACGCGAGCGAAGCCGCGGGCAAAAGGCTAGTAGTTTATAAACCAATGATAGCTATAGAATGTTTTGTCCTCTTCTTTCAAATTCAAAATTCGTTCGAAGAAGACAAAACATTTGATAAGGCATACATTTTTGATAAATGTTAAAAAAATTACAACTAACCTATTGATCCTAAATAGTGGCACTATGAAATAGCGTAATAGTATAGTTTTGTTTTTGGTCAAAATCAACGTTTTTATATCGGGCTAGGAATATTGATTTTTATAAATGCATCATCATTGGATTTTTTATATCTTTCTCTATAGTATCGTGCGATCAGGCGACGCGATGTACGTCCGCGTTGGCGATCATGACCTCACCAGAAAATACGGCTCGCCGGGTGCACAGACTCTACGAGTCGCTACCACATACATCCACCATAACCACAATAGCCAGACCCTGGATAATGATATAGCCCTGCTGAAGCTGCATGGAAAAGCAGAGCTCCAGGAAGGTTGGTGTCAGATAAATATGGAATAGAATGTATTTTAGATTCAAGATAATAGAATAAATGATTAGTTTACTTGCCTTTAAATACAGGAAAAAATCAATAATACCAACATTTGTCGAAAAAATTTAATGTGAGACAGAAAAATACCAATCTGACAACCCTTAATTACGATGTTGCAAGCTTCGTATATAATAATATATATAATCTTTTTCAAATTATTGTTGCGTTTTACTGTTTCATGGGATGAAATGTCTCGAATAATTTTTGGTCCTTCAAGCCGGATTGTACGTTTCAGGTGTTTGCCTGGTGTGCCTTCCCGCACGAGGAGTCAGCCATGCGGCCGGTAAAAGGTGTACCGTCACCGGATACGGGTACATGGGAGAAAGTGAGTACCTAATTTTTCAAATCTATAGCAACATCCAAATGATTTCTAGCTCTATATAAAATGTAGCAACCTATCATAGTTGAAAATGATTACAGTGGCATAAGGTTATTTCGGTTTAAACATAATAAAGGCTATTCTATTTCATTGCGTTAAAATTTTTTTATACATTAAAATGGTGCCAAACTCCAGTTGTACAACCTACATAATTTTATACAAATCTAAATCTACCTAACACGTAACGTGGACGTTTGAAGTGGCACAGTCGAGTTATTATGAACAGGCGCCTTAAAACAGGGAAAAATAAGTATTTAATGTTACATTTTTTTATAAAAAAAAATATAACAGTATATCTAGACACACGGCAGCGTGTCAAGCCAAGTTCAAGCAAAGGAACTGACTAGCCAGCGCCGAGTGTAATTTTACACGAACCACTTGGTACCACTTTTGACCCTTCTATAACTCAAAACCTTTTTAACGCAAACATATAAAACTAAGTGTGTTTAATTACATAATATCTACGCTATTTGTGTTTTTTTTCTTAATCCTCCATAAAACTCGAGCTATTTCTATTCCCAGCGGGCCCCATCCCTCTCCGAGTGCGCGAGGCTGAGCTGCCTATCGTGAGCGACGCGGAGTGCATAAGAAAAGTGAACACCGTCACTGATAAGATCTTTATCCTACCCGCCAGCTCCTTCTGCGCAGGAGGGGAGGAGGGGAACGATGCTTGCCAGGTACAGCAGCTAACATTTATTTATGGCAGAAGTTTAGGAAACTGAGTGGACGATAGCCTAGTTGGGAATGGAACCGTCTGCCAAGACAATGTCCAGAAATTCAAAACCCAAGGTACACACCTCTGACTTTTCGAAGTTCGTGTGTACCATACCATACCAGCCCTGTATTACATACTGCCCACTGCTGAGCACGGGCCTCCTCTACAACTGAGAAGGTTAAGGCCTTAGTCCACCACGCTGGCCTAGTGCGGGTTGGCAGACTTCTAATTCCTTCGAAATTCTGAGAACTTCTCAGGTATGCAGGTTACCTCACGATGTTATACTTCACTGTTAAAGCGAGTGATAACTACAAAGGATACACACATACATTTTTAGTCAGAGGTGTGTGCCCTTGGGTTTTGAACCTGCGGACATTCGTCTCGGAAGTCCGTTCCACTCCCAACTAGGCTATCGCGGTTACGTGTGTATTGTTTATCAATAAATATCGTTAGCTTTAGCAGTGAAGGAAAACATCGTGAGGAAACCTATAATATACCTGAGAATTCTCCATAATAATTTCGAGAGTATGTGAAGTCTGCCAACCTGCACTAGGCCAGCGTGGTGAACTAAGAGTTAAGACCTAACCCCTCTCAGTAGTAGAGAAGGCCCGTGCTCAGCAGTGGGCAGTATACAATACAGGGCTGATTGCATTGCATTGCATTAGGCATATAATAAGTTAACAGCGTCATAAACTTGAACAAAAAGTAAGTGATAAGGATTATAGATTAGACAGATAGATTAGGAAGGCGTTGTTATGGGACTTCGATATTACATATTCGTGTATATCTTTTATTTCAGTAGTAAAAGGATCATTGTTCCTTGAAAAGTAAACTAGGTTGGCGAGAAGGGTCGTAATGTCTTTGATTAATTTATATTTGGAATATCTAACTGGTACTTACCGTCAGTGAACTAAGTCTGTTTGTACAAAATGAGCTTAGAATTTGTGAAAAATAAACGAAATGACCTTTGAAAAATTAGAATGGGCACTTTTTAATGTTTGTTTGTCGGTTTCCATAAGACGTTAAGTAATTTAAGGAAGACGAGCCACATAATTCTTACAAATCAAAATATTCTTATAATTTAAATTCTACATTGTAGGGTGACGGCGGAGGTCCGCTGGTATGCCAAGACGATGGGTTCTACGAGTTGGCTGGGCTTGTATCCTGGGGCTTCGGCTGCGGGCGGCGCGACGTGCCAGGCGTCTACGTCAAGGTGTCGTCCTTCATTGGATGGATCAACCAAATCATATCCGTCAATAACCAATAACGATGGCTCTGATGGGGGATGTTGAGTTCACTTCTTTCGTGAAAAGTATGCAAAAAAAGAAAAAAATAATCGTTTGACAGTTAAAGATACGCAAATATTTTGTAGCTATCTGTCTTTTTCTAGCAGAACGGCTTGTATGATGTGACGTCAGTGTTCACCTTTCTGTTCCAAATTCAAATACCTTTATGTATGTAATTTTATAGTCTCAATTTTTGCGCATATATTTTGCACAAATCAACATCCTTATTTTGGGTATAAAATATTATTGTCGAGTTTCTATGTGAATAGGCGGCCAAATTTTATAGATTATTTAAATTTACTATGAATTTATTGGATACGAATTATTTACATAAATTTTGGGGGCAATGAAATTAACCTAAACGAGTTTCTTTTTAACTAGACTGGTTAATTTTAAATAATGATATAAGATGGTATTTATTAATAATAGCAATAATAGAAGACGGTGTCTTTCAGGCTCTTTCAGGTGCTATGAAAACATTACTTTTATAGTAAACAACATTTTTTCATTACCTTTATAATCTAAATAATACCATTGTAACACATTCGAAATATTTACTGGAGCTATATTAAATCAAGCTTTTATTTAAATGCTCTAATAAGAAAAAAACTACTTTGTTTAACACTATGTAGATATAAAAGGTTGTCGCAAGATTTACTTTTGTCAAGATCAAGTTACATAATTATTGTATTATCTACACAATCGGCTGAGTGTAACTAATTCAAAATTGACTTGCAAGATTCCACCCGACAAACATAGTTACATACATATCGACGGGTCCCAAGAACAAAGTCGTATATGCAAAATGTTAGCTTTTCAGTCGAGCGCTTTGAAAGTCGTTGGTTTGTATTCATGTGCGAATTAGTGCTATTTTCACACATTAAGTTCAAAGTTGTTACTGAACCCTATAGAATATAATGTTTTGTTCACTATAACTTGTGATTTTCACAATTAACTTAGACTTTCAAAGCACTCTACTGAAAAGCTTCATTTTGCATATACGACTTTGTTCTTGGGAGCCGTCGATATATTGTAATCTAAATAAAAGCTTTTAATAAAAACAATACATATCTTTCTGTAAATAATACATATTTTCATGTATTTCTTGTAATATTTTATAAAGTTGGCTCATAAGTTGGCTATATTTTTTCTGGAATTCTTTATTAGCCAGACAATAAAATGTAAATAAATATAAGATATTTATGTTTAGCCTAAGTCTAAGTAACTTATTCTAGTTTTTTAAATTAATTTATTGACTTATGAAGGCATTTATATTCTCCCACCATTTTTATTTGGATTTTCTTTTTAAAATCTCATATGATTATTTTTCGTTTTTGTTCCACAATTTTTTATTGCTCATATTAGTTCTATTTTTCAAGTTTATTTTTCATAATATATTAAATAATGCGTACGGCCAGAATTTTCTTCGCATTTATATTTATATTTAAATTATTATATTCATAAGAAAAACAGCTATTTAGTTTTAGAATGAAAACCAAACAATTATTATATTTTTATTTATTTTCTCAACGCATTGTTGTTGTATCGACTAGAAAAAAAAGTTTTTCTAGGACATATGCTTACTTAAGCCAATTAAACTCATAAGTTCATAAGCGATGATTCTTAAAAATGTCCGCGTTGGGAAATTATTTCTAAGTTATTTATTGTAGTGCCTATTAAATATATTGATATACCCATTTCAAAACTTGGTCTTATTCTGTTTGTAAAAATTGGTGTAATATTATCGATTTCTATAACATGAACATAATTTTTTTTTTAAAAAGAGTGAAAAATTATACCTGGGCCGTGTCTAAATATTTAAATCTATTTTATTTATTAATGAAAAGGCTATGTTTTGAGGACGTTGCAGTGTTTATCGTCAATTTCAAGCCATAATTACGACGTCAGTTTACGTATAGAACATTCTAGAATGTTGCTCTCTTTGCAGAGAGATGTAAATAGAACATGAGCTTACCAGACTGACTTCTGTAGCGCTCTTTTACTATAATACCGGCACGCTATGTTGGCCGTTTTGACAAATTATAATAGCAAGGTGAAATCTTAATTCATTATTGAAAATAATATAATCAAATGCGAGTTGCCGAAAGTAGAAGTTGTGCTGGCCAGTGATCTCATAATCATATTAGATTGCAGTTTTTTTTAATTTGTAATTTCTTAAAACATTGCCGAGTTGTGTCGTAAAATTATAAATTTCATAAACACCGCATGCACGACACTATTGACAATAATGTACAGTTGAAGCTAATTCTAATTAGCTCCTTCAACGTGGTTATGAAGTAATATGAAACTTAATGAGCGGATAAACGTCAAAACGGCCATTATAGTGCGTGCTGACTATAGAAAACATTTAATCATAGACAAAAACGTATACAGAGTTTTTTATTTATTTAATTTTAAAACAAAGTTTATCGCGAAGATAGAGTTTATTATATTTTTTGGTATTCTTTGATAAAATGACGATTATTTTTGTATTTCCCTAATACGGAAGTCAGTTTGGGTAATATGCTTTGTAAATGTAAGTATATAATATATGTTATATAATAAAATTTTCAAAATATTCTTTTTTTTTATTTTACTGTTAAAATGATTGAAGCCACATTCGGTTATAATAAAACGAATTGATGCGGCCGAAAATAGGAATAAGTATTACAACTACAAAAAAGCAAGTGAAATAAGAGAAAAAGAAAGTAAAAAATACAAACATACGATTTGAGAACCTCCTTTTTTGGAAGTTGGTTAATAATAGAAAAAAAAATACAATAGAGTAACACAAAAAAAAAACAATTTTATACTGGCCTGGTACTTCTGTACTTGTTTCAGCGCCATTTATATGTACTATTCCGAATGGCTGACTCAAAGTGAAAAAATAAGCCTTTAAACGTACTTTACCTTCCATTTATACAATTTTCTTCGCGAATTTCTGACTACCGTACACCAGTGTTGGGCATTAATCAATTAATTGTCAATTATCTTGTTAATTGACTAAAAAAGTAATTGCAATTAAATTAATCGCAATTGAACTTTTAATTGCATCTTGCAATTAAATTAATTTGATTAACGTGTGTTAATTGTAACTCGCAATTAAAGTAATTGCAATTAACTTTTTTAGTTGATTAATGAAACAATTAAAACTAACAATTAACTTTATGTATCAAAATCAAATTAGTAAAGATTAAGGAGAATTAAACTATAAGTATTGGACTTTAGACGAATAAAAAAGTGGTCAAAGGCTGTAAGTATAGCTTATTTTTCCTAAATCTTTCTTTCTAAATAAAAAAAACTGCTAGTAGATAAAAAAATGAATATTTCCTTTCAATATGTGTTTATTTTTATGCATAACAATGCAACAGCATTGATAAATATTTCTACAGCGTAGGTATTTTACATTTTTTTGCTGAGGAATGCCAACATATGCAACTTCTCAAGAGATATTTTGAGATAAAAAGTATTTTTATTAAATACAACACACCTTTGCCATCATCAGCTGACAAATCTGCCAAAGAGTCACAAACTGTCAGACAGCATGTTCGAGAAGAGAGTGGTACTGAAGTGTAATTTAAATTATTACAAGAAGTTTTAAATCGTTATTGTCTATCTAATCATGTTTGATTAACCCAGCGACTATATAACCCCTAGACTCCTAATGTTCAATATTTCTCTTCAAATTAATTCTGTCAACTACCTGAGGTTTGAGGAAGCGGGGTACTGCATTATGATTGGTTCTTCCAACACCTTATCGCATTATATAACCTTGGAAACATAGGCATAGGGATAGGACGAGTTAAATGAAAACACGATTTTTTATCGATATTACTTTTATGTAATAAAGTTTCATAGTAATATAATTATTATTTATTAAACATATTAATATTTTAACGAAACTCATTAAGTTATCGAATGACAGATGACGCTTAGTAAGTCTCATCGACATTAACAAGAATATTTGAGCTGACTTGTAGGAATAACACAAAGAATAACTCAAAACAATCGTTATGATCAACAAACAAAATAAAAAATTATCCTAATAACATTTATTTCTGATACCGCTAGTCAAAAATATATCCTAATCATTTTTAAAATGAATTAACTATTACTAATGAACTAACCATTTAAAATAAGAAGCCTGTTAAAATTAAATAGGCCTCAGATAAATTGATTAGTTGAATAGCGTTTGAGTATTCGGGCGATAGTTTCTTTTATTTTTAATTTTATCGATAGAACTATCGACAAATACTTTTGGTGTATCACTTACTTTTAATGTTAAAAAACAAAACGAAATAGAAAATGTAAAAAGTACTTTCGTCGGAAAGAGATGCAAATATAACAAGATGGCGCGTAAACACTCAAATGGCCAGTCTAAGATGAACTCCGTAAAATATTAAATAAAATGTGATAATGTGTCGTTATTGCCTTACCTGTGAAATGTAATGCAATTTTTCTGAAAATTTGAATTATGGCTATTTATACCACACCATTTTATTTTGCACGGGTTCATTACAGTAGTTATTTATTCGCAAACAAGGAAGTATTTACAGCTCACAGTTGTGGTCGCAACTGACTTGAAGATTTTGAACGGTAAGCTACATTGGATCTATTTGTCAGATGTGTTGGCCGAAGCCGATCGTCTGTTATTAGGAGTCTAGGGGTTATATAGTCGCTGGATTAACCCCTGGAATGCCGGGCTCAGTTTGCGTAAAAAATGCTTTCGTGCCGCCCATACATTTGAAAAAAATCGGATTTTAGGTGTAAAGGAGGTTCCAATTTATACACCATAAAATTCTTTTAGTACGAATTTTGAAATTATTTATTTACTTATTTATTATGGATCAATGGTCACTAAAATATTCAGAAACATTGTGAGATTTGGCATAGACGGCCGCCATTTTGAATTTCTTCGTTTTAAGGCCAATTGACTTCAAAATCAATATCTGGGCAGACCTTTAGGTACAGAAGACGGATCCAATGTTAGAATGGAAAAAAGTGGCCGCCATTTTGAATTTCTTTGTTTTAAGGCCAATCGACCTCAAAATCGATATCTGGGCAAGCCTTTAGGTACAAAAGACGGATCCAATGTTAGAATAGAAAAAAAATGGCCGCCATTTTGAATTTCTTTGTTTTAAGGCCAATGGACCTCAAAATCGATATCTGGGCAAGCCTTTAGGTACAGAAGACGGATCCAATGTAAGAATGGAAAAAAGTGGCCGCCATTTTGAATTTCTTTGTTTTAAGACCAATCGACCTCAAAATCGATATCTGGGCAAAGATGTATGTATAAAAGACGGACCCAATGTTAGAATTGAAAAAGTGGCAGCTATTTTGAATTTCTTTGTTTTAAGGCCAATCGACCTCAAAATCGATTTCTGGGCAGGCCTTTAGGTACAAAAGACGGATCCAATGTTAGAATAGAAAAAAATGGCCGCCATTTTGAATTTCTTTGTTTTAAGGCCAATGGACCTCAAAATCGATATCTGGGCAGGACTGTAGGTACAAAAGACGGATCCTATGTTAGAATTGAAAAAGTGGCCGCCAATTTGAATTTGTTTGTTTTAAGACCAATCGACCTCAAAATCGTTTGGTTTTAAGACTAATGGGATTTAAGATAGATATTTGGGTTTGTCTTTAGCCAAACAGAATAAATCGAGGTTGTAATTTTACTAATTTAACAATTTAAATACGCAATCACATCAAAATTAGATACTTATAAAAATGATAGATGATGGTGATGAAGTAACATTGGAACCATCTTCTGTACCTAAAGGCCTGCCCAGATATCGATTTTGAGGTCGATTGGTCTTAAAACAAAGAAATTCAAAATGGTGGCCACTTTTTTCAATTCTAACATTGGATCCGTCTTTTATACATACAGCCTTGCCCAGATATCGATTTTGAGGTCGATTGGTCTTAAAACAAAGAAATTCAAAATGGCGGTCACTTTATTCAATTCTAACATTGGATCCGTCTTTTATACATACAGCATTGCCCAGATATCGATTTTGAGGTCGATTGGTCTTAAAACAAAGAAAATCAAAATGGCGGCCACATTTTTCAATTCTAACATTGGAACCATCTTCTGTACCTAAAGGCCTGCCCAGATATCGATTTTGAGGTCGATTGGCCTTAAAACAAAGAAATTCAAAATGGCGGCCACTTTTTTCAATTCTAACATTGAAGCCGTCTTTTGTACTTAAATCCATGTCCAGGTATCGATTTTGAGGTCAATCGGCCTCAAAACAAAGAAGTTCAAAATGGCGGCCACTTTTCTCAATTCTCATATATGATTAAGATTTGCATCCAATGGAAACAAAAAATAAGCTCAAAAGAAACCACCTGTAGATGTTCAGTTTTCATACATTTTGCAGAAATCGGCCCGAGCGTGGATCCACGCTCCCGGCAGAGTTTGAACACTTTTTTTGAGCGTGGATCCACGCTCCCGGCACGCGAGGGCTTAAAGTTATTGATTATTATTGTGATCGGTCTTTTATGTGTTGCCAACATATTTATTTAACTATATGAAAATATGGGGGGGCACTATTCTACTACCCGCAACCACACGGGTATATTGTATATTTATATATACCGGCTTTATATTATGCAGCAGTATTTTATTAATTGTAATTTTTAATTAAAATTAACTAAGCAATTGAAAATTAATTAATTGTTAATTGCTATTAATACAGTTAACAATTAAATAATTGTTAATTGTAAGTTTTCACAATTACAATTGATTAATTGTTAATTGTAAGTTTTCACAATTACAATTGATTAATTGTTAATTGTAAGTTTTCACAATTACAATTGATTAATTGTTAATCTTTAATTGTTCTTGCGATTAAAATTTGCCCAACACTGCCGTACACCCAATATTTTTTAGTCGCAGAAACATTAATTGCATAAAAATCGTGACACGAAAGATGGGACATGGGATGAAATCAAACATAAAGTACTATACTATGTTTATTGAGCTAACATAATATCAATATGAACAATACATAATGCAACATACAAAATCTTATAACTTATAAAAAAACGTAAAATAGTCGAATTAGTTTAGACCTGTAGGGTCAAATAGGTCGAGAGTTAGTTTAGCTAGCACTGAGGTTTATATACCTAGTCTGGACTGTTCATAGTAATAATTTGTAATGGGGTCTTTTCTCTTAGATGTTTTCTAATTTAGACCGTCAATTAGCGAGCAAGAGATAGCGTAACTTAATATTATGGGATTTCCACAAACCATAGACATCCACAATACCAAAAGAATCATGGCTATCTGCATAGTAAAGAAATGGATTAGGAAGGGAGGGGGCTTCTTGGAATCTTACAGAATAAAGACCAAATGGAATGGAGAGAAAGCAGACCTTAGAATGTATGTAGAACTAGACTAAGCTTACGTTTGTCATCGTCTTACGTTTATACACGCTATAATGCTTAAATTAGCTTTATCAATATTCAAGAAAATCCACAGATAAAGATTACAAGAAGTCAACGTTACACAATTTAAATTACTTATGCAGTGTTTATGTTTAAAGATAGCTTGTATTTCATACACGAAATATCTCATTACATTTTAGTGCAAAATTAAATTACATTATTATACAAAAATTAGGCATTGAATAACAAAATATATAAGTAAGTCTACTACCTATTTATGTGATGAAAACTCATACTCATTACTAACTTAAATTTTGAATGAATGAAGAATGTCAGTGAACCCGGAATAACTCCAAATGAGTTCATAAAATGATGTAAGATTTTGAAAAATATACAAATATATAGTAACAAAATCTTGTAATACTATGTTAGAAAAATGGGTTTTGAAGCCCTAAAATATTTAAAAAAATTCAGTTTTTAATATGACTACATCCTACGGAACATTATTTTTAATCGGTGGCCAATATGAATTGTATGCAGTTAGTGATATGGACCGTGAGCACACTTGTGATTGGTCGGTTTGGCGTACAACGCACGGATGTGCCGCGGGATTGGTTCCTCAGTCAGTACTCGTCTTCTATTGGCTGACACGTGACATGCGGGTGCTATACACTTTCGTCTCACTGTTCATCTGTGCTTATGACTTATGCCGTTCCTTGTTATGAATAATTTATGAGGAATTTTTTTTTTTTAAGTTATCCAAGTAGATAATTATTTTAAATATTATTGAAATACTTCTTGATTTTTTTTATTATAAGCATGTATCCATTTTTTATAACCATTAGTATTTACTTATTATCTTTGTTAATTGTTCTAAATCACACATCCATCTTAAAGATTCACAAGCAATCTGTAAAAATAACTTTAATTTGTATACATTTACGTATATTGAAATAGTTTTATATAACTGACCGTGATTGCGATCAACGCTCAAACACAACACCTTTCAAGTGCATTAGAATTTCTCCCATAAAACGGAATAAAGCTTGTGTCATTTAATTTCTATACCTACAGCGTTCTACTGTTCAACTATCATCTATAGTTATTTATACTGTACTGTTCAACCATCAGTGGTTTGTAGGACGCACTACCGTCAGTCAGTGGTCAGTTGACAGTGCCGTTCCGTTCTACGAGCGGTTTCTTAAGTGACGCCGGCGCGGGCAGTTTCGACGGCTTCTTGTACGACATCGTGCGGTCCAGGTTTTCTTTGCCTCGCATGTCTTGTTGCTGGAGAACAATTACAATGTGTTAATAATATTTTCTAATGTATTTTTCAAATTAATTATGATTATGCGACTTGAAATCTAACAGGTTATTAGGTGATTCTCTGATAGCTAATTTACACCAAACATTGTGGAAGCACTAGAGCATTCAGCTTTTAAATACATAGATGCCAGTCTAATTATTAGGCTTCATAAAACGTTAAATCTTCAAATTCCTATAATTTAATGTCCGATGTTTTGTTGCTGTTCTTTACGGGCAAGCACTAAGTCATCAAGGGAACTTGCCCACTCCAAATAGCTTATAAAACATTTGCTCGGACAGTCGGGTAAGATCTTCTTTTGAATAATGACTTCCACCGATTATCTATCGGTGATTTCGCCAATGTCAAGTAATAATAGTACATTAGTACATACAAAACAATAGACTGCCTCGGTGGCGTAGTTGTATTACAGTACGACTGCAAAGCTGAGGTCTCGGGTTCGATCGCCGGGTCGGGCAAAGTGATATTGAATTTATCTATTTAGTATCAGCTCGGAGTCTGGAATTTGTGCCCGATATGGCGATGGGCTCGCCCCCATTACATCATGGGACGGAATAACGGCGAAAAGTGGGTTCACTAGTTGCACCTCTGCCTACCCCTTCGGGGATAACAGGCGTGAGTGTGTGTGTCTGTGTGGTTGAGAGACTGACGTGTCGGTCTCTCGACCAATCATAACCATCAAAATACCGATACGTCAATATCTCAACCAATCACAGCGGAGACGAAGCGGAGACGCATAGTGTTTCTATGCCCCCACATGGGTAAGGTGATTACCCTACGACAACTTAGACGTGAGTCGGAGGAAGCCCGCAGCCGTCCCTAATGCGCCGAAGATGGCCAAAAAAAAAAGAAAAGGTGATTACCCTTCTAATGGTGTAGATGTCGGTCTCGGAGGTGCACTTCATGATGGGCGCGTGTTCCTTGGGGTCCTTAGGGTCCGGCGGCGAGGGAGATGTGAACACGCTGTCGTCGGCGGCGGAGCTCTCCGAGTCGCTCGCCACGCGGCTGTTGGACTCGCTCTCCACCAGGATCACGTCCTGTGGGACACAATGTTCATACCAATATACTTTTTTTTCTGGGTTTTTACAATTTACAAAATAATATTTATGACAGAGGAGAAAGGCTCACAAGAGACTACTTCAAACACGAGGCGTTCTATTTATATTTCAAGATTATTATTTCAAGATACCCGATGCTCTGACATATATAAAATGTACTCACATCATCTTGACTGTTCTGGCGCATGGCTCTGAACCGCTTGAGGATCCTGTCGTACGGCGAGGTGGCCGCCAGGGTCCGCGGGTAGCGGTAGTCCATGCGGGACGGAGTTTTACCTGCAAGAGAGAACATTTGTTAGCGAACAAGGCTTGATAGCAGTAACCCAAGCATATAGAGATCTTCTTGCCCAGGCAACTGCAACTCGCAACTTTTCAATTTGTCTACTATGTAACTCTTCTAGACATGTTTATTAGGATATGAGGGCAATGAGGAAAAAATATCACTTAAGACGAGACTGTATGGGCTTGAACCCTTTGCCTTCCCTATAAGGAGAAAATTATAAACAACCGTGAGAATTTTGTGTCAACATGCGCGCGCATCATAAACTTTCACTCTCATCATTTTTTCATAACGCGCCTAAAGAATTATAACTTCAAAAAAGGTAATTTTTGAGCGACCAACCAGAAGGCTCATATTGTGCGTATCCCCTCGCCAGATACTGGGTCTCCAGCTCGGCCAGGCTGTGCAGGGCGTCCTGCATGTGTTCCTGCAGGCTCCGCGCGGCGCCGCCCGTGTCTGTGGAAGCTGCGCGCTGTCGCTCTCGAGCTGACGACCACCGCTGTTGCTCTTCTGTCGTCGATGCTGACACTTCCGTGAGACGATCGATTGTTAATTTGTTGTTGGTCTGTCAAATATATTGATTTCTTTACTAGGTGTCATTAGGTGTCATAGAGTTAAGCTCGAATAAAGGTCGCACAAAGCGATATAAGAAGAGACTATAGCCTTAAAGTACGCAAATCTAACCACACCTCTACTAGCGGCCATAACAAATACGAGGCTCTGGGCAGCAGGTCTTTTAGAGGTCATTTTACCAGATGACCGGAGGAGGGTAATGTTTATTCTCTTGCGCCTGGTCGTAGGCGAACGTTCCATTCACCACCCTCGAAGAGCACCATTGCCTTCAAACTATAACACTTGATCCTAGACCTCCGTCCCACAGTCAAGTCTGCTACCACTACAGTGATGCATTTTTAAACGACTTACTTCGATCTTGCCGACTGCCGTCTCTAGTATCTGTTCGGTGGACTTCACCACGTCAGTTAGCACCATGTCGACGTCGTCTGTAAGACGTTTGCTGTTTTCAGCGTCCGCTTCCATAACGTCATTTAGTTCTTTCTGCAATACACATTAAAAATTAGACTTAAGTAAATAGATATAAAGAGAATACCAATATGGAATATTCTGCTATCATTCTAGTCTTTTTAAAAACCTAGGTAACCATTTTGACTTTATATTTACAATTAAACGGCTAGCAAGCAAGTTGTTAGTCTAGTAAACACAAAAATAACAGAAATATAACACTCTCAATGCACAATATTGCATTGCAACAGGTTCATTGACAAATTACCGCATATGAGAGCACAAAACCCTACTATAATATTATAAAGGCGAAAGTTTGTAAGAATGTCTGGATGTATGGATGTTTGTTCCACTTTCACGAAAAAACTACTGAACGGATTTCGATGAAATTTGGCACACGGGTAGATCATGTCCTGGATTAACACATAGGCTACTTTCTATCCCGGAAAAACTTTTTAACGCGGGCGGAGCCGCGGGCAAAAGCTAGTAAAATTCTAAATTTAGATTGTTTTGTTAATGTATAGAATGACATGTGTCTGACCTTGTTCTGATCCCTGGCCTGTCTCAGCACGTTGAGCAGCTCGTTGTTGATGTGCTCGACCACTTCCACCACATTGCGGCTGAAGATCTCCATGTCGTTGCTGATGGCGCTGGCGCCTGTCATCATTACATGATAAGTGATGTTAATCATAAACATATAAAACAATAAACTTAACAGGCCGGCGTAATTGTCGACTGGTGAGAGACAAATATCTGTCAGTCGACACTATCTGGAATTCATTCGGCGTACTGTCAGGTGCAGTAGGGTCCATATTCTGTGCCCATTTAAAAAAATATATGGATGCAGTGTCATCTTATAGTGATGTTGTTTGCAAAATATTTGTATCCACGTACGTAAATGTGTGGCTTTCAGACTGTTTGGTTTCTAACAGTCCTGCATAATCACCATTTAGACGTCACAAACACATTGGTCACTCCACAGCCATTCACTTGCTCATTTTACTTTTATCTACTGCGACAACATTACGCACAAATTTATTATAATTGTAAAGGAAATAAAAACTAATTTGATACAAACCCAATTTTCTTTTGTTCATCGTGAACACTAGTCAATCTCTACTCTGAACTTTGTCGTCCATAAAATAAAATAAACTTGTATTATAAACTTACCTTCTTCAAACTGTTTGCCGTACTTATTGAAGCTGGAGTCACACTCCTGACTATACTGTTCAAACTCCTCCAGGTCTTTGTCAGCCATTTCAATCTCTTGCAAGCTGGCGGCGATCTGCTCTTGTTGCCACTGCACATGCTGCGCCATTCTTTCTTCTAGAAGCTTGCGTTCTTCTTCTACTTCTGTGGGTAGGAATCACAAATTATTCCCGGTTAGGTAAATAGATATTTTAAAAATCTAATGATGCAGTTTTTATTTTTATCAAAATCAAGCTCGTAACTCTTTTGAACAATTTTTAATATTCCTTATAGTTTAGGATTTGACCATCCACACCCTCTTGGAAAACACCCTGTATATACTGTTTATGTTTTGAGAACGCGTAAATAACTATATTTGAAAATTCTTTTATACACCCCTGCTACACCTATTAAATATAAAAATATATGAATCTCCATACCATTCACTTTCTTCTTCAATCTCTCCTCAAGCGCGGCTTTCTCCGAAGCTACGTGTCGCTGCAGCCTTTCTTCCAGGAGTCTCCTTTCTTCTTCCATCCAGTCTTGCAATCTTTGTTCCGTCGCGCGTCTCTCCGTTTCGATGTTTTCCAGTTGGCGGGAGAGACGGTTCTCTATTTCTGACTTTTCAGCTTCTATTTGCTGTTGGAAGGAGTTTTTATTAGTGTGTTTGGTTAGCAAAGAGGGATGATGAAATAGGGATGAAGAAATAAAGTTACAGATGTGTGAAGAAACTATCCAGTTTATTTATTTTTGAATTAATTAAAGGAGATATCCGTTTTTGTATGGGCGCTGGGCCTCCAAATTTAACCAGGTTTAAAGTTAAGTGATATTAAAGAGGCAAAATATTGATCTTGGATCCATTAAAAAATATTTTTAGATTCCGCCATAAAGTTACTTTTTAAAAAACGTTCTTAATAATTGTAGTTTATAAAGAAAATAAAATTACATAAATCTGAAAATTGGAGCTCTTTAAAATTAAACTATTCATTAAGGCTAGTTTTATAGGAGCTTTATTGAAATATACAGAGTCATTTTGACATTGCGTTAATAAATGAAACCACATACTTATCTTGTTGCAAATAACACTTTACATTGAGTTACTTTTACCATAGATTTAAAATAAAAAAGTGTAATTTTCTAATAAAATAAATATCAATAAAAAGTAACTTTAAGTTAACACGCCCTTGTGCCACTACTAATGCTCTAAAAGGATTTGTCGCAGCAGCAACATGAGACTTTCAGTCAGAGATACACTTACGCACACACTATATTCGCACTAAACTACAAAATTATCAAAAATTGGAAAACTACAACCGGGATTTTTGGCAAAAATATTCGTTATTCATGGATGATTTTTGACATGATGTTAGCAGAGGTATAGATGAATGTGTGGTTTCATTTAGTAACGCAATATAAAAATGCCCCTGTATAACTGTCTTGGTTAGAATTTTAGGTTTCGGTTTTGGACATGTCCTGTCACGGCACTATTTTAATCTGCCAAAACGGCCATTATATCATGCCGGTATAGTAGTATAGTGTTGTGAAGTAACACAGTACAGACCTGTATGGCGTGTGTGGCGCGCGTGCGTACGGCGTCGTGCCTGGCGCGCCGCCCGTCCCGCCGCCTCCTCTCGGCGCTGCGTGCGCGGTGTGTGCGTGCGCGTGCGCAGCGCCCGTGTGCGGCGTGTGCGTCGCGTAGGGACTGCACGCGCGCCTCCGCACCCGACCACTGCACAATACAAATCACATTAATAATACCAGCCCTGTATTAAATACTGTCCCAGTGCTTAGCACGGGCCTCCTCTACTACTGAGAGGGTTTAGGCCTTAGTCCACCACGCTGGCCTAGTGCAGGTTGGTAGACTTCACATGCCTTCGAAATTCTTAGAAAGAACTTCTTAGGTATACAGGTTTCCTCACGATGTTTTTCTTCACCGTTAAAACGAACGATAATTGATAAACAATACACACGTAACTTCGAAAAGTCAGAGGTGTATGCCTTGGGTTTTGAACCTCCGGACATTGTCTCGGCAGACTGTTCCATTCCCAACTAGGCTATCGTCGTTGTGAAAGTCGACGAATTACATTACTCATCACTAAACAATTAAGTCGTGAACAACGCTGTAAATAGCTCATTTGTATAACTGTAAAAAATATTCAGTTGTAATGTAATAATACCCATGTGTAACTGTTTGTTAGTTCCATAAATAAATAAAAATAAAAATTATAATACGTCTTATTTAACACTATGACACAACTAGTCAAACAACTAAAAAATAAAATTTTATTCAATAAAATACATCATGACACAAAATCTACCTACCCCATTAAACTAACCCCATCAAGTTACTTTAGTAGGATAGGTTCGTATCAATATACATACCTTAGTAAGTTACACACATTTTTTATATCTCAAGTCAAAAATCAAACCTAAAACAAACATAGAACTAGTAAGAGTTGAACCATTAAGCTATCCCGAATTCTAAGTACAATTTAATAATGTAAATAAACCAATAAAAAATAACTCATCATGTACCAAACAAACTTTCATCTATTTGATCTATTTTTTGCCACGAATCCAACAACAATTAAAACTGTATATATATAGAAATCGACCGTAAACGAATCAATTTTAACATATTCTATACTAATATTGTAAAGCTGAAGAGTTTGTTTGTTTGTGTGTTTGTTTGAACGCGCTAATCTCAGGAACTACTGAACCGATTTTGAAAATTCTTTCACTAATAGGAAGCTACTTTACTCCTGAGTGCTATAGGCTACTACTTTTTATCCCGGAAAAACTTTTTCACGCGGGCGGAGCCGCGAGCACTACTAGTGTATTAATATGAATGTACAACACTGTATTACTCACCCACTGCTGCACGAATTTAGCAACATTCCCCTTGACGTCAGTATCCTCAGCCCTCTGCACGCAGGAGTCCACACTGCCCATGAGTGCAGTCAGGGCATCACACACAGCTCGCTGATGAGCGGAGACAGCCGCTTGCAACCGCGACCGGTGAGAACAAGTCTCCTCCATGAGCTGGGATTGGGAGCTTGTTGACAATGATTTTATCTAGAAAAAGTAATTTTTATAAGTAGACGATAGTATAATTGGGAATGGAACAGTCTGCCGAGACAATGTCCAGAGGTTCAAACCCAAGGCACACTCCTCAGACTTTTGGAAGTAACGTGCGTATTGTTTATCAATTATCGTTCGCTTTAACGGTGAAGGATAACATCATGAGGAAACCTACATACCCAAGAAATTCGAGGGTATGTAAAGTCTGTCAACCCGCATTAGGTCAGCGTGGTGGACTAAGGCCTGAACCTTCTCAGTAGTAGAGGAGGCCCGTGCTCAGCAGTGAGCAGTATATAATACAGGGCTGGTATTATTATTTATTATAAGACACTGAATAATTTTAAACATATTTATCTACGGTATGAGTGGGCTGGCTCCATTAATGTATTGCTATCTTACAGAAAACGAACGAAAAATGATACATTTAATTTTCTACTCTACTCTTCATATTATAAGTGTAATTTCCAGTGGTCTATAAACTCTTTTCTAATCCTTATTCATTTCCCTCAAAACTGATGATGCAATTACAATGTAACTGTAGTTCATCGACACTGGAAACCACTTATCAAATGATCTACTTGTTTATTTCATAGGTATCATTATGATACTGCTGATTATAAATGGTTTGAAGTTAACTACATCTGTCCCCTACATTTGTACATATAAGTCGCCATTCGTGCCCAACTTCACACCAACAATGCCTGAATGTCCGTAATGTGTTCACAAACCTCATCCATGGTTTCCATGATGGTGTTGGCTAGGGTTTCCAATTTCTGTTTATTTTCGTCATGTGTCTGCGTACTGGACGTCGTGTATTCATCTGTGGAACATAATATTTGTTATGATACATTACTCAGATGATCAATTACACAAATGTAATTTTTTTTAAGAATATGAATTAATTTTTTATTGAAATCAGCCCCGAAAAACCTATACGAATCTTTCGCTAATACGCATATATTTGATATTCATTTATATTGTTCCACAAAATAAATTATGCAAATAAGACATACATCAGTTAAACTGTTAAAACTTTATTTTATGCGGTCCATTTATGATCGATCCAATTCCAACCGTAATAAAATTATACATAGAAAAGTGATGGGCTATGACAGTACAAACCCTTTCCAGATTATTTATGTTCGTATTTATAACACCAAATACAAATGTTAATTGAAAAGTAGTTTTTTTTTGTTCCCTAAACACATGTACAGTCAGACACATAAGTAGCTGAATAAATTCAAAACGTCTTCCATACACTTATTTGTCATTACTAATTGTTTTTGTGCTTTATTTCACACAAAAAAAAAAAATGTTTCAATTAAACTTCACGCGCAAAAGGCGATTTGAAATTTTCAAATCGTTCAACTACTTATGTTGCTGACTATACATCATTACTTACCTAACACAGTGTCCATGGTCTCCAGGGCGCTGGTGATGGCCTGCACGCACGTGTCCACGTTCTTGCCGATCTGGTCGCGATGCTGCGCCGACTCCTCTTGGTACTGCTTGGTCGTCTCCAAGTTGTTTGTCTCCAATGATCTGGGGATGTTTCTTGACTTTAACTTGCAATTTTTTGTATTAACTTTTTATGAATAGTAAAGAAGTAATAATTTGTTTGGGTTATCGGTACAAATAAATTTATCAAATACCAAATTTGGGGTTTAATGCAAGGTGGTATAAAGACCAACTTCCCGATTAAAATTACAGGCTTCTTTATGTCCTGAAAAAGTGGTTATATGAGCCTTTATTCCTAAAGCGGACTTGCTAGTGAAAGAAGCAGTGACAGCAAAAAACCTAAATCGGTCCATTCCTTTGAGGGCTATGATGCTACAGATACACACTTTAAACTTATAAACACCCCTCTTTGCGTCGGTGGTTAAAACAGCTATGTATGATACCCAACTGTCATATTAGTTGGTCAAAATACTGTAGTCACCAGCATAAGTAGCTGAACTAATTCAAGATTTCAAATTGCCTACATACTTTTATGTTCTTACTAATCTTTTTTTTCTATTCACAAAAATAAAATAAAAGAGATTTGCTTTACTTCATACGAAGAATTTTTTTTTCAGTTTAACTTAACGCGTTTATAGGCGATTTGAAATTTAGATTTTGTACAGATATTTATGATGCTGAATGTACATACCTGCGCTTGTCAAGCGAGTCGTGTAGATACGTGACATGTGTAGTGGCGGTGTCTGCCACGGAGAGCAGGTCGCGGGCCTGCGCTCCCAGGTTCACTTCTGTCTTCTGGTGATGCTGCACCAACTCGCGCTGCTCATCGCATTGCAGCCGAGTGGCGCGGAGTATCTGTATAAAACAAAAGTAAAAAGGCTAGTTTCCTATGTTCTATTCTGTTAATTTGTATGTAACAGAAAATAATACGAAAAAGAGCCGACCGGCGCGGAGTAGCTCTATAAAACAAAAAAAATAAACAGACTTCAAAACCACTTCAAACCAAAAAATAATTCAACTTTATATTCTCTTAGTATATACGTATATTTGGAGTTGATGCCTAATTTAAATTGCACTCTAAGTCAAGGAAATACAAGATCAAATATACGAAAAAATTGTTCAATTTAAATTAGGCACCGACTCCAAATATATACTAAGAGAATATAAAGTTGAATTATTCTTTGGTTTGCAGTGGTTTTGAAGTCTGTTTATTTTTTGTTAAAAAGTTTTTATTTATTACTTTTTGGTTAGTTAATTATAGAATAGTGTAAACGATACAGCATAGATATACAATTGCAGCATTCGCGAGTCATCTGCTGTTAGTTATTGAAGAGTTCCATTGTGTATCTCCGAAGATCTTCATAAATTACATACTAAAACCTTCCTTGAAAACTATACATTTGAACATCAAAAACCACATCCAAATCGGATCAGTAGTGTTTGGGAAACTCGCGACCATACAAATTTACATACATACATACATACAAACATACATACATACATACGGATCGAATACAGAACCTCCTTTTTGAAGTCGGTTAAAAGTAAAAAGGGGAGTTTGATGTTCTATTCTGTATTTAATTTTTATGTAAAGAAACTCTTCTTTGTAATCTGCATTAAAATTGGTTGAAAATACTTACATTGTTAGTATTAGCCAGTTTTGCTTTAGTTGTGTTCAGATTATTCTTAGTACGGTTCAGTTCTGTGTCTCTTATCTCTAGTTTCTGATTGAGGTCTGCAAACACTCCCTCCATTCTGTCCCTCTCTTCTTCCATGGCTCTTTTCTTAAGCAGGAGTTCTTGTATCTCTTTCTTTTGTTCCTCTTGCTTTAACGTCATCTCTGTGAATGTGTCACTGGCTAGGTAGACACCTGGGGCAGACAAAAATTGTTAGCTATAACTTGCTTTTAGAACTGAATAACGAGATGATCTGGTTGATGGTGGATGGCGTCATGCCTGTTCATATATAATTGCAATGTTGCACAGAATAACAAATGCATTTTACTTGTCTTTCCGAGAAATTATATGTAAATTCAAACCTTAATCATATAAAAGTGCACCAAATGTCACTGTTAAGTTAGATTGGCTCATGCTAGCTTCTATAATGTAGTTGGTATACAAGCATCGATTTTATGCTGTTTGCCATTAATTTCAGAGCCAAATAGTAGTATTGCTACTACTACTACTACCAGCCCTGTATTATATACTGCTAACTGCTGAGCACGGGCCTCCTCTACTACTGAGGGTTTAGGCCACCACGCTGGCCTAGTGCAGGTTGGAAGACTTCATACTTCTCAGGTATACAGGTTTCATCACAATGTTTTCCTTCATCGATAAAGCAAGCGATAATTCACAAAGAATACACACATTATAACTTTAGAAAGTCAGAGGTGCATACATTTGGGTTTTGAACCTACTGACAATCGTCTCGCCAGTCTGTCCCACTCTCGACTAGGCCATCGCCGCTTAGTTTTGCTACATTTATACCTATTACACATACTCTTAATACACAATTTAACTCACCATTCTTGTCCCTAGCAGCCTGGAGGTCTCTCTTTAGCCTATCAATCTCCTCAGCATACTCCTTGAGGATGGCCTTCTTTGTCATCTTTTGGTTGACCTCTGGCTTGTTCTGTATGTTCTTGGCTCTGTGCGCGTACTCCAGGGTCGACATGGTCTCCTCTAGGTCCTTGTGGCCCGGCGATATTGTTGCTATTATAGAGGTCTTGGTCCGTCCGCCAAGCGATTCTTGGAGGATTCGGGTCAGTTTTGATTCTCTGTGTAAAAAATATTAATTGATAAATATTTTGATGCAGTTTATGGCATAATATGATGTATCTTTCTGTAATAAAGGGTCATTTAAGCGAAAGTTGGAGACGGAATAAGCTGGGAATCCATAATTAAGCCCACCAACTGCTTTCCAAACTGGTGAAATATTGATGTAATCTAAAAAATGTACAACATTTTATGGGTTCAAATAAATTATTTCATTTCATTGAAACTGCAATGTCACTTGCTGGTCAACATTTTTTATGGACTGAATTTACATCAGATGTATTGAATTTACCTATGATGAAAAACAAACCACTCTTGCAGTGCCTGCGGAATGCGGGTCGTTGAACTTCCGCACCCTGCAATCTTTGTTATAAGTATTGAGGAGTTTTGGATAGGATACAGTTTGGGCCAGTTCTACAGAAAGCATCTATGATTTACCATGTTTAAAAAAAGGTGTATACTAACCTGTATGGTACATGAGGATGCCTTTCCACCAATGCCGTGATGACCCTGCCAAGTGTCAACAGTGACTGGTTGATGTTGACGCACTCGCGCGCTCTCTCCTTCTTGGCCGGGTTGTCAGACCCCGCCTTGCTGATGTTCTCCGAGCCGGCCAAGTCCACCAGGTTGAGTTTCCCGATCTTGACTAGCTCCTCGCCTTCCGGGCTGTTCTCTTTCATGTGCACTACGATTGTGAAGACTGTGTGCGAGCGACTGTGGGAGGGATAAAATATTAGGCACTTGTGCTTTTAGTTCTCAAATTGGTAGGCCGAGAGGTATTACTAGTTATCGTCCGAATTATGTTCAGTCCCTCTATGTGATAAAGTGGCGAGCTAGATATAACTAAGGTATTTTGGTAGCTTGTGTGAAATGAAACCATAACCTACTGGTCACAGTAAAAGTACACTAGTACAAGATCAATGAGAATGATATGACTTCAAATTAAACATATTACAACTATCTACTGCAAGTAATTTTACTGTCAGTAACTAAGTATTGAGCAAGCAGCCTCGCAAGGCAAAAGTTTTCATGATTTGCTTCGCCCGATGCAAACACATGAGTAGACTCAGTCGGACTCTGCCCCGAGAGTTCAATTAGTTCATCTGTTTTGGGCGTTTTATACTGTTTTGTAAGTGTTAAAGAAGACATGGTGTGAGCTCTATTAATATGAACTATATAGTATCATAAAATTATTTTTTTTTTTTTTTTTTTTTTTGTCTTCCACATTACTGCAATCTGTCTCCTTGTGTGGGACATTCAGCAGTATGTTGGTTGGTGCTATCGGTGACGCGCTCGGTATGTGGCCTGTGTCACATCCTCATTGTTAAAACAGTACCTAGCTGTGTTTACTGTGATTGTATTAAATCTTGAGGTATTTTACGCTTTAATCGTCGCGCTTTGTTGTGATTTGCCATGAGTGGCCGGGCCAAAGTATTTGGGTGTCGTTGGATGCGCTCTTTATAGTTTCTGGTATGGCGTGCAATTTCCTGTTTTACAGTGGGTAGGCGTAGATCACGGTGTAATAATTCGTTGGGTACGAACCAGGGGGCATTGGTAATCATGCGGAGTGTTTTATTTTGAAATCTTTGTATGATTTCAATGTTTGAATGGGATGCAGTACCCCACAGTTGGATACCATACGTCCAGACGGGTTTCAAAATTGCCTTATACAGAAGTATTTTGTTTTCGAGGGACAGTTGAGACTTTCGCCCAATGAGCCAGTAAAGCTTTCGCGTTTGGATACCAAGTTGCTTTCTCTTAGTGAAAATATGTTTTTGCCAGGTAAGTCTTTTGTCCAAGTGCAATCCAAGGTATCTCACATGATCTGCCTGTGGGACTGCAATGTTGTTAAGTGTGACTGGAGGACAAGAGTCTCTTCTTAAGGTGAATGTTACGTTGACTGATTTTGTTTCATTTGCTTTTATCCGCCACTTTTTGAGCCAGTGAGATATGTCGTTTAGCCCTTTTTGGAGTATTTGTGAGGCTATTTTTGGGTCGCTATGTGTAGCTAGAATAGCGGTATCGTCAGCAAAGGTTCCAGTAGTTAAGGATTCAGATGTCGGCAGATCCGCAGTGAAGAGTAAGTAGAGTATGGGACCCAGTACGCTGCCCTGCGGAACTCCTGCTTTTATAGGGCAGAGATCAGACAGTGCTTCCCCTTGTTGTACTATGAAATGGCGCTGCTGGAGAAATGATTTTAGTATGCCATAAAGGTGATCTGGAAGCCCATTTTTCAATTTGAATAACAGTCCTTCATGCCACACACGGTCAAACGCTTGAGATATGTCCAGGAATGCACTAGTGCAGTAAGATTTACCTTCGAATGATTCCATGATATGTTTTGTTAGTCTGTGCACTTGGTCGATAGTGGCATGCTTACTGCGAAACCCAAACTGGTGGTCAGGAATTAGTTTCTTCTCTTTGAGAATAGGCAAGATTCGTTGTAGCAGCAGAGATTCGTATATTTTGGATGGAATAGGTAACAGACTTATGGGCCTATACGATTTTGCTTCCTCAGGTTGTTTCTCAGGCTTCAATAGCATTACAATTTGGGCGACCTTCCACTCCAGGGGAAAGAACTGCAGTCTGGTCATTGCATTAAATAGTGACGTAAGGAAAGTTATGCCCGATTCAGGTAGTTCTTGTAATATTCGGTTTGTAATAAGGTCGTATCCTGGGGCCTTTTTTGGGTCCGATTTTTTTATAATTCGGGCAACTTCTGTTTTTGTAAATGGAACAACTAATCAAGGGAACATTGAACTGGCGGATAAAACAGCTGAAGAATCTGAAGAACAGCTGTTCACAGAAGTGCATTACGGCAAAAGGCAAAGATCCAGTCCAGAAGTAGTAATGCGCAACCAAAAACAGGCAAAATTAAATTACTGGCTTGCAACACCAGCAGTACCAACATCCAATAGTTTCAAAGAGCTCGACGACACAGAGCAAACAGACAAATCTGAATCACAGACAACAAAGCCCTCAAGACCCCCTCCACTATTTATCGATGGAGTCAAGAATATACAACCCTTACTGAAACTATTAGAAGATGTAGTAAAAGGAGAATATGAAATCAAGGTATTACGAGGCGACAGAGTTAAAATACAATCGAAATCAGCCGAATCATACTCCATCATTTATAAAGAACTAAAGGCTAAAGATACAGAATTTTATAGTTACCAGCCAAAACAAGACCGCAGTTTTAGAGTTGTACTAAAAAATCTACACCCATCTACAGACAAAGAGGATATAAAAATAGCTATTGAGGAGCTTCATCACAAAGTAATAAATGTCTGGAACATCCAAAACTCAAGAACAAAACAGGCGTTATCAATGTGGAACATCGAACTAGAGCCTCGTGAAAATAATAAAGACATATATAGCGTTAGATATCTACTACACTGTCGCATATCATTTGAAGCACCCAGACCAAGGCGAGTAATCCCTCAATGTACTAATTGCCAAGATTACAACCACACACAAAAGTTCTGCAATAGAAAGCCCAGATGCGTAAAATGCGCAGGCTCGCATCACACTTCAGCTTGCTCACGGAAAGACAGATCAAAAGAGGTTAAATGTGTCCTTTGCGAGGGAAACCACCCAGCTAACTACAAAGGCTGCACAGTCTATAAGGAGCTGTTGAAAGTCCGATATCCTCCTCCAATCACCAAAGTCAGAAAAGACCCTGGATACACTAGAAAGGATCATGAACTTACAAACAAACTAACAAATAATGGAAAATCGTATGCTCAAACCACAAAAGGAGTCCCAGAACAACCTATGACACAAACAATTAATAAAAAGGACGAAAACCAAAAAACTAATGAACTCAAAACCATTATGGAAACACTTGCTGCCCTGATGAACCAAATGTTAATCATGACCCAAACTCTAACCGATTTAATTTCAAAAATGCCATCACATTCACAGCTCTAAAACTGTGTGTATGGAATGCTAATGGCTTGTCAAACCACTCGGAAGAGTTAAAAATATTCGTTAAAATACATCACATAGATATCTTACTAATCTCAGAAACCCACTTCACATCCAAAAGCCACTTTAGACTACCAGGATACAACATGTACCATACTAACCATCCAGACAACAAAGCACATGGAGGATCGGCCGTTCTTATCAGGTCAAACATCAAGCACCATGTACTACCACATTACTGCAAAAACTACATACAGGCAACAAACGTCGTGATAACAGACTGGATTAGTGACATTACAATATCGGCCCTCTATTGTCCACCTAGATTTATTATCAAGGAAACGGAGTTCAGTAACTTCTTTCAATCACTTGGAGGCAGGTTTATTGCAGGAGGCGATTTTAATGCCAAGCATTCGTTTTGGGGTTCCAGGCTTGTCCTACCCAGAGGACGAGAACTCCTTAAAAGCATACAAAAAGGAAATATGAACGTGGTATCGCCTGGTCAACCGACCTACTGGCCAACAGACAAAAGGAAAATCCCAGATATTATAGATTTTTGTGTCAGCAAAGGAATCGCAAAGAACATCATATCATGCCAGAGTTGCTGGGACCTATCCTCAGACCACTCTCCAATCATCGTAGCACTACACACTACCGCCCAAGAATGCGCCAGAAAATGCGTTCTACATAACAAAAGAACTAACTGGTCCCTATTTCGTGAGCTCACAGACAAAGCATTCCAAGAATCAGTTAGTCTAAAATCGAAAGACGAATTAACACAAGCGGTGCTATATTTCAACAAGAGTGTGCAAGATGCAGCTTGGTCATCGACACCTCCACTAACATCTAGAAATCTGGACAACTACGTAGCGAAACCCATATTCGATAAAATAATGAAAAAAAGGAGAATACGGAAACGCTGGCAAACAACCAGAGACCCTGTAGCGAAAAAACATCTCAATCATGCCAACAAACAGCTAAAACGCACTCTAGAGAAAGATCGTAATGACGGATTTCATAATTACCTCACCGGCCTGGATGCTACTGCTTCCACGGATTATTCTTTATGGAAAGCCACCAGAAGATTAAAACGGCCAGTTAACGTCTCCCCTCCTATAAGAAAATCTGATGGTACCTGGGCACGGACAGACCAAGAGAAAGCCGAAACCTTCTCAGAGCATCTTTCGAACGTCTTTACTCCTCATCCATATGATGGCTCACCAGAAGATGCAGCAGAAATTACTAAACACTTAGATAGGCCAAAAAATATACAGGAAATGACTCTGAAATTTACAAAATAAAATTATGGCGCTATAAACGCCCGAGGATGCCTCGCGGGTTCGCTCGCCCATTCAAATGATTAGCAAAGTTTTTGTACCATTAATACTCTATACTACATTCGATTATGCTTCCCCGTATTGCAGAAACCATACCCAAACGCATAGATATAAACAAATTTTGTAATTTTCGCGAGGAAACACAAACGATTTTGTTAACTTACAGACGGTTCTCTTTGCCATGGGGTTGGTTACTGCAAGAATTAACTCAAGTTAAGTGTTGACGTTAAGGGACTACCTACATTTATTCAGCTCCATTCGCGTTTCGCCCCACAATTTTGGTTACACTAATACAGCTTCGTTTCTATCAGCCGCGTACAGCATGGTAATTCGTTAGATTGTGGAAGGCCATCATATCATGCTATCTCCGCTGAAATGCTTCTATCTGCCGCGTACAGCGTTGGAAACAATGATGTAGGAGGCGGAACAGCGCTGAACACTGGCGTTAGCATGCACATGATTAAAACACACTTGTCCTCCTTTTATACCTGTTTGCCGCGAAAGCTGAATAGACGCAGAGCTGAACGGATGCATACGCATCTCCATACAAAACTGGGGTTTTCTATGGACAAAAGCTGAACTGAGCTGAATAAGTGTAGTTAGTCCCTAAGTTTGGCATAATCATATTAAACAATAATAATGATAAAGCGTTGTTTGGTTTGCAGGGGTAATAAATAAAATAAATTTATAAATCAATAAATAAAATAAATTAGACTATATTTTATTCCAGGTTCATAACTTTATCCTGATTTTAGTTTTGTTAAATTACCTTGATTGTGCATTCATTAGAGTGGAAGCGACTCTCTTCCTCTCTTGTCCTTGCGCCATTATTTTGTATACCTCTTTCTTGTTATAAACCTGAATATAAAAAAAGATTATTATATGGTTACTGACACTCATTGAATTGGTCACATTTTTTTTTAATAGTTAAATTCGAAAAATCAAAACATTATTTTTATTATTTTCATCTTTGAACAAACTATCTTTTCTAACAATAAAGACATTCCTGACTTACCTTTCTTCCTATCAACAGTACCAAAAAACTATACCATGACAACTTGCAACTCACCGTAATCTCCTCAAGTCCATTAACAATATTTGATCCTTTTCTAGTAACATCTTCATATATCCTGAGCTTGGAGTTGTCCTCGGAGGTGGACAGCAGGTCGAACAGTTCCTCATTATAAAGCTCGAGGTATGACACGCGGACGGTATACTCCGTGTTGGAGATGCGGAGCTCGTCGAATAGCTGGCTGAGGGCGCGTGGGATGATCCCCGCTAAAGGGTCCTGGAAGTTGCATAATTTATTAATTTTAGTTTTTTGCCAATAAACACAGTAAGTTGTTTAACCCTTCAAGGCCCGCTTATATATATAGATGTGTAGAAAAACCCTATATATATGGACACCGGTGTCCATCGTGGGCCTTGACAGACTACGATTAGAATTTGTGACTGATGAGGTAGATTGGCCATGTACAATAGAGACTTATATAACAATCAAATGACCTACTTCCACTTTGTCCTCATCACAACACACAACACAACTTGCCTTCTGCCAAGTAGTCTCATCGCCCGTGTTCTCTCCCACCATGGTGTGGGTTTTGCCTGTGCCAGTCTGTCCGTAGGCAAATACCGTGCAATTGTACCCCGCCAGCACTTCCTCAATGAGAGGGCTGACCACCTCCTGATATATTTCCACCTGGAACAAGAGAAATTTGTTTTGTGCTATGAAATTTGTGAATCTGATTTTTTTTATGGCATTGAATGACGAGACGAGCATGTCGCTCGCTTGATGGTAAGCAATACGACTACCCATAAACAGTAGAAACACCATCCAGCATGTAAAGTTACAAAGTAGTATGTGGCACTCCACTGCCCTCGTCATTTTAAGACTTAATATGTTAAGTCTCATTATGTCCAGTAGTTACACAGGGCTACAATGTTCTTCAAACCGAAACAACAGTGCGTGCACACTGTTGCTTGGCGGTAGAAATAGACATTGCAATGGTACCCACCAAGACAGACTCTTCCATATGAGAGACCTACCACCAGTAAAATAACATTGGTTATTATAAAATTTTTATTTCAATAGTTTTACTAAAATCAATTGCATACTTTGTTCTGAATATTATAAAAATTCAATATACCTATACTGTCCAAGTCTAACAAGATTGTGAATTGAGTGCAAAAAGACTGTCAATAATATCATAACTCCTTGCTTCATAACACAATCTCGTCAAAAGCTGTGTTATTTCAGGGATCATGTTGCTACTATTTAGGGGCCATGGTATTGCTAAGCACCAGGCGAGTGGCTTGCCTGTACAGCTTTATGAAAATAAGCATCTGAATGGATATGTAGCACACAATTCGTTATGAGAAAAATAAAATAAAAAACCCACGATAAAATCCGTTATAATAGTTTAATTTCAATACCTGATTCATTATCAGTGGTCAAAATGTCAACAAACCTGGGTAGCATTTGGAGCAAATGCCCTGTCAAATGTGAACTTCTTGGTGAGGTTTGTCTGCTGCGTGAACCGCACCACTATCTCCTTATTGTGGTGCACTTCCACCACACCTAGAGACTTGAGATCCCGTTCCCGCTGGTTCAGGGGCCTGTGGGACAAGTGTGTAATGTTGGTAGAGTCTAATGGAGGTTGGAATGATGATTTGTGCACTTTAGTACGAGGTTGGTTTGTAATGCTCTTAGAGTGGATTTAAATTAACAGTCTTTTGATACAATGAGATTATAGCTCTATGAGTTATTTTTATAACAAGAATTGATATCTGTAATAATTTTTGTCATGTATTGCAGTAAAATAATATAATAAAAAAAATTATCTTAGCCTAGATTGTGTAAACAGAATATGCCTTTTTCCATTTGAGAATTGAATAAAATTGAATAAAACTATTAGAGTAAAATAATCTCTCTATAATGCATTTAAATCTATAATATTAATGAGATAAAATAGATGATGACACTTTCATAAAGTTAATTAGTGCGCTGGATACCCGCATGTAAGGATAGATAGTTTTACTTTGAGACATTGTTGGTTTTGTTTTGATGTGCAGGACATGTGTATGACAATATGTAGGTATTATTAACAAATTTTGTATGTATAATGATATCATTTTGTTGATTTGAAGTTACCAAAAAAGTCTTAATTATTATCATAAATGCTGTAAATGTTTTGTTTTCTGGAGAAAACACTAAGTTCCTGAGCTGATCTGGCAAGCTGAAGCTCTCAACATCATCAGCCACATGACATCCACTGCTGAACATAGTCGTCCCCAAAAGATTTCCAGACAGACCTGTCAAAAGCGGCCTGCATCCAGCGTGTTTCTGCGATCTTTATCAAGTCATTTGTCCACCTTGCAGGTGTAGTTGAAGCCCTAAACTTAAGGTTTATCACGCAATGAAGTGCCTGCATACACATATTGTAGTAACCTAGAGCAATCGTTTCTAAGCTATGGAAATATTGAACAACTCGATATGAACCATTTAGATTATCCAAATATGAAGATAAATGTGCAGTAACAAAACAATTGAAATCCACAGTAATGATTTGATCACCATGTTTTAAGTACACATACAATATTTGTTTACATTATACGCTTAATTGAAATATACATTACATAGCTACATAAACTGTACATTTACAGTTGATATTTAAACTAATTTGGATCTTCTTTGTATTCAAATCTTTGATAGAACCTAGGTGGCTTAAAAATCACAGGATTCGTTTAGAAATCTACTATATTTAATTACAGCATCTACTTTAGAGAAACTTATGATATTTAACGGTTATTCGGGATATTTGGTCCTCAAATGACGCATCAGAATAGGAGGGTGTGGTAATAGTTGATACGAGACATTTTGATCTCGTAAAGAACTAAATTTTTTATTGGGTAGATTGCGTGGCATTAAATATTTATTATCAACGAGAGAAATAGCTTGGGCAATTTCTAAATAAGTACCAGAAATCTAGTGACACGCTAGAAAATCGTAATTAATCAAAATTTGGTCATTTACACTACTGAAGGAAGTAGGAACATATTATAATTATACAGGTGCAGTTTTAAATGTCTAAAAAGTTCGTTTTATATAAAATTATAGTTTAACTAAAGATAGGAGTGGTTTTAGTTAAATTGTACCTCAATCTCACAAACACTTGAATATTCTGGTTTTTATCTTTTCGGCATCCTTTTTCGGACGTCATCTCGATACAACACACATAAAACAATTCACAAAGAAACTTTTCACTGTAATTGTGCTGTTTTTTCTGAATAAATACACCGAAAACAAATCAATATTTTAAAATCGTAAAGAATACGTTGAGATGTCGTTGAACCAAGCAAAATTTAAATTTCGGTTTGTGTCAGTGTTGCTAGTGCATACGGCTTGAATAGTTAACGGTGTTTTTTGTTGACGAGAGGTTGTCAATGTGTACAAGCTCCACTAATGAACAGTTAGCTAAAACCTTGTAGGTATTGTTAATTAATGCTCTTTTGAAATACACTTTTCAGCTCTTACAAAATCAAAAGCTCAAAGGTCCTTTGTTCTCTCAAATGTAAAATCATAACTTAACCAATATCGAAAAAAAAACGCTTATAATAATGATAATATGATATACATATAATGTATACTATAGCTTTTTCTCGCAGGTCCGCGTGTATGAACAGATTTTTCACGCAGGATATGAAAACGCGCACAGAATAACTAGGTAGGTAGGTATTTTTAAATAATTAATCAGCAATTAAAGCACATAAAAACAAAAAATAGCAGAAAGGGTAGAGGCAACAAACAACTAAATTTATATGCAGAACATGAAATGGTAATAATTACTATATCAACTTTATCACATGACATCAATGTAGAATATTTATAATATTTGCGTATATAGAACACTTGTTTTGTTTGAGTTCTAAGATAATAATATACAGGTATATATATTTTTAGATTAATAATAAATAGATTTTTTAAATTGTGAACAGTTTTAGATAAAATGTGTTACAAGATGTATCGGACTTTTACGTTTCCCATAACGATTGTCATAATAAGTTATAATGCCTGTGTGGCAGAACCAGAATGAAGCACTTAATGATATTATAATTCGCTGTATTTGCACAGTAAAAAATTGAACAGTTTTTCTATTGCATAGCTTCTATCGCGGGCCTTGAGCGTGGAGACCGAATCCAGAAATTCCGTAACGAAAATAACCTGCCACCCCTCACTATTTTCAACTCTATCACAACCAAGTAGAGTGTAAAATTCCATAAGTAAATTTAATATCGCAGTCTTGTAAAAATACAATATGTAAGAGGATATGAGCTGAATGTTAAACGATAAAAGGTCGAAATTACCGTGTATTTAAAAATTGTTCCAGTTAGTGAAACGTATCGAAATGTCAAACGCGCGCAGTTGATAAGAATGTCCTCGTGGCGGGGTGACGTGATTCTAAGTTTGAATTTTTAAAAAGTTTTTAAGCTATTGCATAGCTTCTATCGCAGGCCTTGAGTGTGGAGACCGAATCCAGAAATTCCGTAACGATAAAATAACCTGACACCCCTCAATCCAACCGGCTCAGCGGTGATATTTTATTTTCAACTCTATCGCAACCATGTAGAGTGTAAAATTCCATAAGTAAATTTAATATCGCAGTCTTGTAAGAATACAATATGTAAGAGGATATGAGCTGAATGTTAAACGATAAAAGGTCGAAATTACCGTGTATTTAAAAATTGTACCAATCAGTGAAACGTATCGAAATGTCAAACGTGATTCTAAGTTTGAATTTTTAAAAAGTTTTTATTTTGTATCTGTTCAAAGAGGTTATAAATATTAGAATTGCCTGCTTAGAGTTTCGGCGTTAGGGCACGAGTAATATTTGGACAATAGAAAAAAATAAAATAAATAAGTAATTATAATTACATAAGTTGATAAAAAATGCTATGCAATAGCTTTACCGCGGCAGTCTCCGAGTGCCACACGTCTTTTTTTCTAAGAATTAAGAAACACACTGTTCATTACTTGTGCTGTTACTAATAGATAAACATCGTAAAAATTCTGTTTAAATTATGGAGAATTAAAATCTAACCATTAGTATAGAACAATCTTGTAATGATAGTATATTGGATAAAAAAAAATAAGTTAAAGTAAAACAAAATGTTTATATTTTGTAATCTCGGCAGAAGATTCATTTTTGTTAATAGGTACATGGTAGATATTTTTACACCATCTAGCAACACAATAATAACGTTCCAATTCACGTATATTTTAGAGGTATGGAAGATTAATTTAATCTCGACTTTGTGATAATATTTACAATACATTTATAAAATTGTGTAAATAATGTTAAAGAATAATTAAACTCTGTAAATACATAATATAAATAAATTAATAGAATCGCTATGTTTTGTTTTGTTCTAACACAAGGTCAAGGTAAAGCAAACGAAGCTCGACTTTAACAGTAAGGTTATAAAATCTAATTTATTTCTTACACAATAATAATATAATGATAATCGAAACTATCTTAATGAAAGATGGGGGTATCACTCATTGCATCCCCCTGTGGCAACCCACAGGGGGATGCAATCAAGGTCATTGATGAAAGTATCTGTCAAGTATTATCCGCTTACCAGCCGCTTACTTTTTAGAATAGTAGAACTCCTGCATTAATTATAATATTTTTTATTGGATACATCCTACTAATCCTACTCCTACTAATATTATAAAGGCGAAAGTTTGTAAGAATGTATGGATGTTTGGATGTTTGGATGTATGGATGTAAGGATGTAAGGATGTAAGGATGTTTGTTCCTCTTTCACGCAAAAACTACTGAACGGATTTCGATGAAATTTGGCATACGGGTAGATCATGTCCTGGATTAACACATAGGCTACTTTTTATCCCGGGAAAATATAAACCGGGACTTTTATCCCGGAAAAACTTTTTAATGCGGGCGGAGCCGCGGGCAAAAGCTAGTTAATTAATAATCTTTAGTACCAAGACGATGGTCAAATAAATCATAATTAAAGTTTAAATGTAGTGATTTTATGGTACGTAACTCGTCAGAATTATTTAAAATAGGTACGACAAATAACGCGGCCATTAATCATAGTGTTCATTTTGTGTGATGAGACAGTGATGCTGTGGCGTTATCATAACGATAGCACATAGTTAGTATACACTATAGGCACCTCTGTAATAACCAATAAATACTGACTTATTGTGTGATACGCAAATATATTTTATTTATTGCGTAGTTGCAATGGCATAGGTACAATTTAACCCCCGGATATAAGTTGTTTTAGTATTGAATATTTTGGACCCTTTAGGCCCTGTGTTCTGTGCCTGGGCGGTGCAGGCACCGTTGCCACTTCTTTAGCTACAGCACTACCTAGTAGCTAATGTACTTAGATATGGTGGCGTAGTTGTAGATATTGCGTACGCAGCATACCTATCGCGCTGAGGTTCTGGGTTCGAACCCCGTGTGGGGCAAAACAATTGTGACTGAGTTTTTCTCTCGTGTCAATAACTCAGTCAACTTGAAGGCGAAAAGATGGCGGAGCTATACCCTCGTGCCTTTGGAAGCGCGTAAAGCTTTAGATCCTGCGCCTGTTATCTCTCTGGTCATGTCGCATTGTCATCTCACCGGTCTATGAGAGTGAAGGAATAGAGCCTGCACCTGTGTGGGTATTGTGCGACTGTAGAAACCCATGCACGCGGTAGAAGCCTAGTAGGTACAGAATTTTCTCTAACTTTTAAGTGGGCTAGTGGGGTAATTATAAATATTAAGTACTTTATAGAATTCAAGCGTGGTTTGAAGGTGAAGGAAATATCTCGAGAAAACTTACATACTTAAGAATTCTATGTAAAAAATTTGAACTTTGCCAACCCGCATTAAGCCAACGTGGTGAACTAAGGCCTAAACCCTCTCATTAGAAGAAGCGATCCGTGTCCAGAGTCAATATATGATATAGGACTGGTGTTCTCATTGTGTTATCGAATCCTTGCTGGTTATCGTATAGCATCTGATTAACTGTTAGTCAACTGAAATTTATACATGAGTTAATATCGTTTTTATAGTACATTTTCTATTCAGTATCAGCCCGGAGTATGGAATTTGTGCCCGATATGACGATAGGCTCGCCCCCTATCACATCATGGGACGGAATAACGGTGAAAAGTGGGTGCACTAGCTGCGCCTCTGCCTACCCCTTCGAAGATAACAGGCGTGTGTGTGTTAGTTATTCACATTTAGATAGTAGGTATGTCAATATATTTTTACTAAAAGTTCAATACACATAAAGAAATGGTAAGCGATACGACCCATAAACAGTACCAACAGCATACAGCCCAATGTATATAATACTTTTTGGCAAACAGAACCTTAATTTCAAAGTAAGACGTAGCACTTCACTGCGCGGGTTACAGTGAGACCAATCTTATGGCGTTAAATCTCATAATGCCCAGTAATTACGCTGGCTACAATGTTCTTAAACCGTAACACAAGAGTGCATATACACTGCTGCTTGGCGATAGACATTCCGTTGATACCTATCCAAACGGCTTCTCGCATACGAGAGACCTACCTACCACCCAGAGTACTGGCTGGTATTGATAATGTCATCCACGATGACGCGCTCTACTTATTTCCCTAATCGTTTACAGTCCAAGTGAGCAACCTTTTGCTTGTAATTTAGTCCTTTAAATACATTCAAAATACCTATGAGCGCACACGTATACTAGAATTATTAATTACAGTCCGCCTAACCTGCAAAATCTCTGCTCAAAAATTAGTAGGGCGCATCATCGTGGATGAAATTACCTATAAGGGTGGATCTCTTTTGTCATTTTATTGGATACGGTAGCTATCTAGTCAGATACAAAATAGCCCCTCAATAATTTCTCACCTCTAACAATCTTATAATAATAATACCGACCCTGTATTATATACTGCCCACTGCTGAGCACGGGCCTCCTCTATGACTGAGAGGGTTTAGGCCTTAGTCTACCACGGTGGCCTAGAGCGCATTGGCAGACTTTACATACCCTCGAAATTCTTATGAAGAATTCTCAAGTATGTAGGTTTCCTCACGATGTTTTCCTTCACCGTTAAAGCAAACGATAACTGATAAACAATACACACATAACTTCGAAAAGTCAAAGGTGTGTGCCTTAGGTTTTGAACCTCCGGAAATTGTCTCGGCAGACCGTTCCATTCCCAACTACGCTATCGTTCACTTTTATTAGATATTATTTATTCGAAAGTAAAAACACAATCTGCCTACACTGCCGCTGGACTGCACGAAAAGTTATAGCAATCTATTGTCAATACATAACAGTTTTTGGTAAGACTGTTATATTGTGGACAGATATAGTGGACAGATGTAGATAGAGTGGACTTATCCATACATCTAAAGAACAATGCCTTTAGATTTTAGAATAGGATTCATTTAAATTATCATACTTGCATGCGTAGTGTCCTTTTTAATAAATTAACCGACAATCGTTAAAAATAAAACATATAATGCATATTTCATTATCTTAAATGACTATAACGAAAAACCATTAAAAATTCTCCATATTATACAGCAATAATCTTATTGGCATGAGATAAAACATTCCTCAATCGCGTCTAATAAGAATGTACTACTTAAAACATTCCCCGGCACACTTTTTGCAGGCTCTCTTGCAAGAACAGAAAAATGAACTTATTAATGAGCAACATCGTTATACAAATAGTTTTTGCGTCTGGCAACACTCATTACCTACACCATTTCCTCCCGCGCTTTCTTGAAGAAAATTAAAGAGTCGCCGCATTAATTCTATCCGTATGTCGCGGGGTTTTTGCGTCGGTTAACAGCGTTATAGCGGCCCTCAGTCGGTTTTTGTAGCAGAGCCGCCGCCGACCGCTTCCCAGACTCCCGGACCGACAAAAAGTAGCCGTGCCGCGAGCGCGGGAATCTGTACAAAAACGCTAAGCCTCGCTCAATAACTGGCGAACTCGATGAAATACTATGAGTTCCTTTGGCTTTTTACGCATCGTATGCTTTTTCCGCGGGCAATTTGCATCGGCCGCTCGTCGGCGGCCATTTTGTAGTTTTTCCCGCGCGCGATTCGAAATGACGGCCGCGTTCCGAAAATTGCTCACTGATAAAAAGTTACCGATGAAATTCTTGTTTGGAGAATGGCCGTTTATGTATAATGATATTTTTTATCGTATGGCTGAGAGCTAATATTATAAATATTTCATTGGTTGTTTGGGTCTAGCCCTCTCAAGGCAGGAGGTAAAAACGGTAATGGAGATAAGCGCCCTCTATCGTTTTGACTGTTGAAAAATGGATCGTAATACAATTTTCTTTCTTAGAGCATTTAGCAAATGCTCTAAGCTTTCTTTGATGACATATGGAATAAAAAAATACATGAAAGGAGTATAAAACCACTTTTGTAAGTAGAGCAATGTTTTTAGAGAGTTTTGCTAACACGACCGCAATGTTATTGCTAACTCGTGAAAAATTGAAGAAAAATAGCCACTTCTCTGTTGCGTCAACCTTAGTGATAAGACAAATACGTCGCAATAAAACAACGATGGAGCTGATTTACGTACCTAATTCATACTACGTATCTGATCAAAAATTATTTACGAAGCACGACTCTATAAATTTTAACATGGGAAAGTCGATATATTTGGCGAATAAATGTATTCTGTACTAAATAAGCTAAAACTACAGCTTAAATCGCAATATACTTTGATCAAAGTTTTGAAATAAATAATATAATAATACCAGCCCTGTATTAATATACTGCCCACTGCTGAGCACGGGCCTCCTCTACTGAGGGGTTTTAGGCCTTAGTCCACCACGCTGGCCTAGTGCGGGTTGGTAGACTTCACATACCTTCGAAATTCTTGTAAGGAACTTCTCAGGTATGCAGGTTTCCTCACGATGTTTTCCTTCACCGTTAAAGCGAAGGATAATTGATAAACAATACACACATAACTTCGAAAAGTCAGAGGTGTGTGCCTTGGGTTTCGAACCTCCGGACATTGTCTCGGCAGACCGTTCCATTCCCAACTAGGCTATCGTCTGCTTAAAGAAGAAATAAGAAGCCATTAAATACATGGCAGTCCGCAAGCCATTTAACACTATTCATTCTCATACAACTACTAAAAAAAGGAAAAGTAATTCCGACGAAGGGAATTTTCGCGTGGCCTCATCTAGGACCGGAATAATTAATGGATAATAACATGTATGGGATTAACTGGTACGAGGGAGGTGAGAGGCTGGTCGCCGTGGGAAAATGCTCGCCCGAGAGAGTCTTTGGATCACGCGATGGGCCACCAGGCTAGCGGGTTTGTACTTTGTGTGAGCAACAAGATTAACTGCTTGGCTTTGTTGTGATGTTGTTTCTTGAGAGAGTTGAGTTCTGTTATTTAAGTATGTGTGGATGAAAATATCATTGTAAGTAATAAGTATTCTTGTCTATTGTAAGGTCTTCAAGTGGAGGCTTTTTCGTTCTGTAATAATAAGATCTTAATAAAAAATAAATAATAATAAACTCACGCCTATTATCCCCGAAGGAGTAGGCAGAGGCGCAACTAGTGCACCCACGTTTCGCCGTTATTCCGTCCCATGATGTGATAGGGGGCGAGCCTATTGCCATATCGGGCACAAATTCCAGACTCCGAGCTCCTTATGGGACGGAATAATAGCGAAAAGTGGGTGCAATGGTTGTGCCTCTGCCTACCGCTTCGGGGACAACATGCTTTAATGTGTGTGTGTGAGTCTAGGGTTATTAGAATAGCAGCATTTTTATGTAGATGCATCGTCTTTTTAACACGCTTTTATTGGTCTAAACTCTACAGCTAAGTATAACAGGGAAATGAACTTTTTCTCAAAACCTAATCATGGTTGTTGATCCGTATGCTTAAAAAAGAAAATGTTATTTTCTTTTTAAATTATATTAATGAGCTAAACATAAATTTGTTTTCAACCTTGCTATATTATATTTAACTTTTGTCGTTAAAAAACGGTAAGTTCTATTCCAATTATTACCGCTATTATTTCGTTTTACAGCATGAAAACAATTCCGCTACTTCCGTGGCCTAACTTTTTCTGTAAATATTATACGAGTGACGTTTAAGGCAGTGTAGGTTTTTCCAGCGGCGCAGTGAAAGGCTGTCGCCACGGCCAGCTAGAAATATGCCGATATGATAAACTAACGGGCGCACTGTGGGAAAACTATACGTTTTTTTTTATTTATTGCAGTGTAGCGAGAAAAACTGCCTGCTTTCCTCGAACGGAGTGGGAAGTTTCCCGCGGAAAATGACGGGTGCTTTGTTGTGGGTAGTTCTGGATTATTTTGATGTAATGGGAGGGATGTAGATTGCGAGGTCGTAAATCTATGTTCTAGATTAGGTTTTGAGAAACAAGAATTGCGTTGACGAAGTTTCAGAACAAGATAAAAATGCAATTTAAGCATTTTTAATAGTTAACGGTTACCCTATATGTGAACTAGAACAGAATATTTTTATCTTGAGCCAATTCGATATTGCTAAATGATAAATTAGACCCAAAGGCACTTTGTCCTTAGCCTTTTGCAATAAATCGTTTAATTTTAAAGACTTTGAGATGCATGTAATTTTGTATGGATTGAAAACTACACTTAATATGAACGTTTTTAAAAAAGTTGGTTATGAATGGAGGGGTCTAAATATATTTTTAGTGGTTCTAAGTTCCATATGTTGCCCCTTTAATATCCCTAAAGTTTGAACTAAGTTAGATTTTGAGGCCCAGCACCCATACAAAAAGCGGACATTTCCTTTCATAATTTGGGTCCCTTAACTTTAAAATTATTATAATTATATTTTATGAACACATTTTTCAACTATAAAATTTCATGTCAGCGTCTCTACTTCCACATATTTCCTTATTACCATGGAGTAATCTTAGCTTCGTTTCTTAAAGGACCGAAGCTTGCGGAAGCACATAATTTTTATTCAAAATTGTGACAACCATGGATGCTCTTTCTAGCAAGTCTTAGTTAGCGATATTTACATAGTTAAACTGTCGAGAGATGCAACGTCTCTCATTAGTCGTCTAGTTTGATTCACTTTGTGTGTAACGTCACCTGCAGTGTAAACAAACACCGAGCTAAATAAAAACTACATAATATGATAAAAAATAGATCTGTAGGTTAATTATCACAAACAATTTACCTCTTAGCTAATAAGGGCATTGTGTTAGTAAAATAGGTCTAAACTCCCATTCTAAGAAAATTAAAGGACTGGTAACAAAAAACTTAATGGTCGCCTCTATCGATACGCAAAAAAGCGCGCCTTCGTGGTTCGAAATTTAAAAAATAATACAATAATTCGCTAAGTTTTAAATTGAAAGGAAGTTGGTTCTCGGAAACAATAAAAAGGTTTTTATATCGCCCGAACTATGGTGTTGCGATAATTTAGGCTAACAAGATTCTGTTATTTTGTTTGCATTCCTACTTTCTTACAAGATTGATGGATAGCAAACTTTTATAGGAGAATTTATGGACAGTCGCTTGCCTTCAGATGAGCGAGGCAAGCTTCATTATAAAAATCTTGACAAAATATTATATTCAACTAAGCATAGAAGGTAAAAAATAATATTTCTTATACAGATAGCGACATGGTTGATGTTTTTTATTTTTTAGTAAGGTAGACATATATATGGCTGTTGTTTTGTATGGAGAGTTAATGGCAGTGGCGGGTCACAGCGAGACAGTTTATACTTTAATAATAAGAAATATGATACAAAGATTAATTTTTGAAGTACTAGATTTGTTTATGTATAAATGATTTGTAATTTGACTACATAAACAATTTAGGTACATTAGATGCTCCGCTGCTTTTGGGGGTTGAAAAAAGGTGTGGTGTGCCAGCCAGTACATACATATACACTCACGCCTGTTATCCCCGAAGGGGTAGGCAGAGGCGCAACTAGTGCACCCACTTTTCGCCTTTATTCCGTCCCATGATGTGGTAGGGGGCGAGCCTATCGCCATATCGGGCACAAATTCCAGACTCCGAGCTGATACTGAATAGAAAAACTCAATATAACTTTGCCCGACCCGGGGATCGAACCCGAGACCTCAGCTTTGCAGTCGTACTGTAATACAACTACGCCACCGAGGCAGTCAGTCAGTATTTTAAAAAATACCTAAAAATAAAAAAGCGGATTATAGTAATATATTCGTACCCGAAAAACATTGACAATGTATAATGCAGGGTAAATAATAATTCAAATAAAGCTTCACGAAGATGGATTTACTGACATAGTATAAAATAAATTCATCAATACTTATGTACGAATCTTCAAAGTGGAACACCAAAGTATTTGCAAAATGTTTGCTGGCAGAAATATATAAAGCAAAGGTGCCACATTCGCTAACAAGAGACCAGCCTTATGACACACAGAAAAGAAACTGAACTCTATCCTATCCATACATTATATATATTTTTTATATATTTTTTGACTGCCTCGGTGGCGTAGTTGTATTGCGTACGCGTTACGAGTACGATTTGCGCGCTGAGGTCCTGGGTTCGGATCCCGGGTCGGGCAAAAAAAAATTTGTGACTTGGTTTTTCCATCTTAAAAAAATTACTCAGTCGCAGCTCGGAGTCAGGAAGTTGGCGGTGTGATACCCCCGTGCCTCGGAAAGCAGGTAAAGCTGTTGGTCCTGCGCCTGATCTCTCTCCGGTTATGTCGGATTGCCATCTCACCGGACTATGAGAGTGAAGGAATAGCGAGTGCACCTGTGTATTGCGCACACACTTGTGCACTATAATATCTCCTGCGTACCTGGCTGATCTCCGTTGAGATTGATCGCCGTGGCCGAAACTGGCTAGGAGGATTTCATCATTCATTCATATATTTTTTAACATAATAGATCTCTATAGAAATAAATGACTATACGGCTTATACCTGTCACTTATGTAAACGTTTGTACAATGTTCTATGTCAATGGGCAGCACAATCGTTCTCTCAAAGTCTGAGCCAGATAGGAAGGCACAGTGCAGGCTTGAGAATATGTGATGTTAAACCGGACAACCTACAACTTTGCTTCACCAATTATAGCTTCGTCATTTTATTATTTTTCTTTTTTGCCCGTGATATGCAATTATATTCAAAATTTTCCGGTGTTCATTTGTTTTTATTCATGTTGTTTGTTCGTGGCGATTAAAACATTTTCCTTCTCCTTTTTTTAAAAGGCGATCGTTACATTTCTAATAGTTACAAAAAACTACCTCGGTGGCGTAGTTGTATTATGATGCGACTGCAGTGCTGAAATCTCGATTCCCGGGTCGGGCAAAGTGATATTGGATTTTTCTACTCTGTATCACCCCGGAGTCTGAAATTTGTGCCCGATATGACGATAGGCTTGCCATCTATCACGTCATGGGACGGAACATACATAGAGAAAAGTGGGTGCACTAGTAGTGCCTCTGCCTACACCTTCAGGGATAAAAGGCGTGAGTGTATATGTATGTACCATACTCTAATTTTAAGATATTAAACTTTCCTAGAATTTAAAACGTACTCAGTAAAGATACTTTCAAACCAGTGTCTCAAACATGTATTTTTCCTTATAGGTACTGCAGTTTGGTAACGTATAAGCCGTAAATAAAAAACATAATGCCAAGTATTATTCATAAAAATATTCTTACCATGACCGACAATACTAAAATAGCTGTGATCGACGCGTATAAGACCGATTTAAAATTAATAAAAACTACCAACCCGTCGGCCCTCAAGTCTGTACCCTTTCGAACCCTTCACACCAACACACGCGCAACACTCACACATAGAAGAAAACTCCTAATAGGAACGTGCTTTATGTTTTTTTATGTATAAGCCGAGGGCAAGGAAAGCGTTCGTGGGGCCACATGGAGGGGTCGCGTGGGGTGCTGGGCGGGGCGATGCAGCTGCACGCCGCCGTAGGGCTCCGCTGGCGGCCGGCAGTCGAGGCGCGCGCGTGACACCGCACACGTCACGGCCACCCTTCGAACTTTGGCGCCAAATATTACGCGGTTACGCGGACATTTTTAAAATAAATCGCTCTAATCTAAATAAATAAATTAATAAAATATTTTTCAAAGATTGTGTTTTATAATTAAATTAAAGTTAGGTTATAATTTTTATGCATAGTTATTTAAAAATCTTGTGAAGTTTTTTGAATTGGCGGGTGTCGAGTTGATGTGTGCGAGCGAGAGGGGCGATATGGAGAGCCCGGGCGAGGAAGCGGGACGCAGCGTGCCCCCCGTGCCGCACCCGCCCGCTGCATCGCAGCCCAACGGCGCCAATAAGATCATCGGACGCAACGTGAATGGCACCAGTAAGTCACATAATGCAAATTTTTTTGGGGATTGTGTATGGCAAAATTGCGGCTTAGAGCGCGTGGGGTCCCGCGTACTCTATGTTGTTAGCTCTGGCATCTTGCTTTGCCTGATTTAGGGAAGTTATTGTTCTCTAGAGTAAATTAGATCATTGTAAATTTTATACGCGCAAGTTTCCGTAACTTAAAGTTACTTTTAGAGTCAATTTTGAGTGCGGTAGACTCTTGCGTGCCGGAAATAGGTAGATACATCTAAGGTAGATACTTACCTTACGCTTTCGAAATACTTTTTAAGAGCACCTATTTCGATGTTTCAGAACCAAAAGCTGAGGCATGATTCTCTATGACATTGTTAACTCGTAACGCGGCCGCGTCACGTTCACTTCATGTAATGTGCGTAAAATGGTATTCTGTATGCCAATTTCCATAGTGATAAACGCGACGAGTTACGTTACGCGCTTGTTACGAACGGTGAAAATAACGCGTGTCATAGAGAATAAGGGGGCTGGACTTAAAAACTAACAGTAAAAATCAAAACAGATGAATATAAAGTTTATAGCCTAAATCAACTTAAAGTTTTAATTTGAAGTTGTCTTAAAAACTCTACGCTTACCTTCTACATTGTTTAATACCAAATTATTTACAGAAAATATCCTTATTGCAAAATTTAAAGATCTGTTAAAATAATAACTAAAAATAAACCTACTTCAAAACCACTGCAAACAAAAAAATAATTCAACTTTATATATTTTGCTTAGTATATACGTGTATTTGGAGTCGATGCCTAATTTAAATTGCCAGCTAAGCCAAGGAAATACAAAACCAAATATACGAAAACATTGTTCAATTTAAATTAGGCACCGACTCCATTGCAGCATTCGCGAGTCATCTGCTGTTAGTTATTGAAGAGTTCCATTGTGTATCTCCGAAGATCTTTATCAGATCTTCATAAATTATATACTAAAACCTTCCCTGATAACTATACAGCAGTTTTTGAGAAATTCGCGGCCATACAAATTTACATACATACATACATACATACGGATCGAATACAGAACCTCCTTTTTGAAGTCGGTTAAAAATAGTCAATCATTTATTATCACTATGTACTTACATGATAAATAGATGTATAGGACACTCTTTATTTCACACCACGTATTTAACACAAAATAAATATAAATAATTAATTTATTTGTTAATCTTATCGTTTAGACCAATCTCGGACAACTAAGTATAGGGCAATATGATTATAACTAACTAAACGTCAATTATAATCACTTATTAGCTAATTACAGTACCTAAACAACAAAATAATTATAAGTGTATTTAATAACAAAATATGCTCGTTGGTAAAATCCTTGTTTACACATTGAAGTATACACGTATTATTCTAAATAACTTTATAGAGATTTTTGCATACCTCAGAAGTTCTTTGAATTTCGAAGGTATGTGAAGTCTACCAACCCGCACTAGGCCAGCGTGGTGGGCTAAGGCCTTAACCTTCTCAGTTGAAGAGGAGACCCGTGCTCGGCAGTGGGCAGTATATAATACAGGGCTGGTATGGTATAGTATAGAGATTTTTATTTTAAGAAAACGTAAAAAATGCTGAATTGATTTGCATGAAATTTTCCGTTCATATAGACAGTGACCTGTGTAACATATATTATTTAACTTTGCAAGTAAATAAATGAACTACTTTAAAGAAAATAAAGATCTTATTGTACATTTTCTTTGTACATTATTTTCTTAATTTATAAAATTGAACTGAATAAGAAAAGAGCACTGGATCGTTCTTCTCTGGTAGAAACTGCTTTCTGAAATGGTGGTAGAGTTCATTTTTGATGGAATCTAAATATTTTCTGTTTCATGGCTTCATTTCCCAACAGCCTACTTTTTGTTTCAGAAAAGAATACTTTTCCGAACAACGTTGTTACATCCAAATTTTTTATTTTATTTTTTATAATACTTATATCAACATGTATATCATGTAGTTTTTGATTTGACATTTTGAAAGAGTTTCCAACTCTTATATCGCATGGGTCGTCCTTTTCAAAAGCTGAGGAGAAATGTGTTGCAAACATATTAATAATGTCCAACACAAACGAATAAAAAATGTATGTATAAAATTACCAATTTGTCTCATTTTCATAAAAATCAGGTTACAATTACTTTGATGGATAAACATTATTTGAAATATATTATTATATATTTCAGATAATGTATAATAATACGATTGAAAAATTGGCACTTAGAAATTTAAATAAATATAATTATATTTGTCTTGACTTCTTAGGGCCTGAAACATTTCGAAACCAAAAGTCAAGTTTAGTTAAAAGTAACAAACTCATTGCAATCATTTTAAATTTATGTCTATGCTAATTTCCAAGTAATATGGTGTTAACATATTTATGAACGTACCTATTTAATGAGCTTTATGGCATAAAAAGGGAGAGCGAGCACTGCATAGGTTGACAGGGTACCTAATAACTTTAGTTATCGTTCTGAGGGACGTAAAAACGAAAATCTTTGCAACGCAATCGTACCTTACATACTCGTGGTTGAAATATCCAATCTTTTTCTTTGGGTTCTTCACTCGCTTCTAGACCTTCAATCTATATTCTGAAGATAAGTTAATATTGGTGACTATCTTTAAAGTAAAAGATTGCGCGTACCTTACTAAACTACAAATAATTAAATACAATTGTCTGAGTCAAGTAAAGATAAAGCTCTTATTACGCTGGCGGATTGTAAGCGTATTCACAGCGCATGCGCTCTCTACGAATTCATCCAGATTCCAGAGTAATAAGAGCCTCAACTTTACTAGAATAGGGATGAAATTATGGCCTTAACTAATGGTTACTAACTCCTAATATACTACTGAATTTAACTACATATATACCAATATGTGAACTCTACATTACAATTTTTTTTTCTGTAATTAAATCCATCTAATTTAATTATACTTTACTTTACTACATAAAAAACAAATACGTATATCATCACGCCTTACTATCTTTTAAAGGGCATGCAGAGGTGTAGCACACCTACATTTCACCAGTTTTGTTGGGTCCTAGGGGATGGGCCTATTGCCATTGACCAGGCACATTTCCAGACTCCAGGCTCCAGATACTGAGTAAAAAACCCAATACCACTTTTCTCGATCCGGGACTCGAACCTGCTATAGTCGTACCGTACAACTACGCCACCGAGACAATAAAATAATATTACAAAGATATGTACATTTCATAGCATACCAACATACTAGTTACTATGATTTCAATAATGAACTTGCGATTTCCCTACCAACGAAACATGAATATGCAATACTTTTTACAAACGCTATTAATACAAACAAAAACAGATTCAAAGAAAAGTGCATGTGATGGGAATTGAACCCGTTACCGGTGGTGCAATTTGCGTTTTTCTGCCCACCCGCCCGGGCTCGCCGTCTCTTTGTCTCGAGATGATGTTTTTGTTCCCTGCTCTGGTTCTTGATGGTGTAGCGTGATGCTTGCGTTTTGATCGTTTGCATTTTTTTAGAATAAGGCATTATGACTAAATAATATTTCGATTTCTTTCTGAATATTCTTTGTAAGAGAAGTTCTAATGGCGAAATTGATTAAATATAATATATCTAAATGTAAACAAAGATTAATACTTTCAATGTATTTTGCTTTTGTTAAGAATAAGATGTCAATTCAATTTGGTAACATTATAATAGGACAGCTGGAAGAGTTGAATTTTCATATGTTATTTAGAAAAACTAATGTCAAATTAATAACTATGTATCTCACAATCTTTCTAAACAATACAAAAAAATATCGAAACTATAAAACCTCTTATTTCTAAAAGGAAAAAAAATATGTAAAAATATTTCAACTAGTGCAATTTCAACAACTTTAAAATTATTGAGTCGAACCATTCAAGTATCAAAACACATAACACAGACTACACAGCGTTGGACAAAAACTATCAATTCTACGTACGTAGGTCGGAAAAACCGTGGAAAACGTGGAAAAAGCGCACTCACACTCTACGCGCAAAAACTACAATACACACTTTGTAACCATTACTTATAATGAGTATAATTAGAATAGTCAGCACAGCAACTTTCGTGACTATAAATATAACAGGATCACGCTATATCCTTAACGGTGTAGACAGAACTATTTGTATACACACAAAATTTTCCGATATTTTTTTCTGGCGCATAAAAACGACTAACTGAGATTAAAGTACAGTGTAATGTCTGTATGTGGTCGGTTTGTACATTTATGTGACAAATAGAGTGTATCAGCAAGCGGTAAAATTGGTCCTAAATATACTATAACAATATTTTTATTTAGTATACAAATATATTTGTTACTAGCTTTTGCCCGCGGCTCCGCCCGCATTAATAAGTTTTTCCGGGATAAAAGCCCCGGTTTATATTTTCCCGGGATAAAAAGTAGCCTATGTGTTAATCCAAAACATGATCTACCCGTGTGCTAAATTTCATCGAAATCCGTTCAGTAGTTTTTGCGTGAAAGAGGAACAAACATCCATACATTCTTACAAACTTTCGCCTTTATTATATTAGTAGGAAGGATACTAAACACAAGTATAATCTTTACAATGCTTGTCATATAATAGGAAAAATATCAAATGAGCTTTACGAACCGGGTTACGTAGCGTTAGCGTTCCTGCTTACACCTTTCAGGACAAAGTCACTAGCTTATGTTTTTGTATGAACTCTATCATAAATGTTCAACGCTTTCTATCGCTTTCAATGTACATATGTATGGAAAAACTTAATTCTGTTAATACCTAATTTAATTCACACATTGATGCTAATATAGTCTCGTAATAGAACTTTCGTAGTAAAAAGCTCTTTGGTACATAGTAGAGTTTTTTATTTATTTATTACTAGCGGCCCCGACAGACGTTGTCCTGCCCTAAAAAGGAAATGAAATCCTAGAATCCGAGTACAGCGCCACCTACCGGATCTAATTGTTAATCGAAACTATTCTCAAACCCACCTGAGGACACAAAAAAATCATTAAAATCGGTCCAGCCGCTTAGGAGGAATTCAGTGACATACACGTTTAATATGGCGGTTAAGTATTCTTAAATTTTCAAATTTTCCGCGTAATTTTCTTGCAAAAAACCTCCCTGCCACCAAATGAGTCCTTATTTAACGAAATTTTAAAATCCCTAAACACCCCCACCCCCCCGTAAATAATACCTAACCATATTTTGTTCCGGAAAAAAATCCCGAATAAAATTCCCGGTGTCTGTTTTCCGGGATAATAGTAGCCTATGGGCGGTATTAATAGGTCAATCTCAAGTTTGAGTTACATCTCAAGTAGACATAATGTATTGAACTGTTCATACATTATGTCTACTTGAGATGTAACTCAAACTTGAGATTGATTTCCTTTGGATCACAAACTATCTCCATACTTATTTTCATACGGTTCCACTGGCAAAAAACTATTTTCCGGGATTATGGTCCCGGTTTATATTTTCCCGGAATATGAAGTAGCCTAGATTCTTCCCAGGTTTTAAACTATCTCCCTGCCAAATTGCATCGCCATCGGTTCAGTGGTTTAGTCGTGGCGGCTCGATATAATTCCCGGTTTATCTTTTTCCGGGATAAGAGTAATTATGTCCTCAACTGGATCTCGAAATATCTCTATACTTGTTTTCTTGCGGTTCCACTGGCAGAAAACAATTATCCGGGATAAAAGTCCCGGTTTATATTTTCCCGGGATAAAAAGTATCCTATGTCCGTCTCCTGGTTCTAAGCTACCTCTCCACCAATTTTCAGGTAAATCCGTTCAGCCATTCTTGAGTTATAAGTGGTGTAACTAACACCACTTTCTTTTATATATATAGATTGTTTTCTCATATAATAATTATTCTAAAATGATATTAAATATAGAAATCATTATTTACGTTAAAGAAGACAAAGAGTGTTGAAATTATACATTCGCTGATCTAAAACACGAAACCTAGTCGTTCTGCTGCATGCTTATTATGTGTTCAGCCGAACCGATATTTGAGTTAAATATTTTTCTCTACTTTTATTATGAGACTTATCAGCATACGTCTCAGGGTGAAGAGTGTAGTGGAATGCCAAGCAGTGCTTTGTAATTCAAAGGTCTTTATAGTATCGCTACAGTTTATGGGCGGTCGTATCGCTCACCATCAGGCGAGCGGCATCCTCGTCTCATAATTAGACTGCAATAAAAAATCCTGTATGAATCTTTAGACAGCTACCTCGAAGGTGATACCAGTATAAGTATTCCTTCCTTCGCCCTAAGCATTCCATGGCATCCTCGGTCGACATCACTAACTCTTCACTTGAATTCAATCCAGGTCTGACTAAAATGTAATTATCGCGTGTTCGCAAAACAAAAATAGTTTTATAAAAACGACATTATGTAAAATAACTTGCAATAAAATGCATGTGATAAAAACACGTACCGTTTCACTTAATCTATGTAATAATACTGCGAACTGTTTAAAAAATGTAGGAAAACGAAACAAAATGGAGGATGACGAAAAAATACGGCAAGCGTGTTACGTTGTGTCCAAGGGTTCCGTATAATATTACTTGAAGTCGAGTGATCATATTATTAAAGTGGTTGATAGTTGATTTCTGATAATTAAGTACTTTCCCGTTCGGGCCTTCGTTCTGCTATCATAATACTCGACTTTGGAATGGATTTGTCTGAAATTTTACGAACGGCTTCCTATCTGACATTAACTTCTCCTAGAAGATGTAATTCTGAATCAAAGTATTGGGAAGTCAATCGCCGGAAATCAGGGAAAATTCTCATATTATAAGAATATAGACCAAGAAAACAATAGGAGATTCAAACGGCAAATTTTACTTAAGGTCAGGATTACGTGAGATTAAGAGTACTTGTTATCGCATCTCGGAACTTCCTTTGACATGCCATTTCCGCTTTTTATCGATTGTAATTATTGTAAATTGTGTGAATCTGTTTCGGAGAAATAGCCTTGGAAACTCGTTGTTATAAAATTGTCTAGTGTAACAAGTATGATAACAGTAAAGTACTTTAGTTAACTATAATAATATGTTCTCATGTTATGATAGTGATCCACGCTAGTCGCGTATGAATTAAATTACGGCTATAGCAACAAATTTTCGAAGAATATGAAATCATCAGGCACTTTAGAATTATAAAGCGAGTAAAAAAATATTTATGTTTAAATTTGTATAAGTCCATTTAGATTATAGCTGTATGTACAGTTGGTAGAGTTTATTTCCGAAAATCTATAGTCTATAGTATATGGTGCAGTAATTTGAGCACAATTTTTTGTAGATCCAAATATTTTTTTGTCGGTTAAAAATTATATGATCTGTAACTAAACGTTTAGCGTTGAATATAATGTAAGGCAACTGAATACAAAAGTGAAGCTCCCAAATAAATGGTAAATAAAAGAGTACAGAGGCATGATTCTCTATGACATTGTTAACTCGTAACGCGGCCGCGTCACGTTCACTTCGTGTAAAGGGCGTAAAATGGTATTCTGTATGCCAATTTCCATAGGGATAAACGCGATGAGTTTCGTTATGCGCTTGTTACGAGCGGTGAAAATAACGTGTGTCATAGAGAATAAGGGTGCTGGCCTGTTTCACGACTTCTAAGTAAAAATGCTACACGTCACATAAATGTATAAGCCCAAATACAAAAGTCACATTCTAATCTAAGCTCCCAAATAAATACTTATCAAATAAGTACCATCTACATTAGCTGTTTGACTCCTCAAGCCCCGCGACGGACACCGGTGTCCATATATATAGGGTTTTCCCATACATCTATATATATAAGCGGGGCTTGAAGGGTTAATACGATAACTGTAAAATAAAATTTTCTTGAGACTTGGAACAGGCGGACTCTCTGAATTGTATGTTAACGATCGGATAACATTTATCCGAACATTTTTAAACAGGCCTTTATAGAAGCGATCTAAATCTAATCTGCGATTACCCACGGAACCCTACTAAGGCTCGGTGCGATACTTTTATTTTTAACTGGAGTTTTTACGACGGCAGACGGGCCGGAGCCGGGGAGCGTTGCGCAAAGAAATACACTGGCTGAAAGGACTTCACTCCTTTATTTTGTATATTTAAGCAGGATATTTCAAATGTTTATTCGGATATAATTAACACAAAAAAGTCATTTTATCCGACTGACTTATTAGGTAATGTAAATAAGAGAAATGTAGAGGTAGTTCATTGACGATATCCTAGTGGGCAATGGAGTGGTCTTGATGGTTGTGGATTCCATAAAATCTCCGAAGTAGATCCCGATTTTTTTAAATAACGTGTGTGTTATAATTATAGCACGGTGTGGGGAAACGTAGTGAAATCTGCAACCTGGCATTTATAAGAATTTCGAAGATTTGCTCTATCGAACAAATGCCTAATCTTCCATATAATGGTGGCGCCTGACACATGCTCAATAATGTGACTGTATAATCAATACTAATATAAGACTGAATAGTTTGTTTGCTTAGTTGAACACGCTAATCTCAGAAACTAGTGAACGGATTTTGAAAATTCTTTCATTAATAGGAAGCTACATTACTCCTGAGTGCTATAGGTTACTTTTTATTCCAAAAACTTTTTCTCGTGGGCGGAGCTGCGGGCAATACTAGTTTTAATGATATTACTAAATAAGGGATCCTGCTCGATAGACTGTAATTGACAATATCTACTTTCAGTGCGGATTTTGTTTCCTAGCAGTTCTACACCAAACGTTTTTATAATTTAAATAAAATTTACTATTTTAAAACCTTAATAATGATGTTTGAAATGACAGGCAGATATAAATATCCATACAAAAAATAGAATCCACTAATATTAACCTCAAAATATAACAAAAACCCTTCATAATTCTTGATACTTATATCTTCTTTTCTATTTTTCCGCGTGTGTGGCTCATATTTAGTAATATTTACGACCAAGCACGGCCTCTAGCTTCCATTAATGACCAACGGAACCCAAATAAAAAGTATAGCTTAACAAAGTCGGTTATCTACATAATATGGAGATGCAACGAAGTTTATGCGTCCCGGCCGTCATGTAAAAATACTTTAATATACACAAATGTATTCTTTATGAACTTTTATCGTGATGTATGTATGGCCCACTGCTTTGTAGGCTTGAAATTCATATTTTGTTTTTGTAGCTCTACTTGTTTGTCATAGGTAATGTTATTTGGTTGTAAGTAAATTATGTTTCTCAGTTTTTAAAGTTTTGGGATATATCGCCATTGGAGGATCTGATTTTAGACTTTCTAAAACAATAATATTCTTTATAAATGTTCTTTAAAATTACCTGTTTAATCCTAATTATGGCTGTTTTACAGGTATCAAGTAAATTTCATTTGACAGTTATCCTATTAAACAATTATAGGTAGTGTACATTTACTACCATTCATTTGGGAGCATAGAGTATAGTGTAATTTTTTTATTTAATCAGTCAGTAGCATTAACCATGCGGTGAAATCTGCTTATTGTAATTGCCATGACACATTTTAATAATCTAAAAGTTCCCTTTCCCCGTTTTACAACTCACTCGGCTAGATTTTATAAAAAAAATCATCTCAAAAATCCTAGATAGATTTCCATTTTAAAGTTTGTTATAATCTATACTAATATTATAAAGCTGAAGAGTTTGTTGGTTTGTTTGTTTGTTTGTTTGAACGCGCTAATCTCAGGAACTACTGGTTCGAATTGAAAATTTTTTTTTGTGTTGAATAGACCATTTATCGAGGAAGGTTTTAGGCTAATAACATCACGATGCAACTATTAGGAGCGAAGAAATAATGGAAAATGTGAAAAAAACGGGGAAAATTATTCGTCCTTGAGGGCTTCCATTGCGTGCGCTGCGAAAACGGTTCAAGATACCAAAAATATATGTATGAAAGAATTATTTCTCTTGAAATGATCTAAAAAAATGTCCGCGACAGTATATGTCTATCTTTTAAGATTAACTCACTAGAACCGTTTTTATGGTAATCAAATTTGGTCGAAATTAATGCATTATTTTTTAAGAGTTGTATCAACGTCATAGTCATAGAGTGATTCAACGGGAAGGTTTTTATGTAATTTTAGCCCGGAAAAACTTATTAACACGGGCGAAGCCGTGGGCAAAAGCTAGTAGGTTATAATTTACAACAAATTACATTACATTTGTCTCTTCCGGAGATCTAAAGTAAAAAAAAGTCTTTTCCGAATATCTGATGTTTATTTGACTCTACCCACCATGTGATTTGATGTTAGGTAATATTGTTTTTAGACCTTTTGTGCGTAGCAGAGTCTATTTTTTAGACTCAGCTTGACGGGGATAGTCAGGAAATCATTGGTATTTCTATCTTAATAACAACAGATCTAGAATATATTTTAACAAAATATGTAATGTATACATATACGCTCACGCCTGTTATCCCCGAAGGGGTAGGCAGAGGCGCAACTAGTGCACCCACTTTTCGCCGTCATTCCGTCCCATGATGTGATAGGGGGCGAGCCTATCGCCATATCGGGCACAAATTCCAGATACCGGGCTGATATTGAATATAAAAACTCAATATCACTTTGCCCGACCCGGGGATCGAACCCGAGACCTCAGCTTTGCAGTCGTACTGTAATACAACTACGCCACCGAGGCAGTCAATATCAATATGTAATGTGTAGTATATAATATAAGTTATTCAAGGATGACAAACATATTTTTTTTATATGGGCACGGTAAATGACCCCACGCTGGCTGTAAGTGGAGTGGAGTTGATAGAGTGTCGACTGACAAGAGATGGTTTTTCTTCACTTGTCGACACGATTATGCCTGCCAGTTTGAAACTACATATACGCAGGCTGACCCTGGAACGCGGGTTTTACACCTCATGTAAGGTGATTGTTATCCGGGCAGATATACATATTCTGCCACCATCATATTAGTGAAAACAACCAACCAGCAACAGATTTTGGATATTTGTAATAGAGGTGTGCTGATTTATACTTTTAATATCAAGTATACACACACACACACACACACACACACACATTCACTTACGCCTATTATCTCCGAAGGGGTTGGCAGAGGCGCAACTAGTGCACCTACATTTTGCCGTGCCGTGATGTGATAGGGGGTGAGCTTATCGCCATATAGGGCACAAATTCGAGACTCCGGGCTGATACTGAATTTAAAATGTAATATCACGGTGCCCAATCCGGGAGTCGAACCAGAAACCTCATCATTGCAGTCATACCTTAATACAACTACGCCACCGAGGCAGTCGATATCAAATAATTTACTAAATATCCCAAACATTGCGCTTAATTTACTTTTGATTACGCACCAAAAATATTGAATATCTTCACCCTGATTCAAACAATACCTTTTAACTCATTCAATTCAAATAAAGAACGGTTACGCAAAGATGCGTTCGAAAACGCAAAACGTTCCGTCTTCAAACAAACCTTTTTTGCCGTTCCTTTCATGCGCTCTTTTCTTCAATCAGCTTATTTTAATACCGCTGTGTGAATATGCAAATCGTTTTAATTGTTTTTTTTTTTATTTTTTTGTCTGTGGGCACGCTGTCCAAACGGGTCGAGGTGGAATGACGCATCTGTCATTTCTGATATTACGCGCGGGAAACGTATAATAATGAGTGTTTTTTCACATGCGCCTGTGTTTGTGTGCATAAAAATACATTAACTCGCAACTGCGGTGATGATGCACGTTTTTATTATACGTCTAAGTTGTGATGAAATATCTCGCGTGGAATGACGTTCGGTGTTTTTCAGGTGAGCGTCGGCCGCCATAATGTGTCACTGAATTTTCATGAGGTGTATTTATCGTGTTTGACGCCATTACGGGCGGCGAGCTGTGCTGCTGCACCCTTCGGAGGCAGTCGCAAAAACGTTTGTGTATATAGTTGATTAAGAAACGTCGCAGGAATTATTTTAGTTAACTTTCAGGAAATAATTTTTATTCAAGTAGCTTGTGATTTATGACATGGGTTGAAAGTGGGAACAGATTTAAAAATATGTTAATTTTCCTTTAGTTATGAATCTCAGGTTAATTGTTAATTCATTCTAATTTTAAAATATTGTCAACCTAACTAACATTATCTTCGATTGATTTATGAGTATACTCTTAATACTATTAAACGCCTTTAATTTTCTACATTTCTGTTAAGCTCGGACGTGTTCCGCTATCCCAGTACGCGTGTAGCCCAGCGACGTTTAGTGGTATTGGTATTTTTTCCCGCCGTTAATTCCTCAGATAATGGCGGGAGTCAAATGACCGGCCGGTCGGTGAGAAGAAACGGGAATTTCAGCAATGCCCGCGCACTCTTTTAACCGTATTTTTTGTGCGGGACGGGTTCGGACGGCGGCAGTTTTCGATGTTTTTTGCAAGTCCCCGATGAAAACCGTAATGGCATTTTATCGTGCATAAGAGCTGGGGAATCATTAATTATTTATAATAAGTGGCTAGCGACGAAACGCGCCAACGTCTGTTTTTTGGTAGCCGGCCGACGATGGAAGGAGCCGCGTTTGGTTCCCGTGTTGCGATATTAACATTGGTTATTTTGTTTATATCCGTCATTACACGCTTCAGTGGGGCATTATGATGGATCGTCGGGGGATCTTATTGAAAAATACCCTGTGGAACAAGTTGTAAGGCTTGTCGGAAAACTTCGCCGTACTTTAGCGCAACATCTTTATTTGTAAAGGTTTTCTTTTTGGAACCTGGTCTTTATAACTTTCTTCAGCAGTCTAGAAATAGTTACTTTATTTGTGTGGAAGACCGCTTAGCAAAAACAAGAAGATACTTTATTTATGCATAGTTATTGTTTGAAATATGCTGCTTAATTAATTCTTCAAAGATTGTTCAAACGAATGCAACTTTTTATTGAACCTATTCCTGAAGGTTCTCGTGTCTTACATAGTAATAACACGTCCTTAGAGTTCCTGATTAGAAGATGTTATATTTATACGGCTTAAATAAAAATATTTTTCCGTTCAAAATTGTAGAAGGAAGAAATTACGAGATAAAGCATACCATACCGTACCAGCCCTATATTATATCCTGCCCACTGCCGAGCACGGGCCTCCACTGCAACTGAGAGGGTTAAGGCCTTAGTCCACCACGCTGGCCTAGTGCGGGTTGGCAGACTTCACATACCTTTGAAATTCAGAGAACTTCTCAGGTATGCAGGTTTCCTCACGATGTTTTCCTTCACCGTTAAAGCGAACGATACTTTACAAAGATTAAACACATAAATTTTTATAAAAGTCAGAGGTGTGTGCCCTTGGGTTTTGAACCTGCGGACATTCGTCTCAGCAGTCCGTTCCACTCCCAACTAGGCTATTGCAGCGTAACTTTTTAATTCATATCTGTAAGTTTTTTTTTTTTTTTTTTTTTTTTTTTTATTATTCTTATTTATATCAAAGTATTCTTAAGTCTTAAGCCAATTAATACCGAAAGATTTTCAAATATCATAAGTCAACAAAAAGCCTACGCACTCCTTACAGCAGTTGTCGATTGTCTTCATTCCGCCGGCTAGTTCGCAAGGACAGAACACATATTAAAAACAAATAATTCGTTTCTTAAGTCTGAAACGTTGATAGTTTTTGTATGCTCGCACGAGATCGTCGATTGTTAGCTTTTTGTCGTACGAAAGTGGGTTATGAGTCTGCGAACGATCATTAAGGTGTGCCAAGCGGCTGTTTTAAGGTTTTTATAGCAAAAACTCCAATGTGCTTCTTGTACGCAATGTGCAATTGCGGAGTGTAATGGGTGTTCGAAACCTGATGCCGATTGGAAGATAAATAAAACTGTGCGTTGTTAATTATATTTTTAATGGTTGTGATGAAATTTTGTGTATACTAACTTGAGAACTATTTACTATGAATGAAAATAAATACTAACTATTTTAATAATGTGAAAGAGCTATTAACTGCCTCTCTACTAAAAACACATAATTACGCCTTTGTCTCCGAAGGGATAGGCGATAGGTGGAGGAGCAAACTGGGCACCCACTGTTCACCGTGTGTTCCTTTGATGATGCAATATATGTAGACACGAGCCTATCCCCATATATAACATTTTTATGAGCCTAATATACTGTTAAATGATACAATAACTGAACTAAATAATTATTATGATGGCTGGCATAAAATTTTTACCGATGGGTCAAAAAGTGTTCATGGATTAGGAGCTGGTTACTATGACCAAAGCTTTTCTTATAGAGCTGGCTTTAAAGTAAATTTAAGTAATATATCCATTATGACGTTGGAGCTCATTGCAATTTTACAATCTCTTTTTTACCTAGTAACAATAAACTGTAATAAAGTAGTTATTTTTACTGATAGCAAAAGCGCCTTGCAACATGTGGCTCGATGCGCCTCTGGTTTCAGAGGACATTCGATAGCCTACAACATTTTAAAACTTATTATTTCTTTGATTAAAAGTGGTATAGAGGTGAAGTTGCAATGGGTTCCTGCTCATATCGGACTAAAGGGGAATGAGGAGGCTGACCAAATTTCTAAACTAGCTGCAAAGGAGGGAGCTGAGTTAAATTTTTTACCGGATTATACAGAGTACATTCCAAAATTTAAATCAAAATGTTTTGACAATTGGAAAGATTATTTCGAAGGTAAGTCTAAAGAAAAAGGAATATGGTACAAATCGATACAATGTGAGCCTCCTCGTATACCTTGGTTTAGTGGTATTGGACTAAAAAGCGGGTACATTAAGTTGGCTTTTAGACTGCGCTCTGGTCACTATCCATCGGCAAAGTTTCGGCATTTAATGGGGAAGTCAGATACACCTAATTGTAGTTCTTGTAACAAAATTGAAGACGTTCAACATTTGCTGATGGATTGTGTGAAAAAGAAATCAGAAAGAGATCAATTAATTAGGGATTTTAAAATAAATATATTAGATATTGGAATAGTCCAAACTATTTTAGCAAAACCACATACAGAATTGGCAAAAAAATTGTGCCTCCTGGCAACTAATATTGCTTAGTTTTTCAATTAACATGTGTAACCATAGCACTTAGTACATCACATTGTATATAGGTAATATATTACACCTATTGTGCTCTCTTAATATAAGCTCCGATGGGGTTGACATGTCCGCATGGATAAAAACCCCGAAATAAACTTAGATTAAAAAAAAAAAAAAAAAAAAATCCCCATATATCAGGCATTAATTCCAGACTCCGGGCTGATAATGAGATTAAAAACCTGTTATCACTTTTCCCGATCCAAGATTTGAACCATAGACCTCAGATCAAATGTACCGTACAAGCATACAACTGCGCTACCAAAGCTGCCAAAGTTTTCTTCTTCTCAATCGAACACTCTTGGTAGAGTGGTCGTGGCTGTCGCAATGGTAATATACGGAAAGACTTCAACGTTGTAAGTCTTCTAAGCGGCGTTCGCTGGTATGCCAAGGGTTCAAATAAAAATTTTAGATATTGTTTTTGTTTACAAGTAGTTTTGTACCATAAAGAGAGCAGTTGGCTCTCTCAGTGGTACAAAAAACCTATTTAATCTCGGAGGCAATGGTCACAACAGTCCTAACTCCTAACCCTTCAGTCAGCTCTGATTTACCGCCGCGGTGAGCAGGTCCGATATGATCTACAGCTGTCGGCAGATGTTACCTTTAAAAGGACGGAGCGAGGCGACGGGGGCCACTGCCCTATGAGGAAGTTATTGAGTTACACAATGATAAATATCTGTAATAGAGTATAGCTTAATAAACTTAATACAATACTATTAGGTGCTCTATAGTGTGGAAAATACAAGTTAATTTTTTATTGATTGAACGCAATTATAACATTCATTCAGTTTTACATCAGTGAAAACAAAAATTGATAAAGACTGACATATATTTCAAATAATTTATGTAACAACGGGAAATTATTACCAATTTATGATTAATCTATGTTTGTAGGATCTCATACACATGTCTAATTAACGATTCAATGATAACTGTGAAAGCGTAGTTAAAAAGCTAACCTCAAAATATAAATTCGCAAACATAAAGGACGATACAAAAGCTTATTACATAATTAAGTGACATTAAGATACATCGAGGAAGTATTTAACTAGTTAATTGCGGTTGCATTCCTATAGCTGTTTCTATTTATAACCGAGTGGGATGAGCTATTTTTGCAAAAAGAGGTCTCGACTACGGACAAGGTGTGGTATTTTCTATGAATTGTACTGTAATGGGATTATTGGCACCAATGCGTTATTAGGGATCGGAATGGTTGTTTTTAAGAGCATGTGGGCTATGAGGTGATCATGGCTATTGAAGGAACGAGTAGTCGTAAGTTGCACACTTTTGAATCACTTGCTTTTTTACCCCTTTAATGAAAAATATATAGAAGTAAAGATGTTATAATGTGTGAGATAGTACCTTCGTGGTCGAACACATTCATGTTGTACCTAATCAAGACCTCCGTATGGCTCTACCACGTAAAATTATTTTTAGTAATCATTATCAAAGGTATTTTTATGCCTATAATGTGTTAATCTTACTAGTATTCATAATTTTATACAGTTAATATTGCAGTCAGGTTATTTAATCTGTGTCAATTTAGCCCCTCACAATAACTTCCGAATTCGTACCAAACTCGCGTCAATATTCACTCATCTAAATACGTTCTAACGTCAACGCAATAAGGTTCATTTTCGTTTGAAGGTTCGAACTAAGTTTACCAAAGGTCATAGACCTTTTGATTTGAATCCATATCCCCAATTTATTTAGACGATGGACAGGTGCTGAAATATACTGTAATGTATATTGACGAGTTTATTTTCGTGCTGTCATTATTTCAAGGTGTTTAGAGAAAATTTACGTAATGTCCGTTTCCCTAGTCTCAAGTAATTTTTTTTTATGGCATTGAATGACGAGACGAGCATGCCGTTCGCCTGATGGTAAGCGATACGACCACCCACAAACAGTAGAAACACCATCCAGCACCTTGAGTTACAAAGTACTGTGTGGCATTCCACTGCGCTCGTCATCCTAAGACGTAAGATGTTAAGTCTCATTATGTCCTGTAGTTACACTGGCTACAATGTCCTATTTGACAGTATTAAACTGCTGATGCAGGTAGTACTCATTTTGATACCATTTATTTAAGACCATAGATTAGAGAATGACTTTTAAATACAAACTCAATGGTCGGCTTATAAATGTATGTGATGAATAGAATTTTCAATAAACGGCGTAATTGGCTCTTAGTTTAAAAGGGACTGGGATGGGACAGCGTGCTATGCTTTGAATCTGGGTTCTAAGTTCAGTTCTCGTGATGAGCAACTAAAAAAATAATCACTTTAGTTGATGGGATTTGTGCCCTTAGCATTGAATGGCTTTAATAACAGAGTTTTAACGTCATTAAAACATTATTACTAAAAATATAGTCTGGTAACGAAATAGTTAAGGAATGAAAGGATATAAAATGTTACTTTAATATGTACTAAGAATCTAATAATAACTTATCAACCATCGCGTCCTTGCCGACTGCAACTTTCGAAAAAGTTGTCCGAACACTATTATTTCTGGAAAAAATAACAGAAAACCACACATGATTAGGCTGCCTTTAAATTGATGTTAATGGGATTTAAGGCCTTATTTTAATGTAGTTAATGTTGTAGTAACTAGGGCAGTGCATTAATAATATTAGTCCTGTATTATATACTGTCCTATTGCTAGGTACGGGCCTTCTTTACTACTGAGAGGGCTTTAGGCCTTAGTTCACACGCTGACCTGGTGCGGGATGGTAGACTTCACATACCTTCTAAATTCTTGTAGAGAATTTCTTCTGTAGGTATTCCTTACGATATGTTCCTTCACCGTTGAAGCCAACGATAATTCACACATAACTTTAGAAAAGTTAAAAGTGCCCTTGGGTTTTGAACCTGTACACATTCGTCTTGGCACTCGGCAGTCCGTTCCAATCCCAACTAGGCTATCGACGCTCACGCAGTGCAATATTGTTACATAATATTGGTACTTGATATTTTTTTTTCTCTATACAACCTTTGCTTTATACACACTCGCCGTTGTCGAAGTCACTCATAAACTATGGAAACCATAAATTAAAAAACAAACGAGAAGATATTTTTTTTACTTGACAATATAAACTGCATGACGTAGGCGTGTAACGTACCGATTTTTTTTATTGCATTGAATGACGAGATTAGCATGTCGTTCACCTGATGGTAAGCGATACGACCACGTATAAACAGTAACAACACCATCCAGCACCTCGAGTTACAAAGAAGGTACTATGTGGAATTCCACTGCGCTCATCATCCTGAGACATAAGATGCTAAGTCTCATTATGTCCAGTAGTTACACTGGCTACAATGTCCTTCAAACCGAAACACAACAGTGCATGGACACTGCTGCTTGGCGGTAGAAATAGACATTGCGGTGGTACCCACCTAGACGGACTCTTACATGTGAGAGACCTACCACCAGTATTGAAATGTTCGCCATGTACTTAATAAAAGAAATATTGGTAGTGAAAAACAATAAACTCATCCCTAACCGACCTTCACCAATGCATAGTAGACAGTATGTATAATTAAAACATGTCAATTTAACCCTTAATTAACGTCGGGTCGAATAGACCGAAAGATATCTACATCTCGAAAAGAATAAATTAACATTAAGAAACCTACAAGAATTTTAGCTCTAGTAAATATAATACACATAACTTGTTTTATTTCGCGCCTGTCGTTGTACATTGCGAGTTCGGACGACGCAAATTTATTGACCTGTCTTAGTGTATAGAATAATTGGCTTTGAAATAAGTGGAATTCAATGCCAATTCATAAAAATATGCGCATTCTGCAATTCATTATGTTAAATGTGCATGAGATAACGTTGTTTCAGGTAGAGGTGTGTCTTATTTTTCGTACATTCTGGTACTTTTGTATTTTTTATGCAACTGCGTGTTAAATGTACATCGCTTGCCTGATGGTGGGCTTCGTACTTATCTGTAAATAAGGCTGCACGCATATCTCTGAGGCATTGGATTTTCTTATACTGCCAAGTAATTATACAAGCCACAGTGATTGATAACAACTATCCTTGCATATTGACGCGTGGTGGCAGAAATAACTTATTCCCTGATTTGACATAATAACGCATATTTTGTTCACGTTAAAAGTTTCATAATGACTTTTAAGAGTTGGAGAAGTTTAATTATTTTAATTTTCAAGTACTACGTAACCTCTAAAAATAACACGGATTCTATCAATAGCTCATTTACAAAATGAAAATAATAAAAGGAGTGAATGAATGAAATCACAACCAACTGTCGTTTGACCCAAATGACATGTCTGGCCTATACAGACGTAAATGATGAGCAAATATAAATCTTACTGAATGTGGAATAAGGTATGTAATGAATTGGTAATTGTTTTAACCCTGATGACAGGATGTGAGCGGTGGATCAACAGTTTTGTAAATAATAACTTACATTCAGATTATCTATTATAACATTTTGATGGAAAATTGATTTCTGTGTACTCTATTTACAATATTATGCCATAGCATTAATCGTTTATTTCCTCATTTGTCATTGTATTTTTTTTTCGAGAGCCATATGTTTTTTGTGGTGCAAGAACGGTAATGAATATGAAATTGATAGTAGATTTAGTTATGTCATTTTGTTTATTACTTCATTGCATTTTAGTACGATTAACAGCTTCATCTCTATCAAATTACCAACAACTTGCCTTCCGACAAGGATATAAGTAAGTAGTTCATGTTTGGACACCGTGACGTCATAAGAAATATATTACCCTTGGACACCCCTCCGCCACTCCCAAATATACTAAAAATAGGACAGTAAAAACATTACCTGTTTATCAGTAGAAAATACAATTCAACGAACGAAAACAAATTACTTCCGCAAAGATTAATTTCAATAGAAAGACGGTCTTAAGGCCCCCGAGGGGGCACAAAAGGGTTAACTTTCAATTTCTCAACTAATTAATTAACGCTCCTAACACATGTTTGTCCGCGTTTTTCACGCTTTCTCCATTCGTAATAAATTTAAGCAACAGCCGCGCCACCTGTTGATCCGTGGATGACAGTTGTCCGAAATCCGGCCACGGATTTGTTTTATTCGATTTTAATTGTTCGATCCGATCGGGGACGTTTTACGCGCGCTGCGAAGGGTTAACAGATTCCCGCGCGTCGGAAGTGACATGTGCTGTCATTATATTTTATTTTATTTTTATTGGGCACAGACACTCTTAATGTAAGGTTTTTAGAATGTTTTTTGCTGAAATGCGTTAAAGTTTTGGTTATAAATGTTAAGTCAGAATTGCTTCCTGATTTTAATAATAACATACCTATATCGGCTCTGTTTGTCGAAATATTTTTTTTTTCTTGAATGTCTGATGTTTAATTCGTTAGCTCTAATTTCTGACTTTTATAAATTGTACCTATCCAATTTAAATTATTCCTCTCTACAACAACGAGGAAACTGCCAGAGGTCCCCATAAGAATTTCGGAGATTTTTGAATTCCACCATCACTAATTAGGACAACACAGTAGACCCAATCTAATCGTAGACACTACCACGAGTAGACAGACAATGCATTATAACGTATAAGGCTGATATTATAAACATTTTGGCTTTGGGTTTTATTCCATAAAATATTCCCCACAAGTGAACATTATTAAGTTAAGTTAACGATAGCCTAGTTGGGAATACAAGGCTGATTGCATTGCAAACATCATTATCAGTTATAATAGTTACATTTACATACATTATAAATCATACATTTGCGTCACTATTTTGTAAAAGACCATTTCATCAATGTACTCATTTCATTATTTAATTCAATATCACCTTTCTCTACACCATCCTAAAGAGTTCACCCTAAACTAGAACAATACGCAAATAGATAATCGTAACCCAACACCCGTGGTCCAGCGCATGTTCAAAACTTTTTCTCCGCACTCATTAACCCTACACATCTTCCCGGATGTTTAAAAAATCAAAAATAAAGGGGTCATTTCTTCCCACAGACAGCACCTTACGGGCCAGTGAAAACAAACTAATAATTTTTAAAGCTAGCAACCCTTCCGTGTACTCCTCCGACACCAGTCCATTCATCCTCTTCCGTGAGAACCTCAAATATGACCATAGAGAAAAAGACCAAGAAAAAATATCGTAGGGGCGCTGGACAGTTGTCGACTAGAAAAAGAGTTATTTCTATGGAATGAATATTAAACGGCCGTGTATAGGATTATCTTGATTTAAGGTAATGGCGGTATTCTTATGAGGTTTATAGTTTTAACTGCTGTTGATTTTGGTTTTATTGCGTTTACAGTTTGACAATTATTAGCGAGAGGTCGTTTTATTGGTTTTAATGAGGCTATAAAATTATTGCAATAAAACACTGATCGTTGTCTTTTGGTTTCAACTGAACCGCAGCATTAAGTTTTAATAGAAATTAATTTAGATCTAATGGTCAGATATAATGTCAGCCAAGTTTCACAAGTGGATGCACAAATTCTATTATTTCACATTTATTGATATTATTTTTATTTACTGCCTCGAAGACATATAAATGAGTTACGAACACGGTACATCGCTCAGCTATTGGATTCAATCCTCGAATCGGGCAACGTTATGTTGTTTTTTTTTTGCTTACCTAATATCAACCCGATGTCTGGAATTGTGCCCAGATATATGTAGGTAAATTCTTTAAAGTGTTAGTCTGATATAATCATTACTTTTAAGTGTAATATCAATCTTGATAATATTCTGAGACATTTTATCCACATTAATTGATGAACAATTTCCGTTCGTCTCGTCTACAAAGCTGGACTTCGATGTGGATATACAGTGGAAAATTATAGTTAGAGTATATTATCGGTAAAATTACTACATTTTGTGCGTCGCTAGTTAAAACTTCCAACTAAAAAGATATTTTTTTTAGATAATAAGGAATGGCAGTTGTTAATACATCATTCTGGTGAAATAGACTCTACTGTAATTAAGATACATTCGAAACATGGCATAAAAATCATACATTTTAATGAATATGCAAATAAAAAGCTGATTAAAATGAATCCAAGATGCATATTGAATCAAATAACATCATTCCCACGTTTGATTAATTTATTTTTTTAAGCCCTCCCGACCTCTCCCTCGGGTACAGGTGCCTTCGTAAAAAATCTAACCACAGACTACAGAGTTGGATGCGTTCCCGCGTTTTTGTGATTATTGTGTTTTTGTGGCGCGCTAATTAAAAAAAGGGTTGCCATACAAAAACATGGAATGTAAGTGTGATGTAATTTAACTTGATTTTGATATTTGATAAAAACTAGAATCGTTCCCTTTATTGTGTTAGACTAAAAATTTATTAGTCACTTGTAGCTAATGCAGCAATAATATTTTGAAAAGGTATTTTTAAATAAAATATTATTCAATCAAAAAATTATAACATAATACAATTTTGTACATTTATCTTGACAGTTAATGACGACAAACATTCTCTATATATCATTCAAACAATGTTAAAACAAATTAACCCTACTACTGCAAACATTGCAAAATTAACGTACTTACACATTGTGGGCTGAATACGGTTTGAATAGGCCAATAATGGGTAATGTAAACATTTGTACAAGCGATAGGTCACGCCGCGCCGCGCTGTTGACTGACAGATGGTCGGCCGACCACGAAACGGCCCAGGTAGGGTTGTCTCTACATATTATTATGTCTATTAGGTTATTGCTTCAAAAATTAACAACATATGTTTTAGTGAAATAATGATATTGTTGGGTATAATATTATGCTTCAAAATCTATTGTTAATTAATAAGCTGTTATGTATAAGCCTTAAATATTAATCTTGGGACTACGTTAGGGGAATTTAAGGGTGGTAACGACTTTATGTTAGAATTAGTGATATTTACAGGGGCTGCTGTTTGCGGAAAAATAATATGTACACTGAGATGTGTATCGTAAGTAAATAATAAAAGCGTGTTAAAAAGAGGACATTTATCTACTTTTGTAATGTGACTTACATTGTAACAATAATTTTAACCAATTTGACAGCCCTAACCGTTCCGAATACTAACCCTACCGCTACGCACAGACGGTCAAAAAAGCCCCAAGTTAATAATTTTCCTTTTTCAAAGTTTGTAATAAAAAACGGCTGCGTAGGTGAGGTGTTAAGTGTGAGTCCCTCGGGCATTCGAAAGTATCAATTAGACATTCGCGTTATAGAGGCAACACGTGTAAATGACGTAAGTGGCGCTCCGGGCCGAATAGACCCCTGCGGTATTTCAATTTAAAGGGTTATTTTTATGGTAATGAGTTATTGGTAAAAAAATTATTTCGTAAAACACATCCATGTAGCTGTTTTTAATGTTTTTTTCTAACTTAAAATCATTAATTAAACGGTTTCTTTCATGTAAATATTGAGATGAGCAATAGTTGCATCAGATGGTAAATACACGAGTGACTATAAACAACTCTATCTAAAATGTTCTATTACTAAGTAATTAAAGGCTTTGCTTTGTAGGTATCTGGCCCAAAATACACCTACTATACGAAGGTGTAAGCAGAGGTACAACCAGGGCACTATTAGGCACAAATCCCAGATTTCAGTCTGAAACTTGCAGAAAAACCGATACCTATCTCTTTCCGACTTGGGACCCGGGATCTCAGAACAGTATCTACGTTTAAGCGGCAGATAATTATAATTTGCTATAGGACCTGCCTCGGTGGCGTCAACTACGCCATTATTACGGTACAACTGCAATGCTGCGGTCTCGAGTTTGATCTCCGAGTCGGGCAAAGTGATATTGAATTTCTCTATTCTATTCAGCCCGGAGTCTGGAACTTGTGCATGATATAGGACAGGCTCGCCCCCTATCACATCATGGGACGGAATACGCAAGGTGAAAAGTGGGTGCACCAGTTGCGCCTTTGCCTACCCCTTCGGGGATAAAAGGCGTGAGTATGCATACGTATGCCATGGGACCGAAAAATTCGTTATTCGTAAAGAGCGTAAAATTGAATAGCATATAAATGTCGTAGAGTCAAAGTCTCGAACCCTATAATTGGGAAAAAGCTCAGGGAACCTAGAGTCAAATATATCACCTCTACCTTCTCGTGTAGGAATACAAGTTTCCGTTTATGATTTAGTTCTATATTCATATTTTAACATTCGTCGGATCAAATGTTTGGTTCTTAAAGTAAAATACAAAATAATCAAATTTCGAATCTAAGAAACAAAAACGCCATCACATGTCCGTCGTATTCTAATTTCTTTATTATATTTGATTAACCCTTCAAACACGGCCGGCGGGTCGTAATTACCGAACAGATGTAACTCTGATTAATTACTAGAAAAAGGGCCGCAGTGACCGGCACCTGCCCAACAAATCTCACTTTCGATCGGTGAAAAAACCCTTCACAGTGTACATCGGTCGTTTTTTCCAGCCTCATCTCGTATGTAAATCGACCAGTCATTGTCTTTTGTCGGGTTTTTTCTGCGGAAGTCATGTGGGATTTGGATTTTTATAATCGACTTTTTTTGATAATTTATTTGAGTGTTAAGACAAAGGAAGATACAAATTGGTGTACAGGGTTTGTAAATTATGTGATGAAGTAAAGGGTTAGTATCTCCTTATAAAAAGGGAAAATCCAAGATAAGACAATAATATATTATGTTCAAATGGGTAAGGAACTCTTGTGGTACATACAATATAACAATTATTCATAGATACATATAGATGACATTATAAAGATTTTTTATCCAGCTCTCATATAAAAATGTCGTGACTAAGCATCAAATATCGCAAATTATAAAAAATAAAATGTTATTCTTAGTTTTTTCTAAAGAGACAAAGGTGAAATTCCTTTCAATCATTGCGTTATTAGCAATGATATGCGGCCACACGTATTTCACACGGAAGTCTCAAGAAAAAAAAACGCAAAACTGTCGTTGCTAACTTGCATAATAAATCCTATTCACAGAGCATACATTAAGCATATCAATCACACGTTGCAAGTGCTAAAAACGGCTAATCGAATGCGCGCGCGTACCCCGCCATCTTTGTCTTCGCGCCTTGCACTGTCATTAACGCCTTTTTACTGCAACTCTTTGGTTATTCAAATTTGGAACGACAATAGAATGTTTTTGTTTATCCGCCACAGACAAGCGGGATTCTTTTTTTAATTTAAATTATGCGCAGGCATAGGCATAGGGTACTTTTGGATGATGGTTTAGTATGGCTAATTAGCTACGAATTTTGAGCCGTGAGATTATTTTCGCACGGTAATATGAACTTGTTTACGTTTGGCGGTAAGCTAGTAATTAGGCAGGATGCTATTTGTCATGTTAATGTAGATATTGGGTATGATAAATATATTTGACGTACAATGATGAGGTAATTTGCAAAATATTTTGCTTACGATACCAGTTTGTATATATGGACATACTTAGAGAATGCTGCAATCACCATAATCACCTGTGCTAGTTTGAAATGAAACCTAGATAGTGAGATTAATTGTTTTGATTCTTTAGATTATTTTATGCAAATCCAAAGTGTGGACCTATAATAATTAAGATAAACCGACTTCAAAACCACTAAAAATAAAAAAATAATAACAATTTGTATTCGCTTAGTATATACATATATTTGGAGTCGATGCCTAATTTAAATTGCCAGCTAAGCTAAGGAAATACACAAACAAATATACGAAAACATTGTTCAATTTAAATAAGGCACCGACTCCAAATATATGTATATACTAAGCGAATACAAATTTTAATTCTTTTTTTATTTGTAGTGGTTTTGAAGTCGGTTTATTTTTTGTTAAAAAGTTTTTATTTATTGCTTTTTAGTTAGTTAATTATAGAATAGTGTAAACAATACATCATAGATATACGATTGCAGCATTCGCGAGTCATCTGCTGTTAGTTATTGAAGAGTTCCATTGTGTATCTCCGAAGATCTTCATCAGATCTTCATAAATTATATACTAAAACCTTCCCTGAAAAATATACATTTCAATATCGAAAACCACATTCAAATCGGATCAGTAGTTTTTGAGAAACTCGCGGCCATACAAATTTACATACATACATACAAACATACACACATACATACATACATACATACGGATCGAATACGTCCTTTTTGAAGTCGGTTAAAAATACGTACCTACTTGGTACGCCTCTTAGCTTGCGGATTCAAATCTGATACAAAATAAAACTAATTTGGTAGTATCGCTTCTATTAGGACTAACATAGCACACAGTTTTCACAAAGCCCCGGTTACCCTCACGTAGGACATACTTCTTTATTATAACAAAGGTAGCCTACTACGTTGTTTTCATTGCTTTTATTGATCACATCAGAGACAAAACCTCGACCTATTTGTCTATTGATCGATCTTCATTCTGTATTCTTTATAATCATGGTAGCTACCTTTTAATGAAGGGAAGTGTTTTAAAGATGCCCATGGCATATCGGATTTCAATTCTTCAATAATTTACTACCGCGTCTGACTTTAATGTCTCGATGGCGTAGTTGTCTTGCGGTACTTATGATAGCTGTGCTGAGATTGCAGGTTTGATTCCCGGCTCGGGTAAAGTGGTGCAGAGATTTTTTACTGGGTTTCACCTTGAAGTGTGGAATTGTGCCTGATTTGCAAATAAATAATTCTGAATTGTAAATAAAATTCTGAACATAATTTGAATTATAAATAACAATAAGTTGCAAAGATTTTGGAGGAGCACGCAAGAGTCACCTGGTACCTATAGGAATAATACTTATATGGCTATAGGGTCGCTCTCTATCACACCCAGGTGTTAAAAATCTCGATGTGCAGGAATTAAAGTACCTACCTACTTAGTTGCAGTCTTTCCACCGTATTTTATGTATGCAAACTTAAATAATATTCTTAATAATATCCTCCTAAAAGTTACGTAACTCTTCTTAAGATAAAAAATAGTCAAAAATCTTTTTATAGTCTTTCACTTTTGTAATAAACAATATTATTATATTAAATAATTAATTTTACCAATCCAGACGGTTTATGGAATTTTCACGCCAAATAAACTGTAATTAAATAAAAAATACTTCAACATTTAAATACACCAGGTCTAACACCAGCAAGGTATAACTACTTATCTTCCCATAATTAATATTCGCGTATACCAGATGGCGAAACAAAAAAATAATTTCTCAAGCCCAGTACCTTAGTACCACTTTTTCTAGGCTGCAAAAAAATAAAGATATCGTGAGACGCGCATAAAATTAACTCCGAACAAATGTGTATATGCAAATGCATACGTGACCACTTTTTAAAAAGAAACTTAAAGAAAAAACAGATAAAAAAGTAAAAAATACAAAGGTCTGCGCGGCCGCTGCCACCCTTCCGTGCGGTAAAAAATTACATTTGCATACAGTGTGGCGATTTTTTTATGCATAAAAGATTATGGTAATGTATTTTTTCGGACACGCGCACTCTTATAAGAACGTTTTTTTACTGTTTTCGATCGAAAAAAGGTTTAAGACGGGTTTGAAAATAATGAACGATATCTCACGGCATTTTTTTATGAATTATTTTCATGGAGTCTAATATTTGGTCATATTTAATTATGGGAACTAAATTGGAGATTATTCCTAACGTAAATAGTTTAAGTCTAGGTATAGCATTGATATTTGTTTAAGAGATACAAAATATTATTAAAATCCATTTGAACAATAGTATCTACTAGCCATCGCTACATAGACTTAACCCTACAATAAGATAAGATTACCTAGTATCCTAGGTATCATATAGATAGATAAACTCTTTTTTCTCCATAATACTCAGAACAAAAAACCGTGCTATAAAAAACATATTTCGTATTAGTGAAAACTGAAAATAGAACCTGCGGTTACTCGAATCACGGCCGCTATTCCACAGGGGCTGTCAAATATTTATTTATTGCTAACATTTCTAAATCCATTTATTCTCCTCACAATCTCCATTTACACATTATTTACTAAATATGTACTACAAATTACATAAGACCCCACAACCCAAAACATAAATAGACCCAAAGTTTTTGCGTCATTTTTTGCTCTCTACCTGAATTAGGGGTGGAGTTACACCACCCCTCATTTTTTTCTACATAAAACAGCACAGGGTGGTAACTTTTTCATCCCCAATCGATATTACCTAGCCAACCCGTTTCGGGACAAAGAATTTAACCCCTTATATAAAATGCATTCATCTATTATACTTTTTATTTCGCTAACGGTCGTCTGTAAACTAAGAGGGGTTGTTATAAAGGGTACTGGTTTTTGTGCCGCCTCACGCTACCGCCAAAATTGATGCACGCACGCGATCCTCGAACTTTCGAGAAATTTGTTTCCGTTTTTGACGATTTTCGACGGTTTTGTGCGGTCACGGCATGGTTAAGGAGCCGATTTACCATGTGTCTAATTTGATTAATATCTTGCGTGATGCGATTTACATAAATTACGTATCAGGAACGTTGTAAATTTAATACATTCTTAATACCTACATATATCGGAGACAGTACAGTAAAACGAAACTAACACAGGTAAATACAGCGTAAATGATGAATATAGCCAGTTTGAGAAGGGTACATAAAATACAATGTAAAGCGACACAAACAGTTTTGACATTCCCTTGATTTTCTTCCTTCAAACTCAATTTGGCTCAATTCTTCACTTAAGCGGTATTACCTACACTGCTAGTTTTGACGTAAATACTGTAATTTCAGTATATAGGTACATGTATAAGGACACGCTTTTTACACTGATAGGATAAGTAGAGTCTCTACAATGTTCAATGTATCAGTTTAACACCTAGATCGAAAAAAGTTTTCGTAAATTGTCTGGGGCCTATTGAAATAAGCCTTATAAATCGCGTCTCTATAATTAGCTTCTAATTTATCGGCGATGAGGACTTTAGCTTATATTGTTGCATATTTTTCTGCGATGAGAGAAACTACGGAATGAAATTGAAGCCAGTGTAACTACCGGACATAATGAGACTTAACATTAATGTCTCAGGATGACGAGCGCAGTGGAATGCCACACAGTAGGCACTTTATAACTCAAGGTTCTGGATGGTGTTGCTACTGTTTGTGGGTGGTAGTATCGCTTACCATCAGGCTGACGGCATGCTCGTCTCGTCATTAGATGCAATAAAAACATTGAGAGATATCAATGCAATACATACACACTTAAATGTTCATTTATAACTAGTGACGCGCCCCGACTTCGCACGGGTAGCACTAATATCTACAGCATGTTGGTGATGACACAAAATTGCCAAAAAGCAAAACATGATATGAACAAACTTCACGGGATCACCCGCTGGGCTAATCTGAAGATTATCCCAAAAAATCATTAAAATCGCTCCATCCATTTTGAAGTCCATACACTCATTTATTTTTATACTAAATTTTGCCAGCGGCTCCCCCCGCGTTAAACAGTTTTTCCGGTATAAAAGTCCCTGTTTATATTTTCCCTGGATAAAAAGTAGCCTATGTGTTAATCCAGGACATGATCTACCCGTGTGCCAAATTTCATCGAATTCCGATCAGCAGTTTTTGCGTGAAAGAAGAACAAACATCCATACATCCATACAAACTTTCGCGTTTATAATATTAGTAGGATATAGATATAATATAATGGTAACTGTCTGTTATTAAATTAAACCTTGTTTCAGTGGTAGTAACGTCAGCTCCAGCAAACGAGGCCGAGCTGCAGCTGTACAGGGTGATGCAGAGAGCCAGCCTGCTCGCATACTACGACACGCTCCTCGAGATGGGTACGTAAAGCAAGTCATTTTTCATTACTTTTATCTATAAGCCAACGTGGTGGACTAAGGCCTAAACCCTACTTACATCATAGATTTGAATGAGTGTGAATAAGGGCCTTTAGATGTTCGTTAGAAACAAACACAGAAATAGCTGAAGGGATTTCAAAAATAATTGATAGAACACTCACTGGTGGTAGGACTCTCATATGTAAGAATCCGTCTGGGTGGGTACCACCGTAATGTCTATTTCTACCGCCAAGCAGCAGTACACACTGCTGCTTGTATGCACTGTTGCATTTCGGTTTGAAGGACATTGTAGCCAGTGTAACTACTGGACATAAGGAGATTTAACATATGTCTCAGGATGACGAGCGCAGTGGAATGCCACACAGTACTTTGTAACTCAAGGTGCTGGATGGTGTTGCTACTGTTTATGGGTGGTCGTATCGCTTACCATCAGGCGAACGGCATGTTCGTCTCATCATTCGGTGCCATAGAAAAATACCCCCTCAGTAGAGGAGGCCCGTGCTTAGCAGTGGGAGAGTATACGGACACAGAGGTAGTATCTTCCTTTTTATACGGGAATGGCAATGTGAGTCTACTGCAACTAATGGTAACCGGAGAGAGGTCCAGATAGAATGACGACTGACGAGAAATGATTATCTCTCCTGATACAATTGTGCCGGCCTGTTTGAACCGGATGTACACAGTACAAATCAAAATTTCAAATCGCCTATATACGCGTCAAGTTAAACTGAAAAGAAATTATTCGTATGAAGTAAAGCAAATCTCTTTTATTTTGTTTTTGTGAAGATAAAGAAGATTAGTAAGAACACAAAAGTATGTACGCAATTTGAAATTTTGAATTTGTTCAGATACTTATGCTGGTGACTGTATACAGGCTATCTATTATCATTTATAATATTTACGGTAGTTAAAATAGTCCCGTAAAACCCGATGAAAAGGAACAATGGTTGTTATGTTTCATGACTCATATAAATTCATATTATATTTTTATTGATTTTGTATTTTATAACAATAAACAGGCTTTATATTCGATCGATACCACGCAATGATATTCTTCTTCTTTTAAAAATGGCTCCACCGTTATCACTGACGAATACGTTACGAAGATGCTGTCGAATTGTTGCCAAGAAATTGACACTTGTGTCGGCAACTTCGATTACTGACACTTTTATGAATCTTTATTGTGTATTGACAAGTTGACAGCGATTGCGGCACGTCTATAAGCTAAAAGGTCTATTTCTGCATTTTTTATAAACCATGAGAGCCCAAAGAGAACTAGACAAATAAAAAATAAAATTATCATGCATACTCATCAGTTTTGCATGCAAAAATACCGTGTTAGTAATTTAATAAGAACTAATAACCGTTAAGCAGATGCTATCAGGATCTCCGAGTTTAATGTTATCTACATATTGCCCACACAACGCCATTTAATTACAGCCTTTTACATTACATTTCTGAAAAAAAAAATCAGATTCTATAATATCTTCATTGAATAAAAAGGTCTAAATAATTGCATGCGAAGCTAACTTAAGGAAACACGAAAAAACACTTTCTCAAAGTAAAAAACACATCTCCATACAACAAACTATAGACAATATGCAAATAACTTTTTTAAATTTCGCCGATTAAATTCTCCTTGTCCGCGTCTCCTTTGTTTTTTTTTTAACCCCCTTCTCAAAATGGTCACGTAGGCTATTTGCATATTTGCCTAAATTAAACATGTGAGTTGTGATTTTTTTACATCGTCACACGTTTTTGTAACAATAAGATAAATGAACTTGCATGGCGGGATAATTTCGTATTTTAATGCAAGGATTATGAGATCGGGTCCAGTTTTTTCGTTGTCTTTGTTAGCATCTTTATTTCTTTTCGTATTTTAAGATGCGTGAAGAAAAATATAAGAATTTGGTGTATACAGGTATATTGTTTATGACTTACGGTCGTTCATTTTAGCGGATTGTAAATATTAGAATATTTTTTTTATTATTTATTCATAACAATTATATTTTCAAATGATCCACATTTTTTATTACAGGTGGAGACGATGTCCAGCAGCTCTGTGATGCTGGCGAGGAAGAATTCCTCGAAATCATGGCCCTGGTCGGCATGGCCTCAAAGCCGCTTCATGTGCGACGCCTCCAAAAAGCCCTCCAAGAGTGGGTCAACAACCCTGCTCTCTTCCAAATCCCAATAGTTCCAAACATTTGCCCCACGGAAAACCCCTTCATACAATGCAACCAAAGACTACTAAATATGCCTCCGACCATACCCAATGTTTTACCAAGGTCCGTAGCATCTCCTGAGAGCAGTAGACCCATGTACAGTCCATCTCCTGGAGCTCCTGATAACAGCTGTGGCTCTACCACTTCCCAACCCAACGCGAGTCCAACTAACACCTTTGCCAAAATCGTATTACCACCATCCCCTGCCCCTGCAGCTCCCATCACTTCTACAGCTTCTAGGTCCTTCTCACCTCAAAGCGCGTGCCCTCCTGCATCAGCTGGGTCCAGTCCAAGTTCAGTGACATCACCAGTCCAACTCACTCCAGTTCTTCTCGAAGTCCATGTGCAAAAGCTGTCATCAGCTGCGGAGAAATTGAGCAAACATTTGCCCCAGCTGGAACCAAAGCCACAGAATGCGAAGAAGAAGATGTGCAAGGATTTGGAGCTGGTGATGATGATGCCAGAGTCGGACCCTCGGCGGATGGAGGAGATTAGGAAGTACGCCGCCATATACGGCAGGTTTGATTGCAAAAGAAAGCCCGAGAAACCGCTCACACTGCATGAGGTAAGTTATTACCTTATGGAATATTTTGTTCTACAGGGTCATTTCAAGACATTGTGTTATAAAATGAAACCACATATCTGTCTACTTGAAAATAACACTTTACAATAAGTTATACGAACCGTACCTAGATATTAAACAAAAAAGTGAAATTTTTTAACAAAATAAATATTAAAAAGTAAGTTTAATTGTAGACGCCCTAAGGCCACTACTACTATAAGAGGATATGTCGCAGTTTTTTTTTTTTTATATGGCCATCTTCGGTGCATTAGGGACGGCTGCGGGCTTCCTCCGACTCACGTCTAAGTTGTCGTCCGCAACCGCTCCTGCGCGTACCGCTGTTGCGGTCCTTCTCCTGTTGTTGCGGGGGCTCCGAAGCCCCCGCACACCGAGGGACGCTCCTGGCGTCCGAGGCAGCGTGAGACACGCTGCCGTCCATCACGGAGATCACAGAAGTGGATATGTCGCAGCTGCAACATCACACTTTTTCAGTCATAAATACTCTAACGCACTTGCTGTATTCGCACTAAACTACAGTAATGAAAAAATCTAAAAAGTAAAAGTGGGACTTTTGATGCAAATATTCGTCATTCATAATTAATTCTTGACACAATGTTAAGGGAGCTAAAGGCGAGTCTGGGGTTTCATTTATTAACGCAATGTCAAAATGACCCTCTTGAAAGATTTACGAAATATAGCTACTAAATAAACGCCAATACTCTCAAAATCACTGGTAGCTTAAAAAACAATTTATGAAATACTGTGTAGATTAAAATCCGTTGAAACTTTTTTTACAATTGTCTTGGACTAATATTTATGGATCACATAATTTGGTTATATGGTATGTGCAAAAACACACGACATTTCTAGGTGATGGTGAATGAGGCAGCGGCTCAGATCTGCCGATGCGTGCCGGCGCTGCTGACGAGGCGGGACGAACTGTTCCCGCTGGCCAGGCAGCTCGTCAGGAGGGCCGGTCTGCATTACTCTAAACATGGGTAAGTTTTACAAATATATTAAATAAAAAACCAAAATTTAACAGTTTATATCAATCCAATTAGAATACAATGAGAATAAAAATATTGTGAAAATACCAAGTGAAATTTTATAATTATACACTTTCTTATATTAATATTTGTCGGGACAGGAAGGAAGTATAAAAAGGAATTATCATTTTTATTAATCTCATTGAGGGTGTCTGAATATATTAAGTCGGGTAAGATAAAATAATAATCGTGCGACAAACCAGTCGGTATGTCGAACTCGTAGTGGGAGTTACAGTTGGGTGTATAAAAAGAGTGCCGAATCATTTGAAGCAACTAGTACGGTGCAGATCACTAATAAGTGGTAACTATGGTGGTTTTCATATCGGTCAGTGCTTAGTAAAGCGGTTACTATGTTAATTCGGGTTGTTACTAGGTGAGTCGTTTAGAGTTGCGAAGTTTGTTTAAGTAATTGCCTCAATATGCAATGTGTTATAATAACCAAAGTTAATAATGAATCCTGACGTGGTATTGTACTCTGTGAACAGTTTATTACGTAATAATTGACCAACGAACAATAAATAGCGAGTTAAAGAGAATTCATTTGTGACTTTTATTGTGTGAACCTACGTGTATCGATATCGGCCGTCACTGTCTCCGACATATTTATAATAATTAATATCTAGTGAATGTGGGCGATAGCCTAGTTGGGAATGGAAGGGTCTGCCGGGACAATGTCCGGAGGTTCGAAACCCAAGGCACACACCTCTGACTTTTTGAAGTTAGGTGTGTATTGGTTATCAATTATCGTTCGCTTTGACGGTGAAGGAAAACATCGTGAGGAAACCTACATACCTGAGAATTCTCCATAAGAATTTCGAGGGTATGTGAAGTCTGCCAACCCACACTGGACCAGCGTGGTGGACTAAGGCTTAAACCCTCTCACTAGTAGAGGAGGCCCGTGCTCAGCAGTGGGCAGTATATAATACATGGCTGGTATTATTATTATATATAATATCTAGTCTGTGAACGTAATATATTTCTCCACTACCTATTGAAACTAATTGCTATACTTCAAAACCAATTTTAACATGTACGTACTTCGTTTCCAGCCTCCCACCAACAGCATCCACAGGAGAGGATCGCGAGAGGGACGAGGACGACCCTCCGAGCAAGCGTCCGCGACAGGTCCACACCACGCACGTAGACCTCACCGACTAGCGCTAAACTAATAAAACTAATGACACTAGTAACTAAACGCCTAGAGTCGTTAGAAGGACGCTAGGCGTTTAGAACTAACAGCACTCGGTTATTAGAGGTTACAGCATTGGGATAACCGACTAGCGCTAAACAAATAAGACGAATAAAATCATGTAGTCACTAACTAACCGATTAGTCTCCAAAACTCTAGTCGTTTAGGATTAACATCACTGGGCTACTAGATGTTATAACTTAAGGACATCCAACTAACACTAGAAACTAATAACACTAGTGTATAAATAAAAGCCGCCTAGATTCGTAAGAGAAGTGCTAGGCGCTTAGAACTAACAGCATTAGGGTACTAGAATCCTACTAATATTATAAACGCGAAAGTTTGTAAGTATCTATGGATGTATGGATGTCTGGATGTATGGATGTTTGTTACTTTTTCACGCAAAACTACTGAACGGATTTCAATAAAATTCGGCACACGGATAGACTATGTCCTGGATTAACACATAAGCTACATTTTATCCCGAGGAAATAAAAAGCGGGACTTTCATCCCGGAAAAACTTTATAACGTGGGTGGAGCCGCGAGCAAAATCTAATTTATAATATTAGTAATAGCATTGGTTTAGAATAGGAATGGTGCTAAGTTATCATAACACACGAGGATGGATAATTAACGATACTTATAAGAATTAATAATAGGGTGTTCTACTAACCTGACTAGGATATAAGAATTAATAATTCCTAAGATGTTACTGACAAAGCAAATAAATGTTGAGACAAAAGGCAGGTGATAGTTGTTCTGTTTCCCCTTTTTCATTTCATTTTAGCGACGATTTGGGAAACCATGGCGGGTATTTTGGCGTTACTGGTTGTTCAAGTCCTCTTAGAGCATGTAATGACGTATATGCTCGCTTTATTACATTATGCTGTCGATAATATTTGCACATTTTGGAAATATTCGATCCCATTGCCTATAAGTCCAATGTTGCAGATATTTCGTTAACTGCTGCGTCAGTATCATCAAATCACAATTTTGCTATTACACAATTCTGATTTGGAAATTTCTTATCGGAATTCTATTGGATCGTGTTTAGTTGAGAAAAATGAGAATTGACGAGATAAATATTCAAATATACGGAGAGCGACATCGAAATAAATGAAGCTTAATGTGGGATTAATTAACACTTTTAATTATGTTAAGTTTATTGTAATAGGTGATTCCATTCGAATTATGAATATTTGTCTACAACGAAAAAATTGCAGTGGATTTAAGACCTAGAAAAATCTTGAACTTAAGAACTGTCAAAGACATTGGCCAAATCCATAGCAAGCAAGAATAGATTTCACATGATACTAAATAAGATCCAACAAAATCTAGACTGCTACGAAACATATAGAAAACAGTATGTAGTTTAAGATAGAGGTAAGCATGGTACACAAGCCTTATTGTTGCACAAGCTTCTTTCTCTCATTTGCTTTAGTCTAACCAGAAGGGCGGACGGTGAGTACTAATTTCTTTTATTGCATTTAAATTTGGATGACTAGAGCTTTTTAAAAAATATTTTGCAATTCTTTGTCTTAGCCAGGAAAGGAAAATAATATACCTTTAGTAATATTACCTTTGATTGGACATAAAATTGTCATTAATAATAAATGTAATTGAATTGCGGGTAGATATTTACTTGCATTTACTTTTTTTCCTTTCCTGAATTTAGCAATTATTAAAAGTATTTAAATAATCTAACCTACTATATCTAGATGGAATCTTATTAGACTTCCTATCGGACCTGTATCTGATAACTTATAAAGTCAAATTTTGTTTGATTAAAATGACAGATGGAAACATAGTGATAATAATTGGACTGCGTCCAATAGGATATCCTTGTTTGGATTTGTTGGACTACATATTATGACACATTCTTATGACCTGTGATTGGGATTATTAACAGTTTTATCATATTACCAATAATACCTTATAATAGGAAAGAGATTGAATGTAAACTTTGCAGTTTTTTTCAGCTGAGAGGGAAAAGCTATTAGCAAGTCTAAATTATTATGTCATCCATCGAGGGATGCAACGATTATTTCTGGCCTTTTTACTTGACATTGCAATCATGGATCGTTTAGTTTTTATCGTCCCTGAAGAAACTTGCCTTTTAATTTAAATCTATGCACTTTTATTAACGACGAAGTTTCCTTATAGGACACTGACGAAAGCAATAGCGTCCGAACCAGTCCTGACGCCACGAGAAACTCAAACCATGGGTAAGCAATTGTTATCGCAAATTAGTTAAAATTAATTATGCATTACAAATTAGGTTTAGGTATTGCAAATTAATTTAGTGTTGCAAAGACTAATTCTAAAGTATCTAAGTATTAGGGACTAACCATCCAAATCGTTTTGTTTATAGTTCAATTATCATTATGAAATTAGGAATATTGATAAAAATGAATAGGTATCTAAACTATTCAGCGACAATAAATATGATTTCATACTCATACTTAAATTTATGAAAAGACAGTAAATAAACTAAAAACTTTAACTCCACCAACTTCTCTAACACTCCTAATGGAACAATAATACACAGCAGATAATTTACTATGAGAAAACTTCTTAAGTGTAATGTTTGTTTCCCAGCAATGAAATATATTTCATTTCATTATTTCATTTCATTTCAGCTGGTGGGGAGTGAAGGCGGAGAGCGACGACGCTGACTCCAGGTGCTCCTACTCCAGCACCAGCACTCCGCCGCCGGTGAGGTTTTACTCTTGTAATCGCCTCAAATTATCTGAATGTTGACTTAAGCGATAGAACACTAACTTTTGGACGGAAGACTTAATTCTTTCTGTCGTATCTTTGAAATTAGAGGAACCCTGAATAGTTTGATAAAGCCAATAAAAAAGTTCCGGGCTGGAAGTCCGTGTGCTGTAAACTACATTTACGATCAGATGGAATATTTTTTATTTATAGATATAAATTTTTCTATAATCTGTTTTACTCTTCTTAAACTAACTAATAACAACATTGTTTTTAGACTTGACTGCATGTACCATGAGACTGAAATTCCTCTATCCATCAGATTTTATTTCCCTAATCAAGGACCTTTGGGACCTTTGGTTCCAGGAGACAGAAGAGTCCCGTCCGCAGGTGGTGGCGGCTCGCGGCGACAGCATCATCGCGGTCGCCAACCCCGCGCTGCACGCGCCCCACGCGCCGCACCCCGCGCGGAACCACTCCAACTGACAAGCCATCATACAACACGACTGGAAGAACCAGACTATCATCCGAGCCAACTAGAAACATCCCAAGAATCGTCATCCCAAGAATCATCTCCTTTAAGAGAATTAAATAGGCATCTTGAAATTGGCAATCGAAGACAGAAGTCGAGGTAGCTCAATTGGAAGAGCCCCGACACGGTACGCCGGAGGTCGTGGGTTCGAGTCCTGCCTTCGACTGTTTCTTTTTCAAGATTCCAAAAAATATAAAAATCATCCCAAGAATTTCAACTGACAGAACATTCCATCTAAATAGGCATCTGAAAGAAACACATTGTCAGCAGTATAAACTGATATAATCAAAGCATTCTTTTGAGCACTTTTCAGCTTACTACTGATTCAACAGAAATGATATATAAAAAGCATTTGATCATACTAACGGAAATCATTCACAGTACAATAGTTTACTATCATAATATTCTAGTGTTCTACTCATCATAACTCCCTTGGATTCATTTAATTGATGGAACATCGGTAGCTTCTGCAGTTCAGTTATAGCATCATCATCATCAGCCACCCGAAGGCCACTGCTAAAAATAGGCGTCCCATAAAGACTTCCTGAAGGAACTGTCAAAAACTGCCTACATCCAATGTGTTCCTGCGACCTTTACCAAGTCGTATATCCACCTTGCAACGGGACGTCCAATGTTGCGTTTGATATGCTCGGTGTTTCTCACGCTCTCACGCTACACGCTCAAATGAAGAGATGAAGAAAGAAATGAAGAGATCCCTAGAAAAACGAAAGTTAATGACATAGTCCAGCGGATTAGCAAGCTAAAGTGGCAATAGGCAGAGCACAGTACGTAGAACTGACAACAAATGGTGCAAAAAAGTTTTCGAGTGGAGACCACGTGCTAGCAAGCGTAGCGTTGTATAATCATGTCACCACGAATATTTTGACTACTTCTGCAGTTTCCTGCTGAGTATTGAGGAATAACTATAATTGATAGTGGAACACGAACCATCGGCATTTAAAGTCTGTTACTTAAAGATACATGAGCCTGTCATTTCCGGCTCATTGAAATTGAACAGAATACACTGTCCATTTCATCAAAACGAATATAATCAATGTCATGAGATAAAATTCTTTAACTAAATGACGAAAGGATCATCTCTCACTTCCAACTAATTAATTGGAGCGTATGCACAAGACGTTTTTTTAAACAAGCTGATATTGCACTTCGAACGCGCAACTACTTTAAATGTGCATTTAATGCAATGCAGTCTGGAACCTTGAACTTACTCAAAAAATATTAGGTTGGGGAAAAAGTTTATCTGCATTGTGTATGAAAACTCAAGACTTCCTTTTTCAAAGTTTATTTCAAATTAATTATGCCTAAAGGATTCTAAAGAGACCGAAACAGGTGGAAATCTGAAGAAAGGTGCAAGGTCAGGTCTATATGGTGGATGTATTAACACCCCCAACCTTACTCTCTTAATTTTTGCTGAGTGGCTAAAGATGTGTGTGGTCTAGTGATATCATGATGAAAGACCACACCCTTTCTATTGATCGATTCCAGCTGCTTTATCTCAACTTCTTGCTTTAATCTCATTAGTTGTTGACAATAGAGATGCGAATCGATGGTTCTGCCCGGCGGTAAAAGTTCATAATGAACAATGCCCTTCTAATCCTACCATACACACAACATCACCTTATTGCGAGCTAACCCAGGTATTGCCTCAGTCTGTGAAGCCTGAAAAACCTTTGACCACGACCTTTTTCGTACGTTCTTGTCGTACGTGATCCACTTTTCATCACCAGTTATCAATCTCTTCAAAAACGGTTCGTATTCATTACGTCTCAATAAAGAGTCTCAAATGAGTACACGGTTCATTAGGTTTCTTTCATTAAGCTCGTGTGGCACCCAAATATAGAGCTTTTTTAAATACCCAACTTTTTTCAAATGCGAAAACAAATTTAAAAACTGTTTTGTAGTCGATTCTCAGTTCTTCAGCTATGTCGTAATTACTGACATGTCGATTATGATCCACTTTTCCAAAAATGGCGTCCACTTTATCCTTAACCGGGCGTCCAGAGCGAGGTGCATCTTTGACATCAAAATTCTCGGATTGAAAACGCTTAAGCCAACTTTGTACTACTCTTACTGACATTGCATTGGTCCATAAACGTCACAATTTTTTTTCGCGGTTTACGGTGCATCTTTCCCCTTTTTTAAAATATATCAATTTTCTTAATTAGAGTCACTGATTTTGACAAAAACTACAATAGCTGAAAACAAAATTTTACTAATTTGTTTCTTATTAACAGACTTCCAAAAAAGGAGGAGGTTCTCAATTCGTGTGTTTGTTTTGAAATTTAACTTTAATGTCATAGAAACCCAAAACAAACATATTATATGCAAAAATACTTTTCCCCCGACCTATGTATATGGATATATGGGCTAAAGGCTACTCTATTATATGTCTGTGGCTAAAGGAGCAGAGGACCGTGCGTATCGAAACGTGCGTTTAGTAGCGTCATGTGGATAAAGCAAAGGCTTTATCCACATGACGTTACTAAACGCACGTTCATCATAGAAGCTAAAGAGCTTCTATGATTTCTTCGAAAATCTTCTGTTAAATCTAAGAACGAAAATTACATTCCACCAAATGATAAACATTATTATTATTAAGTGTAAATAAGTTATTTTTATAACCGAAGCCATAATGCCTTGTAGTATTGGGATGGATTGCATTAAATAATTGCATGTAAATCGATCTCAAAAATAAATCAATTATAATTAAAACAAGTAATCTCCGATTAAACTTTCTTCAGATTGGGTCATTGGACATTTCGGCGGTCGATTCGGTGATATGTCCCACACCACCGATTTCAAGCATTTGCTGTAATTAAACTAGGTATTTTACAGTTTTTATCGCGGTTTTTAAATTTATATTTCCGTCTGAGTCCACCCCGGGACCATGAAGACTAATTTTCAAAACGTAGGGAGAATATATAGATTAAAAAATCGTGACAAAATCCGTAAAATAAGTTTATTTTAATGTCTAAAATTCGCGTCAATATGAGAAATCATTATACCAATTGCTCTTATTTAATGCAACCCGAAAATGGCACAATCAGAACAAAGTTTTGTGACATGCTTATAAATGACTTATTTTGGTTGGTTCATTTTTGGGATCGGATCAAAAAGCTTGATCGGATCCAAGACTAAGATTAGGAACACTTATTGAATTTGGCAGTCAGAGAATATTGTTTAAGAAACTTGACGTCTCTGCGGCCGCTAAGTAGTTTTGAACACCATCATCAAGTACGTAGGTTTAGGTGACAATTTCAAAGTAAGTTTTTTGCAATCTATCCCAAATGTAATGTAAATATTTCATTATTTAATATTACTAAACAATAGACAAATAGTTATATATAGTTGTACATAAATGTATATGCCATGGACAGTAGCAATGTATAATAAAGATGTTTTAAATTATTTAGTTTATTATTTACTACTTTTGATTGCCTACTTGAATATTCTACGTGTGGGGTCAGAACTCTTTTTAATTTTACTTCAAATTCAAAATCATTTATTAAGTAATAAGTCCCCTAAGGGCACTTTTTATCAACTAAAAGATTCTACAAGTGCCTCGGAAAAACCCACTAACCTGAGAAGAAGCACCAAGAAACTCAGCCTAGGTCTTTTAGTGTTGTCTTATATCCTACTAATATTATAAACTAGCTTTTGCCCGCGGCTCCGCCCGCTTTAAAAAGTTTTTCCGGGATAAAAGTCCCGCTGTATATTTTCCCGGGATAAAAAGTAGCCTATGTGTTAATCCAGGACAGTTTTTGCGTGAAAGAGGAACAAACATCCTTACATCCAAACATCCATACATTCTTACAAACTTTCGCCTTTATAATATTAGTAGGATTTAGTTCCTATCACAATCTGTTCTTTTCTGCATATTACTTTTACAAAATAATGTCGATGTTTCACATCTACCAGGCGTCCCGTGACGGCTCATATTTTTTTTAAACAGACTCCTCGGAGGCGTCGTTGTGTTGCGGTGCGACTATGATCCTGGGGTCTCGGGTTCGATCCCCGGATCGGGTATAGTAACATTGGATTTTTCAAGAAATCAGTATCCGCCCGGAGTCTGGAATTTGTGCCGTAAAAAAAAAATAAAAAAAAACCTCTATAGGAAATAAAGTACAAACTGGTCTTCATCACATAGATTACCATCAGAAGAGGACAGGAGGCAGGTTGATATGCGCGGGGCGCTCTGAGGTCAGGAGCAGATGAACGCATTACCTGCGCGACTAGCATACTAATGTGCGGTCATTCCGGCATGCTACATTTTATGTATCATTGACAATTCTGCGCATTTTGTCACAAGTTTGATATCTGGAAGGACATGGAGGAAAATTCTATATACCTACTTATCAAAGTAGTAATTTGTAGTCTGCCTAGTGTGTTTCTGTTCCATGGCTTAAATATATACAACGTATTTTATTGCCGAATTTTTCCATGTGATGAATACTGAAGCTAACGTTATTACTAATATTTAGTACACTTATGTCTATGATTTTATCAAAACTTACTTTACATAGAGCGCCATATGTACGGCGTCATTGTCATACCTATATTTCAAAGTTCAGAACGTCCAAAAATTCTTACTGAGGGAAATTACTAAAAGGATAAAAGTTATTAGGATAAAAGTTGCTTATATTTGTTTTTTGGAATTGAATGATGAGACAAGCATGCCGTTCGCCTGATGGTAAGCGATACGACCACCCATAAACAGTAGAAACACCACACAGAACCTTGAGGTACAAAGTAATGTGTGACATCCAACTGCACTCGTCATCCTGAGACATAAGATGTTAAGTCTCATTATGTCCTGTAGTTACACTGGCTACAATGCCCTTCAATCCGCAACACAACAGTGCATGCATACTGCCGCTTCGCGGTAGAAATAGACATTGCGGTGGTAGCCCACCCAGACGGACTCTTACATATGAGAGTCCTACCACCAGTGAGTGTTCTATCGATTATTTTTTAAATCCCTTCAGCCGTTCTGTGTTTATTTCTAACGAACATCTAAAGGCCCAAACATAATATTATTCACACACATTCAAATCTATGATGTTAGTACTTGAAGTAAGATAAGATGATTTCAGGAACCATTAAATTTGTTAGTCTTCTAAAGTAGAAATATAAAAATATGATCAAAAACAACTCGATAATTTCAAGTAACTGTCGATGGTATCAATCTGTAAATCCACGAACTTCATTCGTTACACGTACACAATTAATATACCTATATACGTTAATTTATTATTTAAAATTTACGTTCAGTATTCAAATAAGCAACAATAAAACTGGTTTACATGCGAATGTAATATTTATGTTTAATCTGATAATACTGCAATTAGTATAATTGCATGGTAAATATCGAAATACAAGGATAATACCTTACGAGTATATCCCAAAGGTAAACAGAAGTATAAAGAGTATATCAAATTCGTTTCAACAATGTTTCCGTGTCATAATTACATGACAAGTGAAGCAGGAATAAATACTTATTTCAGACAGGATTATCAGGCCATCATATGTATATATTTTCCAATCAAACTCGACACTTCAACGGATGCAATTCCTTTAAGCCGGGATTGGTAAAGGGTGAAATCAATATAACCATTCCACTCAAAGAGGTGGTTGATAGCACATATGAGCTGATGACAGATAATCGCATTTTACACTAAGTGAAGTTTATCGAGATTCTGGAAACACTAATCTTTCTTTAGTTTTATCTTGTCCGCCTTAGAGTCGGAAGATCTTCACGAGATATCAGTCGGGGATAGAACACAGGTTCACATAGTTATCATCATCATCATCATCATCATCATCAGCCACATGACGTCCACAGCTGAACATAGGCCTCCCCCAAAGATTTCCAAATGGACCACATAGTTATAGCTAAATATATATTTTTTTTATGATAAGGAAGAAGAAAATAAAGCTTAATAATAATCAACGTAGTTCTGCCTTTACTCCACTGCGCGTTAGGGACGGTTCAAGACTCTATTTGTTGGTTTTGCGTAGTTAAAAAGGCTCAACAACAATTCAACTCTATTGACAATAGACTATTAATTCTATTTTTTGCAACATTATTAAAGATGCTAATATAATGCTAATTAAATACATAACTAATAAAGTAATTAGCATTACTACTAGTACTACTCAATGCGATAGTTTGTATGTTTAAGATTATCAGAAGTGAACGTGGAAACAGCTGAATGGATTTAAATGAATAAAACACAAATAGATCAAGTCCTAGATTAACATAGGCTTCTTTAATCTTAAGTAAGGTAAGTGGGTCGACCTACAAGGTGGACAGACGACTTGATAAAGGTCGCAGGAATGCGCTGGATGACAGGTCCATCTGGAAATCTTTGGGGGAGGCCTATGTTCAGCAGTGGACGTCATGTGGCCGATGATGATGATGATTATGAAGATAAGTGGGTGGTCTTAGTTGTACCTCTACCTACCCCATCAGGAAAAAAGGCGTGATGTGTGTGTTTTTCTTTTATCCCCGACAAAAACATCACGGGCAAATCTGCAAGCAAAAGTTAGTTGTTACGAGGTCCTTGGAAACAAAGTGGTCAGCAGGCAACCCACACTTTTTCACGTGTAATTGCGACACCCACGTTCAAATAATTAATGCATTCTGGAAATAACTATATGTCCGGCTCTAGTGTCCGTCCGAGCACTAACCGTAAATGGCAAAAGCCAACCGGACACGGCGAGGTTGATTCATGGTAATAGGGCTGTCACTTTGGAAGCCGAGTCAAACGTATGTAGAAAGGGATGCCTACTAGTTATGTTGTGGTGTCAAATTTTACCAATGTCTACAAAAAATAGTCTGTCGAGTTAGTGCCGTTGTCTGACGGAAACTGGTGTGAATTGGAACTTATGATGTGTTACGGTTGCTGAAGGGATGAAGATCCAATCTCTCCTGAAACTTATCTATATCTCTACATAAATCTTGCCTAATTTTTCTGGGAATTTGCTATTCATGAACAATTATCATCATTATCAGCCTCTGGAAGACCACTGCTGAATATAGGTCCTCTTTAAAGATTTTCAGACCAACCTCTTCGAAGCGATAGCAGTTTGTAACCAGCGAGCTCTTACAACCAATATGAATGCGTCTGTCCACTTTGTAAGTAGGTACACGGGTGTCCAAAAACTTGCCGGCACACGGTCTTCTTGGACAATAATAATCATCAAAAAATTGAATGTCAAAAGCATTCTTCGACCACTTTCTGCTACTACAACTAACATACGAATTTTCAAGAACACAAAATAAATATGTGAACACATTAAGTGATTAGGTATAAGTATTTTTAAAGAAGTGGTAGATAATATACATTAGTATTTGAATTTCGTAGATTTTCCTTCAAACTTACTGTTCCTAATTCTTAGTTCGTTGATAGGTAACTAATAGATTAAAACCCTGCGTGTAATAATAATCCACGGTAATCCTAAACGGCACAAAAGCTCAAGCAGAATACGTTTCGCTTACTAAGGCGGGGTTTATATTATCAAGAAAACTTGCAGAAGTTATCTTCCGCAAGTGAGTTTTACCAAGTAAATAGTCACGGCAGGTTCACTTCCGCAAATTTTGCAAGGCTTGCGATAAGTCGCATTTGTGGACTATTAATAATTATATAAATGTTACTTTATTAAGTAGGGTAAATCAAACAAAATATCTAGGTGTCTTAATTGACCAGAGGTTATCTTGGTACCCTCAAGTTGAGATGATCTCATTGAGGATAAGAAAATTTAATTGGATGTTTTCCACACTAAGACATGTCGTGCCACAGAATAAATCCAGTCCAAATACACTACTAAATAGAATATATATCGCGTTAGTACAATCCATTATAATTTATTGTTTACCGGTATGGGGAGGAGCCTTAAAAACGCGTTTTCTAGAGGTTGAGATGGCTCAAAGAGCTTTGCTAAAAATCATGTACTTTAAGAAGAGTTTTTATCCTACGGAAAACATTTACCATATTAGTGACCTAATTTCTGTCCGAAAGTTGTATATACCACAAACTATACTAAAACTCCATAAAACACTTTCCTTCAGTCCTGTAGTTAGTTCGAAAAGAAGGAAACACGACGTTCTACCTATCCCTAAAACGAAAACCGCTTTCGCTAACATCCAATTTAAAAAACGTTCTGCATATCTTTACAATAAAATAAACAAAGATATCAACTTATTTACTAAAACTTACCGTGAGTGTAAATATGATTTAACTACATGGGTAAAAAAGTTTAATTACAACGAAACAGAGTCTATCCTATAATAATTTTCAGAATATATACATATATATTGATATATAAAAACACACACACACACACACAATCGCGCACACACACAAACACGCTCACCCACGCACATGTACACACATGAACTGCGCAATCACTCATCATAGTTTTGTTTTATTTCTAATTAAGCTATGGAAGAGCGTAGTCTCCTAACACAGGCATTCTCATGCCTAAAAGGAGGCTACAACACCTAGTTAATAATGAAAACTATGTAAAAGTAAATAAAGATATTTTTATTTTTTTATTTTATTTATTTTATATTATAGGCTCCGCCTGCTTAAGCCCATTCCTGGAATAAAACGGAGGACCTGGAAAATTTAGGCATTACCTGCTTTCAACCTTATTATCGTCTTTAATCTTTATAAAGTTATAATTATTAATATAGATTGATTCTATAACAACCCTACCTACATCTCAGCATTCGGCCTTGCGTCTATACATCGATACTAAGAAAAAGTGGCTCAATTCAAGACTATTGGACTTATTTAGGTCAAACAGGTTTTCCTGGTATAACATACGCACTATAAAGTTGTACGATCATTACTATGGTATGAATTGTGTAACATTAGTCACTCGAATGATTTATAACATAATCCTGGAAGTATGTTTTACAAGTATGTGTTTATATTAATTAATTAATGTCTCAGATGATTTATCTTGAAGTTTTTTTTTTTTAATTGCCCTACTGCCAGTAGCCTGACGCGAGTCGACTTTTCTGGCCACACCGGTCTTTAGGATGAACGCAGAAGGCGCTCGCAACCCTTTGAGTTAAGTGACCATGCTGAGGGCAACCCACCAACGAGTTACGAACCTCGGCTCAGGACGGCCACTGAGAGAGGATGAGACATCAACGATTAGGTATTACTCTAGACGACCACTGCAACTGGAAAGCACATATAAAAACAATTTGTAATAAGACAAACCGATTTGTATACGCACTCAAAAAAATTAGGAAATTAGCGTCTGAAAAGACTGCCTTAATGGCATATCATGGGTATGTCGGATCCATTCTAAGATACAGTATATTGTTATGGGGCAACTCTACAGACATAAGTAGGGTGTTCATATCGCAGAAAAAGTGTCTTAGGGCAATATGCAGAGCCGCACCACTAGATTCTTGTAGACCTCTGTTCAGAAAATTAAAACTGCTTACCCTAACTTCAATATATATTTTAGAAATTGCTATTTTTATCAAAAAAACATTCCGAACTATTCGAACAGGTAGGCAAAAATAATAAATACACTACAAGAGATCCAACCAAACTAAAGCTAAATTCAATGTCAACCACTTTGTATAAAAGGAACAGCGGAAGTATGACCATTCAAATGTATAACAAAATACCGAAAACTTTTCGAGAACTGCCTTTTACGTTATTTATTAAGAAATTAAAGAAATGGCTCATAGATAAATGTTTCTATACAATCCAAGAATTTCTGTCATATAAGGATAAATAACTGTAGAGTATAATTGTAAAGTGCGCATTACCTAGATTATCCCTCTATAGAAATAAAATTATATAGAAGGGCATATGTTGTAAGCAGACAGTAGATGTACCTACTTATAATAAAAAAATTTGCATGCCGTTGAAACGGTAAAACATGTTGCACATATGTATAATACATTTATGTTATATTTAACACCTTGTTACATACCATGTGTGCGGGGCTCGGACTGGGCCAACACCCCGCAATGTGTTGTGTGTGTGCTGGATTGCGTGAGTGGGAATATGGCGATACCAGTGACAAAGTAACAAAGGCGTAAAATCGGGAAATAGCGTTTATTTCACACACTGAATCGAAAGTTACAAAGTTCAGCCACAACGGTAGCCAAATTCTCCCGGCGTTAATATTCGGCGCGTAGTCTCTCGTTGCTACGCCGTAGCTATGCGACGTAGCTGGAAGTCGTCCTCGTAGCACCGTGCCACAGCTGATGAGGAAGGATGGTCCACTCTGCATAAGCGCCTGTTTCCTCTTCAAACTTGCAGACTTCTTCTTTCTTGCCGACTACTTGCTGTTTTCTTGATGTCCCGAACTATTTCTATTAAACAAAACTCCTAACACGTTTTTAACTCAACTATACAAAAAAACAAATTAGCTTAAGTACTCCGCGGCTATACCGTACGGAGCACTAAGAGGGCCTTCCCTCTTTCTAGGACCTCTTTTTCACTTTCAAGATTACACTTATTTTCAATTCGCGCCTAAGTTAAATCTATATGCCTAAACTATAAGTGTCTTGGTACATAGACACTAAGTGGCTCTATATACTAAACATCATAAAACAACCTTATGTGCATTACAAAGAAAGTTATCGTGATTTACTTACTCTAAGTTTAGCACAAACGATGCACACAAGCAACATTTCTATAAATAACTATTTAAACTTTATACATACGTTCATCCCGCTACCGCAGCGGGGTAGGCAAAGTTCTAACCTACACTATGACACCGAATGAAACACTACACAGTTCATACCGGGTGAGTTATAAGCGTTCAATGACCCTAACGATAACACGATTTTTTTCACTAAGATCACTGACTAAAGTCTATGACGTCACTAAGAGGTCCGAGTTCTATTACGAAATCGCGCATGCGCGGCATGCACTCTACGTTGTTCTCTCTTCGAGAATATGCGTCCTGCACATTCTCCCGCCGTGCATCACCCAGCGTCCAGGGGGTGATGCAGTCACGCTGTCGGGCAGGATGCATCCGCCGCTGGCTGCGGCGCGGCGCTCTCGGTCCTTGTGTCGTCAGCTTGGTGTATGACGACGATCCTCTTCACGGGTCGTCGCAGGACACCTCCGCGGGTGGTGATGTCCACTGTGCGCACCACTCCATCTGGGCCGGGATACATGGCGCAAATGCGCCCCCGCGGCCATGTGTTGCGCGGGAGCGTGCCGTCTATGATGCGGACGACATCACCTATTTGCAGTTCGGGGCCCCGGCTGTGGGCCTCCCGCCGGTTTCTTAGCTCGGGGAGGTACTCCCGGAGCCAACGCGTCCAGAATGCGTCGGCGAGCTGCTGTGTGGCTTTGAGGTCGGCGTGCGCGCCGAAGTCGTGGTCGGCCGGGAAGTTCGGCACCGACCACGGGCCCCGACCGCCCAACAAAAAGTGGTTAGGCGTCAGGGCTTCCGGATCCTCAGGGTTCACCGACACGTGGGTCAATGGTCGGCTATTGACTGTTAGTTCGACCTCGGCGAGTAACGTTGCCAACGTCTCTTCTCGAGGGCTCCTCTCGTGGAGCACCGTTTTTAGTGCGGTTTTCACAGTCCGCACCAGTCTCTCCCAGGCGCCGCCCATGAATGGCGCGCCCGGGGGAATGAAGCGCCATCGGATCGCCCTCCGCGACGCCTCTTCTTCGGCGCCCGCGAGGAGGGTGTTGCGCAGCTCTCGTTCCGCGCCGTGGAAGTTGGTCGCATTGTCGGACCACAGCTCGACGGGGCTCCCACGACGCGCTGTCATGCGCCTGAGTGCCATGATTGCACCCTGCGCACTTAATGAGTGCACCACCTCTAGATGCACCGCTCGAACTGTCAAACATGTAAAGAGAGCTACATAGCGCTTTTGATTGCTGCGGCCCACGGTTACGGTGAGCGGACCGAAGTAATCAAGACCGGTATAGGTAAATGGTCTGTGATGATGAGCCAGCCGACAGGCAGGTAAGTCGCCCGTCACCGGCTGCGGCGGGGTCGCCGCCCTCTGGCGGCACTTCAAGCAGCTCCTCAGTGTAGTCTTGACCGTCGGGCGTAGTCTCAGGATCCATCTCTGTTGGCGGCAGCAGTTGACCACGCTCTCGACGCTGGCGTGATGCAGCTCTGCGTGGACGTGCTCGATCCACAGCCGTGTTGCCCGATGCTCGCCGTCGACGACCGGAGGGTGCTTCATTTTTTCTGTGATTCCCGTGGTAGCTGAAATCCGACTATTTAAACATATCAAATTATTAATTAGTACAATACTCAAAGGATACAGGCGGCTATCCCGTGATACGGGTTTTCCTTGTGCGAGTGCACGTATTTCTTCGGCAAACACTTTTTCTTGACTCATTTTTATAATGAGGTATTCCGCCCGTTCTAACAGCTCAGCTGGGAGGGTCATGAATGTTATGTCCTCCGATTTTCGCGCGCTCCTCTTCAACGGTTTTTTCGACGTTTGAGCGCGTTTCCAATCCGGGTCCTTTTGCGAAGCGGCCTTTGTTCGCTTGTGATTAACGTAATCACACCGTCGCCGGAACATGCGCACTGCCTGCAGAGTGCGAGCTGTAGCTCTCAAGTATCGGGTCCAACTCGAGAACCGATTCACGTCGGGTAGGGCCTCTGAGAGCTGTGGCTCTCGATGTCCTGAGGTGACGGCGCCTACTCTTTCTTCACCGGTCGTGGTGATGATGCCCCTTTCTTCCGTGGGCCATAAGTCGGGTGGATTTCGGAGAAATTCCGACCCATTGAACCATCGATGTCGCTCATCGAAGTTGTCCGGCACGTCGCGTGTGGCATCGTCAGCGGCATTGTGGCGCGTCGGCACCCATCTCCATTCGCTCGTTTGTGAATGTTCCTCTATTGCCGCGACGCGATGAGCGACGTATGGTTTGTATGATCTGGATCCTGTTCTGATCCAGCTCAGCGTTGTCCGACTGTCTGTCCAGTAGGTCGTTGACTCGGGTTGTCTTCCGTGTTCGCGCTTCACCGCGGCTGCCATCCGTGTGCCGAGTACTGCTGCCTGTAATTCTAGACGGGGAATGGACGTTAGTTTCAGCGGCGCAACTTTCGCTTTCGCTGTTATAAGCGAAACCGTGACCCGTCCGTCTTCATCTTCGGCTCGCCAGTATAGTGCGGTCGCGTAGGCGGACTCGCTGGCATCGGTGAACACGTGCAGCTGCAATCTTCTAGCTCGAGTATAGCCTAGGTAGCAGCGTGGCACGGACACGTGACCCAATCTTCTCAGCTGTGTGACCCAATCCGCCCATCCGGCGGATATGTCGCCGTCAAGCGGATCGTCCCATGCAGTGCCGCGTCTCCAGACCTCCTGCAACAGCTGCTTGGCCCTTACCGTCACTGGGGATGCAAGACCTAGAGGATCAAACAGGGACATTACTATTTTAAGCGCTTCTCGTTTCGTGGGCGCTTCTCTGATTAACAAGTTTGGCGGTATGCGCGCCAAATCCAAATTGAAGGCGAGTCTGTCTTCCGTTGGTCTCCAAATGAGGCCCAAGACTCTCTCCGCCTTTTCTAAGTCCACCTCTTCGCGGTGGGGACTTGCCGATTCGCCGAGTGCTTCAAGTACCTCAGGCGAATTACTCGTCCATTTTTTCAATATAAAATGCGCCTCACCGTGAATGTCGCGCACTTGCCGCGCAATCGTTGTCGCGCTTTCTATGTCCGGATAGCTGTCAAGGTAATCGTCCATATAATGTTTTCTCCTTATCGCGTCGACAGCTTCCGGATGCGTCGATCGAAATCTGTCCGCGTTGCGATTCATGACATAAATCGCCGTCGCGGGAGAGCTAGATGCACCGAAAATGAGTACCTTCATCCTGTATATTTCCGGCGGTTCGTTATCTCGGCGATCCGCTCGCCAGAGATATCTGAGGGCGTCGCGATCTTCCTCGCGCAATCTCACCTGCATAAACATCTCCGTGATATCCGCGGTGACTGCAATGGGATGTTCCCGAAATCGCATCAGGACGGCGGGAAGAGGCTGCAACAAGTCTGGACCTGTTAATAAGTTATCATTCAAAGTGGTACCCTTTGTCTTGGCCGCCGCGTCGTGCACAACTCGCAGCTTGTCCGGTTTCAAAGCATTAAAAACTGCGAAGTGCGGCAAATACCATGTCCTTGTTGCATGGGAGGTCGCGGGGGCTGGCTCGGCGTAATCCTTCTCGATCAGCGCCTCCATCTGTTGGTTATATCTGACCTTGAGTTCGGGGTTCCTATCCAGCTTGTTTTCTATGTTGTGCAGCCTTTTCAAAGTGTTCTCGTAATTGTTCGGGAGCTCGACATTTTCTTTTTTCCACAGGAGAGACGTGGTATATCTTCCGCAGGGTTCTCTCGTGGTGTTGTCCTCCAGGATTCTCAGCGCCTTTTCTCCGGGGTCGCTCTTCGGCCTGCGGGGATCTACAAACAGATTATCAAGCAAAATAAATTCTTTTACGAGCTCCTCAGTTAGGTCGTCGGTTGCTGTCTGGCCGACGAAATTCACCCTGTGTCCTAGGGCTCTGGTCCGGCTCCCGTGTACCACCCATCCTAGTGGTGTGAGCGAGGCGACCGGTTGGTTCCTCCTTCCGGACCGTGTCTTGCTAGATATAAGTAAATGCCAATTATCCTGGCCTATAAGAAGTCGGGGTTTCGCTTCTTGCGTTTGTGATGCAGGCAGGAGGCCCTTCAAATGGGTACAGTCTCGCAGCGCCTCTTCAGGAATACGCTGCGCCGCCAATCTCAAGTTGTCGACGGTGCGGGCTTCTATCTGCTGCCGTCCCCGACTTCCCCTTATCTGAAACTTAACACGACATGAATTATTCCGTGTAGTTTTCTCTCCATCGTACGTGATTATGTGGAGCGGTTCATCCGGTCCCTCCGCGCCGATGTCCTTGGCCAGCTGATGGTCGATCAAACTGACCGTCGACCCGTCATCAAGTAGCGCGAAAGTGTGAGCCTCTCCCGCCGGTCCTGAAATGCATACCGGAGCTATTTTCAAAAATGACATTTGCGACGTCCATGCCGAATTTACCACCTCTTCATTGGTGGCCTCGTCGGTACTCTTACTCCTCCGGTCCGAGTGCAGCATCCTATGGTGATGTCGTTCACACCCGTCCGTGTCGCATTTTCGAGGCTTGCATGTGTGTTGCTTCGATCGAAATTTCAGGCACCTGAAACATAGCCTATGTTTTTTTGCTAAGTCCCACCGCGCGTCAACCGCGGCATCCCGAAATCGTGCACATTCGCCCATCGAATGTACCTCCTGGTTGCATACACAGCATGCGGGCTTCTGTTTGTCGGCGACGGTATGTATTCGTTGCCGGCGTGGTTGTTCGCTGCCGCTAGCCTTCACCGGGGCCTTGTCCGCGATGATCTCTGGCACGGCGAACGGACTGCATATCTCCGCTTCCCTGGCAATGAATCGGCTAAATTTTAATAAGTCGGGCTCACCTCTATGTTGTGCGGCGGCGAACTCATACCATTGCCTTCTCAGCGTCGGAGTCAATTTTTCCATCACCGCCTTCGTAACCTCCGGATTATACAGGTAGAAGGCACAATCGAGCGCTTGCAGGGTTCCCACGACATTTTCTATTTTCGTACTGAAAGTGCAAATATCTCGCGGCGAATCAGTGAGGCGGGGTAGCGCCCGGAGTCGCTCGATCTCGGCCAATGCGATCGAGTCCGGACGCCCAAACCGCGTCTCGAGAGTCCTCAGCACAGCGTTCGGTTCGGCGTTGGTGATGAGCAGCCCTTGTACTGCTTCCTTTGCTGTGCCCCGTAAGCTGCGGCGCAATCGGGACATATTCTCCAACGCTGTAAAATAACTTGCGGATTCATTATAAGCGGCTCTATAAGTTAGCCAATCTTGATGCGCACCGTTGAAAATGGGCAACTCCGTATACTTCAACGGCTGTCTATGTTGTGCAGCTTGCACAGCTTGCGTTATGGCACACGCAAGTTCACTATAATCGGAGTTCGGTCGCGCTGCGACCAATTCCCCGCCCCGCACTTGACGCGGGGTAGGCGGGGGTTGCGGCGGCGGCGGCTGTTGCGAAGCTTCATTTTCTCTTAACCAGGCTGCTACTACAGGCGGCGGTTGCTTCGCAGGCAGCGGCTGCACATTCGGGTTCGATGCCGCAGGGTTACCTGAAAATGTTATGAAATCGAGCGGATTATTTGATGCATCATTTGCCACTGGGTGACACGTTGGCGGGGGCACGGCACTGGCTCCCGCCGGTGCAGACGCCGGGATGTCCCAGGATGCGGCGGTGATCACTGGGTCTATGGGTTCGGGTGGCGGCTGCACACGGGATTGCGCATCTTGCACTTCGTGAGGTCGGTTATCAATCGCGAGCAGCTGACTGGTATGTAACCAGCTGTGAACGCGTTGATCCTGCTCGACCTCGGTGATGACGGAGTTAAGGTCATCCTCGCTATCTTCCGCTTCGATCTCTGCTAGCTTTGCGGTCGCTAGCTCTATCTTGAGTTTTGTGAGTTCGGCCCTGGCCTGTGCCAGGCGACGTGCTTTCGTTGAACGCCTTGAAGAAGTGGCTGGTCGACTTCGGGGCCGCTGTGGCTTCCTCTCTTCCGGTGCGGCGGCTTGAAGCTCCTCCGCAGCGGTGCCGGCAGCGGTATCCCTATCGGTGGTGAAACACGTTTGAACGGTGTCGGCGATGGTGGTCTCGGTGGCCTCAGTCGCAGACGTTGCTGTAGCAGACGTCGCGGTCGCGGACGTCCCCGTTGCGGACGTCGCGGTGCATGACGTGACCGTCGTTGACGCTTCCGTGGCCGACGCCGTTCGTTTCCCGATTGACCTTGTCACTGGCATTTTCCACACTCACGTAGATCCGGCTCGCGAAGGACCAGAAAATGTGCGGGGCTCGGACTGGGCCAACACCCCGCAATGTGTTGTGTGTGTGCTGGATTGCGTGAGTGGGAATATGGCGATACCAGTGACAAAGTAACAAAGGCGTAAAATCGGGAAATAGCGTTTATTTCACACACTGAATCGAAAGTTACAAAGTTCAGCCACAACGGTAGCCAAATTCTCCCGGCGTTAATATTCGGCGCGTAGTCTCTCGTTGCTACGCCGTAGCTATGCGACGTAGCTGGAAGTCGTCCTCGTAGCACCGTGCCACAGCTGATGAGGAAGGATGGTCCACTCTGCATAAGCGCCTGTTTCCTCTTCAAACTTGCAGACTTCTTCTTTCTTGCCGACTACTTGCTGTTTTCTTGATGTCCCGAACTATTTCTATTAAACAAAACTCCTAACACGTTTTTAACTCAACTATACAAAAAAACAAATTAGCTTAAGTACTCCGCGGCTATACCGTACGGAGCACTAAGAGGGCCTTCCCTCTTTCTAGGACCTCTTTTTCACTTTCAAGATTACACTTATTTTCAATTCGCGCCTAAGTTAAATCTATATGCCTAAACTATAAGTGTCTTGGTACATAGACACTAAGTGGCTCTATATACTAAACATCATAAAACAACCTTATGTGCATTACAAAGAAAGTTATCGTGATTTACTTACTCTAAGTTTAGCACAAACGATGCACACAAGCAACATTTCTATAAATAACTATTTAAACTTTATACATACGTTCATCCCGCTACCGCAGCGGGGTAGGCAAAGTTCTAACCTACACTATGACACCGAATGAAACACTACACAGTTCATACCGGGTGAGTTATAAGCGTTCAATGACCCTAACGATAACACGATTTTTTTCACTAAGATCACTGACTAAAGTCTATGACGTCACTAAGAGGTCCGAGTTCTATTACGAAATCGCGCATGCGCGGCATGCACTCTACGTTGTTCTCTCTTCGAGAATATGCGTCCTGCACACCATGTTTATAGCAAATAAATTGATTTGATTTGATTTGATTTGATAGGGAAAGATTGGTTTTAGGCCTAATCCTATTAGATTGTGTTGTCATCGGCACACGGGCCGGAAATGGTAGGGCGGTCGGGGGGGCGACGGGGAACGCGGCGAGGTCCTCGATGGCGAGGATGGAACTGCGGTCTTGTGGAGTGTTGGAGTTTCAAGAACTTGTTCTTACGGCGGATGGCCAGAGTGATTTCGTCCTCTGGATCGGTTAATACGGAACGCGACCGTCTCCATTTGACGCGGTCGAATGGAGTATATATTGACGCTTTACGGACTAACGTGTTTGGGTGATTTACCGCCCGATCGAAGTAGCGTCTGCTGGCCATATGCATGAAATCCCAGATGGTCGGCATGTTGGTGTCCACGTGGAGGTTGCGGTTGCGAACGTACCTCGGGGCACCAAAAGCATGTCTGAGCATTCTATTTTGTAAGACCTGCATACGCTGAAAACGAGCAGGCGGTAAATGGGCGCATACGGGCGATGCGTACGTCATGATAGGTCGAAAGCAAATCGTAAAGACCCTAATCTTGTTGCGGATTGACATTTTACTTTTCCTGTTTAAGAGCCAATGCAATTGACCCATCGCGAATGCGGCTCGCGCGCGTACCGCGTTTATATGTGGGATGAAGGTCAACCTCTGATCAAGGGTAATTCCTATATATTTGGCTGTGTCTGTCCAGGGGATGACCTGGTTGGACATGCGGACTGAGGTGTGGGGCACATGGACTCTCTGTTTCTTAGTGAAAAGGATAGTCTGACTTTTGGAAGGATTGACGGTGATTCGCCCTTTGCGGAACCACTCGCCGAACTTGTCGGCGGCGGCCTGCAAAGTGCGCATCACATTGTCGGGGTCTCTACGTGAGGCGTAGATTGCCGTGTCGTTCGCGAAGAGCGCCAGATGGGCGTTCTTTGGTTTGGGGATATCACTGGTATACAGCGAGATAAGAAAGGGGGAGAGGGCAGAGCCTTGCGGGGCTCCGGCTGTGATGGAGTGTCGGGAAGAGAGAGAAGCTGTCTCGAAGTAACTTAATATTATTGTACATTGCATTATTTTTTTAAATCTACTTTGTCATAAATTGGGCCTGTTTTTAACCGACTTTAAAAAGGAGGCCCTTTTTTGTCTGGCTCGGTGGCGTATTTGTATTTCGTACGCATTAAGAGTACGATTTGCGCGCTGAGGTCCTGGGTTCGAATCCCGGGTTGAGCCAAAGGCGTGACCGGGTTTTTCCATCTTCAACCAAAATATGAAAAAAACATACTCAGTCGCAGCTCGGAGTCAGGAAGTTGGCGGTGTGATACCCCTAAAAAGGAGGAGATTCTCAATTCGACAGTCTTTTTTGTTAGTTTTTTAAAGTGTTAGAAGGCAAATGAACAATGTGCTTATTATATTATGGCAAAGAAGACGACACGACACGACTGCGTTTTGTTTCATTGTGATTGATTTGAGAGACAAAAACGTGACTGATGTATTGGTCTCTTGATCAATCACAAATATCAAAAAGCGACATCGATGAGTTGCGTTTTTGGGAGACATCCTAAGCACACTGAATACTTAAGAATTGACAATAGTTTTGGCGGGAACTTGGAAATGTCATGAGATGCTCTTGTTTTAATTCATTGTTTTGGTGATACTTAGTGTTATATTGCATAATTATGATGGTATATTATCCAATATAGTTCTATTGAAGGGCTCAAATGAAGTGAATTGAAATAACTGTGCTAATCAAGTGTTTTTTTGCTACCACCAAAACTCCTCGATAAAATCTTGGTAAGGTAGCCACTGCTTCACATCGACATAGTAGTTAGTACTTTTTTTTTTCAATGGCCATCTTCGGCGCATTAGGGACGGCTGCGGGCTTCCTCCGACTCACGTCTAAGTTGTCGTCCGCAACCGCCCCTGTAGTAGTTAGTACTGAGGATAAAAATTTATCAAAGCTGGGCTCAATGGACTAGTATCCAGAACCGTAATATTTAAATAAAAAAAATACAAACACACGAATTGAGAACCTTTTTTGAAAGTTGGTTAAAAAAAAAATTGACCTGACAACTAAATACAAAATCTTAATTCTTACTCTATTCGGGTAATACATGATTGTTATAAAAATATAAAAACAGGAAAACAAGCCTCACGCACGAATACTTTAGAATTTAGATGTCCTTGATGAGTCAATTGAAGCTGATTAAGCTCCCAAATATTTACTTGATTTGCGTGAACGTGAAGGCAATAATAAACGTAAGGTCACACATCCACTGTACGCAATCTTACGAGTTACAGCTTGGCGTTCTTTAATTGAACATAACTTTTAAAGAAGTATTGAATCAGCAGCTGACGATAAATTGTTGCATAAAAAGAATAAAAAAAAAATTAAATTTATTTTGCTGTCGAATACATACATAATATTCTATTAAAAGACACGGAAAGCAAGTTTATGTAAAGTCTAAACTAATATTATAAAGAGAAATGATTTGAATTTTTGTACGAGATGAGCATGCCGCTCGCATGTATGTTTGTTTGTAATAAATATCCAAATACTGCTTAACCGATCTTGAAATACTAAGAGGAAACTAAAATACCCTTGAGTGCTATAGACTACTTATATCCCGGAAATGGGCTTTAACCCGAGTAGGGCCACGAACAAGTCCTAGGAAAAATATAAGGGCCGGCATAATTCTGCAGACCGTCGAGGGTTCACACTTCTTTTATGGGTCAACAATTAGCTGAATCATTTTGCAACCAGCCCTGTATTATATACTACCCGCTGCTAGGCACTGGCCTCCTCTACTAATGAGAGGAGTTAGGCCCTGGTCCACCACGCTGGCCTTATGCGGGTTGGCTGCATTACTTTAGCTTACTATAATGTCCGAAATTGTCCCTATACCTTTCGGTATTTTCCACAGGTCCAAGAAAAAAATGAATAAATTTCCCGGAGAATTATTATTTTAAATTCCATTTTAATTACCACACGCTGGTCACTATTGGAAATTTTAATGAACTGTTTCTAAGAACTGTGGGCGAGTGTCACTTAGTTCCGGCATTATGAAAATGGACTGATTGGTGTTTATTCACGTTACTTCACATATTATGATAACTTATTTTTTTATAATTTCAGGTTTAAAACCCATAAGGTTTTACAATTTATAAAATGCGTAATCATAATAAACCTTATATATAGCAGTTTTTATCATTCCTGGAATTTTTGATAGTGTCCAAAAATTGCGTCAATTAACATTAAAACTCTGCTTAATTTGTTTAATTTTGGATTAGAATATATGTGAAGATGTTCGTTAGTAAACGCAGGTGAACATATTTTTATTAAGAAGAAAAGGCTCAACAATAATTCGTCTTTCTTCCTTACTAGTTACTAGTTTTATTAGCAGGAATTAGCTCTAAACACTAATATATTAATTAAAACACTGAATATCAACATTATAAGTTAATTTTATAACGATGATTATGTGTAACTATCCTTAATCTGACCATAGTAAAATGTACAACAATACTCGCGACATTTTTATAAACCGCAATGACTCAGAGATCAAATACGTTGTTCAAAAGTTTAAATAATTCAATACTAGCTTTGCCCACGTAATTGTCCTCAAAAGTCATCAACAAAAGCATTGGTCCTTCATTTTCCTTTAAAAACAAATAATTTACTGATTGTAGGTATCTCCTACGCGACGGGCCGTTTGGCTATGTACTACCGCAATATCTATTTCTACCGGCAAGCAGCAGTGTACACGCACTGTTGTGTTCAAGTTTGAAGGACATTGCTGCCAGCGTTATTACTAGGCATTATGAGACTTAACATGTAATGTCTCAGGGTGACGATTGCAGTGGTGCGCCACGCAGTTCTGTATGGCGTTGCTACTGTTTATGGGCGGTCGCAGCGCTTACCAAAAACGATCATGCAAGCGACATGCTCGTCTCGTCATTCAGTAACAATAAAACCATATATAATACTAACTGTCGCTACGGATTTACCTGTGTAAAACCGAAGATACAAAAGACGTTGAGCATTTTCCTAAAAAGCTTTTGTCACTCTTCAGCATAAATTAATGTGCAAATAAAGGCAAACCTACACTCTGATTTCGATATTAAAATTAAGAATTTAAACGAGATAAAGCACTCCATAGCATTAAATAAGCAGTAAGTAGGTCTAGAGATTAAGGCGCTCGAACAAACAACAACGAGCTCCATAATAATATAGATAGGTAATTTAGTACCATTTGTACATAACATGTGTCGCACGCGATAGCAGTATTGCATATAAATAACTTGTGATTCATAATATTGGGTTTAACTGGATGCAGCTATCCCGTGACGTACAGCGGGAAAATTGTCGAGAAACGACTTGTAACTTTTATGCAACTGATTGCAACTTGGAATATCCCCTTGATATAACTTGACTAATGACTGATCGTAAACTATAGCTATCTCGTAAGACTGACTATTAAATGATATTTCAAAAGGAAGGAATAATAAGCTAGTAGGATCCTAAGCAGACAGTGACATTAAAAGCAAAGCGAAAGTGATCTATCAAGATCGTGCAAAGTGCCAATACATAGTTTTTACTATACAAGCTCACAAAACACCACTGCAGCTGACGGTAAGCGGATGGGGGTCCAGATAGTCGACTCGTAATCGACTGACGAGTGATGATTATCCCTTAATAGTCGATATAATTATGCCGGCCTGTTTGAACTGGATATACAGGGATATTTTGACATAGCTTTAATAAATGAAACCACATATCTTCTTTGCCTCTGCTAAACAACATTATACCAATAATCATTCATGAAAAACGAATATTTTCGTCACAAATGTCAATTTTACTTTCCTGATTTTTTTATCAATTTGTGCTTTAGTGCGACTATGGCGTGTGCGTAAATGATTTTGTGACTGAAAGTGTAATGTTACCGCTGCGATGAATCCTCTTAAGCTCTGGTTTCCTAAAACAGCGGTACCGTCATAAAGTGGCCGTAGTACAACGGTGAATGACGTCACTAGAACGTTGTCCATGTAAACAAAATAGCGTAGTTTCCTAGAAAGCGGTATTTGCCAGTGTACCGTCAAAAAGCGGTGCCGCCATTTGTATAACGGCCGTCTTGTCGGTGTCGTATAGTTCATGAACGTTTTTCTCGACAACAGTGAAGCTATCCTTGTATTATTGTTTTGACCGGACGACCAAAAAGATGAGTTCCAATCCGCTCCTTCAGTACCACGAGCTTTGAATAAATCATCTTCCTCCATACGACTATTTTCCTCCTCTGATGATAACTCATCCTCCAAGTAAATTATTAATGCTATATCAAGGTCGTCCATTTTTCTCCTGTATCAGATACGACTGATTGGTGGCGGTAATGGGGATGGAACTTTCCACATGTCATCACCGTAAAGACGGCCGTCTTTTTGCGTCCAAATACTGCGTCCGTAATGTGACGGTACCGTTATCCTAGGAAACCAGAGCTTTAGAGTAGTAGTAGTGGCATTTGGCCATGTAAATTAAAATTTCCTTTTATTGATATTTATTTTGTTTGAAACTTACACTTTTTTATTTTACATCTGTAGTAAAAATAACTGAAAGGAAAGTGTTATTTAAATGGAGATAAGTATGTGGTTTGATTTAGTAACACAATGTGCAAATGACCCTGTATACAGGCTAATCCCGAAACGCGGCACACTTCCCTACGTGGGCCACTATGGCGATTTTTAACACCTTATACGATGGTCGACATCCGTAAGGATACAAAATATCCTAGCATTAAGGCACCAGCAAAAGTATTCGTTTACCCCTATGGAACACTAGTGCTTTATTATGCATGAACCATTGAATGTCGTAACTGTAATTATAATCCAGGACAATACAACAGCTCACCCACTATTGGACCTCATTAGGTATGCGATTTTTTAGGAAAATACCTATATTTTCCCGATATTTGAACTTGCAAACTAATTAAAATTGTTTACTGCTTAATTTTTTAGGAAAATGTTAATATTATCTCATTGTTGATATTGAGAAATGAAGTAAACAATTTTAATTAGTTTGCAAGTTGAAATATCGGGAGCATTGTTAGTATTTTCCAAGTGCTATTGTGAATTTATGACGAGGATAAATTTATTTTAAATAAAATTACTGTTAATAATATGAAATTATTGGTCTTTACATAAATTATACAACATCATCCATTACTTAATGAAAAGGAAAAATATAGTAAGTAAACCTACCTAAGGATATTCCATAATGTTGTACCGTAATACAACTACACCAACGAAAAAGAAAAACAATAGTAAAATAATCAAATTATCGCTACAACATGGTTGAAAATTTGTTACGATTTCTTATTGAAATGAAAAAGAGGGAGATGGACAAGATAAAAGCTGCAAAACCTACATAGGTAAAACCTTAATACCTACATTTTGACTTATCGCGTGTGGGCGATTTTGACCATGACGCCTCCTGTCATTAAGCGAAAATAGTCTTTCCTACCAAGGTTTTAGTAAAAAAAAAAAACAAATGACACTACAGAGGAGTGAAGGGTAATTCCAAGTAGGCTCATTACTCATTAGTGATCATGTAGTGTGTCACAACATTAAATTGGAAAGCGGGTAAACCCATGGTCGACATCATACTAGAACTGTTGCAACTTTAATACAAGAGGATAATATGATGGTCATTGCACTGGCCTCACAATTAGAGCAATGTAATACTGATTGATGGAATGAAGGTTTCCTCACGATGTTTCCTTGGCCGTTAAAACAAACAAGTCAGAAAGAATACAAATATATATTTAGAATACACAGAGGTGTGTGCCTTGAGTTTTGTAGTGGTGATTTATTGCTTTAGCGGTGAATGAAAACATCGTGAAGAAACTGCATTCCTGAGAAATTATCTACAAGAACTGCGACGGTATTTGAAGTTTGCCAACTAGCACGAGGCCAGCGTGGTGGAATAGGGCCTAAACCCTCTCAGTAGTAGAGGAGGCCCGTGCCGCACAATGGGACAGTATATAATACAGGGCTGATATTATTATTATTGCAACATCACAATTGGTGCGACTTTTCGATAGTTCAAGTGATATTTCGCACAAAACTCAGATTATATCTTTTTATTCGTTCAATTAGGAGCCGGCTAAACTCAAAGACCAAGTCAAAAATAATTTATTTTTTAAGTCGATCAGATAATACAAAAATTATCGCATCTCAAATATTTATCAAGTAGCAGAACTATTTTCTACGGTAATAAGTAAAAAAAATATTTTATACTGCACTAGAACATAATTAATCCCATAACATTTGTCTGAGTATTTAACAAAAAGATAATATTTTTTTACCACATAACATTTGTTTCAATGTTTAACAAAAAAGTTTTGTTTAAAATCAATAATAGTACACTCAGAACACAGACCAATCATTGACAAATTTTATGTGCTTGCTTTGAGAATTGGATCGAACCTGGCACCTTCATTTCGATGGTCGACACTCAAATATAAAATATTACATTTAACAAGAAATAAATTCACTATTACTTTGATTATATATCAGGCAAAAACTACGAATGCAACGGTTCGTGACATTTCCGATTATATCTGAGTTGATATTATAGAAATGTCAGCTGAGTAACATGCCGAAATTGTTTCCCTTTCATTGTGCAGCAGAAGTAAATCAAAATAATAGTACAATCGGTTTTTATAATGGAAGGTGGGCAAAAAAGTTACCACGTTACTGTGGAATAAGTGAAAAGGTTGCAGAGTCTGTCACAAGCTGGCATACTGGTGGTAGGTCTCTCATATGTAAGAGTCCGTCTGGGTGGGTACCACCGCAATGTCTATTTCCACCGCTAAATAGCAGTCGGCATGCACTGTTGTGTTTCGGTTTGAAGGACATTGTAGCCAGTGTAACTACTGGACATAATGAGACTTAACATCTTATGTCTCAGGATGACGAGCGCAGTGGAATGCCACACAGTACTTAGTAACCCAAGATGCTCCAATACACAAAAAATCTTTGAAAATTTTAAAAATATTTGGCTCTTGAACATTGATGTATGAAAACCCTTTTAATACATCAATGCTCTTGAAGTACTAATTTAAATCCTAGTCAACCTCGGTGTTTTATCGAATCTAAAAACTTTCTTGTTCGACCTGAGAGGTGAACCTAGAAACTCCCCATCCACAGCTCAAGTATACGGCCACTCGAATATGATAATTACCTAGATTAGAGCCAAAATTTGGAATAGTAGATACCTATAATCAGAAAGCTCTCATAATGTTAGATATCGTTTTAATATGTGCCAGTAACTAATTGATCTGTTCATGTGGACGAATAACAACCCAGTGTTACGGAAAACTGTATTATCCATTCACAATTTGCCCTAAATTACACATGATTCTGATCTGATCATTCCGATAAATTCAAAATATTACCAAACAACACCATTAAATTTCTAAACGCAAACTGATTTACGATAACCTAATTTCCAAACGAAAAACCAAATCATTTCGCATCAGTTTACATCCAAATTTCTAAAACGTCGGTACCATAACACGGTCATAAAAATCAAGTATCCTTTACGATATGACCATACAAGAGAGTACAATATGCAGTTTGATTCAAACCTTCCCAGTGCTAATAATTTTGGCGCAAAACAATAATAAATGTTTGAAAACTCCATTCATTTATAAGCCGCCGACTCCGACACAGTCTCCAGAATATTACCATGCTTTGGACGCTTTATTTCAATCGATTTACGGGCACGAGCCAAATAGCGGTCACTTTTATAATGGGGATAGTAACTATGGCAGCTATGGGGGTAACTATTACCCCCAAACAAACCCTTGTTCCTATGGCATGTACGGTAAGAAATACTACGATAACTCCCATAAAACTTGCTTCCAATACTTCTATCCTTCTGGGAGTCATTATCAAGGAGGGACGTACAATAGCTACCCGAATTTTGGGTATAAGAAAGCGAACTTGTACAATGTTGCCAATAATCAGAGCTATGCGTATGTGAATTACGCGGCGGACCAAGTGTATAATGCCAACAATAGATACAAGGTTGTAGTGAAGAGGACCAGGGTTGGAAACGGCGGGAAGAAGAAATCTGAGAAATTGAAAGGTATGAAGATATCAATTACTATCTTTTGCTTTAAAAGCCCCCAAGTGGAGTTTACTGGGGCAAAAATAGTCCCCATATTAATTCTGTAAGTACATACAGGCACGCAAGTGGCTGAACAAATACAAAATTTTAAAACGCCTTCAAAATTTCCATTTTTATGGCAGTATCATCGTTTTTTCTTCATTGAAATAAATTTCAAAGCGTTTACTTTATTAATCTAGGTGAAGAATATTTGAATATGATATAAGCTCTGAGTAGCGCTTCTATCTACCCTTTCGAAGATAGATGCGTGAACTTTCTAAGTAAATAATGTATTATAGATCCACATTATGTATCCAGTAATTGTATAACTTTCACATAACAGTACCACAATATTTTTTTTTATTGCATTGAATGACGAGACGAGTATGCCGTCCGCCTGATGGTAAGCGATACGACCACCCATAAACAGTAGAAACATCTAGCACCTTGAGTTACAATGCAATGTACATGCGACATAAGATGTTAAGTCTCATTACGTCCAGTAGTTACACCGGCTACAATGTCCTTCAAACCGAAACACAACAGTGCATGCACACTAATGCTTGGCGGTAGAAATAGACATCGCGGTGGTACCCACCCAGACGGCCCCTTACATATGAGAGACCTACCACCAGTGATATCACCATACTATATCGTAGAAAAGCGTCCCGTTCGATCTGACTCACAACTGATCACAGGCATTGAGAAATCGTGCAGGTCAAGTTCAAGTGTTTAATGCCTCAGAATATAGCCGGTTAAATGTCTCTACCGGTGGTAGGTCTCTCATATGTAAGAGCTCATCTGGGTGGGTACCACCGCAATGTCTATTTCTACCGCCAAGCAGCAGTGTACACGCACTATTGTGGTTTGAAAGACATTGTAGCCAGTGTGACTACTGGACATAATGAGACTTTACATCTTATGTCGCAGTATGACGAGCGCAGTGGAATGCCACACAGTACTTTGTAACTCAAGGTGCTGGATGTTGCTACTGTTTATGGGTGGTCGTATCGCTTGCCTTCAGGCGAGCAGCAAGCCCGTCTCATCATTCAATGCCATAAAAAAAATGTATATTATATAGTAGATTGCCTCGGTGGCGTAGTTGTATTACAGTACGACTGCAAAGCTGAGGTCTCGGGTTCGATCCCCGGGTCTGGCAAAGTGGTATTGAGTTTTTCTATTCAGTATCAGCTCGGAGTCTGGAATTTGTGCCCGATATGGCGATAGGCTCGCCCCCTATCACATCATGGGACGGAATGACGGCGAAAAGTGGGCACACTAGTTGCGCCTCTGCCTACCCCTTCGGGGATAACAGGCGTGAGTGTATATGTATATATGTATGTATATTATACAGTTTTGAGAATACGGCGAATTACTGCATTTGTTGAATTTTGAAAAATATAACGTTAGTCATCAAAATTATACCGGCCTATCTTATTTTATACTGGCTGACCTCAAAAGCAGAATCGCTGCATCGAGACACTACATCGGGTTTTAGACCTTATATTGATAACAGTTATTTCGCACAATATTGACAACCTTGTTACTTGATTAGGGAATTCCGAAGCAAAATTCATTTGCAGTCGATGGCGGATCTCTAGACCGCAATATGGTCTTGACCACAGTCTTTGAAGATTGACTATTTTACTTAGTAAGGCATTTTAGGTAATAAAATATATATCATAGACAATTTTGTTTAATATTTACTCTGACACTTTGTTATAAGTATTTCACATTATTGTTACTCTAGTTCATAATATTATTATATAATGAAATTAGTGGTTAGAACAAAATATTATGGCTCACAAAAAATTATTGCCACATTAAACAAAGGTTTCAATGTCTCTTTTTGCTGGCCACAAGTTTATCGTCCATAAAACAAGAAAATAACATCACATCAGCCAGTCATAAGTAATAAATATATAATAGTTAAAAAAGAAACAAAAAAACACGCATTACAGAAAATCCAACTAAAAAAAGAAAATAAATTTGAATAAAGAATAGTGTAAATGAGAAAAAAATGTATTTTAGTGGAGAAAAGCGTGAAAACTACACTTAATATTAAAGCTTGTAAAAAAGTTTGTTATAAATGGAGGGGTCTAAAAATATTTTTTTAGTGTATCCAAGATTTATATTTTGTCCCTTTAATATCCGTAAAGTTTGAGCCTGGTAAGATTTTAAGGCCCAGCACCATTCAGCACCCATACAAAAAGCGGACATCTCATTTATTTGAAATTCGAATAAAATATCGCCGTAAAAACTAAATTGTACTCTGGCCACTTGGCGATGTAAATGCAGTGTTATTGTATAGTATAATAAGTGTAAATTAGAAAAACCGCAATGTCGTGACACATTCGTTTCACGGTCGGCTTGAGTTAATACTACGTATATTGTTTTGTTACACCATCGAAAAAGATGTGCTCCCTGCATGCTCCCTGACAATAGGTGTTATCATTTGGGAAGATATTTTTATAGGAAGAGGTAATAAACTCCTTGAATTCTTTTGGGAAAATATTTGATTTCTTTTAGTACTAACTTAGCGATTAAGTGTAAGACTTATCAATGACCAATAATGTCGCAATTATGATAAAAAAAGGTTATGGCTCATATTTTTACTGATTAACTATGCACTGAACTATGGACTGCCTCGGTGTCGTAGTTGTATTATGGTACGACTGCAATGCTGAGGCTTCGGGTTCGATTCCCGGGTCGGGCAAAGTGATATTGAATTTTTCTATTTAGTATCAGCTTGGAGTCTGGAATTTGTGCCCGATATGGCGATAGGCTCGCCCCCTATCACATCATGGGACGGAATAACGGTGAAAAGTGGGTGCACTAGTTGCGCCTCTGCCTACCCCTTCGGGGATAACAAACAGGCGTGAGTGTATATGTATGTAAATGTAACTATGCACGCACATGATCAAAATATAATGCATTGTTTGTGTATTAAACTTTTCTCTGTGCCAGGTCAAATAACCAGAAGAATTATAAAAAAATGGGATGATCCTCAAAACATTACTGATAGGCTGTTGCGCAATATAATTCTGGAAATAATTACTATGTTATAATTCGTCCCTTTAACGTTGTAGCCAGTTTGGATTACAATGGACCGACTCTACCGGGACAGTTTTCTTTGAGAAAATTAATAAAAATATCGTTGTTATGATACGGACGATCAGTAAGATTTTTAGAGGTTCAAAAGGCATGAGCAACCGTAACCACATAACTAATTTAAATTCAGTAACGAATCATTATTTATTATGCGTTAAAATGATAATCACTACAAACCTCTGTAATTACTTGCCTGCCAGTGTTGGGCAATAAAAAAACAACTTCCTTATAAAACAAACAATTGTATTGTTATTTCTCTCAAAGCATGTCCCTATCATAGATAAATGCATTCGGTTTTATCTCTTACGTTGTAAATATATCCAGACTTCACGGTCAATGAAATTTAATACACTAATGTCCTAAACATACATAAAAATACAAATGAACTGTTGCAAATATTTTGTTGCTAATTAACTTATTTTAAGGTTTGTCCTCTTTCCCTACCGATCCAGTAGTAGTGTGGGATATCCCGAAGTGAGAATTACTGTACTATGACGTCATAGATCACCTCGACACTAGCTTTATATTAGTTGTTGTCCAAGATCTGACAACAGTCGTGCCTTGATACTGACCGAGTGGAAAGCGCGCCGTTTTTTGGTGCTTCACTTTACGAACAAAACTTGTGGATTGTGGTTGACAATGAAGGTGTTTTGTGTGCTCTTATGTTTATCCGTGTGTGTGCATTTAGGGTTAGGACAGAGCGGTGAGTTTATACTTTTTGTAGACAAATTTCCTTTAATATGACATTGTATTAAAATAAAATATTCTGTCAAATTAGTTGTAAAAAAAGATTTTTATACCAAAGTAATTCATAATCGGTTTAGTTAATGAAGTGACTCGAATCTTTAATACCAATGTAATCTTTTTCTTATGTTTCATTAACAAAAAACTTCATCAAAACTTTTAAAAAGTAATGAATCCATCGACACATTTTAATTGCTTTGACTTTTGATGTTATAACTAAAATATTTGTATTCATTGCAAATTATAGTATAAATTTAAACGTGGTACTATTTTTTATTTAGGTGGTTGCATGCATACATATAATACAGTCACGCTCTTTATTCCCGAAGGGGTAGACAAAGGCGCAACTAGTGCACCCACTTTTTGCCGTGCGTATTCCCATAAAGTATTTGGGGGCGAGTCTATCGCAATATCGGTCACAAATTTCAGACTCCGGGCTGATACTAATTAGAAAGATCCAATATCACTTTACCCGATCCAGGGATCGAGCCCGAGACCTCAGCATTGCAATCGTACCGTATAACCGTAATACAACTACGGAACCGAGGCAGTCTTTTCATGTTTGCATCCGTGTATTAATCAGAATGTGACATTAATGCAGATTTAATATGCAAAAAGCGGTTTATTTTGTCAGCATCCGGCTTCGTTAGTTTTTTTAAATCATAGTTTATAGAATTTAGCGCAAAAACTTGTCACAAAATTCAAAATGTTGTTTTTTATAGTTGCATTTACCATAGCTCCAAAATTAAAAAAAAACAACATTAACGGTCTAGTGCCTATATAATCTAGATAGTGTATTTAATTAATGCGGTTATTTACCAAACCTGAAAGATCTGAAGCAAATCAGTGATTTCGTGCGAAATGAGACAAACTCGATGGTGAAATATGGTTCACGGAGAGGAACCTAGATGTAAACTTGATTAATACTTTTGGGAATAGCATAGTTAAAAAAACGGTAGTAAGTTCTACTTATTAGTAATTGTTAACAAACAGTTTTGTCTGATGGTTTGATTCAAAGTAAATAATACTTTGTACTTACTCTTTTTACACACTATTCACGGCTTTTATTCCCTAAGTGGTAGGCAGAGACCATCTAGTGCACCGACTTTTCGTCGTACGTATTCCGTCCTCTGATGCGATAGCGAGCTTATCGCCATAATTGCGCACTTTCAGACACCGATCTGATACAGATTAGAAAAACCCCAAAAAATAGTCACTGTCCCCGACCCGGGTTCGAATCCGAGATAGTATGACAAATGTACTGCACACAACTACGTCACAAAAACATCCAGTTCAATAGCTTTTAAAAAGTTTAAGTAGATAAGCAATAAAAATTTCCTTCGTACCTATTGGTCACTCTATATCTAATGTTTGTTCCTGTTACAAAGACTGTTACTGTGAAAAAGAAATATTCTTATGCTATATTAAGCTGTGATTCAGCAGGACGCGGCAAGTGACGTCCTGCCGGGCGTCATTACCTACCAAATTATTTTCGAGGTGATAAACTGAAGAAAATATCTCAGGGGCTGTTGAGTAGATGCCTTTGTACTTTCTTACCGCTGATAGAAAACACAAAAAATATGGGAATGGAATATGGATTGATAACTATTATTACTATGTGTCATTTCCATGTATATATTACTTTTCTACTTACGTTAACGATGGTAGAGGTGTTTTTGCTACGGCCCCATGCCAAATAACGATACGTATTTTAATAATGTGTAGTTAGTATTATCAACTATACAGTATTCCGTGGCATTATGGTACGACTGGAGGGTTTTTCTACTCATAAGCCTGGAGTCTAGAATGTATGCCTGATATGGCGATAGGCCTTATCTCATCATGGGACGGAATACGCATAGCGAAAAGTAGTAGCAGTGGCGCCTCTGCCTAACCCCCTTTGGGGTAAAAGGATGTATGTATATATATATAATAATGTGAATATGTAACACGCCAAAAAAAACTAATGGTAGGAAATAAAACTCAAGGAAATCAGGAAATGTCGCGCTACATAGATGCCAACAAACGTATCGTAAGTATAAAATATTACGGATTTTTACCCCGCTGCGAAAGAAGGAGGGTTATGTTTTTCGAGTATATCTATGTGTGTATATAATATATATGTATGTATATTTCTTCGGCAAGCCCTAAAGCCTAAACGGTTTGTCGTGTTTTCATGTGAGTGGTGTCAATGGTTTCGTCTTAGTCGTGAGAGTGCCACTGGGTGCATTAAAAAAAAATAAAGGGTTTTTTGGCGGCAAAAAGTACCTAATCTCAAAAAAAATGTTTTCAAAATACATCGAGTGTGGTATCAAAATAAAAAAAAAATAGAATGCATACACAACTTTTATGTTTTATTGGAGTTTGAAATAGGAAATGCTAATAAATCACATCACACTTCATACTAATAATATAAATGCGAAGTTTGTATTAGTTTGTTACTTCTTCACAGTAAAACAGCTTGACGGGTTTCGCTGAAATTTGGCACACAGGTAGTTTATAATCTGGATTACCACATAGGATACTTTTTATCCCGGTATTCGCGCGGGAACGGCTAAGACAGGGCTAAACCTATTTCCAGCTTCAAAAAAAGACGGAAATAAAATAAAATACTAAAAATAAAACAAAACAAAAAACCCGACTGCGTCAAAATCGGCCATCTTTATAAAATTTATCTATTGAAGAACTGAAAAGATAGAAACAAGATTTTAATTTCAATATTTTATTTTGGTTTTGAATAATCTTACTTGACAGTGTTCACAAACGCTGTCGTAGCATAACACACTCATGTCTCATAATTTGGTTGATGATATAGGTAAAGCCTACCTAATGAAAATTACATTGAAAATTGTTAACCATGTTTTGATGCCACAATTTTTTTAGCCCCGAAAGGGTAGGCAGAGGCGCAACTAGTGCATCAACTTTTCGCCATTATTCCGTCCAAGGATGTGATAGGGAGCGAGCCTATCGACATATCGGGCACAAATTCCAGACTCCGATCTGATACTGAATAGAAAAACTCAATATCACTGCCCGACCCGGGGATCGAACCCGAGACCTCAGCATTGCAGTCGTACCATGATACAACTACGCCACCGAGGCAGTCGTCATTTTGACATTCATTTGTATTTAAACAAAAAAGACTTAACATTAACATTTTGTTTACATGACACAGTAATTCAAGTGTTTAGCTTCTTCTTTTATAATGATTTAATATCAAAAAGCTTGTACGATAGAGTAGTTAGGTACAATATTCAATTTTTTATACGAACATTTATTAGTTAATCCAAATCAATAAGTATCGCAATTCGTTTTTTATTACAAGTATTCTTCTTCTTTTAAATTATCTTGACTTAATAAATACTGCTTTTGACACCTAAGTGATAATGACATTCGGTATGGCAAAAAATAAATGTTTTTGAGGCAATGTCGTAAAAATCTCATGTTTTTTAAACGAATTTTAAATTAGGTAATCAAATATGAAGAGTAGCATAGGATTGTCTTGTCTAAAATACGGTTGGTTTTAATGTTATACATAATATAATGATGTTTCTGATGATCTTATTTTTAAAACTAAAAAAATACATTACAATGTCCAGAATCTTGTGGAAGGCTACTAAATATCGACACTAATATAAAGTGATTAAATTATAAACATAAATTTTATATTTTCCGGATTTCTAAAGTTCTATGAAATTAACCACCCCTATAATATTATATTACAAGAATCATCAAGCCTCTAAGGGAAGAAATTGGGATTTGAGACAGGATGGAGATGTATAGGCGTTTGCAAATGTACTCACCGAAACGCTACAGACTTTATTTTCATTGCATCGAATGACGAGACGAGCATGCCGTTCGCCTGATGGTAAGCGATACGACCACCCATAAACAGTAGCAACACCATTCAGCACCTTGCGTTACAAAGTACTGTGTGGCATTCCACTACGCTCGTCATCCTAATAACGATTGCAGGCCAAGAGCTAAGCTAAGTTGGTTTAGCTTAGCTCGCATAGCTAAGATATTTTTCCATACCATTGTGCAAACTGCAAACTATGTAAAGTAAGCTATGTCCTATGTGTGCTTTATCCAGCTATGCGAGCTAAGCTAAACTAAGTTAGCTTAGTTCTTGGTGTGCAACCGGCTGTAGACAAGAAGTTAACTGTCACTTGCTAGTTTTTCGAAACCGTGCTACTACCCCGGTCGACCCAGTGTAACCGTAATATAGACAAACATGTCTACAGCATGACTCTACCATTTTTAAATATCAAAGTTTATCGGTCGCAAATAAATAGATTTAAGAGATACTATTGACTGGAATGATAAATATTAATGACTTGTAGTGCTCGCGGCTCCGCCCGCGTGTGAAAGTTTTTCCGAGATAAAAACAATTTCCCGGGATAAAAAGTAGGCTATAGCACTCAGGAGTCATGTAGCTTCCTATTAATGAAAGAATTTTTGAAATCGGTTCAGTAGTTCCTGAGATTAGCGCGTTCAAACAAACAAACTCTTCAGCTTTATAATATTAGTATAGATTAGCTTATTCGGGGGATGACATCTTAGACCACAGGTGTTAGTCAGTCACAGTTCAATGATAGATAAATAATGTACAGTAAGTAACATATAGCTGAACAAATTCAAAATTTCAATACACCCGCTAAGTTTTTTTGAAATTTTTTTTTATCTTTGTGTGAAGGTAAATCCATTTTTTTTTCTGTGCATGTATGTTTTTTATTTTTTTATTTGTACAGAAGTTTTTAGGCGATTCGAAATTTTTTCATTTGTTCAGAGACTTATGCGGCTGACTGTACACATCTTTGCAGAACATAATGGCGAGATTGTAACTTTGTTTCGAGGTTTTAAAGAATTAGGTTTTATTTAAATCTTGGCGTTGGCATAATCTCATAAAGACCTGTGGCAAAACATTAGGTTAATCAATGATTAAAACATTACATAAAAAACAATAATCTTTACTTTTGATATTTAAGTAATAAATGTCACAATATACGATAATGGTAGTGTCGTAAGTATCCCTGAAACTGGTACAATAACGGATTACCGGTTTTAATACGCGTCTCATGTACTGACAGTACGGTTTACATGCTGCGGTTTGCCTCGACCGCGAAAAATATATGTGTCACACGCTAGTTTGTCTTGATATTATTCATTTAACATGGGCCCATGTCTTACATTCCACGGGTAGGCAAAGAAATAACTAATGCATAGTTTTGGGGTTCATCTTCTTCCAATTTTATCGCAATCTAATCTGAGACAAATAACAAACTTTTTCAGAATGATTTCAGTAATATTTTGGTGTAGTACACTCCCCTTACCTTCTTAATAAACTTAAAAAGAATTAACCTTTGAAATCACAGGACATAACCTATAAAAAGGAAAGTATTATCGATAAATGCCGCCTAGTGATCGGAAGAGGAAATAAATGGACCTTGTCTGGTTGCGCAGACGCATGACGTTTAAAATGAGACTGAACTTTTATCGGGCACTACTCCGCACTAGTATATACGCGAAAAATAAACGCGAAAACGTAAAGTTTAAACTGGTATATATTGTATTTATCAATGAATTCCAGAAATTAATATAATTATCGACCGTTTTTTCTAGTATGTACCTACCTACTTACATATTACAAAACAAAAAATTTACTGGTGGTAGGTCTCTCATATGTAAAAGTCCGTCTGGGTGGTTACCACCGTAATGTCTATTTCTATCGCCAAGAAATAGTGTGCATGCACCGCTGTGTTTCGGTTTGAAGGACATTATGACCAGTGTAACTACTGGATATAATGAGACTTAACATCTTATGTCTCAGGATGATGAGCACAGTGGAATGCCACACAGTACTTGTAACTCCAAGTGCTGGATGGTGTTGCTACTGTTTATGGGTGGTCGTATCGCTTACCATCAGGGGAACGGCATGCTCGTCTCGTCATTCAATATAAAAAAGCAGTTGCGCCTCTGCCTACCCCTTCGAGGATAAAACGCGTGAGGATGCGTATGCGTATTCACTAGTAATTATGCCGTGCCGTGCATATTCCGTCCCATGATGTGATATGGAGCGAGCGTATCGCCATATCGGGTATAAATTCCAGACGCCGGGCTGATACTGAATAGAAAAACCCAATATCACTTTGCCAGTCTCGCGGATCGAACCCAACGTATTACAACTAGGTATGCCACCAAGATAGTTAGGCAGAAATATCACAATAATAATTTAAATGTTGGTGATTATGATTGCGTATTATTATGTTTTAATCGTTGCGTAATTAATCATAAACGTCTCTTATCAAATGTCGGGTCGGGGAGCCCGGGAAATACACATTTACAAGGAGCAATCAAAATGATTTTGATGAATGATCGACTTGATTTAATATAGCAGCGCATTTACATGCTTGTAAACTTCGTTTCCTCCTTACACAGTATAAAACAAAGCCCCCGCTGTCTCTCTACGCGATAAACTTAAAAACTAATGAACGGATTTCAATTAAATTTGGTAGAGGGATACATTGTGACCAGGGACAGGAAATAGGATACTTTTTATCCCGGGAAAATAACGGGGCTTTTATCTCTGTAAAACAGTTTCACGCGGGTGAATCCGCGAGCAACAGCTAACTTAGTTTATAACTAGGAGACATTTGGTTCAAACTACACTTTTTTTGTTACTGTCCCTACTGCCAATAACCTGACGCGAGTCGGCTTTTCTGGTCACAGCGGCCTTTAGGGTGAACTCTTAAGGCGCTCGCAACCCTTTAAGTGGCCATGCTGAGGGCAACCCACTACCAGGCTGCGAACCTCGGCTCAGGACGGTCACTGAGAGAAGATAAGATCGAACTACACTATATATTTTTTTTTTAAGTTGAATTAAGATTGTCGTAAAAAATAAAACAAAACTGTTTGCGAGGAGAAAGAAAAGTATTGAGTCTACCCCACATTGGAGCGAGATTACAAGAGTTGAGACACGGAAATTCACTGGTTCGATTCCCGCACCAAAACAAATGAGTACTTTCATAAATAGAGCATTTTGCAGTGTTTTGTTGTTTTCCTAAATTATAGCTCTTGTTTAAAAATCTTGCATTAACATGTATTTTCGTGAAATCTAGTTACTATGTACAAGGTTAGAAGGATTAACCTTTTTTAGTGTTATTACTGGGTCGTTAGTCTAAGACTGGGTCATAAAAACAGTTGAATAGAATTCGAAGAATCATTTAAATATCAATAACAGAAATTAAAATCGAAATCTCATACAAAACCAGTTCCACAAGTTTGTTCAAACTATCAAAATAACGTGATATAATTTATTCGTCTTATTATTTAATTGTTACGGATGGTGACATTTTATTAAGAGCCTATGTAAGGAACTTTAAGGACTTTCAAATTCAAATTTCTCGTAAACTACTAAGATCAGAAGTTAGATTTTTGGATATGTGTAAATTGAACGTATAACTCAATAATATGTCAAAGCCAAAACACAATTGCTATAAATTTTCTCGATCGAAAAAAAATTCAAAGTTACCTCTGATATTTTCTTTAAACACGCTTTATCTCTAAATGGTGGAATATGTACATTCGTAACTTTATTTAAATACAATACAACAATTTTTTCAAAGTTTTATCAATACACAATTAAAACGAATTAAATAGTATAATCACAATTAAAAGAAAATTGTTTTGGCGCTTACGCCATTTCATTTCGGCATACGCGTGCGCCTCCCGTCACTTTCTCTCATCAGCGACGTCCAAATACGCCATCGCTGTTATGGGAGTGGCCCGTGCCGGCTTCAGTCGTCCGGAATCTTTACTGACGACGGACATGTGCTCGAAATTTTCGGACGCCTTCAAAGTTCGAATTGGCCGTCTAGTGTAGGGATTGGTTCGCGCTACCGCGCGGCAAATTTGAAGGTGCCCTGGAAATTCTGTTTTATAGTGTATCCAGCTCACGTCCGTGTATCAATATAAAATTATAGGCTCTATTAGGTCTATAAGATAGGCAGCAAGCGTAATTATTACATCCTTTCACCTTTGTAAATTGTTTCTAGTCGGAGACCTGCTTTAGTTATATTTAGTGATCGGTACGCTGAGGTGCCGGGTTCGAATCCCTGATTGAAAAACAATAGTCACTGCTTTTTTTTGTTATTTATTCTGCCTCAGTGGTGTAGTTGTATTACGTTATGACTGCAATGCTGAGGTCTCGGGTTCGATCCCCGAGTCGGGCAGAGTGATATTGGATTTTTTTCTTTTCAGCCCGAAGTCTGGATTTTGAGCCCGAAATGGTGATAGGCTCGCCCCCTATCACATCATAGGACGGAATACGCACGACGGAAAGTGAGTGCACTAGTTGCGCCTCTGCCTACCCCTTCGGGGATAAAAGACGTGAGAGTATATGTATGTATTATTTATATTGGGTAATTCATAGCTAGGGACGCCCTGGAATGCCGGCCCAATTTTGTGTAAATGACGCTTGCGTGCCGCTCATACATTTAAAAAATTCGTATTTTGCATGTAAAGGCTGTTCAAATTTTTACACCATAAAATTATTTTAGTATGATTTTTTGTAGTACTCATTTATTTATACATTATGAATCAATAATAACTAAAATGTTAAGAGCCAATGTTAGAATTGGTATACACGGCGGCCATTTTGAATTTCTTTGTTTTAAGGCCAATCGACCTCAAAATCGATATCCGGGCAGGCCTTTAGGTATAAAAGACGGATCCAATGTTAGACTTGAAAAAAGTGGCCGCCATTTTGAATTTCCTTGTTGTAAGGCTAATCGACCTCAAAATCGATATCTGTGCAGGCCTTTAAGTATAAAAGACGGATCCAATTTTAGAATTGAAAAAGTGGCCGCCATTTTGAATTTCTTTGTTTTAAGGCCAATCGAACTCAAAATCGATATCTTGGCAAGCTTGTAGGTAAAAAAGACGGATCTAATGTTAGAATTAAAAAAGTGACCGCCATTTTGAATTCCTTTGTTTTAAGGCCATTCGACCTCAAAATCGATATCTGGGCAGGCCTTTAGGTATAAAAGACGGATCTAATGTTAGACTTGAAAAAAGTGGCCGCCATTTTGAATTTCCTTGTTTTAAGGCTTATCGACCTCAAAATCTATATCTGGGCAAGCCTGTAGGTACAAAAGACGGATCCAATGTTAGAATTGAAAAAAATGACCGCCATTTTGAATTCCTTTGTTTTAAGGCCATTCGATCTCAAAATCGACATCTGGGCAGGCCTGTAGGTACAAAAGACGGATCCAATGTCAGATCTGAAAAATTTTGGCCGCCATTTTGAATTTCTTTATTTTAAGCCAATTGACCTCAAAATCGGTATCTGAGTACCACTTTAGTTACTAAAGGCAGATCCACCGTCAGAACTGAAAAAAGTGGCCGCCATTTTGAATTTCTTTGTTTTAAGGTTAATCGACCGCAAAATCGATATCTGGGTGTAACATTATTAACAAAAGAGTGATCCAATGTCAGAATTGAAAAAAGTAGCCACCATTTTGAAGTTTTTTGTATTAAGGCCAATCGAACTCAAAATCGATATCTGGGCATTGTTTTGTGCACAAAAGGCAGATGTAATGTTAGAATTTTAAATAAAGGCCGCCATTTAGATTTATTTTTCTTTAAAGGCTATTTGGCTTTAAAATCAAAATCCGCTGGATATGACTGGCCACAAACTCTAATAGGTATAAAGGAGACGGCCTAAATTGGGCTTGACCTTACACTTTTGAAGCATGTATCAATATTCTTCTATTTTTGTGTCTTCCATTTAAAAATATCCCACCAAAAACATAAATGTAAAAAAGGATAGCCAAGTTCAATACCAAAATTATGCTTAGCTGTGGGCTTCGCCGCAAAAAGAATGGAGATCTAAATGTGTGCCAAGTTTTATGCAAAATCTAAATATGTATTTATAGGAACAAAATAACATTATGAACAAGTATTAAATTCTATTTGTTTGCTTTATTGAATACCTATAATAGTTGCTGGTATTTACAAATGTGATATCTTTTACATTTATGTTTTTGGTGGTATATCATTACTTTTTGTAAAGAAAACTAGGTAGGTATTGAGTTGTGTGGTGCCGCGCGCCGCCGACGACACACCGTTGGCCGGCTGTTTAGCGCGTATTACAAGTGTTTTTTTATGGGGACACCACAAATGTTTTGGCTTAACTTTGTCTTTATATTTCTGTTATAAAGCAAATATCATAAAACATATATTGGGATTCCAACGCTACCATTAAAAATATATTTTTTTTATGTGGACCCCTGTATTTTTAACTTTTTTTATTTTTAGATTTTTTCTTACGCTTACACATAATTACCGAGCTGGATTCCAAATTTCATCCTTCTAGGTCATCTGGAAGTAGGTTAGGTTTAGATACTATAAGTCTGTCAGTCAATACAAAAATTTACAATTTTGACCTTCATATCTTTATAACCGTTTGAGCTAGCTTCATGAAATTTGGGCTTCTAGATTTCCTTATAGATATAATTAAACTCACACAGTTTTATGTGTTTACTTTCAATAGGTTTTGAGTTATAGAAAGGTGAAAAGTGGCACCAAGTGGTTCGTGTAATATTACACACGGCGCTGGCACCAACTTAGAGCGTTGGTTACATACTCAAAGAATACCAAGCATGTATAACAAGAATAATATTGACATAATAGTATTAATAATTCTTTGGGGGAGACCTATGTGCAATAGTAGCCTTTTAAAGGCTGAAAAAGAATAAGAATTAAAAACTATAGGTATTTTAGAAATTAAACTAAAAAGACATTTTAACTTTTTGGGATATTTAATATTGGTCGATATTATTTAATTTTACTGGCAACTTTGTTCAGCGCTCCCGACGTAATGTAAAATTGAAATACATTATTGACTCACTAACACTCTAGCTTCACACCTCGCGTCGTGGCTCGTATTGTGTTCGGCGTACCACTCGCGCGAGAGTGTAAATGAGCCATTATATATTTATATCAGTCCTCGTCGATTCCATGTGATATGTTCAATTCTGGTTATTGTCTAAGCTAGCTCTGTTCACTATTCAATAGGGCAATCCAATGGTTAGGTACTGTGAACATCTTATGTCATCAGGTAAAAAAAAGTTATTCACCGAAAAATGATTTAGAAGCTCTACTCTACAGCGGTTCTTTCTTTACTCCCATTGAACAGACAGATTTTTCTTTCTCATTTGGAAATAGTTCTAATATAACTATAAAATAATGCATAAATTATCTCTGTAACACTAAGCCCAAAGTTCTATGAAGTTTTTCCCGTCTCCTTTTAAAATATGGCCATCATTATTTTTCATTCAGTTCAATAAGGATATCGGAGCTTTGTTATATTGCAAAACAAAAACAAATGCCTTAGAATTGAAGAAGTAGCTGTTGCAGTAAACATCAGTCTATTCTTCTGTACAAAATATCAAAAATATTTAAAAAATTGTAAGTAATTAACATTTCAAATTTTCTATAAGCATAAGTACCCGCGTAGTAAGAATGACCTTGCTATATTTTTCTTACCCCACATTACATACAGTTCAAATTAAAAATTATAAAAATTATCTAGATAGGTAGCAGCCGCCTTCAACATTTGTAAAATTTATATCCTATATAGTGACTATTCAACCATAATAATGTAATCAATCTTCATATCAAGCTATGTAATTTTATTGCATTGCATAAATTTCGAACATCCTTTACATACAAAATTCGATTTTTAAATTGCATGGTGGCACTAGAGTGAAGCATCATTTACGTAAAATAGACCTGACATTCCAGGGAAGAAGTTTCATCGTGAATGACTTGTCGAAACTACCTTGATGTCGCAACTCGTAGTTGTATTACGTGCCCGGTACGGCCTCCACGCTCAGGTCTCGGGTTCGAATCCCGCGTCGGGCAAATACTATTTTTTTCTGTCCAGTATCAGCTCGGTCTGTTTAATTGGGCCCGGTATGTGGCAATAAGCTCGTCTCCTATTTGATAAGACCTAAAATAGCTAACGAAATGTGAGGAGAAAAGGTGTGATGCTATGTTTGACTGCCTCCAAGGCGTAGTTGCACACACGATACGCCTATTGTGCTGAGGTCCCGGGTTCGAATCCCGAGTCGGGCCGAAAAATAGTGACGCCATTTATTGTATTATTATTTATTTTATGTCCACCAAAGTTAGGAAAGTCCACAAGAATAAATCAAAACAAAGCAAAATATAATTTAAAACATATTATAGAAGTTTCATACTGCTTTGCTTTTTACCTATATACAGACCTACGTAGGGGTAAGACTCGAACCTACCACCACACCAAATTTTATCTTGTCAACAAAAGTCAACTATAAGTGAATAATACTTTCGATGAGTTTAGATAACTTACAATGTCATTTTACATAATGTTCATGTAATTAGGTAGATAATAGTGACATAATAATGGTTCTATAAACGAATTAAAATAAATTCTATGTTTTATAAGTTATAAATTTATTAGAAATTATAATAACTATAATATTTACAACACAGACATGCATTTGCAATGACGATCTTTTCGCGGGCTTGAGTGCAACGACCTGTCGCAACGACGCGATGCGACGAGGGCCGAGGCGCGCGATCTATCTCAGCGGGGCCGTGCGGCGCCTCGCATTTGAAATACGCAAGTCACGCCCATCACGATTCCATATGTTTTTCACATAGGCTCTTAATAGATTATTTTTTAAAACAAACTCTTAATGGGCACGGTAAAGTGACCTCGCTGCACCTTATGATAAGTGGAATGGGGTTCAAATAAGGTATTGAATAGCAATTGAGAACAATTGCTAACAGATGTCGCTGGTCATCTCCTTTAAGAGGTCAAATACGGAACTTAAAATTGTACTGCTGAAGGTAGGGTCGAAATAGCTCAATTGGCAGAGCACCGGCACAGTACGCTGTAGGTCGTGGGTTCAAATCCTGCTTTCGACTGTTTCTTTTTCAATGTTTCTATAAAAATATAAAAACTGAATTCAAGGAAATTTTATATTCTTTATGAACGGCCTAGGTAGGCTGTACAAAGTCTAGGCTATAAAAGTACAAAGCATGTAATTACACATGACACGTGGTCTTCTATAATTAACTCTAGTGTGAAGACGGGGTCATTACGAGAAGCTATAAAATAAATATAGCTATTCAAGTATTTATGCTTTTAATGATTGCATGACAAAATGAGAAATGTATTTATTTCAAGGGAGTGGTACCTATATTATTTATATGAATTACGATTCTAGCTGCTTACATTATGGTATGTATTAATAATATTTATTATACCCAGAGAAGATTATCAACAGAATAAAACAGTTGAGAACACTGTAATAGTCATATCTTGTTGGAATTCACTGTACAATCAGATTTAAAAGAGTAGTAAAACTTATTTTTCCAGTCAGAAATACCTACTAATATCAACAAATAAATAATAGCTGGGGATATCCGTCCAATTTAATGTTGTGATTATGACTCTACAATAGGTTCAATTTCAACAGATACGGGGATTTACCTACTAAGTGTCTGCTAGTTTTTATACATATTTATTTTCTGGGTATGGCGTATACGCACTACATACATACATATACACTCACGCCTGTTATCCCCGAAGGGGTAAGCAGAGGCGCAACTAGTGCACCCACTTTTCGACGACATTCCGTCCCATGATGTGATAAGGGGCGAGCCTATCGCCATATCGGGCACAAATTCCAGACTCCGAGCTGATATTGAATAGAAAAACTCAATATCACTTTGCCCGACCCGGGGATCGAACCCGAGACCTCAGCATTGCAGTCATACCGTAATACAACTACGCCACCGAGGCAGTCCTAAATGTAAAAAAAAACCCTACATCAATGCGAACACGCAAGTTTTTTTGCCGATTTTGCATATTTGTCGTTTTACTTCACATACTGGATTGGGGTTTTTTTTTAATAAATTTAAATATTATTTTGAAAAAGAATACGTAAATTACCATAGACCATACATTTTTATTTATTGTCTATGGTAATTATACCAGGGTCAAGCGAAATTAAATGTCACCACAGATAATTTAAATTAAGTCCATCGGTAATAGACTAAAATGGTTCGCAAGAGTAAAAAACGAGTCTAGTAATTACTACATCCATTTTATACCTTGCTATATGATATTCAGAATAATCAATTTATCTAAATTTTAAGTTCATTAAAGAATAGGCACAGTTAGTCAACCTTAGAACTCCAGAGATTTTTTATCTAACTTTTATGTATAGGTAGATGCATAGTCATAGATTTAAATCTACCGAACCTCTAGCATGAATTACGTTCATGCTCTGTCAGTTTTTTTTAAACCGGAACATTATTAGCTGCAATTTTCACACCGGATACTACCAATCGTTTACTCTAAGTATGCTAAATAGTCTGTTTTTCTCACAATGGGTCAATGACTGTAATTTTTTATGTACGTTAGGTCCTGCAGTCCTTGCAATGCTTTTTTTATATTTGACCTCAACTAATTATGATATTAGAAGTTAAAATTTAAAACTAGGTAATAATGAATTTCAGAAGTATATAGGTCCAATATTTAAAAATAACTGCTGTTAACAAGCCAAATTTAAATAGAAATAAAGACAAATATTTCTAAATAAATAAAGCGTAGCGTTGGACGTTCACCTACAAGGTGGACAGACAACCTCATAAAGGTCGCAGAAACTCGCTGGATGTAGGCCGCTTCTAATAGGTTGGTCGGGAAATATTAAGGAAGGCCTATGATCAGCCTTGCAAATGATGATGAAGAAGAAGAAAAACAAGTAACATTTAATATAGGTGGGATATTCTAAGGGTGGGATCATGAAAACGACGTATCTAAACTAGGAAACGCATACAGGAAAAGAAAGCAATTCATCAATTTTATACTTTTTTTTTTTTTTTTTTTTTTTTATAAATGGCAACTGGTTCCTCTAAATTGAGGAATATTACTGCCAGTGTCAAGTCAACTGTCAGCTGTCAAGTGATTGTGACGCATTCATGTGTACCAATTTTACTCTTTCAGTAAAGAAAACATTTTTTTTTTAGTTCAGAAAATTTAAGACAGATAACCAATGATCAAAATAATTTATAGACATTACGGTAGATAACAAATAAAGGTGTTACTAATACGAAGGACATTATATAATGCATGCAAACACATAAGGTTAATTTCAGTTATAATTTTATAGTATATATTGTTAAGAATGAAACAAGTGCTTTCAAAGATGGTTTGTTACCTAGGCTAAGGAGAGATGAAACATTAACAGGGAGAGGGGCCCCCCGATCTACCAAAATGTCAAAGAGAGAAGGAGATGAGAAACGAGGGCACTTAAATAGTATATGGGTCACGGATCCTTCGTCAAGGCCACACTCACATAAAGAAGAGTCTCTAACATGTAATTTACATAAGTGAACGGGTGAAGAGCAATGACCAATCCTCAACCGAGAAATTGTGGCCGAAATATGTTTACTGAGGCGCAATTTGGAGAACCATGGTCTAAAAGTAATGTGCGATTGTATATTGTATAACCATCCCCCTTTTTGGGAACTAGAGTTCCTCCAAGATGTATTCCAAGCCATTTCCAGATCATGTTTGGCCAGGGCAATCAGATCACAAGCATAAACTGAAAAGTAGTCTTCTTTACCGTGATCAATAGCGTGTTTAGCTAATTGATCAACCTGCTCATTACCAATTATACCTATATGGCTTGGGATCCAAGCCACTGTAACTTGAAGATGTTGCTCATTACACAATTTAATTAAATCTATTATTTCCAAAGAAATAGGGTGAACACAGTTTTTGGCAAATGGATTACTGATGAGAGCCTGGACACAACTTTTTGAGTCTGAAAAGATAACAGAACAAGCAATATTGTTCTGTTTAATGTATTTGATACATTCCCGAATAGCTAAACATTCACCTGAAAAAACTGAAGAATAATGTGGTAGTTTATATGAGAAAGATAAATTAGAATTCATATGTAAAAAAGCAACACCAACAGAACCTTGTTTGCTTAATTTAGATGCATCCGTAAAGAAAATATCAGCCAAAGGCCAGCGTCTTTTTATAATTTCATTCAATTTAGTTTCAGCATCAGAGGATTGTTTAGTAATTTTAAGTGATAACTCAACTAAAGGTAGTGTAATTTTTGAGCTATACTGAACTGCAAAAGCTGGATGAATTTGGTATTTTTTAATAGGACAGTGTATACTCTCTAGCCTCCTGAGACTTACAATTAAACAAGGTAAAATTTTGTGGGACCAGTATGGTTTAGAAGCAATATATGAATTTAATATTCTAAGTTTGGAAAAAAGAGGATGATAGGAATAATGACAAATTTTATAAATATATCTGTCAGAGAGATATTGTCGCCTAAGATTAAGAGGGGGATCAGAACACTCAACCTGTAAGGCATTAGTTGGTGAGCTTTTCATAGCGCCAACAACTATCCTTAGAGCTTTATTTTGAGTCAACTCTAACTTCCTTAATGCTGTTTTATTGCAAGGAGACAGTAAATGGGAGGCAAAATCCAAGTGACTCCTTACAATTGCATTGTATATTAATCTAAGAGAGTATGGATGAGCTCCCCACCAGACACCTCTTAAACATCTCATAATATTTATACTGCTCTCACACTTTTTAACAATATGGTCTATGTGGGCTACACCATTCATTCTACTGTCAAATATTTTACCTAAAAATTTTACCTCTTTCCTTACAGGAATTGGAGTCCCATTGCACTGAATATTTATATAGGGGATCTGGCGTTTTCGAGAGAAGACAACCACTACACTCTTAGAGGCTGATAGGTCCAAATAGTTGTCACTAAGCCAAGAGGATAGAACAGTCATACCACTTTCAATATTATCCCTTGCTAAGCTGATAGAATAACTAGCAGAGTAAATAAGTAGGTCATCAGCATACTGTAAGACATTACACACATCCGGTATGTTATGATCCATATCGGCAGTGTAAACATCATACAGCAGAGGGCTGAGTACAGAACCTTGGGGTAAACCCTTCCATACTGTTCTAGTGGCAAGCTGAACTCCCGGATACCTCAGTGATATAGTCCTACCTGATAAAAGGTTAAAAATAAAATCTGTTATCTTGTTAGGAAACCTTAGCTGAACTAATTTGTTCCTAAGGACCCAAAGATTAACATTATCATATGCCGCTGAGACATCCAGGAAGCCAGCCACCACTGACTTGTTTTGACTGAATGACAGATGAATATCAGTGGTGAAAATAGCATGATTATCAGAAATACTACGGCCTCTCCTGAAACCATATTGAGTATTAGCTAGTAGAGAATGGTGCTCCAGGAACCATTCCCAGGGCCTGATTAACCATTAGGCTAATTAGGCTGCAGCCTAGGGCGCGAGGATTGGGGGGGCGCGCTGAAATCGTGTCATCGCATGCACTATTAATCTAGCATCATTGCATCTACCCTACATATTACAACTAGACCGAGCCAAAATACTAAAACTAAATGCACTGTGAACTGAAAAAGCCTGGGACTCCCTGATTTGTTACTTTAAAAAGCGCGCGAAAAACAAACTGATTTATCACTCGAATCGGTCGGTGGTCGAGCGACTCGCTCGACTGCGATGTTGCCAACTCACTCGTCTCACTCACTCGCTTGGAGCGACGTCAACGACGCGCGAGGACTCCCCAGTGGTTAATAGTCAGTATACTTTGCCGCGCTTCATTTTATTTCGTTAATCGTCGTTCGTCCGTCATATTATCACGCACTCGAATATATTCGTTTTTTGGTGATTGATATTTATTGTCCTTTCCTCCATATTTCGGTATTTTATTAAGACTATGAGTAGTAATGAGAGTATTTCGCTAGTAAAAAAGCCAAGTGGAACAGAATACAGAAAAAAAGCAAAAGAAAAGGAAAAGAAGAAAGAAAACATTTTAAAACATACTCGTAAACTGGAAACATTTTTTACGAGCTCTGCAGAAAGGAACAAAACGGTGAAGAATGCTGAACTATCGCCAGCGATTTCTTGCCCTGGTCCTTCTATCGCGGACTGTTCTTACGTTTCTCCGTCCAACACTAGTCCTATAGTAGCGACGACGCCGACGACCTACAATGAAGACGAAATTCTAATAGAAGAAAAGCCGTCTATTCCGTCAAGTGACCCTTTTTTTTTTAACGCGGAGAATGTGACTAATTACTACCGCCCAGCCTTCAAGGGGAAGACTGAGCGGTTATGTTGGGTTCACCGTGCCTTACGACCCGACGTTAAGCCGCCCGGAGAGATGGAAAACGTCGGGCGACCGCCGGGCCGAGTCCCTAACCTATGTACACCGCACGGCATACCAACCAAAACTCCGCGGTGGCCATCTTCGGCGCATTAGGGACGGCTGCGGGCTTCCTCCGACTCACGTCTAAGTTGTCGTCCGCAAACGCCCCTGCGCGTACCGCTATTGCGGTCCGTCTCCTGTTGTTAGGGGGGCTCAGAAGCCCCCGTACACCGAAGGACGCCCTCGGCGTCAAAGGCAGCGTGAGGCCTAACCGCCACGCTGCCGTCCATCACTGGGGTCACAAAAGTTGGCTAGACTAATAGGTGGACGGCCCCTTCCGCCCACCTGCTACCCCCGGAGGCCCCTATTAGTCGCCTTTTACGACAGGCAGGGGATACCGTGGTGGAATTCTCCAAACGCCCCCAATCCACAGGGCGGGAGACGTCGGTCAGTCGTCCACCCGACGCCTCCTACACGTCTCGTCTGGCGGCGAGAGGGATCACCACTGCGCTGGCGATCCCTCTCGGCACTCTCCTTCCACGAGAGGACTACCTCGCAGAAGTGGGCCACCACCTGCCAGGCCTCCCGGCCGCCGACCATGGAAACGACCACGGCTGGGAGCGAGAGATCTTCTCCGATGACTGCTCTGAGAGCGCTGCGTTCCTCATACCAGGTTGGGCAAAACTCCAATGTATGTTGGGCCGTATCCAGCGGGCAGTTGTCACAATGGTGACACACGGCCGACACCTCCTTCCGTACCACCCGAAACAGGAACTCACCGAAGCAACCATGTCCGGTGAGCACCTGCGTCAGGCGGAACGTTGCCGCTCCGTGGCGCCTGTCCAGCCAATCGGCAAAGACAGGACGCACTGCCTCTACGACCCTGAGCCCCGACGACGGGGCCTCCAGCCTGAGACGTCAAGTGACCCTGGACTGTGGCATGTAAACGATGAATTTCGAGATTATATTGTTAAAAAAGGACTGCAACAATACGAAAAATTAGACTTTTCCAGATCAGAAAGGTACTATACATACATATACACTCACGCCTGTTATCCCCGAAGGGGTAGGCAGAGGCGCAACTAGTGCACCCACTTTTCGCCGTTATTCCGTCCCATGATGTGATAGGGGGCGAGCTTATCGCCATATCGGGCACAAATTCCAGACTCCGAGCTGATACTGAATAGAAAAACTCAATATGACTTTGCCCGACCCGGGAATCGAACCCGAGACCTCAGCATTGCAGTCGTACCGTAATACAACTACGCCACCGAGGCAGTCTAGAAAGGTAGTATAAAAATTAAAAAAGATTTCTATCTAAACATATGTTTGTGATAAAGCTTGTTAATGGCGAAATTGTGAAGAGAAGCTGGTTAGTATACTCAGAATCCACAGGTCACGTGTTTTGTGGTCCTTGTAAATTATATGGAGGAACATCCATATTTGCCAAAAGTGGATTTAATGACTGGAAAAATTCTAACTGATCATGACAATTCTCCGGATCATCGTAAATGTTTAGGACAATAATATGTATGTAGAGGAAACTTTTACAACGATTGGATACCCAAAATAATCAAACAATATAATGAAGAAATACGTGTAATAGAAACAATTAAGTTTTTAGCTTCTCGTGGCCTTCCATTTCACGGTCAAAATGAAATTATTGGATCTGCACTAATCAGAAATTTTCTTGGCTGTATTGAGCTTATATCCAAATTTGATCCTTTCATGGCTGAGAGTTTGGTGAGATTTGGACAAAAAGGCAGAGGTGCTCCATCGTACTTGTCATCCTCTATAATCGATGAATTTATTTTACTTCTCGCTGATAAGATAAGATAAGATAATTTTTATTTGTATAAACATGAGTATTCATACGCACATGAGTATGCAAGATGTTTCATAATTACAGTAGAGACATCATGTTTAGCCGCAGCAGCGGCGTACTGATGAAGTTCGACTTTCGATTATTGGAGAAATAAAAAAAGCAAAATATTATTCGATTAGCATTGATTCTACTGCAGATATTCCACACACCGATCAGTTGACATTTATAATTCGTTATGTTTTGCCTGACGGAGAACCTGTCGAACGTTTTGTCACCTTTTTACCCAATTGCGGTCATAAAGGTGAAGACATGGGGAAGGCTGTTCTGGCGACAATTGATAAAACTTTGGGACTTGATATTAAAGACTGTCGTGGCCAAAGCTATGATAATGCTAGCAATATGTCTGGTCTTCAGTCAAGAATTAAGAGGCCGTATCTAAAATTTTGACTGTTTCAGCTTACTCTTCATAGTGATTTTTTTTTTAAAATAAGCTGATCTGATTAATTTATAATACATTATCGGAAAGACTATTTCAACACTAATAGAATAAACGAGCGAGATTTTTCATATCTTTCTTTAATTTCAATCTAGCCACCAAGTTCCAACGTCTGTTTCAGAAATTTTGACGTACGGAGACTCAAACTTGTCGTTTTCAATCAAAATCGTGCTTGAAACTAATTAATAAAAATTACAATTTATTGGTATAAAAGTCGCCTAAAGGATAAATGCAACTTCACACACTAGATGACCACGCACATGGTTAATGGCCGCAACAACTAACTTCTCTATAGAAATTAAGCCAATACAAGTCATGCGGCCAAACACGACATGGATTTGGTTTTCTACTTGGTAGCCTGGAGTCACTTGTCATGATTTTGGTCGTATAATTCGCGAGGTCGTATAAAGCGCCTTTATATACGGTCAGCTAAAAAAATGGTTTGCCACGCTAAGGCTGAATATCTTGTAGATTAATGGACCACATTAGTTGCACTGATCGATCTGAAAACATTTATAGGTAGAATGAACCATGTTAAAATTTTCACACTAGTAAACAAAGTCAAACTATTATACTACTTTTTAGGCCTACCGTATCACTTACACCTGACGGGGGCGCGTCCTCATAATTAGCCTAGGGCGGTCAGAACTCTTAATCAGTCGCTGACCATTCCAATCTATTTTTTATTAGGTGTTCCACTATTTTTGGAATGGTAGATGAAAGAGCAATAGGGCGATAAGATTCAGAAAAACTAGGGTCCTTCCCTGGTTTTGGAATAGGAATAATTAATTGGTGTTTCCAGTTCTCAGGAATAACACCACTATCAATAATCAGATTTATTAATTTTAAGAAATAATTTAGAAAACTATCCTTGGACTTTGAGAGAAAGGAATAGGGTATACCATCAGGTCCAGGGGAGGAGTCCTTGATATGACTCAGTACTGATTTTAACTCGAGAAACGTAAAAGGCGAATCTAAAGTAGAAGAATTAGCCTGGTATGAATATAAATAGGGGATTTGGGACAAATTAGGAACTGAAGGGGGAGCTAACCGGTCTAAAAAATCATCTACCCAGTTTGTTGAGTAGTAAGACGGAGTATGAACTTTACGAGACAATCTGTAATGCTTAATTCTTTTCCAAACCAGAGACGAGGGGGTGTCAGGCGATAGAGATGAGCAAAATGAACGCCAGCCTTGTCGTTTTTTGTTGTTTAAAGTTCTCTTTGTAGCGGCACACACATTACGATAGTTTAGAAAAGAATCAAGGTTGATGTCAGTCGTACAGATTGACTCTGCCTCGTATCGCCTTTTAATAGCTTTAGTACAATCTGAGTCCCACCAGGGGGGGGAAGGAATTCTGCCTAAGACAATATTCTTTTTATTGAATATAGTCTCTGCAGACGTAAGTATGGAGTCTTTTATTCCCTCACAACACTCTTTAATGTTAATTAGGTTAGGTACAGGAAGTAGATCAATTTTCTCTTCAAGTAGAGCAGCATAAAGACCCCATTTAGTGGGATCAATAATAAAAGGTAAAAGTGGAGGAAGGATAGGAACATTAATATTTTGAGAAGGAAATGAAATTAGGATAGGAAAATGGTCTGAACCATGAGAGAAAGGAAGACAAGACCACGATAATAAGCTGGCTAAACAGGGAGAACAAAAAGAGATGTCAACAAAACTAGGTTGAATGTTGGGAGGAGTGCGGCGAGTAGGGGATCCATCATTTAGTACACATAAATCAAATTCGTCCAAAATATCTAAAAGTTTTATACCAAAAGAGTCATTATTGGGAGCTCCCCAGATCTGGTTGTGGCAATTAAAATCTCCCATTAAAATAATAGGAGGGGGAATAGAGGACAAAAAGCTACGTAATATGGGGACAACCGAATTATCCCGTCGTGAAATATAGACTGAGATAAAAGAAATGTTATTAAAGCGTAGAGATACAAATTGAATAAGGTTGCTATTATTTACAACAGAATGTTGATTAAAACTAAGGTTATTTTTAATAAAAAGGGCTGCACCGCCCCACCCATCACTTCTATCATCCCGGAGAAGTGTATACCCAGGAATCCTATAAGTAGAATGTGGTTTTAACCACGTTTCGGAAATAGCGCAAATAAAAGGTTTGTGTTTATTTAAAAGAAAATAGAGGTCGGTTTTATTTTTATTTAAACTTCTACAATTCCACTGAAGAATTTGATCCATTTTTTAAAAGATTAAAGATTGATAGAGTTATGGTCTGAATAATATTACACGCTACGTGGTTCGGTATATTAGAGTCAGTAATTACTTTAATTAAAGAGGATATTAAATTTTGAATTGAATCAGACGATAAAACTTCCTTCGATACATGTTCATTTGATGGGTTAGGATTTTCTTGATTATTAACAAGAGCACAGCCATTACTAGGTGTGGGGATTTCATAAGATTTTAACAATTCTCGGTGTGCCATTTGATCGTATGATTTAGGAAAAGAAGGTCTTGAAGAGGGTTTAAGAAAAACAGTTTTACGATAGGACTTAGTAGGAAAAGATTGACTGTCAGATATGGAATAGGAAGTAACTTTAGGAGGGGGTGGATTTGGTGAGGATGACAATACATTCGCGTAAGACTTATGAATCACAGGAAACTTGGACATTGCTTCTTGATAAGAAACGTTGTGAGAAGACATAAATTTTTTAATATTTGCTTGTCTACTATGCTCCAAGCAAATTTTATTGGTGGAAAAATGATGTCCTACACAAAAAACGCAAACAGCATCAGACTCTTCCACCGTGCAAGATTCCCCAGCATGATTTTCTGTGCATTTGTAACACCTGGGTTTAGACCTGCACTGTGCACGAGTATGCCCAAACCTACAGCAATTGTAGCATTGAATTGTTGGGTAGACATATTGTTCGACATGTAACAGTGTGTAGCAGCAATAAATTTCTTTGGGCAGCACTTGACCGTCAAACGTAAACACAACAGTCTGGGTTGGTAGCCAACTAGGACCCTCAGGAGAAGAAATTTTTCTACTAAGCCTACGAGTTTTGATTATCTTACCTGATTCTGGTGGAAGTTGAACTAATTCAACTATTTCGTCATGTGTCCACTCAACCGGTATTCCTCTTACTAATCCAATGCGGGATATGTTATGAGAGGGGATATAAACTTTATATTTATTTTGGGGAAAGATAGGATTATCTATAAAATTGTTGGCATCCTTTGCAGATTTAAAAGATATAGAAAGTCTATTGCGACCAATTTTTTTAATTCCATCCTGCAAAATACAAGACAGTTTATTTTTATAAAGGAAAGCTCCAAATTTGATCGGGTGTAAGGTGGACCCATTAGTTGGAGAGGCCTCAGCTAGCTCCACATATACGATAAATGGCCCACAGTCACCACTGGCGTATAGTGACCTTGTGAGCGGATGACCCCGGCCAACCGTCTGAGATGGGGAAGTTTCCATATTGGAAGAACCTAAAGATGAAGCATTAGAAGATTTATCTGGATTTATAATTACTGTATCTATATTCAAATTGGAATTTGATAAAGCCTTTTGTAACTGAGATGATGAATTATTAGATACAATTTTTTTCTTTGAAATTGGACTGTTTTTTTTAATTATTTTTATAGTGTTTAATTTTTTTGAACTAGTATAAGGTATACTAGGGGCTGCTGAAGTAATATATGAGGCTACATATGATGCTGTGGAGGGAGAAGGGGACGGGGAAGGTGTGAAAACATTCTGGTTACTTATGTTCCCAATAGTCACATTATGTGCAGCCAGTACAAAATTTCTATCACTATCCGGTGGAGGGTCGGGTTCTGGTCTACGATCAGTTATATCAAACTCCATCCTTTAAGCACAATTAGCACAAAACAATTAACAGAAGGTGACAAACACACGACAATACACTCGACGAGACACAAACAAAACTTACCACCATACAAAACAAAAAACGATGAATATATAGTTTTGTCTTTTAATATATTAAACTTATATACACATATACAACACTCAATAAACTAATCCAGTAGAAGTAACACTTAATAGCACTTAAATTTTTAAATTTATTTAATTATCTCACAACATAACCTCAAAGACATGAATGTCGCACGGTAGTTAGACAGAGACCAATTTTATACTTAATGCAGCTAAGATATTTCTAATGCTGACAAAGATGAACAAAACAAAAGTGTAGAGATAGGGTTACGTAACATACAATAAAAATACCTGCAGCATTTTTGTGGTTTGCATATTTTATGCTTCTTGTGAAAAACAAGTATTATCTTCACAAAACATCAGCATTCCAACCAAACACAATTTTATTCATGAGAACAACTTCTTGATGTAGTGACTAAAATTGAGAAGGGTATGCTAAGGTGTTTTGAGCACTTCGAAAGGATGGATGATAGACTGTAAAAGACGAAGTATAAGGCGACTGTGAATGGAAGGCCCGGCAGGGGTCAACCGCAATGAACCTTCGAACGTCCGATATCTGACATTCTAAGCAAAGGCCAGGTCAAAAGTACTCTGAACTGGCGGGATTGCATGAAAACATTGATGAAGGTAGAGGAAGCAAAAGTAGTGTGCCAGAATCGAGCAAAGTGGCAATCCATAGTCTTTGCCTACCCCTATGGGATGAGGCGTGATACTATGTATGTATGTATGTATGTATGAACTACTTCTTTACAAATTATGCATTATGAGTATAATATCAAGTACCTAACGCCTATTTCATTCGTTTCTTCAATATTTAAATTATTATTAAGCTTTTATTTAGCAATAATTATACTTATTCCAATATTTTTTGTATTATTATTATTCCTTTTTATTTATTATTTATGTATTAATATATGCTTCTTATCGTAGGTTTCTTCCCACGAAGAGATGACCGAGCGTCACCGTTCGCTCTCGCTCAGAGTTTCCTGCAAACCCCAAACCGGCTGCGAGACAGGTTGAACGGTTTCCTCAACGTAAGACCAGGAAGACCTAGGCCCATCATAAACGATCAGGTTCAAGGCGACCAGCCTTACTACCAAAACCCAAATAACTTTAACAGACCAGTTGTGTTTCCAACAACAAACCCAGAGGAGCAGCCGATCAATTACTATCCGACTCAAGATCAGTACAATGTAGATAAGCCTAGTCCAAACCCCAACGAAGTGAACGAGGGTTTTATACAACCGGAATACACTGAACGACCAGTGTCTTTCCCGGTGCAGGATAACACTAACACTGGCAATTATATCCCGAATTATGAAAACAATCAGAACCAAGGGCAGGCTCAGGACGAGAACGCGGGTCAAGAGGGTTCCAATCAAAATACAAGTGAAGGGTCGGCAGCGCCTAATGATTTTAGTCAAACAACTCAACTACCGAGCCTAAGTCAGACGGAGGGAGTGAAGGATGAGGATAGGTTTGGAAGTGTAGATGAGACGACTTCCCCGAAGACTGACGCGCCTCCGAAGTTCGAGTCTCGGAACGTCGATTTCAGCTCTTCAGCATTTTTCAGTAATTTATTTTCATATTTTGTATGTGTGTAACTAGCATACTAATATAATTAACTTATGATTGTGTATTCTAACTACATATAATATTATTAACCTACTCATCTTTGCTTTATTCATATATATAACAATTTGTCATTGTCATGTCATTTATCAGGCAGATCATTTTAATGTTGCTACTTACAATATAACACATAAGTGCCTAATTGATAGTACGTTGCCGATACAAAGATTTTGCTTTCCGGAATCCGCCACGACTCCTGCCACCTAGTAAGCATAGAAAATACAGATAGACGGTTATCATATAATAAATTTGTCAATAATTTAATAGAAGTAAATTCCCAAATGTGGCATATTTCCTTCCCATTCATACTGTCATTCATTTCTATATAATTACGTTATGGTTAACTATGTAGGTACACAAAAGCTGACAAGTATATTTGTACATTTAATTTGCTTTAACGGTTTCCTACTATATTCTATGCTGGTCGACCGGGACGTCCCACTGAATAATAATAAAAAAGGAAATAGGTATTATAGGCGTAGCTAAGGGAAGGTAGTCAGGTATCTAGAATATTTATTTCCATTAATTAGATACTAATGAGTAATACGTCATTTGTATAAAATTAAGAACTTTGGGAGAGCCTAGACAAACGATTGTGTATTACTAAAATTTCAATGAAGAAATATAAAAACATAGATCGATACCGAGTACCTAAACATGAAATCTACAAGAATACTTTTCTTCAGTACTGCAACGTAGTAGAAAAGTCCCATTAAAGGGGAGCGGTACCAAGCAGTGAAACTAATATAGTGCTATTAAAAATATATAATTAAGGCGCTATCGTGCGTAACGAACGTAAGATATTGTTATCCACACTGAATTAGAAAAAAAACAAGTTATGCATAGAACCACACAATGTAACGGATCGATTAACAAAATATATTCATTATTTTTGCTTAATTTGAGTAATTGCCCATGGGAAATCGATTTATGCGCTAAAAGATTATTTGTTGAAATGAAATCGAGATTTTTTGCACGTGAAAACGTCTAATGACTCAGAGAATTTGAAGTCCGGGCGCTGAGCGCAGTGCACTACATTCATAGAACAAAATTGACCACTATGTTAGAAGAGACCGAGAAGAGTTACCGCCAAGCAGCAATAGGCATGCACTGTTGTGTTTCGGTTTGAATGACATTGTAGCCAGTGTAACTACTGGACATAATTAGACTTAACATCTTTATGTCTCAGGATGACGAGCGCAGTGGAATGCCACACTGTACTTTGTAACTGAAGGTGCTGGATGGTGTTGCTACTGTTTATGAGTGGTCGTATCGCTTACCATCAGGCGAACGGCATGCTTATCTCGTCATACCATGTAGTAAAAAAAGAGAAGCGACCGTATGATCATTACCTGCCTTTTTCTGTAGGTGTATAATATGTAGCATTAGCATTCTCTATATCTATGAGCCGCACGATTGCGTTATCTCTTTCACACGTTGCGGCCAGAATTAACTTGGATGGAACATTCATTCTCTATGCTAGTGTACTTTTTGTTTTATGTCTAGTGATGTTAGTATAAATAATCACGATGACTATCTCCCCAACAATAAAACAAGTCATTCAGCTGAAAAAAAATAACAAAGTTTTAATATTAAACGTAAAAAGCAATTAAGATGTTTATACATTATCCTCATTATTTAAATTCGAAAAACGTTCGAAGCAAGGTCGGGCGCACGGTCATCAGTTCATAGTCACTCGTCAGTCTGTCGGTGTTTCACAATATATGTACCTATCCAGTCTCTGTGTTGACCCTGAACTCTGAATTAACCTGTTCTGGTCTGTCCGTCGTCAAGTAGTTATGTGGATGTTTTGGTGGCAGAATACATGGTAGACTAAGGCCTACACCCTCTCAGCTGTAGAGGAGGCCCGTGCTCAGCAGTGGGCACTATATAATACAGGGCTGGTATAGTATGGTATACATTTTATATCCGAACTGATAGCGACCACCATACATGAGCTGTAAAACCCGTCATAGTGGTTAACGAATGTTTGCCTGACGAAGGATCATCGCTCATTAGTCGATACTTTGGACCTCTCTCCAGTTACGATCAGATGCAGGAGGTCACTTTGCCATGGCCGCATAAAAAAGGACACGCAGACATAGAGCTAACTGTGCCTTGATTCGTATCTCTTCTCTGAATTTGGACGGCACTATGCGGTCAGTTTTTGTCTTGTTCTAGAATTCCAATGGCTCCACATAACAGGCTTGCATAATTGAATTAATGCGCTTTTATCACTAGAGATTTAGAAATGAAACAAATAATTGAGCAACTTCTTCGTTAAGGTCTTTTTCTTTTTCGTGCCTCATTCCATTCTGTCATTTATGCTTCAATCCAACTGGGAATATAATATCGCACATATTCGTTAACTAAACCCTTAATCTTTAGGTGAAACATGCCAAACCGTGGAGAATGAGGAGGGAAGCTGCATCAACCTGAAGCAGTGTGAGCCGTACTTGAAACTGGTCACCGAGTTCAAGTCCAACCCTGGTGCGGTGCAATTGTTGCGAAAAGCTCATTGCGGATTCGAAGGCAATGACCCTAAGGTATAGAAAGAATATTATGTTTGTTATTTAATTTGTTTTTCACCATAATCGTACACAATTCAGTCTTGAATCTCAACTGGTTTTGTAGGTATTTATAATAAAATCTCAGCTAGATTTGTAGGTATTTATAATAAAATACTAGATTCCCGTCCAAGTTTCGACTATTGCCCTCAAGTAGTCAAAAGATAAAGATTCTGAGTACTTGACTAAGTGACTCTTATCTTAAACTCATATCAATATTTTGACTAACATGATCAGGTGATCACGATTTTTAATTGTCTTGATTCTTTCTTTTTGTATGAGCGCTTCACACTTTTTAACAATGCAGAAACGATTCCACTTACTTTTTACGACTTCCGGGCATACCAGATCGCCTCTGGGGAGGACAAGGAAGCCTTTCATACCATTTTGATTTAAACCACAAATTACATTTACCAGGTCTGCTGCCCGCGACCAGGCATTCCCACTACTGCACCTCGAACCACCACCACCACCACAACCACAGCTCCTGTTACCACTACCACTACCACCACGCGAAGCCCAGCAGAGCCATCGGGCAAGAGCATCGGCCCTGAGGACTTCGTGGCGGAATTCCCTGACCCACCAGTGTGCGGTGTCAGTAGCGCTTCATTTAGCAGAGTTGTTGGTGGTGTTGATGCTAAACTTGGTAAGAACTAAGAAGGAATGATGCAGTTTCAAGGAAGAAAGCTAAAGTGTTATCTAGACCCAATGTTATTAACGGGATCAATCACTGCTTAAACAGGAAATTTTCTTAATTGACAAATATTCGTGTATTTGTTGATTCCATCCAAAATCATAAGAGTAATACCAGCAACATTTAGTCACCCAAAAATAACTAAAAAATATTTCAAATCCCTATCCAGTTTTGTATTGTTTTCAACATTCTTCTTCGTCAATGAAGTACTTCATTGAAATAAACTATAAGAATCCCGGTAGTATGGAGTATTGAAATTATCTGAAGCTACATAATATAACCATAAAGCAGAATAGTTAAGATAATTAGCTCCTTCTATGCAAACGACTACGAGTCACTTATGAAATGTTCTTTAAACAGGTGACTTCCCCTGGATGGTACTGTTGGGATACAGGAAGCGATCGAACCCGACGCAGTGGCTATGCGGTGGCTCGCTGATCACCTCTAAGCACGTGCTGACAGCTTCGCACTGCATCTACTCCAAGGAGCAGGAACTGTAAGTAACTAAGTGTAAGTCTAGACCTTATTTCTAGGCCCAAAATCTTGGGATAGGATTTTTTTAATACTATTTTACCTATACGACTACCAAAACTGTGCTTCTATCAGAACGCCCTTAATTACATAAAGCATTCACCTCAATAGTAGAAATAAGGCCCTATGACTTTAATTTGAAAACAAATTAAGGAAATCCCTTCTGTAGAAATTGTCAAAAATACAAACTTGAATATTTATTTTTGATATTGACTATTATGACATCGGCCCATCGTCACCCTGGTCAGATACTCTTTATGTTTTAGTATTTTCCCATACATACAATGGAGATTTACGCTAAACTTGATTAGAAGTATAGTTAGTTTTATTTGAAAAAAAAAATCTTTATTAAAAGTTGTTGGGCCGAACATGTTAACGAACATTAGAGATTACTTGACATGAGGTTACCCACTTGATTGCCGGCTTAACATTTAATATCAGATGCATTATGTCCAAGTCTATCATATAAGAGACTAACTGAGCGATTAACTCATGGCGGGTACGCTAGGTCCAAAAGCAAGTTTGCATAAAGGTTCTTTAAATGTAGTAAGAGATCATTAAGAAGAGACTTTTCGAAATGTATCCACTAAGTGATTAAAATAGGGGATGGGGAGAAAAACGGGATGAGCCGAGAAAATAAGCTAGTTCCATAAACCTAATTTTTTTTTATTGCTTTGAAGGACGAGACGAGCATCTCGTTCGTCTGATGGTTGGCGATACGACCACCGATAAATAGTAGCAACACCATTCAGCACCTTGCGAAAGTTCTGTGTGGCATTCTACTGCGCTTGTCAACCTGAGACATAAGATGTAAGTCTCATTATGTCCTGTAGTTACACTGGCTACAATGTCCTTCAAACCGAACACACAAAGTGCATGCACACTGCTGCTTGGCGGTAGAAATAGACATTGCCGTGGTATCCACCCAGACGGACTCTTACATATTAGAGACCTACCACCAGTAATCGATTAAGTAATAAGTAAACCGATTTATAATTATGAGTTCTAGGTCATATTATTTCCAATATTGTGGCGCTTACGAACATCACGTTTCGTCACCTCGCACTTTGCAAGAAATATCATTAAGTTCATACAAGTCTTTGCGTCACTGACAGCACATCTATTGATTTTCCTGAGTGTAGTAAAATATGAAGTCACTTGTGTGTGTATCGGTATATATTTGTTTTGTGTTACTAAATTGCTTTTCTATTTAAATTTATAATGCCTACTGTACAACTGCAATAGGTTTCTAAATAATCCTCCTTCATTCGCAGTCGAGCTCTTTTTTTCTTATTAGGTACTGAATGATGAGATGAGCATGGTGCTCGCCTGATGCTCAGCGATTTATTTATTTATTGTGAATAGTACGGAACAAACCACTTACACTATTCAATACAACAAATTTTAAATTACACTAATATAGATAGCCTTTCAATCGTACTCGCAGAACCTCAAGCATTCTAATAAAAATTCTCGCCTGTCACTCGCAAACATATCACACTCTGGTTTCGAGTCCAGGAACCGATTTAATGTTTTGAGACTGCGAGGCAAGGGAGATTTTGATCTCGCAATTGTTCTACTAAGTGGTATCGCAAATAGTGAGTGATTCCGAGTTCGGCCATAATTGTTAGGAACAAAAATGCGAAAGAGCTCGTTGTGTAAGTCAGGTACATCTACAATATTATGAAGTATTTTATAAATAATTAGAATTTGTTGCATGTTACATTGCATGTTATGCGATACAACCATAAACAGTAGCAACACCATCCAGAACTTTTAATTACAAAGTACTGCGTGGCATTTCACTGCGCTCGTCTCCCTGACATGTAAAATGTTATGTCCCATAATCCTTTATGAAATATGCATTCAAAACAGATGTTTACCCCACATTCAAGTAGTGGAAGAAGATTGGTTACGCAAGTATCCAGTGTATTGCAAATTAGCTAACAAAGTGGCGGTTAACGATGTACAAATTGTTTGAATATGAACATAAAACATTTATGATTGCTCTGCGCAAGGTTTTCCTGCTCCTCTATTTATTTTACACGCGAACTGATGGAATATCAAATATACTTAGTAATGGATAGGAATCTTTAGCTATTAATAACTATGGATCTTGTACTCGATAGTTACTACAAGTAAACTTAGTTTTACATTCGAATAAGCCAACGAGTAACGCGTGAGTATTCTCAAAATCACCGAACGCTATAAATTCCAAAACATTAAGAGCCATTATAGGTTTCAAGTAACTTTTATTTGTCAGTTATCGTATTAAAAGGCTAATGAAGATAGTAGGAACTCGTTTTATTACTACATATTTGGGAGCATAGATTTAAGTGTGCCTTTTGTTTTCGATCGGGCTATACACTTATGTGACGAATAGTATTTATCAGCAAGCCTTGACATCGGCTCATATAATGTCAATTTTTAACTCTGTATTGTAGAGGAAGAATAAATATACATTACATACTAAATAGTAAATACACACACACATACACTCACGCCTGTTATCCCCGAAGGGGTAGGCAGAGGCGCAACTAGTGCACCCACTTTTCGCCGTTATTTCGTCCCATGATGTGATAGGGGGCGAGCCTATCGCCATATCGGGCACAAATTCCAGACTCCGGGCTGATACTGAATAGAAAAACTCAATATCACTTTGCCTGACCCGGGGATCGAACCTGAGACCTTAGCTTTGCAGTCGTAGGTACTGTAATACAACTACGCCACCGAGGCAGTACCAAGGTAACACACCTCCGATTTTTCCAACATACCTACTTGTGTATTGTTTACTAATTATCGGTCATTTGAATTGTGAAGAAAACAATCGTGAGAATACCTATACATACCCAAGAATTCTCCATAAAACATTTCGAGCGTATGTCAAGTTTGCCAACCCGCACTAGGCTAGCGTGGTGAACTAAGGCCTAAATTTTCAATAGTAGAAGAGGCCCGTGCTCAACAGTGGGTAGTATATAATACAGGGCTGATGTTATTAATGATATTAAAAATAATGGTCTACGTATTAATATTTGCGCGTTTGTATTCACGGACAATTACATGTACATCTTGAATGAACCAATGTCAAATGTAATTACTGGGCAGTGCGAGCTCGGAACCGGTTTCCGTAAAACATTTATGAGTATTATGTTTATTATACTTTACGAGATGCGTTAGGATATAACGTACGAAGTAGCGTACAAAGTTATTTCAGTCGAATTTTGTAGAAGATGTTTGAAATCCCGGAAACCTTGATGACGAGCGTTAAATGCGTTAGTAATATCAAAAGAATAGGGATTGAAGCCTCAATCAAAATGTAAATTTTCTTGTGGCAAGTTTCTTAAAGCGAGTCTCGCCTGTCAACGCAGCGAGAAATTCCTCGCTATTATGTTCAGACGGGAAAACTTTTTTATCTTTCACGAATCACAATAGCGAGGCGATAAAATTTCTCTCGTCTTAAGGTAGGAAGGGAGGCTTAAAGAAAGTTGCTGCATAGTCTTTCTGAAATTTTAAGTTTTGAAACGGAACTCTTACCTCACGCTAGTTAGGTATCTGTAGCAATGGAAATACTCCAGACACAAGTCCTATGCTGTAAGCATATATGTCGTAGATAACTTCCATAAAACATTTTTCATTTCAATTATACTATCAGTTATGAAGTTTTTACAAATTATAAACGTGATTTAATTTAAGCACAATTCCAATAAAACTTTCTTCATTTCATGTGGTACTATAAATTCCAGTACAGTTTTTTCAATCCAAACAATACTTGTTCCAGATACATAGTGCGTCTAGGAGAGTTGGACCTCGTCCGCGATGATGACGGTGCGGCGCCAGTAGATATCTTCATCAAGCACATGATCAAGCACGAGCAATACAACCCCAAGGCTTACACCAATGACATCGCCGTTCTCGTTTTAGAGAAAGAAGTTGAATTCTCCGGTGTGTATGGTCTTTTGCTACATATTGCGTTATTATTTTGACTTAAGCTATTATGATATCGAGTTAATGTAGAGCTTTGCTATGGAAGCAACAAATCTAGTTAAAATCTAACTATCCATGTGGCCGAGCCAAAAAAAATGAACACCTTGTTCTGGCAACATTATTTTTGGGTAAAATATTATACGTTTTACTACATTGGTACTTTGTTGGAGATTCTCCGGTTAATCTACGTAGATTGTTGAAAACTAAATATCCGGAGGAAATCTCCGGAGGCTAAAATCGTTTCTCCACATTTTCAATCAAGTTTCAGCATTTAAATTATGAAAGAAAGAAAGAAAGACATTTAATTTTATTTTTTGTGTAACTAGTAGGTATGTTTTTTAAATACAAATGAATGAAACACAAAACAAGAAAAGCAACAAAGATAACTCATCATACAAGTAAACTTCAAGTAATAATTACTTGATTCTGACGCATAAAATAAACGAATGACGTTGTTACAGATTTGATTCGGCCGATCTGCTTGCCAAAGACTCCTGAACTGAGATCAATGACCTTCGAGGACTATAATCCCATGGTTGCAGGCTGGGGTAATCTTGAAGCACGTAAGTATCACTTAAGACAAATACTTCGCATTTTAAATGCTAATCGAGACACGCGGCAGCGTGTCAAGCCAAGCAAAAAAAAAAAAAGTCGAAGCTGCCTAGTGTAGTTTCACCCGAACCATTTGGAGCGACTTTTGACGCCTCTATAACTCAAAAACTATTAAACGTAAATACCTGAGATTTGGTTTATGTATTAAACCCCCTCAAGTTAACTAGAATCCCAAATTTCATAAATATAGTTCTAACGGTCATTGAGATACTGACATCTAAAAATCGGCATTTTTATCACTGACTGACATATAGATCAAAAACCTAACCCACTTCCAGATGACCTAGAAAGTTGAAATTTGGTGTCCACGTAGGTAATTGTATGTATGCTAAGGAAAAAATCTGAAAACAGCATATTTTTAAGATTTGAAACATTTTCCAAGCAATCGGAAAATCTGCATACTATCTATAAATTATCTTTAGAATAATGGACGTTTAGGCGTACACGACCATTGATGCTTTATTTTAATTTAAATACTATTTACCTTGATCCCTTAATTACGTTTCCTCCGTATTAGGCCACCACTTTTGCTTGAATTTTTCTATAAATTTTCCGACTTTAGACAGAGCTGTTGTGGGGTACGGCGGTAGGTTCATATAGATACGTTATAGGCATCAGCAACTCGTGCCCACTATTCAGTCTTTTATATTATATATTTACTTCTGTTTCGAGCTCAAATTAAAAATTTCTGATTTCTACAATGTTTATTTAAATCTTAAAACGTTTATTATTTTGACATGAGATGACATTGGACGTTCTATCATAATCAAGCATAATACTTGCGAATCATAGAGTTTAAGTAATTATTAAATAGAGGTTTTTATACCAAGAGGACTTCATCGCGTGCACATAGCAGAACGATGAAGCGGTTTACGGCTTTTAATACCTACATTGTTTATTTTCTTTCTAAAATAAGTAACTTTATAAATTATATTGATTAAAGTTAACTTCTTACGTAATTGTTTTAATTACTTAACTCAATATTTTAATAAATAATATCTTTACAAAAAGTAGTGATATCCCATCAAAAACATAAATGTGAAATGTGGAAGCCAAGTCTAATATTAAGAATATGCGTGCTGGTCGACTTCACCGACAAAAGAATTGAAATCTTAATGGTTGCCAAGCCCTGTAGATAATTCTGAAAATTATTTATAAGAACACAATCCATTCTAAAATAAATTTAAACTGATATTTCTTTGTTTTTCTGCTACGACAATGTATGATATTTATAAATATAATTTCTTAAATTTGAATAGTCGAATTATTTACACAAAGCAGATAACTTAGTATAAATTTAAGCTCAAGATTTGTCTTGGCTAGTTTTATCAGAAAACATTTTTTTTCGAAGAGTAGGATATGTTGACTTTACAATATAAAAACAGTAACATATAGATAAGTTTATTAACCAAATATAAGAAAAATTGTATGTGAAGACTAGCCAAGTCAAATCTTGAGCTTAAATTTATACTAAGTTATCTGCTTTGTGTAAATAATTCGACTATTCAAATTTAAGAAATTATATTTATAAATATCATACATTGTCGTAGCAGAAAAACAAAGAAATATCAGTTTAAATTTATTTTAGAATGGATTGTGTTCTTATAAATAATTTTCAGAATTATCTACAGGGCTTGGCAACCATTAAGATTTCAATTCTTTTGTCGGTGAAGTCGACCAGCACGCATATTCTTAATATTAGACTTGGCTTCCACATTTCACATTTATGTTTTTGATGGGATTTATTCTTTCATTAGCAGTAGGTAAATATTAGAATGTTTATTGATGGTAGGACTCTCATATGTAAGAGTCCGCATGGGTGGGTACCACCGCAATGTCTATTTCTACCGCCAAGCAGCAGTGTGCATGCACTTTTGTGTTTCGGTTTAAAGGACATGGTAGCCAGTGTAACCACTGTACATAATGAGACTTGACATCTTATGTCTAAGGATGACGAGCGCAGTGTAATGCCACACAGTACTTTGTAACTCAAGGTGCTGGATGGTGTTGCTACTGTTTATGGGTGGTCGTATCGTTTAACTTAAGGTGAACGGCATGCTCGTCTCGTCATTCAATGCCATAAAAAAATGTTTCAATCTTCACAATTCCTTTAACAGAGTGGGTTTTATGGACGATGGTCATCACTTACCTTTAACCATATTATATGTACATATCTTTATTATGTATCTTTGCTTTCTTTACACCAAAGATTATCCAAAAGTTCATTCCTCAACTGGTAAAATCAATTTATTCATTGTTTTAACTCTGAAATGTTTACCAAATACACAAAACCTGTTATTCCGTTAGTTTCAGCGTTACTATTCTAATGAGCGTATCTACAAACTTATTCGTTTATGTAACTGTATTCAGTGTGCGCAGTGCTACCAGCTTATCGTTTCGCCTCGCTGAAGGGAAAAATATGCACACTCACGCCTTTTATCTCCAAAGGGGTAGGTCCAGTATCGCAGCTAGTGATAGAGGGCGAGCCTACCAGCATATCGGGCACAATTCCATACTTGATATTGAGTAGAAGAACTCTCTCACTTTGCCCGACGCCGGAGATCGAGACCTCAGTACCTACTGCAGTCATAAAAAATACGATTTCCCTATTTTTTTTTATTCATCAGGTGGTCCCGCAGCGACTCATCTCCAAGTGGTGCAGTTGCCAGTGGTGAGCAACGACGCTTGCAAGCAAGCTTACCGCAACTACACGCAGCAGAAAATCGACGAGAGAGTCCTCTGCGCCGGCTACAAGAACGGGGGCAAGGACTCCTGCAGGGGAGACAGTGGTGGACCTCTCATGCAACCTATTGTACGTACAATTATAATATTGATAGTCATCATACCTTTAAATCTCGAAGGTGAAGGCAAAGTTGCAACTAGTGCACCCACTTTCCGCCTTGGTATTTCGTTACATTACGTTCCGTTCCGTGGACGATAGCCTAATTGGGAATGGAACAGTCTACCGAGACAATGTCCGGAGGTTCACAACCCAAGGCACACACCTCTGACATTTCAAAGTTACGTGTGTATTGTTTATCAATTATCGTTCGCTTTAACGGTGAAGGAAAACATCGTGAGGAAGCCTGCATACCTAAGAAGCTCTTTATAAGAATTTCAAAGGTATGTGAAGTCTGCCAACCCGCACTAGGCCAGCGTGGTGGACTAAAACCTTAACCCTCTCAGTTGTAGAGGAGGCACGTGCTCAGCAATGGGCAGTATATAATATAGGGCTCGTATGGTAGATAGGGTATGGAAGCTTATTGGGCATTTATTTATTGATTATGAAGATTTTAAAGCCTACGTCACAAATTTCCTTTGTACTATAAAATAATCTGTTTAATTCAGTTTTTGCTGATGAAGAACATACCAGTAGGTACACAGTACCAATTAATGTACCATCGATTTATTGCATTTTTTTTATTCCTCAGTGGAACAGCCAGACCTACAAAACGTATTTCTTCCAAATCGGTGTCGTCTCCTTCGGCAAAGGTTGCGCGCAGGCCGGCTTCCCAGGAGTGTACTCCAGGGTCACCAACTTCATGCCCTGGCTGCAAGAGAAAGTGCTCGGGCACGCGTGACAACCCTGGTGACTCGACTGATGTGACTGTAATTTAATATTGAGTGATTAGTTTAAGAAACTGAATGTGATTTTGAAGTGAATTTATCGTTAACAATTATGTATTTTTAACCTATATTTTCGGACATTTTTTAAAGAATCATATAGTTGAATCGCTCGTGGATTTGCGCCATAACTGCTTGGAAGTTATACTTACATGGTTAATGCTCCTTTAGAATCGCTATAGTAATAAGTACCCGAAGAAATTTTGCTATTGCAATTTCAAAATATTCCAAACTTTTTTTTTTTACACTCCAAAATTTTCATCAAGAGTTTTTATTATTTTGTGTGTGTTTTAGCTTTGTTACATTTTGTTTTTTTATTATTATTATTTCAATCTGATAGCGTTATCTCCCAGTGTTACCATTAGTAATTATTTTTAATTATGTATTAATGTGATCAACCAAATACTTCTACATCAACGTAATTTACTTCTCTGGGACCATATAATCAATAAATGAAAAGAAAACAATGGTTGGAACTGTGTCGACGATTGCAATATTTGTTTGTGTTGTATTAATTATATTTTAATGTTAATAAATAACATAAATCTTTAATTAAATTTTTTACCCATTATAAAGTCTTATTATTTATTCCTGGGCTGGTGACCTTTACCTCAAGGTTGATGAAACTATATAGGATAATTTGGATGTACCTAAATAAATATAATAAGATCAAGGGACTCTCTTGATAGTAGTTGCTACGACTTGAGTTACGATTGTTTTGATTGAAATTACAATACCCACAATTCTTAATTCCCTACCTTTTATTTACCTACTGCTCTGCGCTCGTTCATTCAAAATACAAATCCCTTTGCAGTCTTCAGCCTTCCATTTTCAAATTTGTCATTTTTTAAGCCTAGAAGATCCATAGCCAACAAATAAAACAATATAGATAGTACCGGTATTGTACTTGGATAATTATCGATTGCCAGCTGATAACAATGGAGTATTGATAGCAAATCTGGTCACACACGGTCGCAGCTAATCGATAAACACACGGGAAGTGAATGTCTATACCGCTAATTATGTGATTTAAAAATGTTAAACAATAAATCTGGTAAGTCGATTTTATTATCGGGGTCCATGAATAAAATCGTTTATTTTATTCGTGTTGTTCAGTACTTTGTAACTGGATGGGCAATATTGGGTTTTTCCATTTTCCCGGGCATTTGACGTCAGACAGTGACTGTTTGTGCAAATTAAAGCAAAACGTTTCTTGATTCTTGACAATGTGTTACGCTGACCCTACTTCAAATAAGCCTAAGGGCAGATAAAAAATAAATTTGCCTTCCTCCGTCTTGAATGTTTACTATCGCTTCATAGTAAATTTTTACTGGAATCTGATAAACAGTTTTACGTGTTACTGGGAAAATTAAATGGTGCTACAATAGTGTTAGGTAGTACCTACATAAATATATTTTTTGTAGTTGTATGTAATATTTGTTTTTATTATGAGACTGCGACAAATACTATATATAGTTCAGCCCAAATGTAATGAGATATGTTTTAGTCGCCAGAATAAGGAGTTGCTTTTGATACGAAATGATCCTGAAAGGCAACGCATGAAACGCCATTGTGGTGGGTTTTCCCCAAGTTTATTGTGCTCCGGTCATATAATTATGTTACCTATACGTACAGTTGATTTTAAATTTACTTTAAAAACAGATTTTTATGTGTTTTACTATCAGCCAGGGAAATCTTTTTTTGTTTTGCATGTTTCTTTTATGTAGGTATTATTATCTTTTGAGTGTGCATAAAAACTGTATGAATAAAGGTTAGTCTCAGTGCCGGATTAGCCCATAAGCAAATTAAGCAATTGCTTAGGGCATCACGTCTTGGGGGGCACCAGAAACAGCAAAAAAAATGCTAGCACATAAAAGTAAAGCTGTTTGAAAATCCGCGCGATTAAAGACTGATGTTAGTTCACTTATGGTAGGGGGGCTCCATAGGCATGAATTGCTTAGGGCATCAAGTTCTCTTAATCCGGCACTGGTTAGTCTAAGGAATAAAGGTGAACGCAAACTTATCCGAGCCGAACGCGTCGAACGAGTCGAACGAAACGAATTTTAGAATTCTGTATATGAAACCTCATGAAATCTCGCAGACTTCCCCGCATCGAATCGTCCATTTCGTCATGTTGATTTCATTGAGATTTTCTATTCAGTATCAGCTCGGAGTCTGGAATTTGTGCCCGATATGGCGATAGGCTCGACCCCTATCACATCATGGGACGGAATGACGGCGAAAAGTGGGTGCACTAGTTGCGCCTCTGCCTACCCCTACGGGGATAACAGGCGTGAGTGTATATGTATGTATGTATGTAATCACAATGCAGTGATTGTATGAATTACACCTTCAATATGCTTTTGAAACCCCTATCCGCTGTCCTCCAAACATCTAAGTAAAGTGAATTATGTGAACCAGGACGCAAGGCTGCGCTAAGCTCAACCGAATCAAATACAAAGTAATCGACTTAATACTCAAGCTCACAAAAGCGCAGAAATATTCTACTACAAAGATGTAGTCGAAGTAGTAATTTAAGTAATCTGTTACTAAGTAGTAATTGAGTCAAAACACTTCTTTTGTAAATCTGATTTTAGCCTGCATTCAACAAACTGCAGAGTTAAGTTCTAACTTAGAAACTTGTTGGGATAGTATATTGTGTCCTTAGGTCCTCCAAAGTGGCTTAAATACTGAACTAAATTTCTAGCAACGAAATGAAAAGCATATAGGTTGCCTATTGGTAATCATCTCAACTGAAATGAAAGCAACATCAAATAAATCTCGACAATAATACAGTCTGGCGTGGCACTCCGTGCGACGTTAGATGCATAGTCTATCAAGTAGGTAGGTCATTATAATTACTAGGTAACTAAGCATAACATTATTCGTATCCTACGGCTAGTAGGTACCAGTTAGGTCGTACGTGTAAATAAGCAAGCTTATTCATTGACCGAAGCATTAGATAGAGGTGCAACAGCGATGCCCAAACTTCACCGAGCTTACAATAATTTATGAATTACTTTCTATGCTTAGACTATCTAAAAAAGACGCATCATATGCTTATTGTCATGAATAAAACAATTTTGTCACTTTGAATGCAACTAATACATAGGAAGTGCTATATACGTCATACTATAAAAGTTTATGTTAACACACACTTTAATAAATCTATAGCATTTCTCTATTTTACGCACACAATAACAGTTTTTATAAATGTGTGCTTGCATTACTATGACAGAAAGGACAGTTTATACAAGCCGCTGCAGTCGCAAGTCTCAGTTTTTATGACGTGATATGCCGGCCTATCGGCATAATATTATCCACAGTTTCTGAACAGAACCTCACACAATCCCTTATTTGAAATCGCATATATAATCACCTTAACTCACAGACCAATCACTAGAACTATTCAAGACGGCAAGTCGGCTCCTCTCCGTCACTCACAGAATAAACCTCTATCTACTTCTGAAAATACATGATGCTTTTTTCCAGTAATATTTAAACTATGGCACTTCCTGCGCACATACATCCTGACGCTCAAGCGCTTCGACCTGTTCCTGCAGGGCACGCTGCTGATCGTCATCCTGCTCGAGACCAACGTCTTGCTCTTACTCAGGAGGGACGCCACTGAGGGGTTCAACTCCGCTATTATTGAAGGTCAGGCTCAATACCCAAGTTTCATTTGGGGTACTTTTGTGGTACTAGAAATGGTAAAAAGACCTGATGTTAGGTTGGTGTGATGACCTTTTTTCTGCCACAGCATAATCTATATTCTAAATGCATTATTTCGGAAAATAAATTTACAGTTTAAGGAAATGTAATATTGATCATCCCCAGCATATAATAGTCATTATCAAATTAAACCATGCATTACCTGCATCAACTCTACGATTCAAAAGAGCCTATATAACACGTATCTCAAACACATTTTACCTAAATTCATTATTTTTTCCCCAGATCTGGTGTTATTAGTAGGAGGTGTAGTAGAGTGCGCTCTCGGAGCGATCCTGGCTTGGTGGGGCGGAAGCCGACGGCAATTCGCCCTTTCAGCGTGGCTGGCAGCCACTTCTGCAGCAGGACTGCTCGTCTTAGCCTTCCCTTACACGTACTCCAATCCTCCTAACGTTGGTAAGAAGTTTTAAAAGTAATAAATATTTTTGTTTCTTTTTCATTTTTAAACGTGATAGAAGTATGCGCTTATTTAAAAATAAAAAATCTTGAGTTCGAATGATTAGATTCTTGTATGCGAAAATCGATCTATCGTTGCGCGTCGAGCTTCGATTTAATCGTGGATCTGATACACAGCAAAGAAAATGAAGTCGGTTAAAAATTACACCATAAGACATTGAATACTCTGTAGAAAGAGCACATCGACTGTGGGCCAAAATATTGTTTCTCTTCTAAAAGTTTGTAGCTTACTTACACCTTGTTTATGGACCGCATAGTCACTTATCTATTTCCAAAATTTATATTGTCTTACACTTTTCTGTCTGTCTAAGCCTTAAAGCCAGCTAGATACAATCCATTATTGGTCTCTTTTTTACATACAAGGAACATTGATCCCACTGAACCTGATGGTCAGCGAAGTGGGGTTCAGATATGGTCGGCTGACGAAAGATGATTATTACTCGTCAGGCGACACAATTATGCCGGCCGGCTTGAACCGGATATATACAAACTGATCCCGGAACACGACACACGTGGGCTACTATAGCAGGATTTAACACCTTGTGTGGTGGTCGACTACTCCCGGGTCTGCTGCAGAAAAATTAAGAAAATATATAATTATTTGCGGGTACAGCAACAAAACATAGGTAAAAAATTAGGATTTGTCGAAAAAAGTACAAAATCCTCAATATTTCGAAAATGGTAACACTTTTATAGTCTTTTTTTCATGTCTGGTAGAGCACTATTCAAGCTATCTTTCCTTTAATTTTGTCGTACAATTTATGGGACACCCTGTGTATCCTACTACAAGAAAATTTATCTATATTACATTTAAAATGTAACTATTAATTATGTTCCTATGGTACATTAGATCTAATTATGTCAATATTACCAGCGCATTAAGGACAGCACTACATATTTTCGTAGAACAAAGAATACGATAACGAAACAAGTTTTCGAGATTACACCAAAACATAAATTATATGATTCATAATTTCAGCGAACGTACCGATTATATAATTTATAATAGTGCTCGCGGCTCTGCCCGCGTGAAAAAATTTTTCCGGGACAAAAATATTTTCCCGGGATAAAAAGTAGCGTATAGCACTCAGGAGTTATGTAGCTTCCTATTAGTGAAAGAATTTTCAAAATCGGTTCAGTAGTTCCTGAGATTAGCGCGTTAAAACAAACAAACAAACAAACTCTTCAGCTTTATAATATTAGTATAGATAATACATAATAATTAATATGACATCTTCTAATCATTGATTTATTTGAATTCCACGGCAGTTGTTGCCATTGGCTTCAATTGTATTAAAAAGTTTAGTAAAATTATCATTTGGATGAAAAATATTTTTGTAATCTTATATGACCTTTGCTAGTGATTACTATGACGTCAACGCGAACTCTGGTAGCGTCACTTCAATCACCAATTATTTTAATTATTAACGTCTATGTGATTAATTCAGCTATGATCCATTATCAGAACCCCTAATTAGTAAATATGTCATCTAGGTAGGTACGTAGCTATTTAAATTAGGACCATGGGATATACCTTATCGATTTATTTGCAGTTTCTTACTTCGAAAGTATAAATAAATGTCCACCATACCAGCCATGTATTATATACTGCCCACTAGTGAACAGGGGCCTCCTCTACAACTGAGAGGGTTAAGGTCCTAGTTCACCACGCTGGCCTAGTGCGGGTTGGTAGACTTCACATACCTTCGAAATTCATAGAACTTCTCAGGTATGCAGGTTTCCTTACGATGTTTTCCTTCACCGTTAAAGCGAGCGATAAATTCACAGAGAATACACACACAATTATTTTTAGAAAAGTCAAAGGTGTAGATATGCTCTTAAGTTTTGAACCTACGGACATTCATCTCAGCAGTCCGTTCCACTTCCAACTAGGCAACTTAATTAAAGTAGGACACTTAATTAAATTCTAAACATCCATTATCCTCTAATAACTTTTAATAACGACACAAAAAATTGTACCTATCTACAGACCAAAAAGTCAACCACTTTCGTATACTGTATATTTTTGGAGTTCAACGGTCTTCCATGCCAAACAAAGAACATTCTCAGATAGTCTCATGTTTTCTAGAGTTATGCGGCGGTGGTTCAACACCAGGATCCCAGCCTCCGCCGACGGTCGGCGTGGATGAGAACGTGTCATCCCGCACCGCCACGCTCATCCTCACCAGCATCCTCTGCGCCCTCACGCAGATCAGCATATTCGCGCACGGATTTACCTATCTCGACGACCACGAGCCGCACAATGGACCTTATTTCTATGGTAATCTATACATATATATACATACATATATACATATACACTCACGCCTGTTATCCCCGAAGGGGTAGGCAGAGGCGCAGCTAGTGCACCCACTTTTCGCCTTTATTCCGTCCCATGATGTGATAGGGGTCGCCCCCTATCGCCATATCGGGCACAAATTCCAGACTCCGAGCTGATACTGAATAGAAAAACTCAATATCACTTTGCCCGACCCGGGGATTGAACCCGAGACCTCAGCTTTGCAGTCGTACTGTAATACAACTACGCCACCGAGGTAATCTATACTTTATATTATAAAGCTTTATTTGTTTGATTAAAAGCGCTAATCTCAAGACCTACTGAATCGATTTTGAAAATTCTTTAACTAATAAGAAGCTACATTGAAATCCTCCTAGCCAGTTTTCGGCCACGGCGGCCAATCTCAACGGAGATCAGCCAGGTACGCAGGAGATATTATAGTGCACAAGTGTGTGCGCAATACACAGGTGCACTCGCTATTCCTTCACTCTCATAGTCCGGTGAGACGGCAATCCGACATGACCGGAGAGAGATCAAGAAGCTACATTACTGTAGTGCTGTAGGATTTGCTTCCTAGAAAGAATATTTCATACGAACGGAGCCGCGAGCGAAATAGCATATTATAAATGACGTCGTTAGTTATTGTAAACAAACAATCGACTCGCATATGATTTTTTTTGCGAAATAAATTGCCACTGAAAACTTTCAGGCTTGAAAATAGCTTATTTTAATCCAAGATTGGTTTTGTGTTCTAAATTATAATATCAGTAGGTATATGAATCACAGCACACGAACTTGACAATGCTCAGACCTGAACTTATGATCTGTGCCAACTAGGGTATGCGCCTTGACAGTATCAAGATCTTTTTTTTTATTGCCTCTGATGGCAGACGAGTTTACTACCCACCTGTAAGTGCTCACCGATATTCATAGATATCGGGAATGATAGGGACACAGCCAAACCTTTCTTAGTTGTTACCGTAAAAACTTCTTAAACACCGTTTTCCAGGTATTCTGATCTCCATCAGGCTGTCCCTCGGTCTGAGCGCCCCGAACTGGCTACGAGCCAGCTCTACAAGTGACGACTGGTGGGAGGCGCACTTGTCGATATGCATGCTAACACTCATGTTCGCGATACTTTTCACTCTCTTCCCGAAGAAGATGCCACAGTGGGAGGATGAGGAGATCCTCGTTAACACTCGTAAGTTTTGTTTTCTGTTTAGATTTCGTTTAGAGCAAATAGTTAGTTGTCTAAACTTGGTTCGCAGGTTAATGATTTACAGATTTGAGAACCAGGACTGAGAGACCGAAAAGGTTTAAAAAATATGAAAGAAATTTAAGAAATCATTTGATATCCATTCCATCATCGTAGATGAAAAATAGAAAGGGTTTTTTTTTTATTTAATCCCTAAAGGGAATATAATCTATCATCCAGTCAATTACGATAATACATTGATAATGTCATGTAGATATCACCGTAGACTGTAACCCTCTAACTCTTCCTTTTAAACCACTTATGGTATTACCAAACAATACAGTTTAAAGTACCATATTACGGTCCTAATTTTCGTTAATATATTGCTTCTCAAAGTATACCTACATACAATAAGTTATCTACTTACTAGAGTTCCTGAGCGACGATAGCCTAGTTGGGAATGGAACAGTCTGCCGAGATAATGTCCGGAGGTTAAAAACCCAAGGCACACACCTCTGAATTTTCGAAGTTATAGGTGTATTGTTTATCAATTATCGTTCGCTTTTGCGGTGAAGGAAAACATCGTGAGGAAACCTACATACCTGAGAATTCTCCATAAGAATTTCGAGGGTGTGTGAAGTCTGCCAACCCGCACTAGGCCAGCGTGGTGGACTAAGGCCTAAACCCTCTCAGTGGTAGAGGAGGCTCGTGCTCAGCCGTGGGCAATATATAGTACAGGGCTGATTGCATTTCATTGCAGAGTTGCTGCCATCCCTGGGTCGTGTGGCGCGCAACAAGGCGATAGTCCTGCAGACCGGCGCCCTGGCGTGCTTGACTATATCTGTGTTCGGGTTTGTCACCTATGATACGGCTTATGTACAAGTACGTTCTTCTTTTACCTAGACATATTCCAATGCGGGTTTTGGGCAACATTCCGTTGACAGAGGGAAAAAAGCGACTGCCTTCGTGGCGTAGTTGCATTGCTGCGACCACTGCCCTGTGTTCCCGGGTTCGCATCCCTAGTCGGGCAAAGTAATTTTTTTTGCTCAGTAACAGCACGGAATCTAGAATTTTTGCCAGATATGGCGATAGGTTCGTCGCCTATCACATTATGGAAAAAAAACTTGGCGCAAACTGGTTGCAGCTGTGTCTAAGCCTTCAGGGATAAAAGCGTATCGTGTGTATGTACACACAAACATGTGTGTATGTACTTTTTTACTTTTGTTACGTGACCTAGGAATTTAACCTTTCCGGCTTCGTTCATCAGTCCACTTATATATACGCTGCCAAATGCCGATATTTAAATTCCACAATATTATAAACCCTTTACTATGGTAATAAAGTTATTACTTTCCTTTTCAGGCGAGATTCAACATAGAAGGTATACGGCAAGATCCAAGAACCTCGAGAACTCTGACTGATGTGTTTCGTTCTTTTGTCATCATATTCTTTATTATGGTAAGTGATATGCCGAAATAAATCGCTTCCTAACCATTGCGCTGACTTCAACAACCATGGCATTATTGTCATAGCATTTGAGTCACCGCTCTATATTTTAACAATGTTTTAATACTAACCTTAGACTAGCAAGTTCCCGCAGCAATAGATCCAAGAACTTCCCGATGCGTACAAGCGCCATTTCGAAAAGTCTACGCATGCAACCACAAATTCTGCAAACTTAAAGATTTGCAAAGCGACCTTGATCTTATCGATAATTGGTGCACCGAGAATAAGATGTTTTTAAATATAGAAAAATGCTTTATTATTTCTTTTACTAAGAAATTAAACAAAACTACATTTACATACTCACTGAAAGGTCATGTTCTCGAGAGAAGAACCGTCGCAAAAGACCTTGGTGTCTTATTCGATGATAAACTTTCTTTTCGAGACCATTACGACCATATCATCAAAAGAAGTTCACAAACATTAGGGTTCATAGGCCGCATTCCAAAGATTTTAAAAATCCCTACAGTCTTATTTACTTGTATAATACTTTGGTCAGAACACTTTTGGAGTATGGGGCAGTCATTTGGTCTCCATTTTATCACACACACATTAATCGCATCGAAAAGGTCCAGAGAACTTGCTTTAGGATAGTTTGCTTCAGATTCAATTTACACAGAAAGTTTAAATCTTACGAGGAACGGTTGGCTCATTTTCATGCACTGTCATTAGAAACAAGACGCTCCGTTAGTGATTTTGTGTACTTGTACAAAATTATTCATTCAGTCATAGATTCTCCGGCTTTGCTGTCCGATTTAAGTATTAATACTAATTACAGAACCCGTAAACCCAGCGTTTTCTGCCTTAAAATATTTCGAAATAATACGTCTTATTTCAATCCCATTGTTCGTATGTGTCGGCAATATAATGAACTAATGAATAAGAATCCCTCTGTAGACTTATTTCATAGCAATAATATCACCGCTTATAAGAATCTAATCCGTAATGTCCTTAATGATTTAAGTTAAGACAAATTTATCATCAATTTAACTTTGTCATGCACCACTTTATTTTAACTTTTGCTTGTATTTTGTTTGTATTACAATTCACAAACTTATTTTGAACATTACTTTTTATTATCAGTTATGTTTAGTTAATTTTACCTTTGTTGTCTCGTTAACACTTAATATTAATTCCGGAACACAAGTTTTTGGGTTATAATTATGTTAAAAAACTTCAAACATTTCTATATATTATATGTGCCCGATTGTAACCTGTTTTGTGTGTAATAAATAAAATAAATAAATAAACAATACACACGTAACTTTGAAAAGTCAGAGGTGTGTGCCGTGGGTTCCGAACCTCCGGACATTGTCTCGGCAGACCGTTCCATTCCCAACTAGGCTATCGTCCACTATTTCTTTTTGCCTTCTAGATATTCCGTGTCCGATTCTCAGCGCGGCGGCGGGAGGGCGTGAAGGCCGGCACGGCGGCGCGCGTGGGCGGCGTCGTCTGTGTGTTTGTGGCGACATTCTTCGTCGTGTTGGCAGCCGTGAGTTGTGATATCGGGGAAATCGAAGGGTTTGGGCTGACGGAGTACATTCAACCTGCGTGCAGTGCTCAATGCGGGTAAGTTTTAAACGTAGTCACCAGCATGAATATCTGTACAAAATCGAAATTTCAAATCGGCGAAAAAAATTCTTCGTATGAAGTAAAGCAAATCTCTTTTATTTTATTTTTGTGATAAGAAAAAAAAGATTAGTAAGAACACAAGAGTATGTAGGCAATTTGAAATTTTGAATTTGTTCACCTACTTATGCTGGTGACTGTGCATCTTCGTGTTATGTGGTAGGATATCAATGTCCCCCTGGACAAGGTATACAAGGTATAGAACCCGCCATAGTGATTGTCATAAGTCGCATTCCAGGATCCGGTTTCAAACAGGCTGGCATTACTGTGTCGACATCTGAACATTGTAGTTAGCTTAGGTATTATTAGGATATCTATTCAAACGATTATGTACATCCAGATGCAGTTCAGAGAGATACGGCTTCAGCCCAGTGTGCGGACTGGATTCGTCGACATCGTTCTTCTCGCCGTGTAACGCTGGCTGCTCGGAATACGAGGATCTTATCGGATTTATGTGAGTTGATTTCCCGCGTTAATGTAGGTAAAGACGGTAGATGCCACCTTAATTATAGGTACAAATGGCAAGCTTGAACGGACAGCACCAAATGAAAATTAACATTCCTATTATGACAGAACACAGTAAGATAGAAAAATACATCACGTCATAGAGAGCACTAATAGGATTAGGCTTAAAAACCAATCTTTCCCTAATCGTTGATGTCTCATCCTCTCTCAGTGGCCGTCCTGAGCCGAGGTTCGTAACCCGTTAGTGGGTTGCCCTCAGCATGGTCACTTAATTCAAAGGGTTGGGAGCGCCTTCTGCGTTCACCCTAAAGACCGGTGTGGCCAGAAAAGCCGACTCACGTCAGGATACTGGCAGTAGGGCCATTAACAAAAATCATAGAGAATAGGCTGGTGTTATTATAATAGGGTAGTTTCCTATGTTTGATTTTGTGCATTATTTTATATGTAACAGAACAGAATACGAAAACTAAATTCTTCTGTAAAATCAGCATCAAAATTGGTTGACAACTAAAGCAGATATTCATATTTGAAATATTGTTGTGAGCAAAAGTGGGGACGTGGTGGGGATATCGCTTCATTTGTTTCGCATGCAAGCAGCGTATGACTAGCGACACTCAGTGACGTCACATTCTGCCGTGTCCGTTATCTGACAGATGCTCCTTCCACCAAACTTTAAAGCTTTATAACTCGTTTATTAAATCTTGTATTTTAAAAACTGCCTCCGTGGCGTAGTTCTATTACAGTACGACTGCAAAGCTGAGGTCATGGGTTCGATCCCCGGGTCGGGCAAAGTGATATTGAGTTTTTCTATTCAGTATCAGCCCGTAGTCTGGAATTTGTGCCCGATATGGCGATAGGCTCGCCCCCTATCACATCATGGGACGGAATAACGGCGAAAAGTGGGTGCACTAGTTGCGCCTCTGCCTACCCCTTCGGGGATAAAAGGCGTGAGTGTATATATATGTATGTATGTACTTGGTCTTGTCAGCGTGTACCACAACTGTTCGTGCGGAGTGCAGCGCGCGGTGCGCGGCGCGTGCACGCTGGACTCGTGCCGCGTCGTCTTCGGCGTCTACCAGGTCTTCTACACGCTCATACTCGCTGTCTCGGGTTCGTACTATACTCTTGTTGTTTACGTAAAAAAAAAATGATAAAAGACATACGCTAAGTTTCTTGGTGCGTCTTCTCAGGTCTGTGGGCTTTTTCGAAGCACCGGTAGAATCTTTTAGTAAAACAACATTGTGAAAAATGACGTGTAAAGGTGCCCTTAGGGGCCTAATCTATACTAATATTATAAAGCTGAAGAGTTTGTTTGTTTGTTTGTTTGTTTGTTTGTTTGTTTGTTTGTTTGTTTGAACGCGCTAATCTCAGGAACTACTGGTTCGAATTGAAAAATTCTTTTTGTGTTGAATAGCCCATTTATCGAGGAAGGCTATAGGCTATATAACATCACGATGCAACAATTAGGAGCGAAGAAATAATGGAAAATGTGAAAGAAAACGGGGAAAATTATTTATCCTTGAGGGCTTCCATTGCGTGCGCTGCGAAAACGGTTCAAGAGACCAAAAATATATGTATGAAAGAATTATTCCTCTTGAAATGATCTAAAAAAATGTCCTCGAGAGTATATGTCTATCTTTTAAGTTTAACTCACTAGAACCGTTTTTATGGTAATCAAATTTGGTCGAAATGAATGCATTATTTGTTAAAGTTTTATCAACGTCATAGTCATAGAGTGATTCAACGGGAAAGTTTTTATGTACTTTTAGCCCGGAAAAACTTAATAACGCGGGCGAAGCCGTGGGCAAAAGCTAGTTACTGAATAAATTAATTGAATTGAATATGCGTGTGTGTGCAGTTCTTGGGATTGTGTACAGAGATAAATAAAACTTGGGAAGACACTAACTGAGTTTATTTCACTTGATTAAATTATAAGGTTACAATTCCAATACTATAGCGTAGTTACTTAATTGCGCGTGTGTGTCGATAGTGGGGTCTGCAGAACAACTGACGGGTAACTCGCACCGACTTACAAGCTGCAGTCTAAACATATGCGTCAGCGTTCCCGACATTCTCTAATTCTTAGAAGCATTATTCTTCTCTTCGGCGTCTTCAGCCTTTTAAAGTCCACTGCTGGACATGCCTCCCACAGATTTCCAAACGAACCTGTTGTTTCAACGTATATTTTTAGGCAATGTTTTATGATAAACACATTTTTAAACGCAACTCCAAGTTACAACCGAATAGTTGCTGAAGATAATAAATAATTATTCTGTCGCCTCGATGGCGTAGTTGTATTACAGTACAACTGCAATGCTGAGATCTCGGGTTCAATCCCCGGGTCGAGCAAAGCTATATTGGGTTTTTTTATTCAGTATCAGCGCGGAGTCTGGAATTTGTAGTCAATAGGGCGATAGGCTCGCCCCCTATCAAATCATCGGACGAAATACGCCCGGCGAAAAGTGAGTGCACTAGTTGCGCCTCTGCCTACGCTTTCGGGATAAAAGGCGTAAGTGTGTATGTATGGATGTATGTCGATAAGAATGTACAATCAAAAAAGTGTATGCTTGACCACCTGGATCTAAATAAGTCGCTTGCGCATCGTCTGCCAGCAACATGCAAGTTACAACTAAAGTAGACATTAAGAGTTACCTATCTGCCGTTTCTTTTGCACATGTCCGAAACGATTACGCCTGTGTGATAAAATTTGAAAAATGAGAGTTTAGTCTTAAGAAAATGTACTAGCACCAAATCGGGTGATTGTACATATGTATTTGCAGGAGCGGCGTTCATGATGCAGATCATGGTGATCGTGCGTGCTGTGCGTAGGATCGACAAGCCTATAGCCATGGGATTCTCTTCCGCCGTCATTGCGTTGGTTTCCTTCGTGCTGGGTAAACTGCTCTACATGGTTATAAGCTGTAAGTATATGTAACATCCAGTATCGACTTTGGGGAGGAGATGGGGGGTAGGGCTGCGCGTTCGCCAGATCTCAGGGAGGCGCTGAGGTTTAGGGCCGTCACAATCTCTGGCTAGAATGTCATCATGGACGTTATACTATTGTCTACAATGATACGGTTGGGAACTAAAAAAAGTAATTATCCATACTAATATTATAAAGCTGAAGAGTTTGTTTGTTTGTTTGTTTGTTTGAACGCGCTAATCTCAGGAACTACTGGTTCGAATTGAAAAATTCTTTTTGTGTTGAATAGACCATTTATCGAGGAAGGTTTTAGGCTATATAACATCAGGATGCAATTATTAGGAGCGAAGAAATAATGGAAAATGTGAAAAAAGCGGGGAAAATTATTCATCCGTGAGGGCTTCCATTGCGTGCGCTGCGAAAACGGTTCAAGATACCAAAAATATATGTATGAAAGAATTATTCCTCTTGAAATGATCTAAAAAAATGTCCGCGACAGTATATGTCTAATCTTTTAAGATTAACTCACTAGAACTGTTTTTTATGGTAATCAAATTTGGTCGAAATTAATGCATTATTTGTTAAGAGTTGTATCAACGTCATAATATTAATCTTTATCCAAACAAATGTGTTGGATAGAGTGATTCAACGGGAAGGTTTTTATGTACTTTTAACCCGGAAAAACTTATTAACGCGGGCGAAGCCGTGGGCAAAAGCTAGTATTTAATAACTTTTGCGGAGTGGAGACGCTCTCCAGCACGGAGTTGCCAGGCGAAAAACAAATAGGTCAACTCTTTCACATACGTATTGTCAAGAATGCTTGCGGAACGTTTTTTCTTTTGTTAGAGTATGGCGTATTTACTTTTTGAATATCATTGCCTCTACCAAAGGGGAAACATGCCGTGATTTCTTTGACTGTCCTATTCCAGATCTAACATGCGGCTACTCCCACGGCGGCTTGTGTCTCCTCCACAAGCCGTTGTTGTGGACGATGTGTGCCGCGAGCAGCTTGTTCGCGCTGGCGTCGGCCGGAGTCAGCTTGCTCGCGAGCAGAGAGCCGTCAGAACCCACCACCGACTTGTGATATTAGATTTAGTTATTTATTGATTCTTATTTTTATATTATGATTTTTTATACATGTCAATGGCCATGTAGTGCCTGGTTAATGATTTTATATTTTTATAGAATCCTGAAAAAGAAACAGTCGAGGGCGGGACTCGAACCCACGACCTCCGGCGTACCGTGCCGGTGCTCTTCCAATTGAGCTACCTCGACTCTCGCCATCCATTGCCAATTTCAGGATCCGTATTTAATTCTCTTAAAGGAGATGACCAGCGACATCTGTTAGCAGTTATTACAAATACTAACTCATCGTCGTGGGTTCGAGTCCCGCCTTCGACTGTTTCTTTTTCAAGATTCTATAAAAATATAAAATCATTATTGATTCTTGTTTTATTTAACCCATCAAACCCCGCTTAGTATATTGATGTATGAGAAAACCATATATATATGGACGCCGGGGTCCGTAGCGGGACTTGACTAGTCCATTTACTAGTCCAGAGTATGGTTTGAGATAGGCGATATCATAGGAAGGAACACATGGGTGATTTTTTAAATAAAACTATTTTACGGAATTTATCGCGGTTTTTTAATTTATACTTTCTCCCGATGTTTCGAAGGCTTTTCAGCACTTCGTGGTCACGGGGCGGACTGAGGTGTAGGTGGTCCGAAAAGTTAATGTTACAAATCTACCTTAAATTTACATTTATACAATATAAAGGTGTTAGTACATTGTTTGCGGTCCGGTCTACGCAGTAAGAGCTCACAATGTCTTGAGGTCTGGCAGCAGGTCTTTTGAGGCCCGATTTGATTAGATGTATTACCGGGTCCCAGGCTTGTGCAAGTTTCCAACCATCTTCTCTATTGAAATTGGGATGTTTTTTAATTTACATGTGGATGGTGATAGACCTATAATCGGACTGAATACACATGGTGAAAAGCTGCCTTGGTTGTACCTCTGCCTACCCCTTTGGGGATAAAAGCGTGATGTTTTATGGACTGTTGGTACATGGGACATGTTTTAATTAAAGCTATTTCCCACTTGATACTTGCCTGATCTACCTTCGCAGTGACCTCGGAAGGTCTTTGATTCAACTTACAGGCAATCAAGGCTAGTATTTTTTGATTCGAGAAATGCGCAAGTTTCTTTAATTAACTTCTTTGACGATTAAAGAAAATTCTTCACACCAGTCTACAAATATTTTATACAGGGTCATTTTTACATTACGTTACTAAATGAAACCACATATTCGTCTATACCTCTGCTAACATTATGCCAAAAATCATCAATGAATAACGAATACTTTCGCCAAAAATCCCGGTTATAGTATTCCAATTTCTTAGTCATTATGTGGTTTAGTGCAAATATGGTTTCTGCGTAAGTGTATTTCTCACTGAAAGTGAGTGTTGCTGCTGCGAGGAATTCTACTAGAGCAGTCATAGTGGAATTAGGGTCTGTAAACTTAAAGTTACATTTTATTGATATTTATTTTGTTCGAAACGTACACTTTTTTATTTTACATCATTGGTTAAAATAACTTAGTGGAAAGTGTTATTTTCAACAAGATAAGTATGTGGTTTCATTTATTAACGCAATGTCAAAATGACCCTGTATAGATAATCCAATCTCTTCTAGACAATATAAGTAACTCATACAAGGGTAAAAAATAAAAAATGATATTCATTTTAACAAATTTATTGCATTCCATTACTAGAATGGCACACGTTTCGGTAAACTACGTATAAAGAAACCCACCAATTGCACACCAAATAAATCGTACCAAAATAAATTCATATAAAAATCATATAAAACTATGTTTTTACAAGCATTCGTATAATTAACGTCAAAAATATTGTATTACATAATAATATAGTAAAAAAAAAATATGTTAAATACCAGGAACTTACATCTTACTAAGATCGCGTTCAGATGCGAGGTGTTTAACGCGTGTTTCCACGCGTTCACTAACTTGATACTATTTTTTACGCGTGTTTTGACCTAAATAATGTAATTGATGATCACGAACGCGCTCTTAATAAAATAGATGTACGCAATGTGCCAACGCATAATATTGTGCAGAATAAAATAAACAAAAATGGCTTCCGTAAGTACAGATTAGTAAAATTAATTGAGCATTTTAATAATATTATAGTAATTAAAAACTATAAAGCAAATTTTTTTTTTAAATTCTTATCTGATATGATTAACAACATAAGTTCCTAGACATTTCAAAATACATATACAGTATGGTTGATATATTATAATATCTACGATTTTAATTGGTTCAAGGCTTTAATTATTACTAACATTATGCTTATATAATGAGCTGTGCTTACTCTATGTAAGAAAAATAGAATAAGTTATTTAAACACTCCAAGCTTAGTAACGTTATATTTATGAGCAAATTATGTAAATTCTACTAACTATCAAAACTATTACTAAAATCGGGAATGTATACAATGAATAAGCTTTAAGCATAAAAGATTATAATTAGAAGAAAACATTTTTAATAAATTTTATTTTTGACGCTAACTATACTACTGTAAGCTTAAATATTACCTTAAAATATATAACATCTTTGATATCCACAATTATGATAAGAAAATCCGATTAAAAAATATTTTTGGTAAGGGACAAGTCATAGCTTTAGTGATGCAATATTAAAATAAATAGAAAACTCAACTATCAAGTTGCCTTTGAACACATACATAGATAGAATTCAAAATCTCGCTTCATAAAATCATCAATGAAATAAATAATTATTAAAAATCTAGATATTATCGATAATCGAATATCGATAAATAATAATTCGCGATCATAACATGGATAAGGTCGAAGCTAGAGTTCTTTAACCCAAAGACATACAGAATCCACAAGATGCTTCCCTCCCAAAATTGGTCACTCTGTCGAAAGATATAAAGCAAAATTGCGGCCAATAGATGTCTCTTTTATTTCAGCTTTTAATGACGAAGGCGTATGCGGAACTGCATCCTGTGACGTAAATCAATTAGGATTATGATTTTTATATTTTTATGGAATCTTGAAAAAGAAACAATCGAAGGCGGGACTCGAACCCACGACCTCCGGCGTACCGTGCCGGTGCTCTTCCAATTGAGCTACCTCGACCCTTGCCTTCGATTGTTAATTTAAAGATCTGTTATTTAATTCTCTTAAACGAGATGACCAATCAATTAGGATTCTATAACAACCACTAGCCGTATAATCGTTTTAACTCTATGACACCATTTTGCCATTAACATGTATGAGAATGCAGGAAGGAAGTTCTCTATGGAAATCATGAAATTGTTGATGATTTTTTTTTACTTGATACTTGTAGTTATGAAGAGATAGTTAAATATACATTGCTAAAATCGTAACCCGCGTTTAAGTTTGCTGCAGTCGGGTAGAAATTAGAAAAGACGGATTAAATAAAATTGTAAAAATCGGAGGTCGTGGGTTCGATCCCGCCTTCGAGTGTTTCTTTTTCAGGATTCTATAAAAAATATAAAATCAAAATATATTGTAAAATATCCACTGATGGACACAGACCTCACATATCGTCGGGGATAGTGCAATACCGCGTAAGTGATAAAAAAAGGCCAATTGAGATTGATTACTACAATCAACTTACCATTGATAATACAACACTTTTTTTTAATCACTTACGCGGTATTACCCGACGATATAATTCCAGTATTCAATAAATAATTTACTATTAACCTTTACAAATATTTTACGTACATTTATCTATGTTTTATTTTTCTATTTATAATATATGTGTATAGATTAGATACGTATTGTGTACGAAATTTTTGCTTACGACTGACCATCACTGGATTTCAAACATATTTTGTAGGTTTGTTTGGCATATTTTAAATAGATTATATTTAACGAAATAGTCGTAATAGCGAATATTACAAAAGACGAAACAGTAATTTTTTTTCATTTATGGCAACATTTTTAACATTGCTGTTTTATTATTGCTTAACATCAACCATATACCTTACTTCTATAATCTATGATACAATTGTCGCAAATTCCCCACTATGAAATTAATGTTTATCGAATACCTTTTGTGATAGTCAGTCATAAACAGGTATTACAAATATATTGCTACGTACAAAAATTGTTAATGATCCAAAATACGCAGGTTGCCAGAGACAATTTTGTTTTCTAACACAGCTCCCGACGGAATGTCTATGCGGTCTCCGTGGTTCGCGATTATAATCACTGTGCCCTGGAAATAAAGACAATTTTTCAATGAAATGCGTGAGTTAATTATTGAAAACGAAAATGGACCCTATTTTAGACCGTATTTTGTAAGTGGTAGGTGCTAATCATTTTGTTATATTTAAAACATACCGGCAATTTGCAAGCAAGATGACAGACAACCCCCTTATTCTCTATGACCCACTTTTTTTATGGCATTGAATGACGAAACGAGCATGCCGTTTGCCTGATGGTAAGCAATACGACCACCCATAACCAGTAGCACCACCATCCAGCACCTTGAGTTGCAAGTACTGTGTGGCATTACACTGCGCTCGTCATCCTGAGACATAAGATGTTAAGTCTCATTATGTCCAGTACACTGGCTACAATGTCCTTCAAACCGAAACACAACAGTACATGCACACTGCTGCTTGGCAGTAGAATACAAACATTGCGGTAGTACCCACCCAGACGGACTCTTACATAGGAGTCCTACCACCAGTAATTTTTACTGCTCGTAACGTAACTCATCGCGTTTATCTATGGAAATTGGCATACAGAATATCATTTCACGCCAATTACACGAAGTTAACGTAACGCAACCACGTTACTAGTTAACACTGTCATAGAGAATAAGGATGCTGGTATTTTTCAAGTAATAATATTTCTTGTGACTTCCATACCTGCGCCTATCAGTCAGTCTTTAATCTTTATATACGTCACTTACTTTTAACCGAAAAATATACTTTATTCAAGTCAGCTGATGTCTTTCATTCAAATGTAATTTCTTAAAGATCCATATTCACTGACATCGGTGGCATTTATAACATCAAAGGATATATCTAACCTAATCCCACACATTTCACCTCTAAAACGGCAAAAAAAATCAAAACCTACCTTCAAAGCGACCCCTCTTCCAAAAGTGACGTCACCTGACACCGTCAAATGGTCCAGCTCGATCAGGTCAGGTATCGTCGCGAACCTGTTGAGGAACTCCTTGACCTTCGCGAAGTGGTTGTCACCCAGCTTCACCAGTGGAGTGGAGGGGAACATCCGCTGCGGGGACATCACTAGCGATCCGTGGGATAAGCTGTACAGGTTGGACATCACTAGCAGAAGATCTGAAGTCTTCTTTACAGGCAAGAATCTGCTTCTTGGCACATTGACTCCAATTCCGCAGTCAAAGCATTTCATAGCAGCACCAACGGCTGTTTCCAATTGGATGACGTTCAAGCCATCTGAGAGATGTTTGTTGTTGACAATAATCTCCATGTTCAAAGACCCTTGTTCTACTACTCTTTGGATAGCATCCAACTTTGCCCATAAGTTGTTCGTGTTGAAGAACTTGAACTGACTGACTGACTTGAAGTCGTCCACGTGTTCTTTAGGAACTTGAGCTATTTCGAGCAGTCTTAGCTTGTCTTCGTACTGGATGAGGGTTCCACCTTTGACATCAGCTCTTGTCTTGTCAGTCACTTCCATGACAAACTCTGAGGGGGATTTTTGCTGGTCTGGATTGAGGAGGAGGTTCAGGATGTTCAGGTCGACGGTGGCGCCTAGGTTGTCGATGTTACTAATGAAGCAGTAGGAGCGGCCTTCTTTGATGAACTTCTGAAGAAGGCCGGAGTTGTGGAAGGACTCGTAGAAGTCACCGTGACCGGGCGGGTACCAGCTGTGATTAAAAAGTAGATTCCTTTATAGCAATATACCTTGAAGAACGGCAGTAATTAAAGTATTGTTACTTAGAACCATAGTGGTTTTAGTATTAACCGTCTTAAATAAAAGGAGTTGAAGATAATGATTCATTATCCTAAAAAATTCTATTGTTGATATGCTGTTAATAGTACCGGATTAACTATGGCGTCATTATTTTACAAAAATATTAAACAGCACAGTTATTTTAGATGCTAAACCAGTGATTTCGAGTTTGTGGGATATTCCCAGATACTCTGGAACCCCGCCTAGGACTTGGTATCGCTCCTAGGATGCCCTCCCTACTCCTAAAGCCAGTACTGTACAACACTCACGCATCAATATCGTTGTGTACAAGCCCGTCCCTCGCCACAGGCAGCAGCGACTCGCGGTTGATGCGCGGGTGGCACGACTGGTTGAACGTGTGAATGTCAAGCTTCAGACCCTTGTACTTGCGGATCACCTTCTGCGTGTCCTCGTCCGTGTTGAACGAGTTCATGAGGACTAACGGTACGTTGCATTTGTAAGTTTTGTTCAGGTGCTGAAAAAGAGAGTTGAATATAAAGATTACAGGAGTCACGATAAATCATTTTCCACTTTCCATCCTCATTTCCTATCTTTTAAGGCCTATAGCAAATCCATTCTGCATATTGGAGTCCACAATATATTTGGTGGTGGTCACTTGCGATGAAGTGACCCATCGGGTCATTCGTATTCTTTTTGGTACTAAACATTTGACTTGTCTTTCTTTTATTACCTTATCTTGTAGCCAAGTAATGTTTGTTGTAACTATGCTTTCGCCTTTATTATATTCTGCTTAAAATCACCATCACCATCAGAAAAAGGATGTCCAGTACTAAACATAGGCCTCTCCTAAATTTCCCGACCTATTACTACTATTTCAATGACTACATGCTAATTTATATCATACCTCAATCTGCTGCACGGTGAGATCGAGGAACGTTAGCTCGTTCCTAACCTGTATCACCGACTTGGGTCCCTTGCAACCCATGGAAGTACCCAGCCCACCGTTCAGCTTCACCACCACTAGCTTGTCCAGCATTTGGTGGATTTTGTCCGTAGTAGGAGTAGTGAGGGATGTGTAATCGATCACCGCGCCTTCTGGCAACTTCTCGATCTTCTCCCATGTTACCGAAGGTCCCTCTGGAATTGGCAGCTGGATTTTAGCTTAAAATCTAACGGTTTGGACTGAAACTATCAAGAATCAAGGGTAATGTGAGGCTATGGCAATATTCTAGAAGTCAGAGTAGATAAAGAGGTTGGAACGATGTAAACTATGCCTGATACATAATCCAAATGATTTCTTCTCGAGTATTTAAAAACTGAAAGCCGACGTAGTAATTATCCGTTTCTGCTAATTAGCTATAGTATTTTAGCTCACTAAGCACTGTTCGGTGTAGATTGAAAGTATATTTTAACCAGTCAAATACTACAATTATACTGAATACTTTTAAATTTAAACGATGATATTGACAGTTCCGAGCCATGGATTAGTATGTAAAGTGATGTCTTGGGTGGTGTTGCTACTGTTTAGAGACGTGGAACTTACCATCAGGGATGTGATCATATCAATAATTAACACATTAGATGTATTCAACAGTAACAATAATACCCAAGAAACAATATATATTGTTTGCTGAGCAAGGAGTAAGATAAAGTAATCAATCACTTACCTACTCTCATGGTAAATTTTATCATAAAGAAACCAACTGAACTTCACACCACAAAATTCTCACTATTTGTCCTGGGGTCATAAAACTAATCGTGAAACAAAACACCAATATTTTTAACAAAACCTTGGACTCACATAAAAGATTTAATAAAAACTTGTTCTCCACCTAGCTCATGTAAGTTCTTTTCCAGATCTAGACTCATAATAGACTAATTTATCAGTACTTTAATGTAGTACTGATAATTATTATGTTTATTTTTATCAAGTTAGCAGCCTGCACGCATCCGGCGTTTCAGCAAGCCACTGTTCATGTTAAAATGTACTGTATTTTTCAAGAACTGGCAAATAGCATTACCACTTAAATAGTTGTCAATGAACCACCAATCACTATGAACTAGCGTATTACATCTACAATGAGTGTGTGGATGAAATTCCTATTTTGGGCTAAATATTTATACAACAGTCGGAAGTTCGTATGTTTCTATTCTATATTTCTAAGTACTACCATGAAATAGATAATGTTACTTTGTATGTTGATTTTGGTAGTTGATCAGCTTATAGTCTTCAATTTATTTAAACATTTCAATCAATTTCCAGCATCCTTTACGTGGCAAACCCTAAGCTGTTAAAATTCATAAAGCCCTACTGGATTGCTCTTCTTTTGATTCTAATGTAACACTATCAATCACCATAATTATCCCCAAATAGTATGCGACATTATCACTTTTCTCCAACAATATTGCAAGAATACTCACGCTCAGCCAAAAACCTGCTGAATAAATTCTTGAAGCCCTGGAATTCTTTCTCCACAAGGCTCCTCTTGGCCTCAGGGACCGTCGTGAGCAGCCTCTCCAGTTCCACCTCTAAGCGAGCGAGGGCATCGCGTTTAGTCGCCTCTTTGAAGTCCCGAGATCCTGAAGGAGTCCGCTGGTGGCTGCGAATCTAGAACATGTAGTACTTTTTTTTAGTTGGGTAAATTTTTGTTAGACTTCTGCCACAGCAGCTCCTGTAAGCCAGGATCAACTTGCGTGTATAGATATCGTGGGCGGTTTAGACCTCAGGATGCAGTTGACGTTAAGGCCGTTCTACGTTTCGCGTGAGCTTCTGAGCCCCCACAATAAGAGACGCACTAGACAGCATCGTACAGAGATGGTTGCCGCGGAGGGTACTTCTTACCACAGAATTCTGGAGCCTAGAGCTGCGGCGTGGAGGGCCACCGCGGTGTTTTGGTTGGTATGCCGGTGTACGGTGTATATAGTAGGGCTCAGCTCAGCGTACGCTCAATATTTTCCATGTCCCCGGGCGATATAACGCTGATTTATAAAGCTGATATCAATCATAAAACAATAGTAGTAGTGTAGTAGCGATCACCCTATCAAGTGACACCCGCGAAAATAATAAAGATTCGATAGGAAAAGATTTTATAGCCGCAACAAAACCTGAAGAATGAAACAGAATCTTATGATCTAAATCCTAAACCTACGTGGAGAATGAGACAAAAGATATGATGATTAATTATAAGCGTCAAACGCTACTAGTTCCTATTGAAGTTCTTGTCTTACACTACACATAGCCAGTAGCCAGGTTTCTATAGAACAAGTACTTGCACGCAGGTATGACGTCACACTTGCGTAGATTACAAAACTACCCACTTTTAAGCTCGGAGCTTGCATGCATGTTTCCACTACTTAAGCTGCATACAAAATGCACCTAGCGGGTAGAGTCTAACCAAAGCTTTGGCTTCGGCCACTTTCGGCCAATATGGACCGTTCCTAGACGCCGAAATCGAACGAAGTACCTAAATAAATAAATGTTATAATTTACAAGCGTGCAGGTCGCTTCTTGAATAAAGCCGCGTTCCCATTACAACTTATACGCAACTATGTACGACGTCACACATGTACTTGGACAATCGAAACACAGCTTTATGAAAACACGGCTAAGTGCTTACAAATATTTGGCATCTTAATTTTACTATTGACTACATACGATGCAAACCAAACGATATGTTATCAGGGTCATTACACAATAGATAACTAAGTCACCGTCTGGGTGGGTACCACCGCAATGTCTATTTACTGGAAGTAGGACTCTCATGTTAGAGTCCGTCTGGGTGGGTACCACCACAATGTCTATTTCTACCGCCAAGCAACACTGTTTAGTTTCGGTTTGAAGGGCATTGTAGACAGTATAACTACAGGACATAATGAGACTTAACATCTTATGTCTCAGGACGACGAGCGCCGTGGAATGCCACACAGTACTTTGTATCTCAAGGTGCTGGATGGTGTTTCTACTGTTTATAGGTGGTCGTATCGCTTACCATCTGGCGAACGGCATGATCGTCTCTTCATTCGATGTCATAAAAAAAAATTGTACGAAAATCCGTAGAGCCGCCGGTTCACCTCGGTTTTTCTGACATAAACCAAGAGGACTTTAATTTATACAAAAAATGTACAGAGTCTATTATATCCAAAATACAGCGTGACTTGCAAGTTGCAAATTACTATTATACTTCGGCTTCGTCCTCGAGATTAGCATGAAGAGAAGATACAGAACACATGTAGTACGTGTCCTAGTGGTACGCCTTTGCACTTTATTTGAGACTTATTTTTTTTTTTTTTTATACTTTGGTCACACCCAACCTGTCAAGAGAGATTCATTCGCGTTTTAGTGCGTCGCCGTATTGCACGTTAAATTAAAGTTATTCTTAATCTATTGCTCATCATGGATTTTAAGTGTAATAGAATAGAAGAACATGGAAATTACTTCTATTTGGTACAGAAAATAGAAGATTACCTAAGTGATGAACATTGTTCCCGTTCTCCGAGACTACCGACATAATGAAAAATACCACACAGGTAAAACGGTTAATACCAAAACCTTATTATTGTTCTGTTTGTGTACCAGGCCAGAATAATGTTGAGGGCAGTTACTTTGCGTCTGTCTCCTATTTACATCGATAATATTAATATGGTCCCTGAGCAATTTATTTTGCTATTTCGGTGTAATAATTACGACTGTTTCCTTCTTACCATGGTACAATTTAAATTTATCAGAAGGCTAAAGTTTCTGAGGGGCATTGCCCTAATTACACATTTTTTCAATCTACCGTCGTTATGCTAAATTCTGTTACCCGGGTCTGCGTGCTACACATGGCGGTTGTCACTACCCGCAATTGATGCTTGCGATCAGTATTGTACGACTGGTTCTTATGTATAATGTTATGTAACAGTATGTTAGTACCATCAGTGGCGGCTTTAAGGAGTGGAAAATACCCTCCTTCGGCAATCGGGAAAAAAGGCCTTGCTAACATCTGCCGGCCAGAGCCTTACAATATTAGGGCCGCTATTATCTACCAGTAGATAACGAGCACCGCTTGAAAAATATCAGCGCAAGCGGCGCAGTGGATTGACGACTCCTGACAACGTGACGCGATGCACCACTGCACCACGTCGCCATGTGCTGGATATTACGAAATATCAATTTAATAGCATAAAAGACAATTATGTCTGGTCATGATTTAGCAACGTCTTAAATGCTTAATGACCTACAACAGCACAGTATGTGTTAAATGATAAGGAGTCGATCTAAGAACGGAAAATCCAGCAGCAACGAGGTACTGCCATTTGAATTCACCGAGAACGGCACGGAACAGGATAAGTTGCAGGTAAGTGATCTGAGTTAAAAAATCGTAGTCGCTCGCAATATAAATGATCACAGAATTATATACTAAGGTTTTTTGGCCTTATGTCTTGTGTCTTGGGTATGACCGAATATGTCACTATTTTGATGGTATAAAATCACTGTTTCAAAATGCAAGAATTAAATAGTAACCGTCGCGGCGCGTCTCCGAAGTGAGGTAGCTGCAAAATATGCTGTACTTATTATAAAGTTAAGCCTCCATAAAGCAACCTGCCTAAACCAACATGGATAAATTAGGCGAATAGATTAGAATATTTTAAAATAAAATGACACAGATCCCAGAAACGTGACTATAATTTAGTCCAACCGGAACTTAGGCGTTCCGCATTTTACTCTTTGTATTTAATTGTTTCATTGTATACTTACTTTGATCTGTGGGTTGTCTATAAAGAACATAGAACTTTATTATATTTCAAAATGATCATGTAAATCGTTATTTATCTACCACCATGCCCCAGAAGCGGAAAAAGAGTTTCCCTCAGAAATATTATGATCTGTCTATATTGTTTGATTGCCTTAAGGAACTCGTTACGATTTTTTAGACTCAGAATATTTATTAAGTCTTTCACATGCACAGTTACCGAAAAGAAACACCTTTTAATATGTGAAAACATTGGTATTTTACATTAAAAATAATCGACAATGGTGTTAGCGGTAACGGACCGGGCGAGTAATGGCGCGCGCATGGCGTCGGCGGAAGTTCCCGCTGCTCCCAACTGGCGAACGCGTCGCGCTGGCGAGCTCGGGGCTCGCCACAACTGCGTGTGATTGGTTGATTTGGAAACTGTTTTTTGACCGGATGTTATAAGTGTTCTTCCTGGCAAAATTAATTTGCCTGCTAAATATCAATACGCTTGCTTACACTGGCTCTAACTTAACTGGCGAATTGTGGAGTAAATATATTAACACTTGTGCCTACACCTTAAATAGGAAAAGGCGTGATAATATTATGTTTACATGTACACCATTATTATTGTTAATAGCTTTTGCTCATGATTGCGCCCGCGTTGACATTCCTTCCTGGGATAAAGAACAGCCAGTAGCACTCAAAGATATTTTAACTACCTGTTTTTTCAAAATAGGTTACTTAATTTTTGAGTTTATTTATTACAAACAAATACGAAAAGAACAAATCTTTTCTCGTTATTATTTTAGTGACGTATTCTTGTTTGTAACATACAGTCTTGCGATAATTTTCAAATATCATTAATTAGTCGTCAACTCAATATTTATTAATATACCTACAATTGATTCTAAGATAAAATATAATAATAATATAGTACTTACATTTATATTATAGCTCCTCCCTCTCTTTCAAATTTTGCCGTGCCCGACAGGGACATTATGTACCTGACTATATTGTTAAAATGTAACACATTTTTAACCGACTTTCAAAAAAGGAGGAGGTTCTCAATTCGTGTGTTTGTATTTTTTTGTAACCAATAATTGTGGCAAATAATTGAAAATTGAAATTGAGACGATGCTATCGATCATCGGTAGCGCCTCAAAATTTGTTCAGATGCCTGAACAAAGGGGGAGGGGGGGGCTGCATGAAGGTGAGTCGCAGCTAGCGGAGAGTACAAGAATGAAGAAAGCAGCGCATAATATTATTTCAAGTTATTAGCTACCGTGAGGGACGAGTACACTGGTTGCGCCTCTGTTCCCCCTTTAGGGATAAAATCTCTGAGTCTATGTATGTATTTATTTTACGAATTCTACAAAACCTACTCTATGTATAGGCGTAACTAACGCAGTCAGAAGGTTGACTGTCGCTATGATGATATTTTATAATATTTAACGCTTTAACTATTTTTAATAAAGCGTTATAAAGTACTCCGGTTTTACTCTTGAGATCTAAGCTTCCGTGGTGTTTTTCTTCTTGGAAACGTTCACTAACAGTAACAATAATTCTGTCATATTCTCGCAGTCGGCAAGTGTCAATTCTGTTTGTGACAAAAAAAAAAAAAAAAAAAAATTGTGGATCGGTCATATAAAATGACACATTGCTCAATTTTTGGATCCAACTACTCCAATAAGTAGCATTCGCTACGAGTTCCACACATCAAAATGTGGTCTTTATATAAAGGTTGAAATGTCCATTTCCTAATAATAATTTGCCTAGGAGTTAATCTTCAACTTGGTATGTTTGTGGCAGAGTTGGTATCATCTATTCAAATGATACTCCAATTGCATTTCAAGTTTTAATATTCTAATATTGATAAATAATATAATTTGATGACAGATCTAACATGTCTGTTTTAAGAAAATATCTTTGTTTTGTTGATTGTAATTATTAATTAATAATGTTACCGTGAAGGAAAACATGGAGAGGAGGCCTACATGCTTTAGAATTCTCCATGAGGATCTCGCGAATATGCGGAGTCTGCCAACTCACGGTAGGCGAGTGTGGTGGACTGGGACCTGAACCCTCTCAGTTCAAGAGGAGGACCGTGCTCGGCTGTAGGTGATATATAATACAGGGCTGATTGCATTGCATTGTTACCGTTAATTAAGTTTGTTTTTCCAGAACATTTCCCTTATGCCAAGGCTATTGTTTAAATATTTTTAAGTGCCTATACTATAGCGGCTATATATAGCCACTATCCAAAATAACCATTTGTTGAAGGAAATTAAAATTTTCTTAGAACCAGATCTTATTACTGAAGGCATAATATAATATTTTTTATAGTTTACTCGGAATTTGCTCAAATAATCGCTAATATAATATTGGTAATATAATATCTTTTATGACAAAATGAATTCATAAAAATTAAGTTTCTTTATTTATGTTGCCAGAAAGCCCCATATAACAGTATGGTCACATTCCATATCTTTGTAGCGAATGTAGAATAGATATAACTCTATTAGATGTCTAGTGCTCACAGCACGAGGCTCACGGGGTTGCCACGGGCTCCACCGCGTACCTATAGGTACTTATAGCATTAAACTGTATTCAATCTACCAAATTGCAGTTTGGATCATAAATTATTAATTTTGACTTATCCTGGAGATTCGGTAATGAGACCTTAAGAATCTAGTTGGGAATGACGAAATTTTTTGTTAATTCAATGATAACCAATTAGAAATTTTATATTGATATCCTATCAAAAAGCTTATTGCTAAGTACAAGCTTATAAAGTTTTTTGATTAGCTAATTGTAATTACTACTGCAATTGAAATTATACAAATATTTCACCACTTATTCTCTAAAAGTCTACATGTGTTCTGTATCTTCTCTTCATGCTAATCTCGAGGACGAAGCCGAAGTATAATTAATGATTAAACGAACTTACCTGTACGTGAAGTTCTATCATAATTATACGAAGGCTTCGTCCGAGGAGATTAGCATCCCTCCCTCCCGTGACTTGCGTTAACCCTAGTAAGTTGTGAAATATTGGTATATGGAACTCTCTAAACTAAATGAATCTCTCTTGACAGGTTGGGTGTGACCAAAGTATAAAAAAAAAAAAAAATAAGTCTCAAATAAAGTACAAAGGCGTACCACTAGGACACGTACTACATGTGTTCTGTATCTTCTCTTCATGCTAATCTCCTCGGACGAAGCCTTCGTATAATTATGATAGAACTTCACGTACAGGTAAGTTCGTTTAATCATTAAATATATTCAGCGTAAAAAAATCAACAACAAACAATTAAAATAATGAGCGTGACCTTAACTGACATGTTATGAAGTTGTTACTTGTAATAACATATTTGTTGTAATTTGTATATTATTGCTTCCCGCTCCGCCCGCGTGAAAAAGGTTTTCCGGGATAAAAAGTAGCCTATAGCTTAGGAGTAATGTAGCTTCCTATTGATGAAAGAATTTTCAAAAACAGTCCAGTAGCTCCTGAGCTTAGCGTTCAACCAAACAAACTCTTCAGCTTTGTAATATTAGATTTTAAAACAATATGATAGTACATAGAACTATACCCATAGTAGCAGTGCATGTATATTAACATAGCATTGTTGTTTATCACAATGTAGTAAGTTGTAGCACTATATAAATATATACTAGTAGGTACGTCCGTCACAAAATTTCTATTTTTCTTATTTTACTTTTTTTTAACTTCGAAGATTTTTAGCAGATAGGTATAGAGTGCCAACGAGCATCCGGTTCACCTGATAGTGATCACCGCCGCCCATGAAGTCTGCAATACCATGGAGCACAGAGATGCGTTGCAGGCCCTTTCAGGTGGGAATACGCTCTATTTTTGAAGGTCGCCAGGTCGTATCTGTCCGGTAATGCTGATGGCGGCAAAAATATAACTACACCTTACTGCACCAAGCTTTTTTCCTGCCACATGTTATTGTTTATATAATAAGGTACAAGCCTCTCGCCACAGCGACCGCAAATTCTATCCAAATTCCAGCAGTAAATGTAGTGCAGTTTTCCAAAACAAGAATCTCCATTTTGTTTACCCAATTCTAGCCAAATTCCAGCACTAAATGCAGTTTTCCAAAACGAGATTTTGTTTACCTGGCCTGAGAATCGAACCCCGAACCTGACGCTTCAGAGCCCTACTGCACTGCCACTAGACCAGTAAAGCGATGAAATACATTTTTACAAATAATACTGTACACAAAAAAACACATATTATCCTCATAGCGACATTCAAAAGCGCAACCAGGGCAATAACTTTTCGCCATGTACCCACGATGTGATAGGAAGCTGGCCCATCACAATATCTGGCAATACCAGACAGCGGGCTAAAACTCAAAAACTCAATATCACTTCCCGAACCGAGATTCGAACCCGGGACCACCAAGTAGTTTCACACCGCGCACGTATACAACTCCAACACAGTCTAGTATACTTTACGCGTGACCGCAAATCTTATGGCAACAGATAAAATACATTTTAAACACGAGAGCATAAAATGTAGATAACGCAAGCTGAGCATAAATGTTTTTATCGTATTATATACATTATTTACGATGAAACTGCATTAGATAAACCATGTCCTGGATAAAAATAGACCACCCTACCATAAAAGAGGGTAATGAGCGCGTTTTTTTGGGAAAAAGGCTTTTAATTGGTTAAATGCGTTAGCTAATTACAAATAGATTTATATACAGACTCGGGAGGGGACTACGTTAAATAATTATTTTTTAAGGATTAACGACATATGTATTAATGGACAAAGTACAGCTAAATCAGTATATTTATAAACATGAAAATTTACACACAATTACACTGACATTTTTGAAAATGAAAACCCGCAGGCCCAATTGAAAGCACTATATAACATGAAACCCTATTCCGAAATATGCCAAAGTAACATACCCAAGACCTCATCAATTCTCCTTCCCCGGCCATCTTAAAATAACGCGATTTTTGTCCAATTCAAGCTGTGATAACGTGCGTTTATCACGCCATGCACACTCACACTAACTGTTTCTATTGATAACGTAATTATCGGTGCTCCTGTGACAATCACACCGACGCGTAACCTAATGTTATCCACACTATTCACGTAACTTTGTTGTAATCACCAAAGTATTGTTATTCATGTAAAATCATTTCAAAGGATCAAGAGGTCAGAATACTGCACTAAACATGACCAAAGAAATATTTTAACAGATATTCCCTAATAATGTGTAACGATTTCTTCAAATTACGTCGTGGTTAAACTAAGAACTAATTTTTAAACTTCGAATGGCATCTATGCTATGTTACTGGCCGTTACAAACAACTGCCAACTTAATAGACATAGTTATGAACACTGACTGATGCTGCGTCACGCTACGACAGAACTATTACACGTGCGTACACAAGTCATCTCTATTTGGTTGCGCAGTAATGTATAATAGTATAATTAAGCCAATGTTAATTTGTTTGTTTTTTTTTTTTTTTTTTTGTCCCTGACTAAACTCTTGTTAGCCTGACGAGGGTCGGCTTATACAAGAACACCGGTCTTGTGGGTGAGCGCAGAAGGCGCTCGCAACCCTTAAATTTAAGCGACCACGCTGAGGGCGACCCACTAATGGGTCACGACCTCGGCTCAGGGCGGTCACTGAGAGGATAAGACATCAGCGTTTGGGGAAATATTTAACCTAATCCTATTAGTGCGTACGTAGTAGTCTTCGGCACGCGGGCCGGAACTGCTAAGAGAGGGCAGGGGGTTGGGGAACGCGACGAGGTCCTCGACGGCGAGGACGGTACAGCGGTCTTGTGGAGTGTAGGAGCTTTAGATGCTCGGTCTTTTCGCGTAAAGCCAGAGAGATTTCGTCCTCTGGATCGGTCAGGACTGATCGCGGTCGTCTCCATTTGGCGCGATCAAATGGAGTATATATAGACGCTTTACGGATAAGCGTGTTCGGGTGGTTTACTGCCCTGTCGAAATGATTTGTTTGTGTAATACTGGCTAAGGAGATATCTATGCAGGTTTTACTATATCGAAGTAAACTCCCAACATGTCTGCATGTACCATCCATAAGAAGGGTTTGATTGTTTGCATGGAATAGGCTCCAAAACTACTGAACAGATTTAAAAATATCTTTCACTAATAAAGCTATATTATCAGCGTGTAACATAGGCTACTTTTTATCCCGGGGATTTCCCCGGTTCTCATTTCAATAACTCATTCACGCGCAGAACAGTTTAGTAATTTACAAATACGTAGCTGGTAAGCATCTTTATAGAGGAATTATCCAAAAGTGTTGGATTCTAACAGAGAATTGTTTTATTTCAAAATGTTACTCTGCCTGTACCCACTCCGCTTATCATCAGGTACAGTGAGGTTACCTTGCCATGCCTAAATAAAAAAAACACTTCAACCACCTCGAAATAACTAGTTTTTTTGGGAATTATACACACACATACTTCTATTCCGAAAAAAAGTCGTGAGCATAATTTCAAGAAAAAGTTAGCAAACAGACGCAGCCTTTATACAGTTACTATAAATATTGTATGAAGTAATTACAGCAAGGTCATGGTCACAAAAACAACGACTGAATGATGTACGATTCAAATCACGAAGCAATTGTTCCTCTAAACCGTTCTATGGATTTCCTCATTAATAAATATTACAATTGTCTCCTAACAGGACGCCAAATTGTAGCTAAATTACAACCATGGGGGGACAGGGTGAATTTTATTTTTTATGGCATCAAATGACGAGACGAGCATGCCGTTCGCCTGATGGTAAGCGATACGACCACCCATAAACAGTAGAAACACCATCCAGCACCTTGAGTTACAAATTACTGTGTGGCATTCCACTGCGCTAGTCATCCTGAGACATAAGATGTTAAGTCTCATTTAAAAATAAAAAAATAAAAATAAAAAGTAATTTATTGCCTTAACATTTACAATACAATAGAATTAAGCGAACATAATATTAGTAAAAGACAAAAGGAAATGACTCAGCATGTGCTGACCGAAACTAGGAGTTTAGATCAGCGCTGGTTTTCAGTCACCCCTATCTCCTTATGGTCTTGTGCTGGAGTTAGTGTAATTTAATTTATGGCGTAATTGCAACGGAAAACTTCAATTATGAAACATTTAACAACAATTATCAAAGGAACATAGTACATGCAGAACAAAAAGTGCAGGAACTATAAGCTACAATATATAATTTATAAAACTAATAATAATAATAATAAGCCCGCAGGGGCGGCTTTGTGGCGAGCCGTCGGTGAGTGGCGACACCGCGTACCCTGATTCCGTGGGGGCTAAATGAGACCCCCTGACCCTTGGCTTGCCTTAACTGGCCGGCTAGGGGTGGAAATCGCAAGAGCTAGGAACCTGAGCTTCAGGGTGGAAGTGCTCAATCTGCATAATAGCGAGGAAGTCCACTCCGGGACGCGTTAGCGACCCGCGATGGTGAAATCGGTGCACACCTCTCGACACCCTTTAGCCACCCACACCGATGTTGCGTCCTTGGCATACGCCACTTTTTGGAATGCCCATCTAGTGGGGGGCAAGTCACCGTCTGCCTTGAATACAAATGATTGAGACATTTTACTTGGCAGGCGTCCCGTTGTCTCAATCAATAGCCCAGCAACCAGTCCATCTAGATCCCATCCATAGACCCGGTATAATTCCCATCTTCTCTGCAATAGTCCTTACGCCTTACGGGCGCTGTCTTTGGCTGTATTTCCTCCTTAAGTACAGACAGAGAGAGTACTCGTAAGGCGTACACATCCCAACTAGAGTAATGTATCTTAAAGGGGCCTCTACGTGTTGGATCCATATCCCCACGCAAGCCTTCCAAAAGGACCGGTCTTCGTGCCGTGATTTCCCGCAGGAAAGATACAACATAATAATAATATTTAAATTAAATTGAATTTATAATTATTATCGTGTGTGGACGTGTACGCGCGCGCGCGTGTGTGTGTGTGCGAGTGTGTGCATGTGTGTGTGTGTGTCTGTGTGTGTGCGTGTGTAACAACAACATAATGTTCCTATAAGGTAGGGTTATTTGTAAATATTTTTCCTAGATTTAGGATTCCCCAGCGGGAGTGTTTTAAGTTCTCTGCAGTAAGCTGTCTTTCTAAAAGACCTGTTTTATATTTTTTTTTGAAGCAGCCTAGACTCATTTTTTCCCTCATGGGAGGAGGCAGGTCATTCCAAATGCTCGCTGCAGAAAACTTAAAGCCCTCCCTGTATCGTGTAGTTCTATGTGATGGAATCACTAGCAGATTTAGAGAGGCAGAACGAAGCCTTTGGGTTTTATCCTTCACCCAAAATAATTTTTCATATAAATATTCTGGTTTCTTGTTCCAAATGACCCTGTGCAGTGTACATGCGTATAGCAACTGTCTTCTTGAGGTCATATTTAGGATGCCTTTTCTGTTTAGAAATGGCGTTATATATTCCCGACGTGGAATATTAAAGAAAAATCGCGCACATGCATTCTGTACTCTTTGAATTGCCCTTTCTGTCTCGGAATTTAATCTGGGCCCATATATAGAACTGCAGTAGTTAAATTGAGATAAAACAAGTAAATCTGTTAAAAGAATACGGACTTTTTCGTTTATATATGGTCTAATCTTATATAGTGTTTTTAACCTAAAAAAAGCATTTCTTACTTTGGCATTCACATGTTCTACATATTTCTGTTCCCCGTCTAAAATGAGACCAAGATTTCTTGCAGAGGTAACACGTTCAAGTACACTATTGTTTAAAGTTATTTGCTCTTTACAGCTAAGGACTTTATTAATTTGCAATTTTGTGCCCATTACCATCATTTGCGATTTAGTTGGATTTAGAACTAAGGAGTTTTTTTGAGACCAATTGTATATATTACGAAGATCACTATTAATCTTATGAATAGCTTCCATAGTATTATTATTATCGAAGGAGTAGTACAATTGTGTGTCATCAGCGTATAAATGGTATTTGCAATATTCAATGCAACTAGGTAAATCAGCTGTAAAGATCGTAAAAAGAACAGGACTTAAAAGCGAACCTTGCGGCACCCCTCTCTGTAGTGATTTTAGAGCTGAGAACTTTTTTTCACCGGTTAAGCCTTCGGTAACTACCCTTTGTTCTCTACCTACTAGAAATGATTTGAACCATTGGCAAGTGTTTGAAGAGAACCCATAGTTTTGTAGTTTAGCCAACAACAATTCTGGATCTAGGCAGTCAAATGCTCTCGAGTAGTCAAGGAGAATTATGATACTGCTTTGACCCATATCAGATGCTTGAGTCAAGTCATCTGTTATGTGTAGGAGTGCAGTTTCAGTGCCGTGTCCTTTACGGAAACCAGACTGGAATTTAGGTATAATATTATTCTCATTAAGATAATCGAGAATTTGATTTAAAACCACTTTCTCAATCACTTTTGACAATACTGGCAGAATAGAAATAGGCCGAAGATCTTTCAGTTGGGTAGCAGGGTTCTTTTTGGGCAATGGTCTAACTAACGCTCTCTTCCAGGAAGATGGGAATGTGTTTGTTTCAATTGACCTATTTATAATATTTGTTATGATTGGTAGAGTAACGTCTAATGTGGCTCTAACCATGTCTATATTAAGTGTGTCATACCCCGATGCTTTAGTTTTAATATTATACAGAATTTTTTTAACCTCGCTATCCGTCGTTGGTTTTAACTCAAACTTGTTACTATGCAAATTTATATTTTCAACACATGGCAAGTCTGCCAGATCTGCAACATCGTATTGGGGTAAATTTAAAAAATGGTCATTGATTAAATCAGGGTTATTGAGGTGGTCAGGAATTGAGTTTGTACAGGGTCTGTTGAACATTGTAGTGTTTTTTAAACCATTCCATAATAAAGTTGGGTATTTTAAGTTATCATTTACAAATGTGTTGTAATATGCTTTTCTCTCCCGTTCGATAGTTGCTATTACTAGATTTTTGAGGCTACGGTAGTATTTTTGAGAACTTTCGGATTGATTTTTTTGGGCTTTTATCAATGCATCGTCACGCAATTTCATCATAAATTTCACCATATTTGTAATCCAGGGTTTTGATTTGTCTTTTACTACTATTTTCTTAGCTGGTGCATGAGCATCAAATAAGGTTAAAATAAAATGATTGAAAGTGTCTACCATGCAATTAACGTTATCCAGAGTGTTAATACTATGCCACGGAATTGAGTTCAAGTCTTGCATAAAGAGATCTAAATTGATATTCCTCAGTGACCGCTGAAATTTCACTTGGCGTGGCACCTTAGGTATTTTTACATTAAAATCTACTAATATCATTGCGTGATCACTGAGACACCTATTGTGAATAACTTTCACTCCTAAACATTTACACGAGCTATCAGTCATGACGATATCTATTATTGTTTCAGAATGATCGGTCACTCTAGTTGGTTCTTTAACTAGTTGCTCTAGATTATGATGATGACAAAAATGCATTAATTCTTTGGCATGGGATGATTCTGTTTGGCGCAAATCTATATTTAAGTCTCCTAAAATGCAAATGTGGTCATAACGCGCCATATGGTTTATAGATTCACTGAGTGCATCTAAGGCATCTGATACTGCTACACTTTCAGGTCTGTATGCTGTACTGATAGCTAGGGACGCTTTTGGTAAATTTACTTCGAGCCAAAATTGCTCTAGGATAGAAGACGGGTGCTGTCGTACTCGAACTTGCATCCCTTGTCTAATGTAAAATCCTACACCGCCGCCTTTTTTCCCTTGTCGTGCTCTATGTAGAAAGTTATAATTTGGTATGGCGGGTGCTTCTTCCGCTGTCTTTAGCCATGTTTCATTAATGGCCAGAATATCTGGCTTATAATTTTGAATATTTACAAGAAGTTCATCCGTTCCTGTATTTAAGGATCTAGCATTTAACAACCCTAACTTTAAAAAGCGTTTCTTTAAATTAACCATTGTTTTGACAGTAATATGTTTCAATTTCAGTATATTTGACGAAAATTAGAATATTTACTATGATGTGAGTGTAAAATGTAATACGTGTATTGTGAGTGTAAAGTGTAGTGTGAGTTTTTATAATTAGTATGAGACTAGTGTTGTAATCGTAATAAAATGAACAAATTAAAAGGAACGAAAAACAAAATATTAACATTAATATAATTAGGCTACTATTCTGAAGTGTCGTTAGTCGCTTGTGGAAGCCCAATTTTTGTGTGGAGGTCCTCAGCGCACCATATAGGAATAACAGGCTTTCCCTCCGCTTTCCGTACGTACACTGTGCCGTCACGAGTCCAGCAGAACTTGAAGTTGTGTGCTTTAGCGCGTTGTCGGGCTTCACGAAATAACATCCTGTTGGTCTTGGTCAGCCGTTCGTTTATAAATATTTTAGTGTCGGTGCCAGGAATAATGTCTTGTGAAGTGAGCGAGCGTCGTTCTTTAGCAGCTTTTAATATCTCTAAGCGTTTAATTCGACGAGTAAGTCTAAGTGCGATAGGCCTTGGTTTTTCTTTAGATGTATAGGCCTGTTTCGTTCCTACTCGGAAGACTCTGTCAACGTCAAACTCATTTAAATCAACGCCAATTTTTTTAGCTGTTATCATGGCTATGTGAATAAGACTTTCGCCGTCATGCTCCGGGAATCCAACTAGCTCCAGCTCATTTGCCAAGTGATCGCGTTCGCGCTGATTCAGTTTATTTTCAAGTTGTACTATTGAGTTTTTCAAGTCAAAAATTTCATTGTCTTTCTCCTTGATCTTATTATTAAGCTCATCAAACCTCTGATGAAGCGTTTCCGAAACTGTATTTAATTTTGCACCAATGTCAGTATTTTGCTGTTTTAGATTTAGTAATTCTTCTTTCAACTGCCGAATTTCGGAAAGAAGAAGAGAGATGTCGCTGTCGTCGGAGGATCTAGTGTACGAATTTGTTGCTTTCAATCGAGCGGCACTGCGCGTTGTGTTTTTATTATTATTATTGGGTGTAGACATCTTGATAATTTTAAACAAATTTTAATACACAAAAAGTCTTCCAGGTGTGAGCGGGGTTTGAACACGCGTCTCAACCGCTTAATATCAGTGAGAGCGTTCTTGGTACCACGAGGCTAACAAGTGTATTAGTTTGATTGCCCAATTAAGTAATGTGATACGTTAAAAACAATGGATTTTACGACGGTAACAATGCTGTGATTTTTTTATTTATAATGTAGGTGATTAACCGTCACCTTGTTGTTTTGCACCTTTTATACACGATTATGCACTGTTCACAAATTGTATCACTGTTTTATTGTTTGATTTGGAATTTGTCAGTATTCGAATGGTTAAGTTAATGTAATGTACATTCGAACTTTTTTCTAAAACACGATATGACGGTTTCTGTTCCAGGTCGTAATGATGGTAATTATAGTCACTTTCAGCGCAATTGATTGCACGTACATAACTTCATTGAGTATTTCAAATGTATGACACAATTTGCACTTGACTTTTTTCGACTAAACTTTGTTCTAACTATTTTTAATCATTTAAAGTTCGCGGAGCTGACGTTAACCGTGGCACTAGCGCCGTAAATCCGTCTCATTACGTCTTGTAGTTACACTGGCTACAATGCCCTTCAAACCGAAACACAGCAGTGCATGCACACTGCTCCTTGGCGGTAGAAATAGACATTCCGGTGGTATCCACCCAGACGGACTCTTACATATGAGAGACCTCAGACCTACCACCAGTAAATATAAATAAAACTAGAAAGCAATTTAATTACTGTTCAATGGCCATAAATGATTTATCATTAATTAGGTATTTGCGGCTACGGCCTCGTAAAAGGCCTTTCCCGCTACAAAAGTCCCTTAAACACCGTACAAACCCAGCGCCATCTACATAAAGAAGCAGATTAAGAATAGCATGGGAGCAAGTTACTGGGATAAATGGTCTTTGTGTTAATCGAGTATATGATCTACGCATTTGCGAAATTGCATCCAAATCGGTTTAGTTGTTTCTGCGTTTACTCCAAACATTTTCCCAAACTATCGCATTTGTAATATTTGTATGTAAGAAGTATAATGTCTAGAAGTAAGATGTATCAGCAGACGGGGGTAGTGTACAGAGCTTTGTAATTCAAACATCGGATGCTGTAATTGTGACTGTTTGGACCCTGTCGTGACCTCCAGGTAGGCACCATTAGGCCAGATTTGGCTTAGTTTTGAGATCAGCCGGACCAACCGCCTGACGTCAGAAGTTGTGCTGCAAGTCATTCATACTTCAACATTTGACATTTCAATTTATGTCAAGTATTACACAATATTAATTACGCCCATTGAATGATTTTAATCAGTGATTACCTGATCTAATCGGGGCTGATTTCACCACTTGCTGATAAATTCTACCCGTCACATAAATGTATAATCCGACCAAATAAAAAGTCACACTCTAATCTTTGCTCCTATATAAATTGTAATAAAATGAGTAGGTACTATCTACATAAGCTGCTGAATACAATAATTGATAAATAAAATATACTTGAAACCTGTGAAACCGGTCCTAAATGTTTTTTCTCCATCAAATTATTTGCCGTAAGTGACAAAGCAATGATTAATGAGACTAATTTTTATTTACTAGTAAGGTGTATTTGTGATTTTTTTTTATCTTATAATTTTCAGACAACCCCCACTAAGCCAGCGTGGTGGACTAAATAAATCTTCTCAATGATATAAACCCGCACCTCGCAGTTCAACAGCATTATGTATGTATTTTATAGTACAAGACGCATTATTATAAAGTCGCCGTCAGATGTAAAAGTCCGTCTGGGTGGGTTATACCACCACAATGTCTATTTCTACCACCAAGCAGCAGTGTGCATGCACTGTTATTTCGGTTTGAAGAAAATTGTAGCCAGTGTAGATACTGGACATAATGAGACTTAACATCTTATGTATCACGATGACGAGCCACACAGTAATTTGTAAGTCAGGGTTCTGGATGGTGTTGGTACTGTTTATGGGTGGTCGTATCGCTTACCATCAGGCGAACGACATGCTCGTCTCGTCATTCAATGCAATAAAATAAAAAATAAAAATACTCTACACGTTTATAAATTTCATCAAAGAAAGTTATGAAAGCAACTAGATTGTCCCAATAAATCCCACCTGAATTATGAAATATTATACATCTGTGTAAACACAATTCGCCACACCAATTTACATACAAGATTGAACATTCGCTACGGTGTAATTGAGCTCTCTAGTACGCGGATAGAGGCCCTGCGTCAAAGTATAACTATCTAAAAGTACTTTGACACGGCCGTGTCCTTGAAATAATTACCTACAGCTTCGCGGTACGTAAACACACCATAGGGCTGCCCGTTTATAGTATTTTAACTTAATCTAAGATACTCGAGTTTCGTTCTAGTTTTGAGATTGTACATACATACACATTCACGCCTTTTATCCCCGAAGGGATAGGTAGAGGCGCAACTAGTGCAACCACTTTCCTCGTGCGTATTCCGTCCCATGATGTGATGGGGGCGAGCCTATCGCCATTTCGGGCACTAATTCCAAACTCAGCTCCGGGCTGATACTGAATAAAAAAATCCAATACCACTGCGCCCGACCCAGGGATCGAACCCGAGACCTCGGCATTGCAGTCGTACCGTAAAACAACTACGCCACCAAGGCAGGCAGTTTTGAGATTGTAAAAGATATAATTTAAAAGATAGAAAAACTTAATATAACTTTGCCCGACCCGAGGATCGAACCCGAGACCCCAGCATAGCAGTCATAACTCGTACCGTAATACAACTAAGCCACCGAGGTAGTCTAGACATTATTTAAATTCCAATAAAATATTACAGCTGGAAAACCCTACGGAAAGCCCATGATGATATAGTTGTAAAATAGTATGTTATAAAAAAAACCCGAGTTTCCTCAATGACATGACTCACAGGTAAGCCTATACGTAATACGGAATTACTGGAAACAGGAAGAAAGTGGAAACAAAATTGTACCATTGAGGAAGTACACTCGAACTAGTTCATTCGTAAAGTATCAAGTACGATATTTCCTGATTCCTGACGAATACGATCCCAGGACGATTTGGCTTTAGTAATTATATTTAAGCAAGGGGCAGAGTACAAGAAGGAAAGAATAAGTACGAGGAATGAAAACATTGCAGTAAATTGCCTCAAAAGTATATTGTAAGTTGGGCTGTGCCCCTCTCAAGAGCAGAGTATTACGTTTGCTTCTGTAAGGTATGGATTAGACAGTCATCAGATCATATATTAAGGTTCCGTACCTCGACAGGAAAAAACGGAGCCCTTATAGGATCACTTTGTTGTCCGTCCGTCCAGACAGACGTCTGTCAAGGCCCTTTTCCTCAGGGCGTGGAGGTATTAAATTGAAATTTATATCAAATACTCAGGTCTACTGTCCCTTGAAGATGTGAAAATCAAACTTCTAAGCCAACGCAATCAAAAGATACAGCCGTCCATGCCGCAAATTTTCGAAACTCACAGGGAAATCAAAACCCACAGGATACTTCCCGTGAACTCTTCTTGAAATTTGGTACGAAGCAACGTCTAGTATATTTTTAGGTATATTACTTCGATTAAGTATATATTACTACTGCCTCGTAGTTGTATTACGGTACGACTGCAGTGCTGAGGGGCTACTGCGAAAAACGAAATCCGAAACGTCGGTCCGAAACGAAGAAACGACGAACTTCGGATTTAACCTTAGTACCAAATTACTTCGGATCCGTCACCGTTGAACGAAGGTTTCACGCAGTTTGCGACGCTTCCGACTTCGCTCAACACTTTCGTCACGCAACAACTCTTCATAAAGAAGGATCCGTAACACTTCGTAGTAAGAAAACGTGCGATCCGTCACCCGAAACTACGGATTTCGTTTTTCGCAGTAGCCCCTCTGATGTCTCGGGTTCGATACACGGGTCAGGAAAAACGATATTGGGTTTTCAGTATCAGCCTGATGTTTGGAATAAGTGCCCCATTTGGTGATAGACTCGTCACTCGCCTCCTATCACATTATAGGACGGAATACACACGGCAAAATGTGGGTGCACTAATTGCTTCTCTGCCTACCCCTTCGGTGATAAAGGGCGTGAGTGTGTATGTATGTATGCATGTAAATATTACTCTAATGGCAGTTCGGAAGTTTTCACCAGAAAAGACCGAGCAAAACTCTAGTGTTGCATAAACATTACACTTTACAGCTTTTCCAGTGGTATCTTGACAATAACATACGTTCTACTGTTCATCTGATGATTATTATCTCTTCAAAGACATGTAATACGTTCAAACAATAGATGCAAGTCATTCCGCGAGGAGGTTGATAAATTAGTAGACTTAAATAGTTGCAGATTACACGTTACTGTGCATGACTCGGTAGATTTTAACACAAATATCACCTGTTTATTTTTAGAAAACTGTAATGTGAGGTATCTAGTCATTATCGGGATACAAGTAGACATGGGCGTACCTAGGAAGACAGGGAAGGGTAACAACTTCCCGCCTGTCCTGTCACCCTAGATTTTATATGCGTTTCCTAATCCGTTTCATTTTGGCGTAGTGCTTCATGAGTCTTGGGGTATTATCGAGGGAGAAGTGGGGGGTGGTAGTGGAAATCACTCCTCAATTATGCTATTAGAAATAAATCAAGACAGATATGCTACTACATCTCAATACGGGAGACATTACTCAAGAGTCAAGTGGGACATGTCTAACTTTGAGAGCCTCAGAAATCTAAAAAAATACATACAAATGTCCGAGATCGTTGCAAGGTTAAATTGTAATCAATGAGCTGCGCAGTTAGTGGGTTACGTAATATCATACGAGACGAGCGGCTAAGTGTCCGTTACTGGGTAATTGAATACGCAAATGGTGGGAGCTGGTGTTTTTTCGATGTGCCATTACTAGATCTAGTGTGCATGTCTGGGTAGGTATTTTGGCTATGTCTGCCAGAGTACAAGCTTTGTGGTTTGTCTTTTTTCTTTATTTGTAGGTACTTGATGACGAGCTCGCCTGATGGTAATCGTTACGACAGCCCATAAACAGTAACAACTCCACACAGAACTTTGAATTACAAAGTACTACGTGGAACTCTACTGAGCTCATCATGCTGCTCAATCAAGACATCAAACCATAACACAACAGTATACACACTGCTGCTTGTCGGTAGAAATAGACCTTACGATGGTACCTACCCAGTCGGCCTCTCGCATACGAGAGACCACCGATATAGTTTGTAGAGCATTTTTTCCGTTGTATTGTGAATGTCTTTGGAGGACGATTCCAGTGCGATACCAGGGCCAGATAGTAATACTTCTGTTTGATAGCAATCGTGGTGCTTATCGATGGGTTAGTGATATTTTCTTATCAACGTATCTCGGATCTTCATTCAGTAAAATCACTACATAGTATAAAACAAAGTCGCTTCCCGCTATCTGTCCCTATGTCCCTATGTATGCTTAGATCTTTAAAACTACGCAACGGATTTTGATGCAGTTTTTTTCAATAGATAGAGTGTTTCAAGAGGAAGGTTTACATGTATAATTCATCCCAGGGAAATATAAAGCGGGACTTTTATCCCGGAAAAACTCATTCAGGCGGGCGAAGCCGCGAGCAGAAGTCTAGTATATTATATTTAAATTAAATGTCTATAAGATTAAAACGAGTTGTTAAATTTATGACACTAGGTGACGATCATGTTTGCTATTACTGCTATAAAAATTTGACAGCTACCCCTCCAACCAAAGTTCAAAGTTTTATAATACTAGCTTTAGCTCGCCTCTCCGCTCGCGTGAAAATGTTTTTCCGGGATAAAATTCCACTTCAGTCTCACATTTTGTAATGACTCTGTAAATGTTACATCAGAATAGCTCATATAATTTATCTCTCGTCGCAAACTTAAAAAACATTCACATAAACTTTACACATTTCCATACAAACTTTCATCCCCTATAATATTGTTATTTTACACCCTTGAGAGTAAAACTTTTACAAACTTTGAACGTCATATTTATTTAAATCGAATCAACAGCCTAAAAAATAAGTTTCAAGCTTCTAGCTCTAAAAATGGCGATACAACTTTTGATCCCCACTATCAAGGCCTTAACCCTTTTTTCGCATTAAAAATAAAAAGTAGCCTATATCCTTTCTCAGGCTCTAGACTATCGGTGTACCAAATTTCATTTGAATCGGTTCAGTAGTTTTAGTACTTTCGCATTTATAATATTAGTATGGATTGCGTGAAAATTGTTTTTTTTTTACGTTCGATTTAGGATGACATACATTTTGATAAAGGTATTGAAAAAAAATTAACTACTCTGTCGTATGTAGCGGAAATTATGACATTGAGAGGAACGTTATGATCATTGTAGCTATATACCTAGCACATTGTCTTGCCAAGTTGAGTTACTATCCAGGCAATTCCATATACCTAGCTTATTTAAAACAATAGGTACTTAATAACGTTATTTATTACCTGCTACACCACACTCAATTAATCAAAGGAAATTATGATAAATGCCATAGAATATAATATTGTTGCCACAAGTAAAATTCATGTTTTGTTATACCTACATATAAACAATAGTAGGCATTTATACATAAGCGATTGTTATTTAATTCATCTGCATTATAATTTACATATCATTATAAAACACCGACATGATTCAAATGTGGCATGCATAGAATGCCTTTCAAAGAGCTATTTAAAACTATTTTGTACTGCTGAAGGAATTTATGATGAAGAACATCTATTCACTTTTCTAGTATTTCATTGAATTTAGAACTGACGGCACATGAGGCAAAAAAAGTTCTCAAGTGGAGGCAACGTACTGGCAAGCACAACTTCGGCCGTCCACCTACAAGGCGGACAGACAACTTGTTAAAAGTCGCAGAAACGCGCTTTTGACAGGTCCGTCTGGAAATCTATAGGGGAAGCCTGTGTTCAGCAGTGGACGTCATGTGCCTGATGATGATGAGAATAAAGTAATTAGTTAATCAGGGTTGAGAGTTGGGAATTGTTAACAAGACACTCAAGGCCGTCTGGTATGCGCCGAAGATTTTTGTGCTTTTGATAGGATACATATTTTGGTATCCGCTCAGAAAGCGACGACCGTACATAAAGTGCTAGATGTTTAGCAAACGTAAGATAATTTTAATTTTTGGCCCATAAACTTAATAATATTCCAAATGCTAGAAGTCCCTAATTTTGCATGGAGGTTCTTTGTGGGACGTATGTGCTCACTGAGACAGGATTTTGCGAATTTATACAAAAAAGGGATGGCAACGTTTATACGCGATTTCGATGAAATTTGGTATAGAGATAGTTCTTGACCTTAGGAAGGTTACTTTTTATCCTGGGAAAATGTAGAGCGGGATTTTTATCCAGGAAAAACATTTTCGTATTATAATTCTTGTAAGTATACTTTTTTTACGGATATATATTATTATTTAAAACAACAACAAAAAATATTGATTTACTTTTATTTCACGTACCTATATTATATTAAATAGTTGATAAACTACTTCCTTGCTGTAATTACCACAAAATATCAATTACCATACATTTATAAATAAAACCGATACACTTACTTAGTTTTATCATGAAAATATAACTTGCTACGGCCACCGTTTTTACACGCACCATTTATTTAACTAGGTAAGTAAGTATATAAATTATTTTAAAGACAATCCCGATATGCGCAAATAAGTATTTGTTATTTAAATTTAAACGCATATCAACAAAGTAATTGCATAATCGGAAACTTAATACGCTGTTATAATTACACATTTTATCTATCTTATGAACCCGATGACCTTTCATTCGAGAAAAAAAATAATGGATATAAAAAGTAATGAAAAATATTTGATACCTTGCTCAGTAAATCCATAGTTTTTTTTTTTTAATAACTCAGTCTTAAAAACAATGAAAAAACACGCGTCGTTCTATGTTCAAACTACGTTTTGGCGGGAACGCGCACTCCAGCCAGAAGCTGTAATGGCCGACTACTGAAGGCAACAAAACGACAACAATAAATATAGTTAGAGCTGATAGTTTATCGTTACGATGGTCTTTGAACCAATGAATACATACGCTTAGATGTTTTTATTACACTTTCTCACTCAATGTTATTTATTAATTGTATTCGGATAGAACTGTCTATCAGACAAAAAATTACATTACCGGAATAACTAGGCGTCATTAATCCTGCGTAATATCTTAATACAATTTACAGTATTTTTGATACAGTGAACTTAGCTTGATTGATAAAGAACCAATGCCCTCAAAACTCTTAATTGATTTAATTTAATACTGAGTTTTCTCGACAACATAATCGCAGGGCTTATGCAATCTGGTGCAATAGGTCTAAAGGACATCGAAATATGTCCTCCGTTGTTATCCAATTGCTGTTGTAATTTACAATTGGCGCGGTAAAGCATCACATTAATGCTTTGAAGTCATCTTCACGCTCTACGCAGGAAGCTGGGAGTCCTGATGTCAAATTTCGTCCTCTTTAAACCGGATATTCATATATCCGTCACTATCTTTGTAGACAATTTCCTTTATAGTCTTTAATAAAATAAGATTACATTTGGGTGATGTACCAGTTTTATCTGTCTGAGGCCCAGCAATTTGTAAATACTGTTGCATTATGGTATAATGGGTAATATAATTATAATGTAATTACTAGCCATTATTTGGCTTAAAATGTGAATTTGTGTGGTAAAAAAGGTGCAGTGAAGTGCAAATTAACGATATGGACACAATGGACGTGCAGTTTTAAGAAGGATCTATAATCTATTTGTTAAAATAAATTATAATCTAATAGCTTTACCTCCGAAACGGTAATAAGTAGAGACGCTATTAGTTTGAGAGTATATTGAACCTATACAATATATAAAATACTTTGTCCTGAATGACTGACTGACGGATCAGCGCACAGCCTAAACCGTTGAACGTAGAGACCTGAAACTTAGAGGGTGTGTTCTTTGTATGACGTAGGCATCCGGTAAGAAAGGATTTTCCGATATTCTACCCCTAAGGGGATGAAAAGGGGGGGCAAAGTTTGTACGCGATACAATTAAAAACTACTGAACGGATTTCGATGAAATTTGGTATGGAGATAGTTCGAGACCTTGGGAAGGTTTTATGTACTTTTCATCCCGGGAAAATGTATAGTGAGACTTTTATCCAGGAAAAACTCTTTCATGCAGGCGACGCCGCGGGAAAAAGCTGGTCTCTAATAAATATCCACGATTTTGAGAGTAGAGTTCATTTTATAAAATAAATCACAGGTATAATTTCTAAAAGTATCTATTCTCCAAATACTATCTTACAAAAGAATAAGACGTTTGCGTCTCATCACTAAAGATGTTTCAGAAGTGTCGCAATCAAGACAATTGTTGACCGATAATAAACTTTATCTACTTCATTACCTATACAACTACTTGGATGAATACTTGTCAGTATTCGATAGAAACAAATATTATCATTATTTATAGTTTCAATTAGATTTCTTATGGTGACAGACATAGACTGGTGCTTAGAACCGTTTCAAGTGGAGTACCAATAATACATTTTGCATTGTATGAGGGTGTATGAATTCGTTTAGGGTTCCCAGTCTTAGCGCAATAGTCGCCCACCTAAAATTTCCCGGGCAGGCTTAACCTAAAGGTATAAAAGTCTAATTTCACAATTTTCTTATGTCAATACTCAATTAATCGGGCATTAATATTAAACGCGATTGTTACAGTATCTAGCATCCCATTAAAGAACGCCTAGTTAAGATAATCACCTGTAAGGTCATGGTGGGACACTCAAAAAGATTAACAGTCCGTTAAGACAATTAATAGGCCGTTAAATTCATTAACAGAGGAGCATGGTGAAATTATGCCTACGTCTAATAAGTCCGACATAACCATCTCACAACCAGTCATGTTCATGGAGAAAAATACTCAAAGCCTAAAGATCTAATTTAAAAAAAAATTTAGTAGCCTTAAATATAACGTATACGTATACGATTCCCGGGTCGGGCTAAGTGATATTGAGTTTTTCTATTCAGTATCGCTCGGAGTCTGGAATTTGTGCCCGATATGGCGATAGGCTCGCCCCTATCAGAACTTGGGATGGAATAACTGCGAAAAGTGAGTGCACTAGTTGCGCCTCTGCCTACCGTGCTGTTATACCGGAGTTTCTTTCTGCCTTTCTTCTTCGGGTAGTCATCGCTTAGGTAGCTAGTGAAAGGCTGGTAGGTTAGCTAGGCTAGGGCCTGTAGTGTCCTCACCGGTGAGGATCGCGACGCGTTCCTCCCATAATTTTTGTAATAGTAATGATATTTTATTTTTTATATCCCCTTTCCGGCCAGCCCGAGCTGGCTTTTTAATTTTTAATTTTCATCATTATTTTTAATCTCAATAAAATTGTCCGTAGTTATATTATAAGTGACCTTTTGTATCAATAATAATTATTACAATCAATTTAATGTATGACTTATCATAAGTGCAACCATGTTCGCCTATGTGATGAATAAAGTATTTTATTTTATTTTATTTTATTTTACTGGAATTAATTTTTTGTTTAACAAATACTGTTGCAACTCTAAACAATATTTCACTAAAAGAAACATTTCAACTATATTTCCTCATCCTTCCATCTCTGAATACAGTCAAAGCTATTTATGCAGGAACGACTGAAAAACCCTTCACTATTTAATACAAAGACCGGGTTTATTCAAATGTAGTTATTGTAATCATCTGTGTTATTAAGCTCGACACATTCACAGAGCTTCGAGTGTCCCAGATGCTGCAAGCGCTTCCAGCTTAATAAGACCCTGACAAAAAGATAACTACAGTTGAAAAAACGGGGCCTAAGTAACAAACTGGATTCTTTATTCAAATATTAATTAATAAACATAACAGAAGTTGTTTTTTTTTTTGTTATTTTGTATTGCCAATGTATTATTAACAAAAACTTTTATCAGCAACAGTGATTTATAATCTATTTCTCACCCTTGATACAAGACTTTGTTTCACATGTAAACAAATTGTCGCAACACATGTTTGTATTAAATTAATGGATACCAATTGCAAGTAATTGAAGTTTAATAGCCAATGATGTTGTACAGATGTTCTATTATTTTTAAATTGGTTTACATTGCATTTTATAAATGTAGACATGTTGTATTTATTTTGTGTTGTCAACCAACAGGTCTTCAAAGAATTCCAAAGACTAGTATTTGAGGTAATCAATTATTCATGGACAATGTGATCATGTTTAAACACAATAACATATTAAAATAAAAAAATAGTTTAATTGACCATATTTGTTTACCTATGATGTCAGAATTCATTAAAAATCTAACATACTACAGGATAATAATATTGCTAACTATCTACTTACATCAAAATTAAATTGCTTAATAGAAAAGTGTTGATTCACCACAATATCCCATTATCATAGATATTTCAAGTTAGAAACAATAAAATCAATAAAATTATGATAAACTACAACTACAGGAATAACACAAATAGTAAGTGACAAAAGTTTTAAATGATAATAAAATTTAATCAATAAATAAATTTTATATTAATCACATGTAAAGATGTTAACATAATGATAGTTAAAACACATCCAAGTTCTGCATGATAAGTATAAACAGAGATATCAATGCATTTTCTTGGTAAAAATAATATATTTATGCCAAGTTCACAAATATTTTTATAGAACTAATTTAAATTATATTACTTATTATCCTCGAAACAAATTTATATGGTTATGACTTATGTATCAACAATATATTAATGTATAAATGTGTGCACTTTCTTTATCATCTCTAATAACCAGATTTTTTATCATATTATTAAAATGATAACATTGTCAGTGGCTGAATGCACAAGCAAAAAATAATCCTGAAATTTTTTTAACATACATGACAAAATATAATAAAAAATCAAGCCATAAAATATTAAAGAAGATATTTAACATTCCTCAAATATACAGACATGCAATATTAGTACAATTATCTACAAGAAAGTCACACTTTATAGAGAAGCTTACCGCTGGCTTCAGCCTTGTATCATCAGCCTGCAATATGTAATTGTGAAGCATTATACATTAATAGCTGACTTCAAGCTAGCACCAGAAACAGAAACATAGTTAAAATAGATGTGTGGGTAGTGTGGGTGGATAATGCATATTAATTTCAAAAACATAATATGGTAGGTAACTACCCTTCTTTTAGAAAATAAAGTCCTAATTTCAAATTAAGAATGTCGCCTTAGCTAAATTATCTGTTTTCATGATTCTAAAACTGGCCCGTAGTTGCTGCCAAGTAATTAAAATCCAATCAAAATGTTATTCTTATTAAAATCAAAATGTTACAATATAATATTATGTATTAAATAAGATTAGCCACTAGGTTCCTTTGTATGTTGCATAAATACCAATTCAAATTTGATAAAAAAAATACAATTAGGATTGTTCTAGTAAAAAAATATATTTTTTGACAGTATTTTAATAAAAAAGTAATTAACGACCCACATCTGACCTCTAAGCCGCGCCAAGGTCATAGTAGATAAATACATGTAAACTATTATTATTGTAAAGATAACACACAGAAACTATGTGGACATTATAGATACATGTTTTCGTTACCTTCTTATCTGTGTCTCGAGCGTCAGACATTATGTCTTTATATAATCAACGGCGATAAATACACTTTACACACCACAACCCACAACGCCGGATTTGACACTTCACAAAATTCACAAACATATGATTGTCAAAATGAAGTTAGAGGCTACGTTTAATTTATTAATTAGGTAAATAGAAACTAATATGGATATTATCGTTTTGTTTAGTAGAACTATATTCGCAGTTTCGTCTCATATTTTTTATTTTATTGTTCTTGATTATTTTTTAATTTTACCCCAAAATGATTTTTTTTACTAAATACCGATTATAGATGGATTATAGCTTATAGGTACTTTGCAGTATTATACATATAAGTAGACGTATGTAATAATACAGTTTAAGAAAGATTTGCTGTTCCTTATAATAATAATAATATATACGGCCCCGAAGTGTTCCCTTATTTATTATGACAAATATTAAGAGATTATAATATTGTATAGTTACATTAAGTACTTACCTGTTCCAGATTTAAACAGGTGTTCTCAACATTTTTTCAAATGTTTATTTTTTAATCATCATCATCAGCCAAACAACGTCCACTGCTGAACATAGGCCTCCCCTAAAGGTTTCCAGACGGACCTGCCAAAAGCGGCACGCATCCAGCGCGTTCCTGCGACCTTTATTACTTCGTCTGTCCACCTTGCAGGTGGACGGCCGATGCTGCGCTTGCCAGTACGTGGTCTCCACTCGAGAACTTTTTTGCCCCATCTGCCGTCAGTTCTTCGAACTATGTGCCCTGCGCACTGCCACTTCAGCTTGCTAATCCGGTGGGCTATGTCAGTGACTTTCGTTCTTCTAGGGATCTCCTCATTTCTGATTCGATCGCGTAGACAAACACCTAGCATAGCCCTCTCCATAGCTCACTGAGTAACCGTGAGCCGTCTTATGCTAATTTTAATAGGATATATTTATCACAAATAAAAAAAAAACAAATAAACCGTGACACATTTATTACATATAACGTTTATTCAGCAATTACTTAGTGCACGTGATGTACAGCTTAAGCATAACATAATTTATGATAATTTTCGAATTTTACCCCATTTAATTTATATATTAAAACATTTTTTTCAAGATACCCTGCAAATAGACAGTACACAGGTAGAGCAAATAAATATGTATGACATCTGGAATTTTGTAAAAAAATATATGTAATTAAAATTTTATTTAAGGTTAAGTAATCTTTGTAAAATCTAGTATCAATGGATTTTCATTCCTAGCCCATTATGAAATACGAATAACTATGTCATGAATATATCATTACCTAGTATTCAAAAATGTATTGAATAATTTTAAAATAATTTTTAGATATCACTTTGAATTAAAAAGATAATATTGAAAATCAGAGTGATCCAAAAATTGTATACTTCAATTTTCAATGAGTACCTAAGTAATTTAAACAAAAAAAATAAAAATACGCATAACCATGATTTTTTAGATAAAATGTATCTGATCAAGGCAGTGACTTAGGTAGTAGAAACTTGTAAATGCTCCAAAGGAATTTCAAAAATCCAAAACAGGCTGGCAAAGGACGGCAAAAATTTTGGGTGGAGAGATAATTAATCATAATTACCTACTATAAATAGATTTAATAAATTCACCAGTAAGCTGACATGTTGGAGTTCGAAAAAAATTCAGCACAAAAAAAGAGATCGTTAATACAACAAGGAAATCTAAACTAATGACAGACAGAAGTAACTAGGTATCGTACGTTACGGACTAAAATTTTTTCTTGGCAAGAATTAAGTTGAAGTCGACAAAAGCACAATACTTTTAATAACACACCGATTTCCTATTAAAAAACGTAATCTTGTAAACAAATATCCAGGGCCGCGCCGACCCAAGACAGCGCCTGTGTGCGAAATCTATGAAGCGCCTCTGATTTTTGTCGTCCTGTTACGACACTCATATTTTTATTATTCAATGTTAACCTTTCTCAACTCAACTATAAATAACTAGCTTTTGCCCGCGGCTCCGCCCGCATTAAAAAGTTTTTCCGGGATAAAAGTCCCGGTTTATATTTTCCCGGGATAAAAAGTAGCCTATGTGTTAATCCAGGACATGATCTACCCGTGTGCCAAATTTCATCGAAATCCGTTCAGTAGTTTTTGCGTGAAAGAGGAACAAACATCCTTACATCCATACATCCAAACATCCATACATTTTTACAAACTTTCGCCTTTATAATATTAGTAGGATGTGTTATAGTATAATAAATATAATTTCAATAAATAACGTTGGCATGTTAACCTGATTCCGGTACCCCTACTGCCGTGGCGCCTGTGCGCGCCGCACACTTCGCACATAGGGACGGCGAGACCCTACGAATATCTCAAAATTGAACTCCATAGATAAGATTTGAGATAGATAGCAAAGCTTTAAGGTATCGTTTTAGAAGTATGATTAGGTACTTTTTTTATTGGACTCTAGACCATACCATGGTCCACCATTTTAACATAATTAGGTAACTTTAGTTTAAAACATTTTGATAGCAATAAAAATGAACAAGTAGGCAACTATGCAGATAGCCTCAGATGACGGAACTAAACAAATCATGCAGGGTTTTAATATTACTCTAAAATAATCTTTAAAAAATTATATTTTCAAGACATTATACTTACATATCTTAACAATACAAATACATTTCTCATATACATTTCATATAGACACCTATTATAAACATCACATAATATCGTTAAATACTTGTCTTTACATCAATAACATTCTCAGTATATAATAAGTACCATAGAGAAAAGCTCCATTGTCAATGAATACATTTATGATAATGAACATAGAAAGGGGACCATATCATGAACATTAAAATTGTACGAACATTATTTCTGATACAAAACATACATCATAATATTATATCACAATAAAATAAAATGTTACAGAAATAACATAATACACATTGTGTTAATAATTATTCAAATCTGACAGTAGTAAATAAAATGAAAAAGAATCGATCCTCTTTCTTAAATCTAGCATATTGTTCTACTCAAAATAGACATGCAGTTTTTATATTAATTGTATGTAAATTTAACCAAGTTTCTATAAAGTTGTGTAAATCATCAATATACAGAGGATATTATAAATTTATGTGTACATATTCTTTTTGTAAATCTTCTATTAGAATGATATGGGATTGACATTTGACAGTAATATATTACATTAAGAGATGAGCCAATGAACTTTCAACGAAATAGGAGAAATCTTTGAATATAAAATTCAAATAACAATTCAAATCTGCTTCTTCTTGTCTGTAGTAATTTGACAGAGGTGTTCAAGTTTTCATTTTGTCGAAAGTTTATTAGCCCGGCTTAAGACTGGAACATTCAGTTTTTGTATTTATATTTTTCGTATTTTGAGGCGCTTGTGCCTGTACCTGTGCTAGTCGTCATGCTGCTAGTAACTGTGTTGTCAGTCGTACTCGCGCATTGGGCCGGATCTCAGTCAGTAGTCCACTAAAATATAAAGAAAACAGTGTTGTTACTTGTTTAAACTGAACTGACTACTTCATCATATAATAATATTTATGGGACGCGACGTACGCTCTCGTTCGCGAGGCGCCGTCGGGTTAGGTACCACCGCAAGCATATTTCTACTGCCAAACAGCAGTGTGCATGCACTATTGTGTGCCGGTTTGAACGACATTGTAGCCAACGTCATTACTGGGCTTTATGAGACTAAATATCTAAAGAATCAGGATGATGGCGCACCGAAGTGCCACAAAGTACTTTGTAATTAAAAGTTCTTTATAGTATTGCTACGGTTGATATGCGATGGTATCGCTTAAACCATCAGGCGAGCGGCATGCTCATGTCGCCATTCAAAAGCCAATAAAAAAAAATTAAGCAAGACTCAAACCTTAGGATCCTGGCATAAAAGAACAACCAAGGATTTTAACTAATTCGTTTTTCTTTATATCAAAAAAAATCAGTACTAAAATTATTTAATGAATATTTTAATGCCTGGTGCTACAATCACAATTCAACACAATTCCGTTTGACACAGGAAATATGAGAAACAAGAATGTTAAACACTGTGTAGGTAACGAACTAAGGCAACATTCTTTCTACCCACACACCCAATAAATTGGTGAGCACTAAGTTCACATTCATGCATGTATGAAATCAAAGTCAATAGAGAATGTGCCCGAACTATAGGCGGCAGCATAAAATCGACACAAGAGCCACATATGAATAAAAAAAGAAACTTTTAAAATCAATAAGTTATTTATATATCCTTTTAATATGACAAAAATGATAAAACATGGGTTCCGCCCGAATTTTATTGAAGCCCCTGCCGGATGGCCCCCGGAAGCCCCTCAAACTAGGGCAAATCCGGGGAATTCTGGACGAATGGCAGCCCTAGGTATAAGTTCTATACTTGGGCACTTAGTAGAATTTTACACCATTTAATGAGTTTTATGTTTTGGAGCATCCAAATACACAGCAATACATTATCAACAAATTAAATGACAATTTTTGTCCTTTTAATATGAATATTTTACGTCAATTAAAAGTAAAGTTCCAAGTATTGATGAACTGAAAGTTTCAAATTGCGCCACCAGATGGCAGAGCTTACGACGTGTACATTGCCCATTTTATACATTAACTTCTAAATCTACAATGGATTTATTTTTTATACAGCATGTTATTGTCAAGCCAAAAGAATTGATAAGTTTTTGAAGGTAATCAAAAACTATATGCAACTTGTAGTAAAGTTATGCGAATTATAAAAGGTTTACAAACCCTGGCCTCCTAATATTATAATTGTATAAAATCGACGGCTCCGTAGAACAAAGTCGTATATGCAAAATGTTAGCTTTTCAGTAGAGCACTTTAAAAGTCGTTAGTTTGTATTCACGTGCGAATTAGTGCTATTTTCACACATTAATTTCAAAGTTGTTACTGAACCCTATAGAATATAATGTTTTGTTCACTATAACTTGTGATTTTCACAATTAACTTAGGCTTTCAAAGCGCTCTACTGAAAAGCTTCATTTTGCATATACGACTTTGTTCTACGGAGCCGTCGAAATATTTATGTTAACAACTTTATTACACCCTTAAAAGTTCAAGACATACAACTATAGTTAATAGAGTTAACCCGTCAAGCCCCGCTGGGTTACATTGGCCCGGTACTTCATCTGTCAACAAGCGAAAATCGACCTTATACGCACCCACATCGACCTTATGTGAACAAACTAACAACACTAACAACTTACTTTTAAAGCAGCACCACCCTCCTTTGCAAGTTCCTGTTCTCGTTTCTCCATATCCAGGCTCTTTTGTTGCATTCTTTTTACTTTCTCTGGATCCTTTACGCCGCGTGCCGCCTCCTCGGCGCGACGACGCTCGGCCGCTTCGATCTGCTGCCTGCGTCTGGTTTCCTAGTACATCAAATTTGAAAAAAATGTTGTTTACATACACTGTTATTCCATTTTAGAATTCATACCAAGGGCGTATATAAGGGGGGGGAGGGTTTGGAGGTACGGACACCATAAGTAATCATGTCCATAAACTTAATTTAGTCATTCCTAATTATGAGGCCAGAATAAAGAAAGTTTTAAGAATATTCATTTAACGACCTTCATAATCGTTATAATGCCTTAAATGTAAATTACAGGCACTTACAGCATCCGGCGTTATCACATCCGACGCTGAGGGTCTACAGCAAGAAGCAAATATTCCCATCTTTGTGAATATTCTACTATTTTAACGAAACCTAATCATAAAATCGTTTCTTTTCCTTATCACGCACGTCAACAAACATTACAAAATGACCTTGTGACAACTGACAGCTCATATTACGTTCGAAAATCTACATAATATTACAGTTTTATACAATTAGTTCGGAAACCGATAATTTTACACGTAGATACCTAAAACTTTTACTAGTACCTACTGCAAACACCAAGACAAAGAACATCAACAAGTACTAAGTAAGCCAACATTAAATCATGCTAAAAATCAATAAACTGACCATACATTTCCAAATTGATTGAATGTTAGCCATTCTTGAAAATTTATTATCGATCTACAATGTGAAAAATAACTGAATTTACAATTTGGAATGGGTTTAATTAAACTTCACCTATTAAATTATAATTGAACTAGCAAAATAATGGGAGAAACACAAATTATCCTATAACCATCCTACAACCAAAGAAATCAGAGAAAGAAATATTGATCTAATGTCCAATGGGCAGTGACCAGTAACAAAATAATTTACAATGTTGTCAAAGAAATACTTTTGTGACGTCTCAACATTGTTTTTCTTAATAATTGCTACGTAATTAAAAATAAAGGTAATACAATAAAAAAAATCAAACAAAAAACATTGAATAAAGACAAAATTATTGTCGTAGTTGATCAAATATGATTTCACATAAAATAATATTTTTTAATTTATGGCAACTCTAACGCAAAGTACTTTTGCCGTGGGACTGTAGTATTTTTCGAAATAAATTGGTAAATTCACGCTATAAAATGTTATCGCGCGTAGCTTTGCGTTCAGGTATGTGTTTTAATTTTATAGCTATTAGAGATCACGCATATAATTGGTAATTACCAATAATTTTAACCTTAACCCTGATGTTACGGGGGTTTATGTAATCACTCATTTGACGGGTGTCTCTGGCCATTTACATTTTATTCTATAGTAAAAATAAAAAGCTCTCTCTTCTTCGAACAAGACTAAAATAATTGCGATGTGCTTTTATTTTTGAGTAAATTTAACATAGGATGCAAAACCTGTGCTATCTGTACCTCCCAGTCAGTCTGGTTAGTTCTGATAAGGAATATTTTTCCATGTAGAACATTTTAACATCTGTAATCAGCTCTTATATTGGCTAAATTTAATGTTGTATTTACCAAAAATATTGTTAAGGACCAGTAGAAATTTTTAAAACTAAGAAATATGTTATATGATAGAAATTACATAAACCAACATATTTCTATTCCTGATACTCATATAACCTTCTAGTTATCAGTAATACACAATAATGTAAAATATATCTATCAAATCTGCCCAGTTTTTCCACTAAAATTTACTCCACTAAAACTAAAATTTGAAATAACCTACATATCTATTTGTAGCTGCGATAAAACAGTCCCCATGCACAGCCCTCGTCGCTCGCACGTCCGCGACCGATGTGTCGGGAGTGCGCGACGAAAAGAACTTCCCCAGGCCTGTGAGAGGAGAACCCGGCAAAGTCAGGCTTGGATTCGTCCCTGAAGAATGGTGAGAACTGAATCCAATATGTCATTATGTGCAGCAAAGTAAGTGTACGGCATGTAGGGTGTGGCATCTTTTGTATGTTAGACTAATTACAATATCTGCAATATGTACTGTACTTTGAATATGTCATAGAGCAAAAAAAATCATAAGTCGAGACCATGTACCGGCAAACGTATATATGTTTCACCTTGCAGATAGACAGAAAACTTGATATAGGGTGTATGAACACACTGCATGTCAGCTGCTTTTAACAAGTCTGTCTGGGGAAATCTTTAAAGGATACCTATGTTCAGTAGTGGACTTCATGTGCCGATTATGATGATGAAAATACAGAATTTGTATACCAAACCACTTCATCTATAAATTCCAGGTTTCAATTCTTCCATTCCAAGACTGGTGTGACTGGTCCGTACACATTCGGAGTGGGTCTCGCCACCTACCTCTGCAGCAAGGAGATTTTCGTCATGGAGCATGAGTACTACTCAGGTCTCTCAATCCTACTGATGGTATACTACGCCACGACAAAGTTCGGTCCCAAACTTGCTGCGTGGTTGGATAAAGAAGTTGACGTAAGTTATTGCTCTAAAGGTATTTGTAAAATTTTCTTGTGTAATGTGTAAGCTGAAACTCATGAGTTTGTTTGCTAGTGTTACTAGCTTATAAATAGGGGTGTAACAATAGGGTGGCATGATTGGAAAAATACTACAGGGCTCCAGCTTGATCGGCCCCTGGCCCAAGAGAAAGAGAGCAAGTGTTAATTTTACTTATTTTTTGTTAAGTGTTCATATTTATGCTGTGGGATTTTTTGTTTATGAAATCTCAAATTTTTTATCTTAGGAGATGCCCAATCTATTTGCCAGTGTGCTTTATAGTGTAGTTACTTTATATAATTTATGAATTGTTAACATTAATGAATTCTTTTAAATTTACATAAGTAAATTTCACAAATGTAACACTTGCCTAATAAGTAGTGACAGAATTTTATAAATCTGTTGAGTAGTTTCTGAGATAAGCATGTCCAAACAAACAAATTCTTCAGCTTTATAATAGTAGATGACTGCCTCGGTGGCGTAGTGGTATTGCGTACGCATTACGAGTACGATTTGCGCGCTGAGGTCCTGGGTTTGAATCCCGGGTCGAGCCAAAAAAAAAAAATGTGACTGGGTTTTTCCATCTTAAAATTTACTCAGTCGCAGCTCGGAGTCAGGAAGTTGGCGGTGTGATACCCCCGTGCCTCGGAAAGCACGTAAAGCCGTTGGTCCTGCGCCTGATCTCTCTCCGGTCATGTCGGATTGCCGTCTCACCGGACTATGAGAGTGAAGGAATAGCGAGTGCACCTGTGTATTGCGCACACACTTGTGCACTATAATATCTCCTGCGTACCTGGCTGATCTCCGTTGAGATTGGCCGCCGTGGCCGAAACTGGCTAGGAGGATTTCATTCATTTTTTTCAGTAGTATAGATAAGAGCACATAGGAGTGAGGAGTATGAGAAAGTATATTTATTATAGATATGTAAATCTATTATCTATTTATATTATAATTTTTTAATATTCCAGGCAGTAGAAGACACCTGGAATTCGGGCCGCAATGAAACAATCAAGACTTTGGAGGACGCCATCCAAGACGAGAAGACTTCTCAATGGCGCGCTCAGGGTCAGGAACTGCTCATCGAAGCCAAGAAGGAGAATGTGTTGCTGCAGCTTGAAGCTGCTTACAGAGAGAGGATGATGCAGGCTTACCTGGAGGTATGCTTACTGATCTCATACTTTATACAGGGTCATTTTTACATTGCGTTACTAAATAAAACCACATTTTCGTTTATACCTCTGCTAACATCATGCTAAAAATTATCAATGAATAACATATACTTTTGCCAAAAATCCCGGTAGTAGTATTCCAATTTTTTTATTATTTTGTAGTTTAGTGCGAATATGGTGTGTGCGTTAGTGTATTTTTGACTGAAAGTGTAATGTTGCTGTTGCGACGAACCCTCCTAGAGCAGTCATAGTGGCATTAGGGCGTGTAAACTTAGTTACTTTTTATTGATATTTATTTTGTTCGAAACTTACACATTTTTATTCTACATCTATGGTTAAAATAACTTAATGAAAAGTGTTATTTTCAATGAGATAAGTATGTGGTTTCATTTATTAACGCAATGTAAAAATGACCCTGTATAAGCTATAGTTATATTAATTATGATAATTAAGTACAATAATTCAAATAAAATGTACGCCAAAAAGATACACTACATCCCCTAACACTATAGGTGGTTTAGGCCTACTACCAACAAAGAAATTCAAATTGATGAAAACTAACATGTATAATTTGACTTGATATTGGCATATAACACACAGTACGGCGTCATGAAGTTAGCATGCAGTAACATAGTGTGATCATGTAGCTCCTTCAATATCATGGTTTTGTATGTAAGAGCAATCAAACCCTAGTAGCTTTATTCATAAATCTTTTTTAGTTATCAAATGGTTTTGTCTTCAAATGAATTTTGAATTGAGTTGGAAGGAAGAAGACAAAACATTGTATAACTGAAATAGGTTTATATACTTTATGAATAAGGTCGTAGGTATTTAAGTGAATATTTATCTGTGAAACTATGCCTCCATGGACAGCAGGCCTTAGTTACCCTGTTAACCTGTCTTACTGGATGTAACTCAGTTGATCCTGGCCCTTGTCAACTACAAGGAAAGTCGCTATCTGGTTGACAACCTATTATGTATAATGTCTTATCTACTATGATGGCATGTAATACTACATACACATACATAGCATAACGCCTTCTCTCTTTTCAGGGGTAGCCAGATGTGTTACACACTCACATTTCAACAACTATGTTAGATCCCATGTAACAGGCGTATTACTTTAGCTACTAGGCACATTTCCAGACTCTGGGATAATAATGATCCCAGGGATCGAACCCAAGATCCCAGTGCTGCAGTCATACCGCAATATAACTATGCCACTGAGGCATTTAATACTAATAGTTCATATTCTGTTTCCATCCACTTATATATTTTTACGCACTGATTTATATCCTGTTTCCAGGTGAAACACCGCCTGGACTACCAACTGGAGAAGGCTAACGTGGAACGCCGTCTCTCCCAGAAACACATGGTAGAATGGATAGTGTCCAATGTGACCAAAGCCATCACCCCAGACCAGGAGAAGCAGGCCCTGGACCGCTGCATCGCCGACCTCGCCGCTATCGCAGGAAGAAAGTAGAAAGTGTAGATATTTATGTAATTAATGTAATAAATCGTTGAGAGTATCAAGTTTTTATATTTACCCTTTGATTATAAAAATTTAAATGCATTCACAAAGGTGAGGTCAATATTACTGATTTTTTTTTTACAGACCACAGACATCTTAGTTATGGTCCCTCGGATGACTTAAATTCATGAACCTACTTGAGTGTCTAAAAACGTAATGTTTAAAAATTGATGTATTTTACTAAAAGTATTCACCATTTACTGAATTGTTTTTTTTTTTTTTTTTTTTTTTTTTATATATGGCAACTGGTTCCTCTAAATTGAGGAATATTACTGCCAGTGTCAAGTCAACTGTCAGCTGTCAAGTGATTGTGACGCATTCATGTGTACCAATTTTACTCTTTCAGTAAAGAAAAAATTTTTTTTTTAATTGAGAAAATTTAAGACAGATAACCAATGATCAAAATAATTTATAGACATTTCGGTAGATAACAAATAAAGGTGTTACTAATACGAAGGACATTATATAATTCATGCAAACACATAAGGTTAATTTCAGTTATAATTTTATAGTATATATTGTTAAGAATGAAACAAGTGCTTTCAAAGATGGTTTGTTACCTAGGCTAAGGAGAGATGAAACATTAACAGGGAGAGGGGCCCCCCGATCTACCAAAATGTCAAAGAGAGAAGGAGATGAGAAACGAGGGCACTTAAATAGTATATGGGTCACGGATCCTTCGTCAAGGCCACACTCACATAAAGAAGAGTCTCTAACATGTAATTTACATAAGTGAACGGGTGAAGAGCAATGACCAATCCTCAACCGAGAAATTGTGGCCGAAATATGTTTACTGAAGCGCAATTTGGAGAACCATGGTCTAAAAGTAATGTGCGATTGTATATTGTATAACCATCCCCCTTTTTGGGAACTAGAGTTCCTCCAAGATGTATTCCAAGCCATTTCCAGATCATGTTTGGCCAGGGCAATCAGATCACAAGCATAAACTGAAAAGTAGTCTTCTTTACCGTGATCAATAGCGTGTTTAGCTAATTGATCAACCTGCTCATTACCAATTATACCTATATGGCTTGGGATCCAAGCCACTGTAACTTGAAGATGTTGCTCATTACACAATTTAATTAAATCTATTATTTCCAAAGAAATAGGGTGAACACAGTTTTTGGCAAATGGATTACTGATGAGAGCCTGGACACAACTTTTTGAGTCTGAAAAGATAACAGAACAAGCAATATTGTTCTGTTTAATGTATTTGATACATTCCCGAATAGCTAAACATTCACCTGAAAAAACTGAAGAATAATGTGGTAGTTTATATGAGAAAGATAAATTAGAATTCATATGTAAAAAAGCAACACCAACAGAACCTTGTTTGCTTAATTTAGATGCATCCGTAAAGAAAATATCAGCCAAAGGCCAGCGTCTTTTTATAATTTCATTCAATTTAGTTTCAGCATCAGAGGATTGTTTAGTAATTTTAAGTGATAACTCCACTAAAGGTAGTGTAATTTTTGAGCTATACTGAACTGCAAAAGCTGGATGAATTTGGTATTTTTTAATAGGACAGTGTATACTCTCTAGCCTCCTGAGACTTACAATTAAACAAGGTAAAATTTTGTGGGACCAGTATGGTTTAGAAGCAATATATGAATTTAATATTCTAAGTTTGGAAAAAAGAGGATGAGAGGAATAATGACAAATTTTATAAATATATCTGTCAGAGAGATATTGTCGCCTAAGATTAAGAGGGGGATCAGAACACTCAACCTGTAAGGCATTAGTTGGTAAGCTTTTCATAGCGCCAACAACTATCCTTAGAGCTTTATTTTGAGTCAACTCTAACTTCCTTAATGCTGTTTTATTGCAAGGAGACAGTAAATGGGAGGCAAAATCCAAGTGACTCCTTACAATTGCATTGTATATTAATCTAAGAGAGTATGGATGAGCTCCCCACCAGACACCTCTTAAACATCTCATAATATTTATACTGCTCTCACACTTTTTAACAATATGGTCTATGTGGGCTACACCATTCATTCTACTGTCAAATATTTTACCTAAAAATTTTACCTCTTTCCTTACAGGAATTGGAGTCCCATTGCACTGAATATTTATATGGGGGATCTGGCGTTTTCGAGAGAAGACAACCACTACACTCTTAGAGGCTGATAGGTCCAAATAGTTGTCACTAAGCCAAGAGGATAGAACAGTCATACCACTTTCAATATTATCCCTTGCTAAGCTGATAGAATAACTAGCAGAGTAAATAAGTAGGTCATCAGCATACTGTAAGACATTACACACATCCGGTATGTTATGATCCATATCGGCAGTGTAAACATCATACAGCAGAGGGCTGAGTACAGAACCTTGGGGTAAACCCTTCCATACTGTTCTAGTGGCAAGCTGAACTCCCGGATACCTCAGTGATATAGTCCTACCTGATAAAAGGTTAAAAATAAAATCTGTTATCTTGTTAGGAAACCTTAGCTGAACTAATTTGTTCCTAAGGACCCAAAGATTAACATTATCGTATGCCGCTGAGACATCCAGGAAGCCAGCCACCACTGACTTGTTTTGACTGAATGACAGATGGATATCAGTGGTGAAAATAGCATGATTATCAGAAATACTACGGCCCCTCCTGAAACCATATTGAGTATTAGCTAGTAGAGAATGGTGCTCCAGGAACCATTCCAATCTATTTTTTATTAGGTGTTCCACTATTTTTGGAATGGTAGATGAAAGAGCAATAGGGCGATAAGATTCAGAAAAACTAGGGTCCTTCCCTGGTTTTGGAATAGGAATAATTAATTGGTGTTTCCAGTTCTCAGGAATAACACCACTATCAATAATCAAATTTATTAATTTTAAGAAATAATTTAGAAAACTATCCTTGGACTTTGAGAGAAAGGAATAGGGTATACCATCAGGTCCAGGGGATGAGTCCTTGATATGACTCAGTACTGATTTTAACTCGAGAAACGTAAAAGGCGAATCTAAAGTAGAAGAATTAGCCTGGTATGAATATAAATAGGGGATTTGGGACAAATTAGGAACTGAAGGGGGAGCTAACCGGTCTAAAAAATCATCTACCCAGTTTGTTGAGTAGTAAGACGGAGTATGAACTTTACGAGACAATCTGTAATGCTTAATTCTTTTCCAAACCAGAGACGAGGGGGTGTCAGGCGATAGAGATGAGCAAAATGAACGCCAGCCTTGTCGTTTTTTGTTGTTTAAAGTTCTCTTTGTAGCGGCACACACATTACGATAGTTTAGAAAAGAATCAAGGTTGATGTCAGTCGTACAGATTGACTCTGCCTCGTATCGCCTTTTAATAGCTTTAGTACAATCTGAGTCCCACCAGGGGGGGGAAGGAATTCTGCCTAAGACAATATTCTTTTTATTGAATATAGTCTCTGCAGACGTAAGTATGGAGTCTTTTATTCCCTCACAACACTCTTTAATGTTAATAAGGTTAGGTACAGGAAGTAGATCAATTTTCTCTTCAAGTAGAGCAGCATAAAGACCCCATTTAGTGGGATCAATAATAAAAGGTAAAAGTGGAGGAAGGATAGGAACATTAATATTTTGAGAAGGAAATGAAATTAGGATAGGAAAATGGTCTGAACCATGAGAGAAAGGAAGACAAGACCACGATAATAAGCTGGCTAAACAGGGAGAACAAAAAGAGATGTCAACAAAACTAGGTTGAATGTTGGGAGGAGTGCGGCGAGTAGGGGATCCATCATTTAGTACACATAAATCAAATTCGTCCAAAATATCTAAAAGTTTTATACCAAAAGAGTCATTATTGGGAGCTCCCCAGATCTGGTTGTGGCAATTAAAATCTCCCATTAAAATAATAGGAGGGGGAATAGAGGACAAAAAGCTACGTAATATGGGGACAACCGAATTATCCCGTCGTGAAATATAGACTGAGATAAAAGAAATGTTATTAAAGCGTAGAGATACAAATTGAATAAGGTTGCTATTATTTACAACTGAATGTTGATTAAAACTAAGGTTATTTTTAATAAAAAGGGCTGCACCGCCCCACCCATCACTTCTATCATCCCGGAGAAGTGTATACCCAGGAATCCTATAAGAAGAATGTGGTTTTAACCACGTTTCGGAAATAGCGCAAATAAAAGGTTTGTGTTTATTTAAAAGAAAATAGAGGTCGGTTTTATTTTTATTTAAACTTCTACAATTCCACTGAAGAATTTGATCCATTTTTTAAAAGATTAAAGATTGATAGAGTTATGGTCTGAATAATATTACACGCTACGTGGTTCGGTATATTAGAGTCAGTAATTACTTTAATTAAAGAGGATATTAAATTTTGAATTGAATCAGACGATAAAACTTCCTTCGATACATGTTCATTTGATGGGTTAGGATTTTCTTGATTATTAACAAGAGCACAGCCATTACTAGGTGTGGGGATTTCATAAGATTTTAACAATTCTCGGTGTGCCATTTGATCGTATGATTTAGGAAAAGAAGGTCTTGAAGAGGGTTTAAGAAAAACAGTTTTACGATAGGACTTAGTAGGAAAAGATTGACTGTCAGATATGGAATAGGAAGTAACTTTAGGAGGGGGTGGATTTGGTGAGGATGACAATACATTCGCGTAAGACTTATGAATCACAGGAAACTTGGACATTGCTTCTTGATAAGAAACGTTGTGAGAAGACATAAATTTTTTAATATTTGCTTGTCTACTATGCTCCAAGCAAATTTTATTGGTGGAAAAATGATGTCCTACACAAAAAATGCAAACAGCATCAGACTCTTCCACCGTGCAAGATTCCCCAGCATGATTTTCTGTGCATTTGTAACACCTGGGTTTAGACCTGCACTGTGCACGAGTATGCCCAAACCTACAACAATTGTAGCATTGAATTGTTGGGTAGACATATTGTTCGACATGTAACAGTGTGTAGCAGCAATAAATTTCTTTGGGCAGCACTTGACCGTCAAACGTAAACACAACAGTCTGGGTTGGTAGCCAACTAGGACCCTCAGGAGAAGAAATTTTTCTACTAAGCCTACGAGTTTTGATTATCTTACCTGATTCTGGTGGAAGTTGAACTAATTCAACTATTTCGTCATGTGTCCACTCAACCGGTATTCCTCTTACTAATCCAATGCGGGATATGTTATGAGAGGGGATATAAACTTTATATTTATTTTGGGGAAAGATAGGATTATCTATAAAATTGTTGGCATCCTTTGCAGATTTAAAAGATATAGAAAGTCTATTGCGACCAATTTTTTTAATTCCATCCTGCAAAATACAAGACAGTTTATTTTTATAAAGGAAAGCTCCAAATTTGATCGGGTGTAAGGTGGACCCATTAGTTGGAGAGGCCTCAGCTAGCTCCACATATACGATAAATGGCCCACAGTCACCACTGGCGTATAGTGACCTTGTGAGCGGATGACCCCGGCCAACCGTCTGAGATGGGGAAGTTTCCATATTGGAAGAACCTAAAGATGAAGCAGTAGAAGATTTATCTGGATTTATAATTACTGTATCTATATTCAAATTGGAATTTGATAAAGCCTTTTGTAACTGAGATGATGAATTATTGGATACTATTTTTTTCTTTGAAATTGGACTGTTTTTTTTAATTATTTTTATAGTGTTTAATTTTTTTGAACTAGTATAAGGTATACTAGGGGCTGCTGAAGTAATATATGAGGCTACATATGATGCTGTGGAGGGAGAAGGGGACGGGGAAGGTGTGAAAACATTCTGGTTACTTATGTTCCCAATAGTCACATTATGTGCAGCCAGTACAAAATTTCTATCACTATCCGGTGGAGGGTCGGGTTCTGGTCTACGATCAGTTATATCAAACTCCATCCTTTAAGCACAATTAGCACAAAACAATTAACAGAAGGTGACAAACACACGACAATACACTCGACGAGACACAAACAAAACTTACCACCATACAAAACAAAAAACGATGAATATATAGTTTTGTCTTTTAATATATTAAACTTATATACACATATACAACACTCAATAAACTAATCCAGTAGAAGTAACACTTAATAGCACTTAAATTTTTAAATTTATTAAATTATCTCATAACATAACCTCAAAGACATGAATGTCGCACGGTAGTTAGACAGAGACTCCCCTGAATTGTTTTATTGCTAGCAGATTAGCATACGGCTAATCTGCTGCCATGATCTCTTGTCATGGGAAGTTTCTTAAATTTTAATGAAAATTTTCAAGTTCAAGGTAGGTTACTTGCAAAATCTCGGCGGGCCGAAAGTTGATAAGGTATGTGCTGAGTAAATCTGTAATTAACCCGTCAAGCCCCGCTTATATATATAGATGTATGCGGAAACCCTATATACTAGGACGCCGGCGTCCGTAGCGGGGCTTGACGAGTCAAAATATAACTAAAAGAAATCATAGACAATAATATGTTACAATATATTTATTATACAAATACAATATTAGCGAGACATTTTGCTTTTTAGTTAAGTTATTGGCGACGCGTCGCCTAGTTAAAGCTCTCTTTACTTTATTGCACCTGCGATGGACTGCTGGCATCACTTACACTCAAAACATACACATAACATCCCATTGAAAATATTTTTGACTCCTCAAGCCCCGCGACGGACACCGGTGTCCATAAATATAGGGGTTTCCCATACATCTATATATATCAGCGGGGCTTGAAGGGCTTAAACTGCCTGTTTGTAAAATCCATTTTGTTACCAAAATTCATTGCTGAATTTGGCCAAAAATGTAGTACTTGAATAGTCCTAAATCGAAATAGGCTATGTTTTCACATTAGCACCTGATGGTAATTTGGGCATTGAAAATGGATTGGAAAATGTTCAGCCTTGCTCTAGTCACTGAGAAAGGGGGGTAATCAGTCTAGAATTTGTAAAGTTCCAGCCGCTTAGTAACGGCTCCTAGGTTTTTTATTTTAAAATATAACCATAGATGTATTTATGGCTTATACACATCAGAGAAGCGAGACGTCACAATGTATATGGACGTCGCAGTTTAATCAGCGAATTTCCAACATCAGAATAAGGCGTCGTGGAAAACTTTGCATCTACATCAATTTGATCACTCAATAGTGGTTTAATTTAATCGTATTATAAGCTTTGAAACATATTTTGACCTATATATAAAACGGCCAGGAAATTCGCCTCTGATGTGTCCTAATAAATTAATCACTGAAAATTAAAAACAGTGTAAAATAGAGTACTTATTATCAGATTGAAAATTCGATTTCTTCAGAGTATTGATCTCGCATTACTTGTGCATTGTGCGTATTGCATTGAAACTAGTCTCTGATATTATGATTGAAATTACCCGCGGATATAGGTACACTTAAGCCATAATAAGCAAATAATTAAAAATAGTAAAAAATTAAACAAAAAATTGTCACTGGTATTTTCCCGACTACACGATTTTGACAGTTCAATATTTGGAACGCCATTTTACATAAAAGCAAGATGGCGTCGTTTTCCCGCCATTTTCGGCAATCGGGTTTTTAACGTGACGTAGATAAAATTGACAACATATCTATAGACATATTAAACCGTTTCAGTATCGGTGCTGCTAATATAGACGGAAGGTTCATAATTATTACACTGTTTATATCTATGTTTTAACTGTCCATAGACACAAGAAATCATATAAACTATGAGTACCTGATAGGTTTCTAAAGAGATGAAGAAACTCAAAAATACTTGTTTATTTTTTATCTTTTGCTAAGGACCATCCAACCGATTTCTTGGTGTCTATGGATATAACAAAGATCATCATTAATTAAACTGGCAACATTCACAGTATTGTAACTATCGATTAATATCCCCAAAAAGAGATGTAAAACTTCTATAAATTCATATGTTCTGTATCATGTGACTTGAAAGCAGCACCGATGTACAAGTCACAACACAATAAATACTGTTAGATGGATATTGACAAGATGTTTAACGTATGGACAGATTTTATTGAACACAAATTTGATGTCCTGTATGGTGGATTTAGGCCTTAACCCTAAGTAGAAGAGGAGGCCCGTGGGACAGTACACAACACAGGGCCGTATTCTATCTTCATTGTATTCTTGAAATCATTGAACATTTCACTGGATACATATCATAATTGGTATAGTGATGGCCTTGACAATTTTTTCTAATATGCTTAGAAAAAAAATCTGCCAATACGTTAAGACAAACAAAGTATGTGTACAATTCTCTCGATACCAAGACATTATTTATATTATTACAAAATAATGTAAACGTCATAAAAACCACTGGTGGGGCGCCACCAGGCTACAACTCGCAAAAAATCTTCAAAAAACAAATACTGCGATATAAAAAATATATTATTTACATGAACTAATTCCGAAAAAAATATTATTACACAGATTATGGAGAGCTCTGAACACTTTACTTTCTGATTTTTTTTTAAATATCTGGATTATTACGTATGATAACAGATTAAAGACTTTTATCAGTGTTGCCAACTTTCAGAATTAGTTCCATGTTTATTTCTTTTTAAATTAACGTTAACATACAAAATGTTCTATGCTCTCGTCTCGCTGGCCAGTATCCTAACCAGAAAGCTCTGTTAATACGATATAACCTTACGCATCAATATACACATATTATTGTATGTAGTTTGAACGGGCATTTTTTTTATAATAATTATTTTTCCTGTCTATGTTTCCCAATTAAATCTTATAATAAAAGCTATTGACTACGTATGAACCGTAAATCTTTTTCTCTTGATTGTGTGAGCAAATACTTAAAACAAAACTCTTTGTTCAAACATTATACAGTAAGCTTACACTAAGCTATCATTACCAAACGACAAAAAATATACAGAGTGGCAAAAAATATTCAATCGAATATTTCGTAAGTAACGTAGGCATCTTGCAATAATTTTACAAGTTACTCATGCCATTACTTGGGTGCACATTTCAACGCAATATTCGGATGTATATTTTATGACCACGCTTTATGTAACAAAAATACTTTATACACATTAGTATTTGGTTTCTAGACGTCAATTTGTTGAACAATTACTTTTTTTTGTCTCAATATTTATTTTGCCAAATTTTAGTTTCTAATCGCCATAGTGGAATTCCGTTCCGTTTTCCTTATGAAAAGTGAAGATTATTATTTTTATCCAGATGATAATAGATATGTGCAAGGATAATTCAGCATTTATAAGCGACTATTTTTTATGCTCTTTTAGGATGTCTTGTCTGCATCGATAAATTATTTAGAACACAGAGTGGTTGTTGTGAATAGGACCTTACCAAAATTTCCGAACTTAAGTTTGACATTCAAGAAACTTGAATGAATTAAGGTCCGAATTCATTTATCATAAAAATCAAATCAGTTTTTCGTTTTAATAATTTCTTCGCAAAGGCCTAAGCACTATTTGATAAAGTTTAAAATAATATACACGCGACTCAACAAGGATCTGGTGGTATTTATTATACATATTTTAAATTCAACATTCTATGTATCGATCTAGATAAAAATACACCATGTATAAAGACACAAAAGATAAGAAAAGGATTCATGACACATGAACAAAAGATTTCATCTCATCAAAATAAACAAAATACGTTGCGAATTTTTTTTTGTTTACTAATAAAGCTCATATTATAGTAACAAAAAATATTTATTGAAAAAAAAAACATATCATTTAAAAAAAAAAATTCTTCGTATATTACCCACAGATTGTATGTAGATATTCTATGATTTTAATCTGAAGAGTATTTTCAATATCCTTATATAAATAACAATCTATATTAAGATTTGTCTGGCAACAACAGCGTGACTAAGAAATTGTAACATTAAAAATTAATGTTTAGTTGTGCGTGTGATTCGTTTTGTTTCGAGACTTATTTTGTATACACTGTTTACCTTAAATTGTGAGTACACGGAATACGCTGCCTTATTGACATTTAGTTGTCTATAGAGCATTTTTTTTTAATTCAATGTAGTGTATAATACAAACAAAAAAATAACTAGCAATCGAAAATCAATGAATTAGGTGGTTTAAAAAAGTATTTCTTATCATAATTGGCAAATGAAGGTACTTTCAACTTCCAGCACATTGACTGCTCAATAAATATCTTACAACTATTGAAAAAAATATATAAATTATAAATATGGCCATTCCACACAACCTATGGACAAGAATGTAGAAAAATAACAACATTGTGATTGAAAAAAAGAAAAACGAGGCTGTAACCTCGCACCGCCTTTTTAGACCGCTGTTTTATTGACTTTTTAATTTTATTATCTACATTCCATTTTTGAATTAACGACATCTAGCGGCGATCGGTTACAACTCGCGACTGGATCACGGCGCGGAATATTATGCCTTACCACTGGTACAGTCTCTGTTACAAAATGGTGCATTTCCGCTTCTTGCCGCTTCTGTAGTCGGCTTTCACGTTGATCCGCTCAGCTTCCTGGAAGCGTCTGACTAGTCTTACCAGCTCGTGGAAGGCTTGGTCCACGTTCATGCGTGCTTTGGCGCTGCACTCGATATATGGGACTTTTAACTGGCGGGCGAGAGACTGCGCTTCATCTAAGGAGACCTGTAAGAAATTATTTATATTGGACATCGATTTGGATTGTTGATTTTATTGTCAACTAAAATAATGAAGCCTTTTTCCTTGCGAGTTAAAGGCATATTGCACCCAGTTCGCTCAGGGAATGTTGTATAATATGTTAGGGTAAGTCCAGATAAGGGAGAATACCAATGATCTAAAATAACTATTCAACTTTAACTAAAATTATTCATTGGCCACTTAATTGTGATAAATTATACAAAGTCACTTCAGGCTTATTTTTCGTTGTAAGGAAATGCTGTGGGGTTTAGCAGTAATTTTGAATCAATAGTCTTTCCCCTGATTTTGAACAGACAAGACACCCACTTCTTGACCTCCGTCCATCCTACGTCCCATGTGATAGGGTGTTAGTTATTACCACACCTGCCACAAATCCCAGACTCCAGATTAAAACTAAGCAAAAACACTCAGCCAGCCCCAGATTCAACACCGATTCCTCAGATCAGGGGTCATACTCGCACGCTATACAACTATGGCAGTCATTGAAATGGTATATTAATAATTCCTCACCAATCGCTGCATCTCCAAATCGGCCTTGTTCCCCACAATCAGCATGGGGAACTCGTCGCGGTCCTTCACGCGCAGTATCTGCTTGTGGAACTTGTAAAGCTCGTCGAAGCTGGCGTGGTCAGCCACAGAGAACACGAGCAAGAAACCCTCGCCTGACCGCATGTACTGCTCGCGCATCGCGCTGAACTCCTCCTGACCGGCCGTGTCTAAGACTGCACACATACATTGCAAATGTATTTCTCCTTCGATTTCTTAAGCGAGGTTAAGATTATCAAGAAAACTTGTAGAAGTTATCTTCTGCAAGAGATTATATGGTACGACAAGCTGCATTCTAACGATACTTCACGACTTGCGGCGAGTCGCACGTGTATAGTATTCAAATATCCTAATCCTATATTATGATTTTTATACAAATGTTAAGGGCCATGTAGTGCCTGGATAATGTTTTATATTTTTATGGAAACATGGAAAAGGAAACAGTCGAAAGCAGGATTTGATTTGGATTTGTATAAAAATCATAATATAGGATTAGAAAAAAAGTATGGTGATATCGTTTCAGTGCATTTACGCCTTCGAAGGAGTAACGCTGAGTTAGCAGTTGTAATAATTGCTCACAGATTTCGCTGGGCATCTCCTTTAAAGATATGAAATAAGGAAAGTATTCAAATATTGCCAAGGTAAACACATGTGTAATTTCATGTGCAATATATTACTGCGGGAATTTTCTAAACTTAGCTTTATGTCTCGAATACACTTGCGTCGTTAGCACGAATTTGAATGGCTAAGGAATTCAGGCAAACAATCAAGTGTAAATGAAAGGGGCAGATGCACACTTATTCGGACAATTTCGTCCAGCTTTTTTTTTTATTTTGGCTGGAAAAGTTACCACACTGCACCGGATAGTAAGCGGAGAGAGGTCCAGAGAGACTGACGATGATAATTATCCCTCTTCAGACGACACAATAGGGTAGTTGACTACTTCTTTTTAAATACAATTATGAAAATATACGCTATCCAAAATCTAATAGAAAAGATTCTTCAAAATTGGCGCAATAGTAACTTATAAAGCTTTGAAATTTGTTGGAAGGGGTAGCTGTCAAATAACAGCAATACTAGGCTGTGACGTCACCAAGCGCCGCCGGCCATAACGCTGCTTGCTTGCGAAAGAGACAGCGCGATATCCCCGCCACGCCCCCACTTTTTCTCACAAGAATATTTAAACTGCATAACTGCTGCATTTTTCAATCGATTTTGATGCTGATTTCACATAAAAAAAAATATTTTTGCAGTCACAAAGTTTTTTTGACTCGACCCGGGATTCGAAACCAGGACCTCAGCGCGCAAATTGTACTCGTAACGCGTACGCAATACAACTACGCCACCGAGGCAGACACACTTTAGCATTAGAACTGGGTATACACATAGCTTAGGCGGATAGATATTTATGTTGGTATTATAATGCGATTACCAGTGTACCATGGACCAAAAGCCATGCGCCTTATAAACAATAGTTAATCTAGATCTCAGAATTACAAATATATACTAAGCATTCACTGTACTCGACATGTTAAGTCCCTAAAGTAAATACCCAATAATTACACTGCCTATCTTTCAAATAACATAATAGTGCTTACATATTGCTCCTTGACGGTACAAATCCTATTAATATTATAAACGCGAAAGTTTGTGAGTATGGATGTTTGTTGCTCTTTCACGCAAAAACTACTGAACGGACTTCGATGAAATTTGGCACATGGATAGATCATATCCAGGATGAACACATGTGCTACTTTTTTCCCGGTAAAAAATAAAGTGGGACTTTTATCCCGGAAAAACTTTTTAACGCGGGCGGAGCCGCGGACCACAGACAAATAGCATGCAAAAATACTAAATAAATCTTCAATAAAAACGAAATCAAAATATGTTTATTCATTTGCGAGTAATAAATACACATATCATTATGTTAATCTTATGCCCCTCTTGTGTTAGGGGTTGAAAATAAATAGGATTACAACTCACTGTCCAGTTTGGCTGGAATATCGTCGATGACGCATTGCTTTGTGTAGCTGTCTTCGATGGTGGGGTCGTAGTCCGTCACGAAGTAACTCTGGAATATAAAAACACTACTTTTAAATACTGGAATACATTATCAACTTACCATTTTATATCCATATAGGCTTGCCCCCTGTTTATCAACCATATGAAGCCAACCTCTGAAAATAGGCATCCCTTAAAGATTTCCAGACGAAGGACGAAGGCATGAGTGGTACAACTATGCACAACTCTTTTTTTATATTGTCATGACTGTGACTCCACTGCCATACCATACCAGAACCTGAATTGTATACTGCCAACTGCTAGGCACGGGCCTCCTCTACAACTGAGAAGGTTAAGGCCTTAGTCCACCACTCCAGCCTAGTACGGGTTGGCACACTTCACATACCTTCAAAATTCAGAGAACTTCTCAAGTATGCGGTTTCCTAACGATGTTTTCCTTCACCGTTAATTTTGGATTACTACACCAACTTTGTAGAAAATTCAGAGGTGGGTGCCCTTGGGTTTTGAACCTGCGGACATTCGACTCTACTGCACTGGTAACCGTAGAGGTCCAGATAGAGTGTCGATGTCGCCCGACTACTTCATTTTAAGCGAAAACGAGGTGGACGACAATGCGGGTGGTCGGTCTCCTGCAGTCGTAGACGCCAAAGGCGTGCTTTCGAGTTTGGGGGCTTCTTAGTCCCCTCATCGTGCAACAAGATACCCCGGGGCCGTCCCATAAGCGCCGATGAAGGCCACCGCGGGTTTTGGTTGGTATACTGGTGTAGGGTGTACATAGTGTTAGGGACTCGGTCCAATGCTCGCTCGGATGAAGCTATACTCCCGAGTGTCGACATTGGGCCTAAGACTGTGTGAAACCAACATAACCGTTCCACTCACCCCCCAGTGGTGGTAGCGATAAAGCGATTTTCCCCGCGATAAAAAAAAAACAAAATAAGTATTGGGTTTAAGAAATGAGTAGCTGCGGTTTCGAATACATGACGACGTGACGACCGTAGCATAACGTTGTCTAATAATAGAATGAGTGTAAGTTGTAACGATACAATAAATAAGTAATAAAGCATTTTCACTGTAAAGTGGTAAAAACATGCGACTAACTGGATTCCCAGACCACAGACATTGAGATTAATCATTATTTATGCAATATTCATCTTGTTTCAGTTTTATTTATTATAAAAAGGTTTTAATATTATTAAAACTTACGCGAGACATATTATATTACTAGAAAAATACGGTTTCACTCACGTATTCTTGGTCAGAATCACCGACCTCTTAATACGTCGAAACTGGTCGGCGATTCTGACCAAGAATACGTGAGTGAAACAGTTTTTTTTTTCTAGTAAAATAAAAAGGTTTTGTTTGTACTAGATGAAGGCACAGTATTACTCTCCTGATTGTAACCTCAGCTAAGTACTATTCATAAATATAACATCATCCCTAACATTACAAAACTGCATGGCAATAAGCCGTTTGCCCTCTTATTTATTTATTAGATATACCATTAAATAACACAACTTGTATATTTTTAATATTAAGCCATTTAGTAAAAGAGTGTATGTTTAACTTTTGAAGATATCTACAAATTACATAAAAAAATATAGATCGACATACATAATATGCTTTTAACTTTCACAAATCTATACTAATATTATAAAGCTGAAGAGTTTGTTTGTTTGTTTGTTTGTTTGAACGCGCTAATCTCAGGAACTACTTGTTCGAATAGACCATTTATCGAAGAAGGCTTTAGGCTATATAACATCACGATGCAACTATTAGGAGCGAAGAAATAATGGAAAATGTGAAAAAATACGGGAAAAATTATTCATCCTTGAGGGCTTCCATTGCGTGCGCTGCGAAAACGGTTCAAGATACCAAAAATATATGTATGAAAGAATTATTCCTCTTGAAATGATCTAAAAAAATATCCGCGACAGTATATGTCTATCTTTTAAGATTAACTCACTAGAACCGTTTTTATGGTAATCAAATTTGGTCGAAATTAATGCATTATTTGTTAAGAGTTGTATCAACGTCATAATATTAATCTTTATCCAAATAAATGTGTTAGATAGAGTGATTCAACGGGAAGGTTTTTATGTACTTTTAGCCCGGAAAAAATTATTAACGCGGGCGAAGCCGTGGACAAAAGCTAGTGACACTATAAACTGGAACATGACAGAGCCTGTACACAGCCATTACAATGGAGAATGCAGTGGTTTCTAGGGAGAAATGTTTATCACTTACAAGGACATGCCATGCTAATCATTCTAAAATAATTTTGGGTACTGGATAGTACTTTTTATTTATGGCACTATCAAGTGAGAAACTTCATTGTGTCATTACCAGGGTTCGAAAAAATCCGATTTTTATAATAAAAAATAAAAAATTCGATTTTTTTATATATATCCGATATATATCGGATATATCCGATATATATCGGATATATATCCAGGCTAAGAAAAAGAAGCTAATTTCATTCTGTAATTGGATTAATCACTTAAAAATGTGAGAGGAATTTTTAAAATAATATAAGTCCTTAAGTAGTAGTAAGTGTCAAATTACCACATGTTTAATTAAAAATAGTAATAAAAGAATTAGTGTTTATTTGGGAAATATTTTTAATGAACACTTAGAAAATAAAGTACCTATTCTTTTAGTAATCTTAATTTGTTTGTGGGATAAACCAACTAATTTTAATAATATAATAATTAGAAAAACAATAATGAGTCAACGTTTATCAAATCTTTCGATTGTCACGCTTGCTGGGATTCCCTAGAAAGTGAGAATTATTAACGCTAGGAGCACCAGGGAATCCCAATTTTTGTTACCTCGTAAAATAAACCTTATATTATATGAAGTTAAGGTTTGAATTTCAATAAAAAGCTATCCGTGCTGGTTTAGTTAAAGGTAATTTCCCGAACTTTAAATGAGGTTGCCATTTTAGAAAACAATCTAAATTATCCTGAATTGTAGTTTTTCGCTACGTGTTCCCAGGGTAAACTTTAATCTTTAATTTTTTTAGTTCACTAGACAGGAAAAAATCAATTTATACCGGGTGGAAGGGAAACGCTCTCTATACCGGAACGGTAAGAGAGAAGAACCATACCATTAACGAAAAACTATATTCATTTGCAAAGCTAAGCGATAATACTTACGATTTTAGTATTTCTGTAATTCATGCGCGCGCAATGTAAAGCGTACAAAGAACTGGGCGGCCGTCGCGCTGCGCCGGGACCGGCCCGCGGTCGTTAACCCGTCAGCTGATGTACGTGTTTCATTACGATTTTTTTGAAATATTGACCTTTTTTACTATGTTTTTCAAAATAATAGTTTGATTTATCTATCCATACGTGAAGCTGTACAGAAATTTGAGAAAATCCTACTAAAATTGTATCAATGCGATCGCTATTTTTTTAGTGCCATCACGTCAGGAATAACCAATACTATCACCTGTATTCGTTTCCGAGAGCGTTTCCCTTTCACCCGGTATATCAAGATAAAAATCAATTGATATATATCGTGATATATATCAAGATATATATCCGCTGATATATTTCATCGAACCCTGGTCATTATATATGTACACTATTACCATAACATGCTGCCAAATAACTTTTTGGTGCACTTAAAGAACTAAAATCTATATATGGGCATACAATTTATGCATAAGGACAAACTTAAATCCTTTTCTTACTTTAGCAGGAAATTGTGATGATGTAATAACATTCTGACTTCAAGGTGTTTGTGGGTGGGCTCTTGATTTACACATCACTAAGCACACACTCTTGTGACCTTTGTTTTGCCTGTATTATTGCATGCTATTTGTATTTTTAAAACCCATTTATTTTATTGTGTATTGTGTGCAGATAAGATAATGGCTAAAATATTGGGACATTTTGAAGATTTGAGGCGAGATAAATATATTTTTTGTCAGTTACACATTCATATTAGAGAAGGTTAAAGTGTTTATTGTATCAAAGTTAAGTTTTCTGTTCCAGAAATTAAGTTCCACTCCTAGATGGTGAGGATCGCGACGCGTTCCTCCCATTATCTATACTAATATTATAAATCTGAAGAGTTTGTTTGTTTGTTTGTTTGTTTGTTTGTTTGTTTGAACGCGCTAATCTCAGGAACTACTGGTTCGAATTGAAAAATTCTTTTTGTGTTGAATAGACCATTTATCGAGGAAGGCTATAGGCTATATAACTTCACGATGCAACTATTAGGAGCGAAGAAATAATGGAAAATGTGAAACAAGCGGGGAAAATTATTCATCCTTGAGGGCTTCCATTGCGTGCGCTGCGAAAACGGTTCAAGATACTAAAAATATATGTATGAAGGAATTATTCCTCTTGAAATAATCTAAAAAAAAGTCCGCGACAGTATATGTCTATCTTTTAAGATTAACTCTCTAGAACCGTTTTTATGGTAATCAAATTTGGTCGAAATTAATGCATTATTTGTCAAGAGTTGTATCAACGTCATAATATTAATCTTTATCCAAATAAATGTGTTGGATTGATTGATTCAACGGGAAGGTTTTTATGTATGTACTTTTAGCCCGGGAAAACTTATTAACGCGGGCGAAGCCGTGGGCAAAAGCTAGTTTTTAATAAAATTAATTGAGTTTTTTTAACATCTCTTTCCTGCCAGCCCGAGCTTGGCTTCTTGATTTATTTTTCATTGCTTTTGCTCCCTATGAGAATGACAGTAGTTATATAAGTGATTTTTGATAATAATTATTATGAGTAATTGAATGTATCTTGACTTATCATAAGTGCAACTGTTTTTGCCTACGTGATGAATAAAGTATTTTATTTTATTTAAAAAATAGACAAAACAACTTTATGAAGTTTAAATGTTTAAAAAAAGTTTTTATTTCAAAATTGCAGAGTTCAGTTTCATTTATATGTAATACCTATATACAGGATAAAACTGAGCTGTTATTACTTAATGTTTACACTACACTGTTTAAGGAGTATGTATTATTAATGTGGGAAGAACTGCATTGTTCACTAATGACTCATCTACATCTTAAACATACAATCTTAACCATAAATTACACCAAATGATTTGTGTTATCATTGTGACTAGAATCTTAATGAGAAATTAATTCAATTAATTATAAACTGCCAGACTGAAAGTTATGGATATCTGAGATGGTTATCTGATTGTAACATGCAATGTCAAGAATTATGCATGGCTTTCTAATAAATTAGAAATTTTGACATTTTAAACAGGAAATATGGTATTTTTTTTATGGCATCGAATGACGAGACGGGGATGACGTTCACCTGATGGTAAGCGATACAACCACCCATAAACAGTAGAAACACCATCCAACACTTTGAGTTACAAATTACTGTATGGCATTCCACTGTGCTCGTCATCCTGAGACATAAGATGTTAAGTCTCATTATGTCCTGTAATTACACTGGCTACAATGCCCTTCAAACCGAAACACAACAGTGCATGCACACTGCTGCTTGGCGGTAGAAATAAACATTGCGGTGGTACCCACCCAGGTGGACTCTTACATATGAGAGTCCTACCACCAGCAGATTAATTCTAGATTCAAATAATACATATGACTATATATGTAAATCACATGTTTATGTTTAGTTTTCATGATGACCTTTTGCATTAAGGTATGTTATCAATAATGATAAACACCAAACAATATGTTAGCATGAATTTTGGTATTATTTGATGATTGCACCCCAACATTGGAATTTGGCAGATGGTCAATAATGGTTGAGGTCACTCAGGATGATTGTTTTCATCAAATATTTCACATGTTCGTGACGCCAGTGGGTGGAGTCTCCGTAACCCAAACCTTGACATACACTTACTAGTACTATTTATAAGTGTGAACACATATCGCGATAGATATCGTCTACGAGGTCTACTTAGACCGGAAACCCAGTCAACTGAGGCGGATATGCTTAGATTATGCACCACTTGTCCCGTAGGCGTATCGTAACCAAATACGGTAGTAAATACCTGAATGAATTGTATAGTGATAGCACTCTTGCCGACTCCACCGCCGCCAACCACTACCAGCTTGTACGTTTGCGCCTGGTTCGGCCTATCGCCCGGTCGCGACATGTTTTCTCACAGCAAACACAATTTTTAATTGTTATAAAAATTATCTAATATCTTTTTGATTTGTGACAATCAGCAGCGATTCTACTAAGTACTAAGGTGATGACTCAAAATTTCAAATGTTAATTCGAATGAGACGGCATAATAATCACCACGCTATGTTAGACAAAGATAACTACACTTAACGTTCCGTTACTGATAGTTAAGGGTGTTATTAGATTTTTATTATTTGCTAGCTGAATGAGTAACTGAAGTATCGCTATATTAAATGTTGTTTAATTTCTTTATAAGCTTTGAATATCATTACATGGGTAAGTGTCTATGTTCTTTTGTTTTGTTGTAAAAATAAAGAAAGCAATGTAAGGTAATAAAATATATAGATTTTGCATAGATTGGAACATTACTGTAACTTTTCATCTTCTGCCATAATATAACTTCATCTAATGATAATTTGTTAGTTATTCTGAATGATGGTCAAATGACAACAGTAGGTTCCCATAAATGGCGACAAAATGCACTTGATCTTACAATAGTTTCTCCTGATCTTGCAGTTTCCTGCGATTGGTCTGTGCACGATGACCCTCTAGGAAGCTATCACTTACCTGTAATAACAAAAGTTTTTGTTAGAAATGTTTCTGGTAACAAACAAACTTTATTACCCGATAGTAAGCAATATCCTCAACAACACAATTATCGTAAAATTAATTGGGATATGTTTAGAACCATTTCAGATAGTTTCCTGCATAATTTTCATTATAACAAAGAAAATCCTTTAAAATCATATGAAGAATTAATGAGTCTCTTGGATACAGCTATTCAGTTATCTATGTCAATTGGACTTCGTACTAATTCTCAAAGTCACTCCAGCACTTATTTTAATAAAAATAGAAGACCTCTACCTTGGTGGAACGCCAGGTGTGCTTCTGCTGTTGAACAGGCCAAACATGCATATGTAAACTTTAGACGTGATTCAACTGAATCTAATTATTTACATTTCAAAAAGTTGCAAGCTATTAAAAAGTTGACCTTGAAGCAAGAAAGACAAAAAAGTTGGGAAAATCTTTGTGAAAGCTTTAATAGAACTACTCCTTTATCTAGAATATGGTACTACATGAAAATTTTTAAAAACGTAAATACAAGCTATAACTCCTGTAAGAGATTAGATTGGATTTTTGATTTTATTAGAAAATACACACCTTCCACCGTTGAGGCTGAATTAAATTTAAATAATAACTTCATAACTGCTTCGAGTTCTGATTATCTTACAAATTCATTTACTTTTGCAGAATTGAATTCAGCCATTTCCTCTAGACGTGATACAGCCTTTGGCCTCGACGGAATTCCATATAAAGTACTTAAACATTTATCAAATACTTCAAAGCATGTTTTGTTAAATATTTATAATCTATTGTGGAATAATTCAATCATTCCTTCAAGTTGGAAAACAGATTGTTTAATACCAATTTTAAAGCCCAATAAAGAGAAAGAACTTGCTGATTCTTATAGGCCAATAGCTTTAACTTCATGCATGGGAAAAATATTTGAACAGTTGTTAAAACAAAGAATAGAATTTTTTGTAGAAAGCAATCATATTTTACCATCAAACCAGTTTGGATTCCGCAAAGGTCGTTCTTGTCGCGAAAGTATTTCTCATTTACATTTTGATGTTTTCAATGCATTCAAGAACAAAGAAGTTCTAATAGGTATTTTCTTTGACATAGTTGGAGCATTTAATAATGTCAATCATCACATATTAGCTTCTGAATTATTGACCATTGGTATTCCTGAAAAAATTGTGAAATGGATTTTTAACTTTTTACATGGTAGAGTAGTGTATGTCAAATTTCAAAATCAACTTATTGGACCTAGAGTGTCTTTCAAAGGTGTGTGTCAAGGAGGAATTTTAAGCCCTTTAATATTTATATTGTATATTTATAAACTTAATTTAATACTAGGTTCAGACGTTAGAAATTTACAATTTGCTGATGATCTTGTTATTTATACATCAGGGTCTAATGTAAATGTCATTGTTAATACTCTTAATGCAGCTTTGACGAATCTTCACATTTACTTTAAATATCTGAATCTTGATATTAATATTGACAAAACCAAAATGGTGGTATTTAACAAAACTCGTCCCTTTAAAATTAAATTATTTTATGACCAAAGAGAAATTCCACAAGTGTCTGAAGTTAAATTTTTAGGGGTAATTTTGACTAATAATCTGTCATGGAAAAAATATGTTGATTATATTATCGGAAGGGCAGGTAAGGCATTCAATATCTTAAAATCACTTGCAAGAACGTCTTGGGGTGCTGACCCAAAAATTTTGCTCATGTTGTATAAATCACTTGTCCGTAGTCACTTTGAATATGGTTTTTTGTGTTTCGCATCTAATGACAAACTTGTTCAGAAATTGGATGTTTTGCAAAATAAAAATCTGAGATTAATTACTGGTGCTATGAGGACGACCCCTATAAATTCATTGCAAGTAGAGTGCAATACTCCTCCTTTGTCATATAGATTTAAGTATCTAAAATATTGTTTTCTTCTCAAATTATTTTCTATGGCTAATAATTTATTATTGAGAAAATATAAACATTTTGATAGTCAATGTTCCTTTGTTTCAACTACTAATGTACCTTATGCACTTCATGATTTTTCATTTATGATTCAACTTGATCAAAAATATAAAATTCATAAACCTGACAACTGGGCTTGCTATATGGACAGTTTTGAAAGCAAATTTACTTCTATAGAGATAAATATAAATAACAATATGAAGCATAAAGAAGAGGTAAACAATGTTTTGGCTGAATATAATGAATATAGAAAAATATTTACTGATGGTTCCAAGTCGAGAAACGTATCGATGGCGTTCTATATTCCTCATCTGCGTTTAGGATTTGGTCGCAAACTCTCGTGTGAGTTGAGTATCTTTTCCGCTGAGGCTTTGGCAATATTATTTGCATTGCAATATATTGGTCAAGCAAATGATCAACGTTGGCTTGTTATTACGGACAGTATGAGTGTTTTATGTGCCTTACAAAGTAATAGTTTAGACTGTAAAATTAATTACATTATATACAACATCAAGAGTCGTTGGTTTCAATTGAAGAATCAAGGCAAAGAAGTACAATTCCTTTGGACACCTGCGCACGTGGGAGTAATCGGAAACGAGCAAGTTGATTTTTTAGCAAAGTCAATTGTTGACAGTGACAGCGGCGACAGTGTGAAAGCTGTTGATGAAGTTGCCATACCATTCTCGGACTTAAAGCTACTCGTAAGAGAGTCTATTCTTAATGAATGGAAAGAATATTGGTTGACTACAACAAAGATTAAAGGTGCCTATTACGCAGCAATCAATATTAATGTGGGAAAGTGTCCTTGGTTCTGTAGATCCAAATTCAACATGCAACGAAAATTTTATACTATATTAAATAGACTTCGATTTGGACATGGTCGTTTTAAAGCCCATCTTAACAGAATGCGCATTATTTCGTCCCCCATATGCACAGATTGCGATCAGAATGTTGAACAAACAATGAATCACATAGTATTTGAATGCTCTGCTTTCAACATACAAAGAATTATACTTATTGATAAATTAATTAACATCTACGGCAAATCTGAGCTTGTCCCGCGCTCTATGCAAGAAATACTTAAAAGACCAGAGACATACAAAGCTATTTATGATTACATATGCCATACGGTAATGGATATTTAGGGAAAAATAAAGATATAATAGATAGCAGTCTAATGACTTGACTTCGCTCAAAACTAAAAATGAAGAAAACATAATGAAGACTTGGCTTTGGCCTAAATATAAGACTACAAATATGGAAATAATATAATGAAGACTTGGCTTAGGCCTAAATATAAGACTAAAAATATGGAAATAATATTATGAAGAATTGGCTTAGGCCTTTAATGCACGGAATTTCAAATATGAATATTACTCATGACGAGGCTGTATGGGCTCGAGCCCTTTGCCTTCCCAAAACAAAGGGAAAATTAAAAAAAAAAAAAAAAAAAAAAAAATATAACTTCATCTAATGTTGGCTAGGACATACAAGAGGCGGTACATTTGTCCCGTACATGACGTCAGAATGTAAGAGCGGCTCAATATTTTTTACTGTACTACTTCAAATTTCACGTCTTGGTAGTTGCAAATTTGCGTTACTACAATATCTATCTCAGTAAAACTATAAGACGGGGATAAAGAGGGAGTGAGAGACATGCAAAAAAATTACAATAGTACGTGACTCTTCAATGAAAATATGTCACATTTGTACTCGTTACTTCAAATGTATCGCCGAGCTTTATACTACAAACTCTTTTTTATGTGATGCCCTACCCAACACTAATTTCATCTGATTTATAAAATACTATCTTTTGCCCGCAGCTCAGTCTGCGTTAATAAGTTTTTCTGGAATAAAAGTCCCGCTTTATATTTTCTCGGGATAAAAAGTAGTTAACGTGTTAATCCAGGACATAATCTACCTGTGTGCCAAATTTCATCTAAATCCGTTCAGTAGTTCTGGCGTGAAAGAGTTACAAGCATACATACATCCATTTATCCATTATTACAAACTTTCGTGTTTATGATGTTAGTAGGATTCTTCAAGCCAAATTATTATTAAAATTGTATCTATAATGTTATTTTTACGATAAACGATAAATTAAAATAGAGTATTATATTTAGATACAAATCAAGAATACAATTTAGTTTTTTCTACTTCTTAAATTATGGCTTTCACCGAATACTTTTTTTTTATTATCACAGTAAATTCAAATGCAATGATAAATCTGTCAAAATGAGAAATGTTAGGTTTGAGGTTTCAAGTCAACTGTCAGCTAGTGTTGGGCAGAGATAAACAAGGTGTTGGGTACGACACGACATGAAAAAGAGTTTGTAAGAGTAGCCTCTTTTTTGCACTAAGCCAGTACAATGTCCTTCTTCAAATGAGGCGAGGCGTACTGGCTACTATTAGAATATGCAACTCAAGCTCAAACTCAAATCATTTATTATGTAATTAGGCTCCTAGGGGCACTTTTACACATCCATCTTTTGAATTTGAACATCCTTCTTGATCTGTCTGTCCTCTGTCTGTCTGTGTGTTAGATCTGTCCTCTTCTTATAGTGTTACAGAAATGTAGAATGAGTAACGCGATTTCGCGACTGCCGCGACATAAAATTTTAAGTAGTACAGCATAAAAAGTTGAGCCGCTCTAACATTTTGACGTCATGTATCGCATGTATGTGACAAATGTACTTCCTCTTATATGTCCTATCCAACACTACTGTCAGCTGTCAGCAATCAGCATTCAACAATAAGTTTAAATGTTGAATTGTTTGGACCGTTTACGTAAAACTTAAAACTCATATCACTCTATCACATGTGTCGCCAGTATAACAAAAAATGTTTTCAACAAGCTCACAGAGAAAATTTTGGACCTTTAGCGACGAAAGCGAGTTGGCGCGGCTTCGTGAAAAACACAACTTAAACTACATATCGAAACATGGTGCGCACATCGACGAGTATCAACGTAACAACTTCTTTCTATCACCGGATGAGGAAAGACTGCTTCTGAAACAGTACGAGCTGCATCTGAAAGATTTCTGCAAACGATTCAGCCCTCCAATGCCAAAAGGTGTAGTGGGTACTGCATTTCATTACTTTAAGCGTTTTTACCTATACAATTCCACAATGGATTATCATCCTAAGGAGATACTAGCTACATGTGTGTACCTGGCGTGTAAAGTGGAGGAGTTCAACGTGTCTATCGGTCAGTTCGTTGCTAATATCAAAGGAGACAGAGACAAAGCTTCCGACATTATTTTAAACAATGAATTATTGCTAATGCAACAGCTGAACTATCATTTGACTATCCACAACCCTTTTAGACCAGTCGAAGGCTTCCTTATTGACATAAAAACACGCTGCTCGTTGGCAAATCCAGAAAGACTTCGATCAGGCATTGACGAATTTCTTGAAAAAGTATTTTTGACAGATGCATGTCTGCTTTACGCACCATCTCAGATAGCACTGGCCGCTGTCCTGCACGCGGCGAGTAAGGAACAAGAAAATCTTGATAGTTATGTAACAGAAATGCTATTCAGAGATGCAGGACCAGACAAATTGGCCATACTAATAGAGGCCGTTCGTAAAATACGGTCATTGGTGAAAATGGTAGAGAGTCCGGCGAGGGAGCGAGTGAGGGTTATAGAGAAGAAGTTGGACAGGTGCAGGAACCAAGAGAACAATCCAGACAGTGAGATTTACAAGCGAAGAATGAGGGAGTTACTTGACGAAGATGACATGCCTCACGTTAGCTCTAACAGGATGTCTTTGGATACAAGTGGTGTGACACAGGTGCTGTCACCGTCAGCATCTTAGAATTAGTAAATTAGTTAATATAATTCCATTTGTGATTTGTGGAATAAAAAAAAATTATGATGTCAATAAATTAAGAAAATACTTGAAAGATGGGCATCTTAGACTTAAAAATACATTAAATACGTACATATTATTATATGCCTTTTCTTACCTATAAAAAAAAATGTGAAAAGTGGGTGCTCTAGTTGTCTGCTTCTTTGGGAATAAAGGCATGGTGTTTGTTGTGTGGAACAACACTTTGTTTTCATATCTAAATATTTTAAAAAAGTTAGTTATGTTGATCTTAAAAATATTCTTTCCTGATTATATCACTACATAATATAAAACAGAGTCGCTTCCTGCTGTCTGACCCTATGTCCCTATGTATGCTTAGATCTTTAACACTACGCAACCGGTGTTGATGCGTTTTTTTAATAGATGGAGTGATTCAAGAGGAAGGTTTATATGTATAATCCATGCATAATATAGTAGAGAAGCACACACACACTCACGCCTGTTATCCCCGAAGTGGTAGGCAGAGGCGCAACTAGTGCACCCATATTTCGCCGTCATTCCGTCCCATGATGTGATAGGGGGCGAGCCTATCGCCATATCGGACACAAATTCCAGACTCTAAGCTGATACTGAATAAAAGGACTCGATATCATTGCCCGCCTCGGGGATCAAACCTGTGACCTCAGCATTGCTGTCGTACCGTAATACAACTACGCCACTGAGGCAGTCCCTTAAATAGGAGCTATCAGGCCGTATCTAAAGTTTCGACTATTTCACTCATCTCTTCAACGTGATTATTTAAAAAATAAATTGATCTGATTAATTTATAATACATCATCGAAAGGACTATTTCAACACTAATAGAATAAAGGCGCGCTAGCCCGCGAAAATAAGTGCGCATCCCTTTATATTGATAATGTAGGCGATATTTTGACAGTGAAACGGTACAAGACATACCTATATATAAAACTTACACAGTTACGATATTGGCTCCCTATTAATACCTATTGCAAAGATACAGAGAGATCCAGACAAGCGAATGCAATTGCATATATACTCACAATATTTTATTCTAGCTCGAATAAATACAATCAAAAATATGTGACCTTATTGAGGGCATTATAAAATCGAGCATCTTATGATTTACTTCCTCATCAATAATAAATGTGCACTAAAAACTAAAGCACTAACGGCCAATATCTTTATAAACTGCAAATTTTAAATGTAGGTAGAGTAATTAACAGTATCTAATACGACAAAGATGTTTCTAATAAATAAATATTATATACCTACTGTCCCACTGCTGGGCATTGGGACGGGCCTCCTCTACTACTGAGAGGGGTCAGGTTGGCAAACTTCACATACCTTCGAAATTCGTAGGTATTAGTATAGCTCGCGGCTCCGCCCGCGTGAAAAAGTTTTTCCGGGATAAAATTATTTTCCTCTGATAAAAATAGCCTGTAGCACTGAGAGTAATACAGCTTCCTATTTGTTGAATTTTCGAAATCGGTTCAATAGTTCCTGATATTAGCGCGTTCAACCAAACAAACAAACACGATCTTCAGCTTTATAATATTAGTATAGGTAAATATAGATGAAAGGTTTCCTCACAATGTTTTCCTTCACCGATAATGCGATCGATAATTATTAACTAAAACAAAACAAAAAACCCGACTGCGGCAAATCTGCCTGCCATCTTTATAAAATTTATTGAAGAACTGAAAAGATGATTTTAATTTGAATATTTTATTTTGGTTTTGAATAATCGTGGTTTACAGTGTTCACAAACGCTGTCGGAGGCATAACACGCTCACTTCTCTTAATTTGGTTGGTGATATAGGTAACTAATAATACTAATACTGCCTCGATGGCGTAGTTGTATTACAGTACGACTGCATAGCTGAGGTCTCGGGTTCGATCCCCGGGTCGGGCAAAGTGATATTGAGTTTTTCTATTCAGTATCAGCCCGGAGTCTGAAAATTGTGCCCGATATGGCGATAGGCTCGCCCCCTATCACATCATGGGACGGAATAACGGCGAAAAGTGGGTGCACTAGTTGCGCCTTTGCCTACCCCTTCGGGGATAACAGGCGTGAGTGTGTGTGTGCGTGTTTGTGATATAGGTAAAGCAACAAAATCTCGGAAGGAGCAGATGCCTCCGGCTGCGTTTATGAACACTGTCAACTACGATTATTCAAAACCAAAATAAAATATTCAAATTAAAATCTTGTTTCTATCTTTTCAGTTCTTCAATAAATTTAATAAAGATGGCAGGCAGATTTTGACGCAGTCGGGTTTTTTGTTTGGTTTTAATTATGTTTTTCATTTCCATCTTTTTAATTTTCAAGCACCTTAAATATTATATTCGTAGTCACCGTTAAAAATTCTTTATTTTGATACCACACTCGATGTATTTTGAAAACATAAATTTTTTTAGGTTACTTTTTGCCGCTAAAAATAGTTAATTTTGTTTTTTAGTTAATTTTCATGTACGCAGTGTCACTCTCACGAGTCACGACTAAGACGAATCTATTGACACTACTGACATAAAAATACGACAAGCCGTTTAGGCTCTAGGGCGTGCCAAAGAAATATACATACAAACATACATAGTACATACACTCGAAAGACATAACCCTCCTTCTTGCGCAGTCGGGTAATTAGCAACACACACATAACTTGGTTCTGAACCTGCGGAAATTCGTACTACAGTCCGCTCCATTCCTAACGAGTCCATCGTTAAAACTAAAAGTAGGTAATTATGTTACTGGGAATGAACTGGCTGATAATTATAATAATTATACTAATACCTAATACGTATGCATGTACATACCTACATACATTGTGGTACATGTAGACCTGTCTAAGTATGTAGTTATTATTGCGGGATAGGTATATTCCACGACGGTTCTAAATGAAACCTCATAGAGCTTCAATTAATTTGTTTCTAATGCAATACACTCCACAGGCCACACACACATCAAGGGTATAAAAGAACCCGCAGAGTTCATCCCAGCATCACACGCTCACTATCCTTCCTCCAGTCAACTCGCAGCTCCACCTCGCCATGTACAAGCTGACGATGTTCCTGGTGGTGGTGGCGTGCTTGTGTCTGGTGGCGCATGCGCAGCTCACCTTCACCTCCAGCTGGGGCGGCAAGCGCGCCGCGCTCACTGGGATGCTCTCCTGCAGGAACGACGACGTCTTGCAGGGCATTTACAAAATGATCCAAGTAAATTATGTTAAACACATACTATATTGTGTTATTAGTTGAAGTTGTCGAAAATTAAATACCTATTGTTATTATAAATGATAATCTTACTTCCTATTGATATTATAAACGCGAAAGTTTGTAAGAATGTTTGGACGTTTGTTCCTCTTTCACGCAAAAACTGCTAAACGGATTTCGATGAAATTTGGCACACGGGTAGATCATGTCCTGGATTAAAACATAGAATACTATTTATCTCGGGAAAAGATAAATCGAGACTTTTATCTCTAATTTTTTGCTCGTGAGTCGTTTCCGGTTTTTCCGGTATAAAAGTCCCGCTTTACATTTTGCCGGGATAAGTAACCTACGTTCTTCCCAGTGTCTTAAACTATCTCCCTACCAAATTTCATCGAAATCCGTCCAATAGTTTTTTGCGTGAAAGAGTACCAAACATCCACACATCCATACTTACTAACTTTCGCATTTATAATATTAGTAAGAATATGAGGAATTCAAATATTTATACCAGCACAAAAACTGAAACCAGGACATGTATAGGTACTGCCGACCCATCACTGCGCCTTGGTTATGTGAAATAAGTATATTAATAAACTCTGATATATTTATAAAGCTCTATATCTTAAAATTATTTGTGGAGTCTGAAATCTACGAATAAAGCGCCGTAAAAAATTTCCCCGATATGGCGATAGGCTCGCCCCTTATCACATCATGGGACGGAATAACGGCGAAAAGTGGGTGCACTAGTTGCGCCTCTGCCTACCTCTTCGGGGATAACAGGCGTGAGTGTATGTATGTATGTAAAAATTTCAATTAGAGGCAAAATATAAATAAAATAGAAACGTCTAGTACCTAAGTTAAAGCAATTTATTACATTCGTCTACTTTTTTCTTTTCAGAATGAAGCCGAAAGATTCATCCTATGTCAAAAGTCCTGAAGAGGCACCACATCATCAAAAAGGACTAAGACAGCATAAAATTAATATACTTATACCAGCAGTTTAATTAAACACACAATGGATCCATTCTATCAGAGTGTACCTATATTTTTTTTAATATTAAATATATCACATTTAAAACACAATACTATCTTTTGAATTATTTTTGAGCTTTTGACATGCATACATATACACTCACGCATTTTATCCCCAAAGGGGTAGGCAGAGGCGCAACTAGTGCACCCACTTTTCGCCATTATTCCGTCCCATGATGTGATAGGGGGCGAGCCTATCGCCATATCGGGCACAAATTCACATTTTTCATAAAATACGTATCTACTTACTGTACATGAAATATGCCTTGCCAACAATTATTATGTTTTATTTTTTGACTTTATAAAAATTGCAGGAAAATAAGAAAAACTGTGATTACTTACAACACTGATGAACTTAATCGATTACTAAAACACGAATAAAAAACATTTGTAATAGCATGTGCACTTACAGCGTAGGTACCAATTTACTATCGCAGACTACCGCATATACTATAACGATATTATAATGTTTTATGATAATGAAATTACATCGTAGTATGACATCTATAAAACCTCAAGAATCTTGGATCGGGTTTTTAAATAGGTACATCAATGTGGATAGGGAGTCAGGAAAGAAAACCGGAAGGGAGTATTCCGGATTATCATTTTGCGACGGTTTTCTGTATGACAGTAGAGTTACAGTGATTGAAACGGAAAATGTATGCGGAGACAAATCGAGGGTTGCAGTTGTATCACATGCGTACCCTGTGACCCTCAGCATGAGGCAGAGAGTGTAGTATGTCTGAACTTAGTCGGTAGGACGGCTTTGACCGGTGAGTCCGGCAGAAATCTTTTCATCTTTTCTATTGCGGGTGAATGACGAGACGAGCATGCGGTTCGCCTGATGGTAAGAGATGTGACCGCCCATAAACAGTAGCAACACATTATAGAACTCTGAATTATAAGTTACTACGTAGCACTGTACTGCCTTCGCCATCCTGACACATAAGATGTTAAGCGTCTTAAAGCCCAGTAATTATTATTCAAACCGGAACACGCCCGTGCATGCACATTGCACACTACTGCTTAGCAGTAGAAATAGGCATTACGGTGGTACCTACACGAACGGCCCCTAGCATTCAAGAGACCTCTCACCAGTAACTCTGTAATTGTATTTTCAAGTGTTAAAAAGGAGTACAGGTCTACAGCTTAAGTCTACCAGTGCCCTATCATTCGACAAAAAACAATTATGCACTACTGCCTCGGAGACGTAGTCACGTTATTAGGTCTCGGATTTGATCCTTGGGTTCCCTTAATTTATATTAGGTTTTTTCTATTATCAACCTGGAATTTTTGCTCGATATTGTACGTTCATCACTGTCACGTCATAGGACGGAATGCATATGCTGAAAAGTGGGTGCATAGGTTGCGCCTATGCCTCTTTAGAGATAAAAGCTGAGTGTGTGTCTATTCATGTCTACTTATGTATTAAGAAGGCCACCGTGGGGTTTTTTATACCGGTTTAGTGTGTATAGTGTAAAGTTAGGGACCTAGCGGTCATTCGATGTTTCCAGTATTAAACCATATTTCCGGGTGGCTTAAGGTTGGGTAAAAGCGCTAACTGCAATATTAACGGTTGTGTCGCTAGTGGTAATTGCACTTTCCCGCGGAAAAACTTAGATATAGAATAAGCGGGCAGTATTTAGTTACATGAAAACTGTGTATGGAATTGACAATGTCAACATTTTGTTTGAAAGAAGGTTTCTTTTGACTCTAAAAATCAAGTCAGACCAAATATTTATACATATATGAGTCTAACTTAACTTAACCTATAACCATATCCAGACGAAGCAATACCTAAGTATGAACAAAAATTCCCATTTTTCAATAATCTCTATCAACTCTACAACGTTATTCCCGATGACGCTATTATAATATATTGATGATAGTAGTACTCGCGGCTCCGCCCGCGTGAAAAAGTTTTTCCGGGATAAAAATATTTTCCCGGGATAAAAAGTAATCAAATTTGGTCGAAATTAATGCATTATTTGTTAAGAGTTGTATCAACGTCACAGTCATAGAGTGATTCAACGGGAAGGTTTTTATGTACTTTCTAGCCCGGAAAAACTTATTAACGCGGGCGAAGCCGTGGGCAAAAGCTAGTTTTATAATATTAACTTGACGCATGCAAATTTTAAGCACCAAGAAAGAATTACAAGACATTTGTATCACGCCAAAAATAAGGTTATATAATTTTTTTACATATAGAAGAGGAGGCAACAGTGTATATAACGACAGGAATAGGTTCATTGCAGACCTGTAAGGTAGTAAACGCACATTAATTTTTTAAATCCTAAATACCCTAAGTAGTACCTATCAAATCTAGGTATTCGTACATTAGGGGGCATATATCATGCATAGGTACACATAACTAACAGGAATAATGCTAACAGTTTAAATAGATCAATTAATATTCTCAAGCTTTATATAAATATTTGGTTACGTTCATATTCTTCTTCTTCTTCCCCAGCCTTTGGAAACGTCGTCCTACTAATATTATAAAGGCGAAAGTTGTTAAGAATGTATTGATGTATGGATGTTTGTTACTCTTTCACGCAAAAGCTACTGAATGGATTTCGATGAAATTTGGCACACGGGTACATGATGTCCTGGATTACACATAGGCTACTTTTTATCCCGGGAATTTTATATTTATAAAGCAGGACTTTTATCCCAGAAAAACTCATTCACGTGGGCGGAGCCACGGGCAAAACCTAGTACTGCATATTTCTGAACACAGGTCTCCCTTAAAGATTTCCAAACCAACCTGTTAAAAGCGGCCTTTACGAGGACCTTTACGAGGTCATCTGTCTACCTTCTAGGAGGACGTCCAACGCTACGCTTGCCAGTACTTGGTTTCCACTCGAAAACTTTTCTATCCCATCTGCTGTCATTTCTATGAGCTATGTGCCCCGCCCACTCCCACTTTATGAAATGAAATGAAATAATGAAATGAAATAAATTTATTCGAACCCATATAATGTTATACATTATTTAGATTCAGTCAATATTAACTCCACCACCAGTTCGGAAAGCAGTTCTCACTAGAGAAGAACGGGCAAGAAACTCTAGTGTTGCTCTTTTCAAAATCAGTTCAAGGTATAAAATACAATTAATAATAAAAAAATTAAAAAAATAGCATGATTTAGATATATTTGTTATTTTTGTTTAGAGGAGTTCATTTATATACTCGGAAAAAAGGTAATAAATTTTAGCTTGCTAATCCCCTGGGCTATGTCTGCAACTTTCGTTCTTCCAGATTCTTTCTGATTTGATCGCGTACAGAAACACCGAGCGTTGCCCTCTCTATCTCGCTGAGCGATAATGACGACCATAACAATATGAATAATATGTAAATGATAACAATTAGGTTATTTTTATTAAAATTTAATTATAATCATGCATTTATCAATGGATCCATTGCGTTTAATAAGCTATTTCAATATAAATAACAATAATATTATAATGTCTGCGTCCAACTTGGAAATGCGAATCTTCAAGGCATAGGAGGTTTCTGGCAGATGATCAGTCTTTGGGCTTCATTCTGAAAAAGATAGTTACCTATATTTATTCTGATTAAATGGCTACTAAATTATCAATTTAGTTTGTCACAAATTTACCTAGAAAGCGATTGATGAGTCCCTTTTATCTTTAAAAGTTAACCGTAAATCGTGTATCAAAAGTGTTTTTATGAAAAGCATAGCAGTACTTGAGTTGTCTTTCCCAATCGTTAATGCTAACGTAATAAATGTATGAGAATTTCATATCCTAGCAATAGACTTAGCGATTGGATATGTCATTCCCATATTATTTTGTTGATGTACATACATTCATACATACACACACTCACGCCTTTTATCGCCAACGGGGTAGGCAGAGGCGCAACTAGTGTATCCACTTTCCGCCGTTATTCCGTCCCATGATGTGATAGGGGGCGAGCCTATCCCCATATCGGGCACAAATTCCAAACTCGGAGCTGATACTGAATAGAAAAACTCAATATCACTTTGCCCGACCCGGGGATCGAACCCGAGACCTCAGCATTGCAGTCGTACCAAAATACAACTACGCTGCCATTTTGTTGTTGTATTAATTCTATGACGGTACGACTGCAGTGCTGAAGTCTCGGGTTCGATCCCCGGGTCGGGCAACGTGATATTGGATTTTTCTACTCACTATCAGCCCGGAGTCTGGAAATGTGCCCTGTAAATGGCAATAGGCCCGGCCCCTGGGACCTAACACAGGTGGCGAAAGGTGGGTGTGCTACACCTCTACCTACCACTGAAAAGGGAGGGAGACGTGATGCTGTGTAGGTACCTATGTACTAGTAGAAATAGGTAAATTTACTTCAACCAGTTTCACTTTTAGGAACATATGAAATAGATAATAGACGGTAACTATTTACCTGTATCATTTTGTAAATGCCCTGCAAGACGTCGTCGTTCCTGCAGGAGAGCATCCCGGTGAGCGCGGCGCGCTTGCCGCCCCAGCTGGAGGTGAAGGTGAGCTGCGCATGCGCCACCAGGCACAAGCACGCCACCACCACCAGGAACATCGTCAGCTTGTACATGGTGAGGTGGATCTGGGAGTTGACTGGAGGAAGAATAGTGAGCGTGTGATGCTGGGATGAACTCTGCGGGTTCTTTTATACCCCTAATGTGACTGTGACCTGTGGAGTGTATTGCATCAGAAACAAATTAATTGAAGCTCTATAAGTTTTCATTTACAGATAGCATGGATAACTGTGTATATCTAGCTCTATATTAGCATCTTTGGTTACAACGAACATTGGGAGACATTTATCATATTCCAAAGGTCATAAATTCATGTAATATCAATATCACAATTATAGAACGAAAATGAGGTACCTAAAAGTACATCTACAATTTCTATTAATTATCTCTGCTGTGATTGGCCCCGTTTATTTTATTTTTTATTATACCATTCTTCTGCAACAAGAATCGAAGTCTCAGTCGAAAAACTTTAAGGTGCTTCTTACTAATCGTTAATTAAACAAGCATACAACATACAACTCTATGTTTCGTTTTCTCTACCTATAGTTTACATCTCATAACTATTCCTTCTACGCGGTACATTCCTGTAAAACACGCTGTGTCCGACAACGCCCACAAACTTTGCCATTTCATTACACGACAACGGCTTCATTTGATTTGCAGAATACCCTCAAACAAAAACTTGTTAATTAGCATTTATTTGTATAAAAGCTAAGTGTCCTTTGTCCAAGGCATTCAGTCTTCACTCGAACACAAGATGGCTCGCTTTGTAGTATTTTTCCTAGCGATGACTGTGATTTGCCTGTTCACGGAGGCTCAACTTACATTCAGCTCTGGTTGGGGACAGGGCAAGAGGTCTGTGCACAATGATATGGGAAACGACGCCTGTTCAGCAGACGAAGCTGTATATGCCATTTATAAACTTATTGAGGTGAGTTTTGATTATACTGTATTTGAAGGTGTAGTGACACACAAGAAATAAGATATTGAAAGGATTTGTCCGCTTTTCGTATGGGTGCTTGGTATCAAATATAACCAGGCTCAAACTTCATCGATATTAATGGGGCAAAGATATGGATTTGAATCCATTAAAAATATATATAGGTATATATATTTAAAAACGCACAAATTATGTGTAGTTTTTAATTAAAATAAAATTACTTAAAATCGGAGGACTTTAAAATTATGCGTTGTAGTGCAAAGTAGTAATATCGAAATATATAAGTACCTTGGTTAGAATTTTAAGCTTGTTTTTGGACATGTCCTTTAGTGTATGATTAATTTTCATTTTTTCTTTTTCCAGAGCGTAGCAGAAAAGATAGTAGTGTGCCAAGGAGAAGTTAAGAATTAGTTTACTTATTACTTTGGAACCTTCATCGTATGACTCCTGATCCGCAATGCGTATTATTTATTGTATGAAAATTATATTTTGTTTATGCGCTATTGTTATAACAACTTCTTTTTAATATAGTAAAATGAGAAAATAAATGAGTGAATAAGTTTCATGTTGTTTGCTTGCCCACGTTAGGAAACTTTAGAATCCATGGATGCTGGCTCTTCTGTATCTAATCATGTATCAATTTATTTATTTTATTTTATTTATTAGGAAAAACAAATAGTAGTACAATATATAAGTACATAAGTCATTATAACTAATGGAAGAATATAAATGTATAACCCACAGCGTTCTTCACAGAATACATTCTTAATTACATTTCAAATACGAGTGAAATTATGCTAAGTTTTTACAGTAAAGAGTGAATTTACTACTTGAATTCCCTATTATCTAATTCTAAAAGTGTTAGAAGCAGGTTTTTGCGAAAACTATTTTGTGATGAAGCAAAGAAGTCCAAGTCTGAAAATAGGTCATTATAAGTTTTAGTGAGACGTCTAAGAGTTGCACGCACCCCTGCATTGGTACGACAGCCCGAAACTCCGAAAAGGGGTTTAGTGCGTATTTCACGTCTTACTACCGTTCTTGGTACGATGTAATGGAGTTTATTTGTCAAATCAACACAGTCAATCTCGCCAGCGCATAGTTTGTAAAGAAACATAGTATCAAGCATAATTCATCGGGATTTTAAGCTCAAAAGCTTCAAAAAGCTATCATTAAAATTTAAATGGTCCACATTATTAAATGAGTTGATATCATAAATATCACCTATCACTGGTAAATTTCATCCTATTCTCTAATAGAATAGAATTTACCTACTAGTGATAGGTATCTAGTGAGTGAGTGGTCTAGTCACTCTTGAGTGGACGATAGCCTAGTTGGGAATTGAACGGTCTGCCGAGACAATGTCCGGAGGTTCGAAACCATACCCAACATACCTCTGACATTTCGAAGTAATGTGTGTCATCATCATCATCAGCCATATGACGTCTACTGCTGAACATAGGGCTCCCCCAAAGATTTCCAGATGGACCTGTCAAAAGCAGCCTGCATCCAACGCGTTCCTGCGTTCCTTAGCCGACGATAGCCTAGTTGGGAATTGAACAGTCTGCCGAGACATTGTCCGGAGGTTCAAAACCCAAAGCACACACCTCTGATTTTTTAAAGTTACGTGTGTATTGTGTATTGTGTATCAATTATCGTTGGCTTTAACGGCGAAGGAAAACATCGTGAGGAAACCTGCATACCTAAGAAGTACTTTATAAGAATTTCGAAGGTATGTGAAGTCTACCAAACCGCATTAGGCCAGCGTGGTAGACTAAGGCCTAAACCCCTCTCAGTTGTATAGGAGGCCCGTTGCCAGCAGTGGGACAGTGTATAATACAGGGCTGGTATTATTTTATTATAAGATGGCCAGTGGCTCCGCCCGCGTGAAAGAGTTTTTCCGGCATAAAAGTCCCGTTTTATATTTCACGGGGATAAAAAGTAGCCTATGTCCTTTTTCAGGCTCTAAAATATCTGTGTACCAAATTTTATTTAAATCGGTTCAGTAGTTTTGGCGTGAAAGCGCGACAGAGTTACTTTCGCATTTATAATATTACTAGCTTTTGCCCACGGCTTCGCCCGCGTTAATAAGTTTTTCCGGGCTAAAAGTACATAAAAACCTTCCCGTTGAATCACTCTATGACTATGACGTTGATACAACTCTTAACAAATCCTGCATTAATTTCGACCACATTTCATTACCATAAAAACGGTTCTAGTAAGTTAATCTTAAAAGATAGACATATACATTTTTTTAGATAATTTCAAGAGGAATAATTCTTTCATACAGATATTTTTGATATCTTGAACCGTTTTCGCAGCGCACGCAATGGAAGCCCTCAAGGATGAATAATTTTCCCCGTTTTTTTCAGATTTTCCATTATTTCTTTGCTCCTAATAGTTGCATCGTGATGTTATATAGCCTATAGCCTTCCTCGATAAATGGTCTATTCAACACAAAAATAATTTTTCAATTCGAACCAGTAGTTCTTGAGATTAGCGCGTTCAAACAAACAAACAAACAAACAAACAAACTCTTCAGCTTTATAATATTAGTATAGATTAATTTCGACCAAATTTGATTACCATAAAAACAGTTCTAGTAAGTTAATCTTAAAAGATAGACATATATTGTCCGGACATTTTTTTAGATAATTTCAAGAGGAATAATTCTCTCATACATATATTTTTGGTATCTTGAACCGTTTTCGCAGTGCACGCAATGGAAGCCCTCAAGGAAATAATTTTCCCCTTTTTTTTTCACATTTTCAATTATTTCTTCGTTCCTAATAGTTGCATCGTGATGTTATACCGGGTGGAAGGGAAACGCTCTCGGAAACGAATACAGGTGATAGTATTGGTGATTCCTGACGTGATGGCACTAAAAAAATCGCGATCGCATTGTTACAATTTTAGTAGGATTTTCTCAAATTTCTGTATAGCTTCACGTATGGATAGATAAATCAAACTATTATTCTGAAAAACATAGTAAAAAAGGTCAATATTTCAAAAAAATCGTAATGAAACACGTACATCAGCTGACGGGTTAACGACCGCGGGCCAGTGCCGGCGCAGCGCGGCGGCCGCCCAGTTTTTTGTACGCTTTACATTGCGCGCGCATGAATTACGGAAATACTAAAATCGTAAGTATTATCGCTTAGCTTTGCAAATGAATATAGTTTTTCGTTAATGTTATGGTTCTTCTCTCTTACCGTTCCGGTATAGAGAGCGTTTCCCTTCCACCCGGTATAGCCTAAAGCCTTCCTCGATAAATGGTCTATTCAACACAAAAAAAATAATTAAATTCGAACCAGAAGTTCCTGAGGTTAGCGCGTTCAAACAAACAAACAAACAAACTCTTCAGCTTTATAATATTAGTATAGATTAGTATAGATTATGGGCAATTTATGCAATACCTTTTTTTGATGCCAATAGATAGAGACCATTAAAGGTTTCAGTACTTTTTAACCGACAAAAAAAACGGAGGAGGTTCTCAAGTCAACGTGTATAAGTACATATATTTTTTATGTATGATCACACATAACTTTTTACAGAGTGGCTCGATTTATAATAATTATTTTTAATTAGATACCTCAAAATTGATCCCATGTAAATTTGGAAAAAGAAATTCCATCCTAAAGGTGGGAAAAAGGGATGGTTTATGACCACGCGTAACTTTTTACATAGTAGCCCTATTTTAATAACTCTTTTTTATTGGATAAGGTATACCTTGAAATTGCTCCTATGTAAATTTGGAAAAAAAAACTACCCTAAGGGTGGGAAAAAGGGGAGATTTATTCATAGTTTTATATGATAATAAAAATTAAGCATGTAGTTTATAGCCCTAAAAAAATATAAATTAAAAACTTAGTAACAAAAAAATTAAACCGCCGAAAAAACTGAAAAAGAAAATAATAAAAAAATAATATTTAACCTTAATAACTGATATATACGTACATTTGAAGTCGGTGTCTAATGTAAATTGCCAGCTAAGCTAGGCAAATAAATAATGTTCAATTTAAATTAGGTATTGACTCCAAATATACGTGTTTACTAGTTATTACAGTTAAATAAAAAGGTTTATTATTTTTTACTTTTCAGCTTTTTCGGCGGTTTAATTTCTTCCTTAAAAAGTTTTATAAGCACAGAAATTACAAAAGTCTTTCAACGGAAAAGCGACTGCAATTAACTTTCAAACATATACTATCATTATACGTTTATAAAAGGGTAAATATTCAAACAATTTTAGGAGTAACAATAAAACACAAACAAAGTTGGGTACATGTGTATTAAGTCCCATTGCATATATTGATATTGATATCGATCCAGTACTTACAATGAATGACGTAGTCCGTTACAGATGTCATGACATCCGCGGATCCAACGCGGATGCGGGCATAAAAAATATAAACAACGCAATAAAACTATTATTTACAACCTAATTGACAATACAAGCTGATCACAATAACATCCGCGCGGATGCGAATGCGGAGATGCGGACGTCTGTAACAACACTAATATAGAAGGGGATAATGTACTTATAGTAATTTATTTTGCGGATATTTGATAATTGGAGTTTTGTTAATAAAGTATTGTGTTTAATTTATTTTATTTTTTCGTGATTAAATTCTATAGTAGGTAGGGTTGGCTATGATTGTGCTTTCCACTGACACGAGATTTTAAAGTGAGTATTAGTTCATAAACTAACGATATTCCAGTTTATCGATACTAAAATCTTGAATATTTTCATGAGAAAGTGATTCATGTAAGGTCGGTTGAATTTATTAATTGGTGCAGGAGTTCAAAAAATAAATTAATTGAAATTTAAATCCACAATCTATAGGTACCTAGGTTTTCTGTATTCCTCTATAAATCGCTTTTTGTATATTTGAATACATGTTTTAAATCGTGTTCTCTCATTATTCAAACGGTTATTTACTCACTTCTCCATGACCCTAATCCCGAATTGTCATAGCGAGATAATTGTGCTGAAAGTATTCTGCGCCGCGATAAAGAACGACCTATGTGTAATTTTCATTTTGCGAAATTCTTAGGATTTATTAATTGTTGTTTCTTTTTATGTTTAGATCTAAGTTTTGTTAATAATGAAAATGTTTTTGCTTGTACCATTTAGAAAGGACGCGCCACATGCTTACAGCTGCGAACAAAAATTCTGTCTCCTTCAATTTAACTACTACATACAAAGTGCAACATACTTTCTCTTCCGTTTTGTGTCATTATGAATACAAACATTATTCAATCTTAAGCACTTGTTTGTTTTACACACACTACCTACATAAGCGGCGTCCTTTATATTATATTGTCTAAGCCTCTTCCACAACATTAAACCTGATTATAAAATATTGCAAAGCGGTTCTTGAGCCTAGCTAAGAGAACGGTAGATATTAAATCTTGTGTTTATTAAATATTCTAATCGCACGAGAACCGTATTATTTGTGTAAAAAAAACTTTAATATTTTCACGGGCTTCAAACCTAGTAAATCCAACATACCAGCAGTATAAATTGACAAATCACAGCGGATTCTCACTATGTTTGATGCCTGTATGGCTATCGTGTACGTTTTTGAAAGTGCACTTATATTTCACTATCAAAGGCAGTGGCAGAATACGTTTTATCAACTAGTGTTCGATTTTTGAGCCTTTTATTGCCATTTTTCCCACATTGTGCATTGGCGTTTGCAACCATAAGGCCATGGTTGTTTTAAAACAAATTAGTTTGAGCCGATCGACTTTGCAAAATGTATTTTGAATGATAAATACTTTTAATTATATTTGCAATTTAGTACATTATTTTATTCATTTTGTTTTATATTGGGGCACGAAAAAGAAGGTATAACCTATATCTTAATTGTTTTTTTACACTCCTTTTAAAGAAACTAATATTATAGTGAGGAGAGAGCATCTGTAAAGCATGCTGTTCCACAGCATAATAGTGGTCAATGTGATTGTCAACTTATTAGTTCGTACAGAGATGGAAGAGATCACGAAGCTGTGGTTCTGCCATCCCGCACACATTGCATTAGGGAATGCTAAGGAGTTTTACATTTTTTTTAATATTTTTGTTTAATTCTTACATTACAGCAGATTCTTCGTCATTAATACCGAAATATGTATAGTAAGATAAAGTATTTTGAACCATTCCGTGGTAAATGCTTATCCGTTCTTGAACAATTCAAACATTTTATTTTATTTTCAAATCGCAATTTCTATTATCTTACTATACATATTAAGGAAGGACAAATTTAAACAGTATGATAGTTAAAATGGCTGACAAAATTGGTTGAAAACATTGCTTACCAAATTACACAATATTAAAACATATATTTCATAAGTTACAAAGGATATTAATATTTTTAAGTGAAAGTAGATATTTTGTTTTATTAAAAGCGTGGGATAACACTTTACCTACTTTTTAAGGTAGGCTTCCGATCATAGCGTCAAGCGAGAAACGCGAACGTGATGTTCTCGTTTCTCGCTTGATGTAATGTCACATCTACCTAATAGAACACATAAAAAGAGTTCTCAACGGTTTCAATAATTCACGCAAACTAACCACTCATCACTAATATATGGGTATTTTATTTACTTAGTGTAAGTATCTGCAAAACCTTATTGTTTTAGTGGATACATTTTTGTTTATATTTCTAGAAATAAACTTCTACTAAATAGAGAAAGCTGTATACGAAATATGACCAATATGCCCGTATCACCGGCGTTTCCCGTAATATGGTGACGAATGCGAGGGTTACTGTACTGCAAATGACTGCTTAAATTTGAATGCGAAAATGCACTTGACGCGATGATCGGAGGTCTGCTATAATCGGAATTAATCTCACTATTATTGACAACATTTTCGTAATACATGTCCTGAAGTTTTCCTTCAGTCACAGCCTCATATAAATAAGGACACAATACAATGGATATAAAGGTTATATTTGAAAAACAATTCTGCGAGTCTTATGTAGGTATGTAGTTGCGAAAGCATCAAACGCGTTCAAGGCCCCATTTCTAATGGTAACTCAAAATAATCATTGAATTATAAGACAAGACCTTAATAGAAAGTTAGTGATCTCAGGTTTGGAAAGAAGCCTGTTTTTTTATGGGTTCTGGACTTCAAAATCTAACCAGCCTCGAACTTAAAATAATAACTTAAAAATAAGGGTAAAAATATTGGACCTTGGATCCATTAAAATTTTTGTTTTAGACCCCTCCATTGACCTATAACTAACTTATTTAAAATATAATAAAACAATATTACATAAATATTAAAATCTCAAAATCGGACGACTAAATTATATAATTTATTGCAAAGGCCTAGTTTTTGGGAGTATTATCCAAATATATAACTACATATAAAATAGATTTCTTGGTTAGAATCTAAAGCCCGTCTTTAGACAAATCACAATGTTTGACGTAATTATGAACGCCCAGAGGTAACCTAAAATTTGTGGCTCAGGTTTAATACTTGTGTAAAAGTTACTAAAAAACATAAGTATTTTTTATTCTGAAAGCTGACTCGAAGTATTGTTTCTCAAATCATACATTTACATATAACATTAAAATCTAACATACCATTTAAATTTATTGTAATAAAATATAGTTTCACCAAATAAAAGGACGGACAGAGAGAAATGAGCAAATTTTACTGGTAGAGAATGAAGGATCTTTATCAATTTACTTACAGCTAAAGAAAACAAGAATGTAGGCTCAGGAACCTGATATCAATGCGCATCTTTTGTTTTGTATGTGTACAATAAAGTGTTTCATTCATTCATTCATCTTTGAACTCTGATACTAAATTATACATTGCGTACCGTATTTTCATTTATTGCTGTATTTACCGACGCGATGAAGAAAATATCTTGGAAATATTTCCACACTTGAAAGATCTTTCGAAATGGTTATAAGTTCACCAACCCGTATAGCCATCGATGTGGTATATGAAATACTTTGGATTACATCAACATTGCAAGTTTGCAATATGGTAAAGAAAATCGGTGGGATTATAGCATGACAATAAACCATATCGAACAGAATTTGAAAGTAGTAACCATAAGTTCACTGTAAAGGTGAATTAAATTTGAAAAACATAACACCAATTATACTGGGTGGAAGGGAAACGCTCTCGGAAACGAATACAGGTGATAGTATTGGTGATTCCTGGCGTGATGGCACTAAAAAAATCGCGATCGCATTGTTACAATTTTAGTACGATTTTCTCAAATTTCTGTACAGCTTCACGTATGGATAGATAAATCAAATTATTATTCTGAAAAATAGTAAAGAAGGTCAATATTTCAAAAAAATCGTAATGAAACACGAACATCAGCTGACGGGTTAACGACCGCGGGCCGGTGCCGGACCAGCGCGGCGGCCGTCCAGTTTTTTGTACGCTTTACATTGCACGCGCATGAATTACGGAAATACTAAAATCGTAAGTATTATCGCTTAGCTTTGCAAATGAATATAGTTTTTCGTTAATGTTATGGTTCTTCTCTCTTACCGTTCCGGTATAGAGAGCGTTTCCCTTCCACCCGGTATACCGACCTCACACAGACAAAAAACATCGAAAACGTGCGAAGGCAGGAGTAAAACTAGTGATAATGTCGAACACAGCGGTAGTGATATATGATTACACCAAAGTCTGTCCATCGTACCTTACTTCTTGGATCGAGGTCTACACTATGCCCTGTATTTAACTTATTTTACATGGAGATATAATACTTGTGAATATGAATAGATTTTACCAGCATTGGGCTAAGGTTATATATTTAAGGTTGCGTTTCACACCGGCCGTAACACGACTGATGTTATAATTATGAAAACCACGATTTATTTTAATAAACGTAATAATTGCCATATTACGAGCTATTAAACAACTCCCCTGTCTTTAAAAAACCTTTAAGCTTCAGTAAACAATCTCTTCCACGAGTGTTACATTAATAATCTTATTATATTTCGGTTCGTGGCTGTATGGTTTTATGTCTTAGACTTTAAATTATCCCATTTTGACACATCGATAAACAGATAATGCAAATTTCGCGCCCAATGCAGATTTTCTCATACGCTCCTTTACAGAGATTTTTAATAGCATCCCAGCCATACATTTAGAAACTGTCACTAACTGGTTCAACTGTAAATACTATTCTATATTATTCTAATTGAGTTTTAAAATGTTTTAGAACACGTAAAATGCCTTTACTAACTAGACTTGCCATGAGACTGTCTAAACGGTGATTAAATACGGCCTCACTAAATAAGCTTGTGATGAACAGACCGGACAATTAAAATATATTTACAAGTGAAATGGAGTATACGCACAATTCAAGTTAGCCGGTTTAGTTTGTCTCTGAGCTCTTTGAAGCGACGCTTGAAGTATAAGCCGGCCAAGTTAAATTGCGCAATTTATTATTAAAATTCTATTATAAAGTTACGATTGCTATACAGTGAGCGACACAGGTGTAAAACGTAGGCCCGAATATGTACACTTCTCATTGAAATTAATCCGACAATGAGCGGAAAGAAGCCAGATGGATTAAAAATGGCGGCGCGGAGCAAGATCGGCCTATTTAAAAAATATTTAAGACTATTTTTAGTTGATATTTATGTTTAATAATGAAATTAAGCTGGTTTCATAACATACTATTAATTTTTAGAGTACTCATAAAAGCCAGTCTGCAACGTTAATGACATATTTTAATAACAATTTTGGATAGGCCGTTCTTGCACTCGCAGTTACATATACAACTTAGGCTAAAATCTTTAAGTAAATAATTATATTGCCGTACAAACACGAAAATATTTCCTTATCTTTAACAGGAGTTATTTGTAACAATTTTAATATAATAAATGTATCGCTGGCTTCCGGTGTGCGTTTTCAATGAGAATTCCCACGTCCTCTATAATTAATGTTAAAATTTATGTATATGTGTATTATAAATTCCTTTCTGTCTTATAGACCAATTATTCCAATAAATATCTACTAGGTATATAACTAGGCCATTGAGTGCAGGCCCGCAGTCAGGAACATCGGTTGGGGGGTTGCTGGTTGCATTCGTACGGGACCCCCAAACCTTCTGGCTAAGGGCCTGGCCTGACGTGAGCTGCCTAACTCTAAACACTAACGAGTTAGAATATTGAGCCCTATTTCACTAATTGATAGTTCATTACACTGTTTACATATCTAACAATTTGAATTAGGCTAGGACACTTGAGCCACTATTACACGGTACGTCACGGGCTTACACTACACTTACAGCGACCATACAAGGATATCGTTTTGGTAAAAATTATCGAAAATCTTAGTAAAAGATATACTCACATTCACACCGGGGCATCGAGCGTCACTACAGCTCCTGGCTAATCACAGTGAACGGCGCCCGAACATCTCGCTACCGAATTCTTACCTGAGTCCGTCCGCGTTAACAACTTGTGTCAATAAACTGATTATCTTACGAACTATAAAACCATACTGTTAGCATGATTGTCCGAGGCGCAATGTGTGTTCGGTGGAGGGGTGTCCGGTGCGGGTGGGGGGTCTCGCGGACGTCAGGGGCGGACTCGCGTGGCGTAGCCGGGGGGCGGAGGCTCCGACCGGCGCAGGAACACCCAGTACGCGACGCCGAACACCACGTAGGGCGCCATCACAGCCACCGCCAGCTTCGCCACTTGCCACGCTCCCGACTCCGGACTCTCGGAGAATCACTTCTCCTCCTCCTCGTCTCGGAATAGGTATGTCGACCTGGAGCAAACAAATTCTTGTTAGTAATTATTCTTTCGATAATCAAGAACCCGAAAATTGTATTCTAATTTATTTATAACGGTGCCTCGACTGCCTCGGTGGCGTGGTTGAATTACGCTACGACGGCAATGCTGAGGTCTCAGGTTCGATCCCCGGGTCGGACAAACTGATATGGGATTTTTCTACACAGTATTGGCCCAGAGAGTGGAATTTGTGCCGGATATGGCGATAGGCTCGCCCCCTTATCACGTCATGGGACGGATTACGCACGGCGAACAGTGGGTGCATAAGTTGCGCCTCTGCCTACCCCTTGGGGGATAAAAGGCGTGAGTGTGCACGTTATTTATAACAGTTACTCATTGATGCAAAAACCCGGTTACTACATTAAATTAAAATATTACCTACAATTCGTTTAAGTAATCCAATTCAATTGTAAACATAATAACCTAAATACATAATTTCAAATTCGTCTATCAGTAACTCACCAGTAAGCCAGGTTGAATATGGCGAAGACGAGAGGGAAGGTGATCCTGGAGATGACGTCTATCCTCTTGGACCTGGTGGGGAACTTGGACATCCAGAGACGGCAGCAGTTCTTGCGGGGTTGGCTGATGTGGATCTCGCACTGCCGCATCTTGTTGTCCATGCCCCCGCGGACCAGCGGTTTCTGTAGTTGCAGACCAGTCAGGGAGAACGAACACGCCACATTCTCGAAACAATATCTTAAATAGCTAAAGCGGATGGTCTGCTGTTTTAGTTCTTGGTTGCAAAGCGATTTGTTACTGCTTTGTTATTGGTATAAGTAATAAAACCAATGAGGATTTGGAAGACTTTATTGAAACCAGTAAGTAGTTAGAAGCCATATTTGAAATTCATGTCAACTTGCATTTAACCTTCAGTTTAGGGCACGTTAGTGACGACCTTATTTGTTATAGATAAGAATTTAAAAACTACATTGAGAAACTCTTTTCATCGCAAGCTACATTTGTTTATTATAGCTGGTAAAATTATTATTTAAAGAATAAATATACAATACCCACCTAATAAAAACTAATAATATTCAAAGTTCAAAATAAAGCAAATATGGATCGCTCAAAAAGACGATGGGTCGTTTATGAAGGCGTTCAATAAATTCAAAGTACACAAGCCTCAATTTGATACTAATAATAATCAGCAACAAATGCAAAAAGCGTCAAATCTCTCAAACCCCAAATAAAACTCTAACTACCGAATAAAATCAGCGTTACCAAACATTTTGAATCAGTGAGCACCAATCAATATTTAATGTTTAGGCTTAAAAAAAGTGATAAAAGAGTGATTAGGTACAACACTTTAATTGATAGGAACCAAATTAATAACATGAGATCCAAACCAGTTAGTACCAAAAGATCAAAAACTGCAAACCGCATGCTCAAAACTGAACTAACATGTATACGAGCTCACCATAGCGAAAGTAGCGTTGCTGTCGGTGTCCAAGAGGTCAGAGGCGGCGTCCATGCTGGCGGCCTCCATCTCCCGTCTGGTCTTCTTCATGTTTTCGCGGTGCATGTCGGAGCGCGACGCGTAGTTCACGAGCGCGAACTCTAGCAGCGCCCCGAACACGAACGTGAGGCAGACGCCGGTCCACACGTCGATCGCTTTGGTGTACGACACCGGGGGGAGGGAAGCGTTGATGCCTGATGACTGGGTGGCCATGGTGAGGAGTGTGGTCACACCTGGGGTAGAATGATGTTCAACATTAAAATACTTCATCTAATAGCAAATTATTCCGTCTAATCCGCCCATATTTCCAGCTTCTCTGATCGATATAGGTCCATCGAAAACACCACTATTTTCCACCTTGTGCGCCTCATGTACTATTTGCCGGCAAACTTCGTGATGTTATCTGACCATGTCATGCATCAGGACAATCCTCATTGAAAACAAAAGTTATGAGGATCTTATAAAGACCATTCCGTTGTAGTTCTGATGTATAATCTGTGCACTTACCAAGCGAGACCCGGGCGGGTACCGCGCCCTGGTCGAGCCAAAAGGAGACCCAGGACACGATGACGAGCATGCAGCATGGAATGTAGATCTGGATCAGGTAGTAGCTGAACTCGCGTTTGAACAGCAGGTCAACCTTCAGGCAACTGTATTCACCTGGAACCAGCAATAGAAACCATTTTCTGTTTAGAATTGTATTATATATTAGATTTCTCATATCCTGTTTTTCTTTACATCCTACTAGCTGGCCTAGCGAACTTTATATCGCTTAAAAACAATGTTGTGTTAACTTATTAGTTTTTTTTAGAATATATAACTTATCTAAATGTATTAAGCTCAATTTTCACATATCAGTTTTGTCTTGCTCACATTCATTTACACATCTGCTTAAACATGTCATTCTTTCAAAAATGCGTGTCTTGTAGATCCCTCGCCGACAGCTTATTACTCGGCATAGGAGCACAAGTCTTTTCCAAGTCTTCGAAGGCACAAAGACTTCTTATTAATTATAATTAGATCTTCTAGATCGCGGCTTTGTAAATAATACTTGTACTTAAATCAAACATACAGGCCAAAAATCTTTTCTCTGTACATGAAAATCAACGATTGCATTAATAAATGTTGCAACGGTAGGCAATAAAATGAGGGTAATAAAACATTATAATATACTCTTTGGTTTGTGTGGTGGAAACCACAGGGGTCACACATCTGAAGTAGCTGCCAAAGGTAAAAAAACAACGCCATGTTCATTTTTTTTAAATTAGAAATGAAATGTATGGGAAAATGAATTTCCTTGATCGTGAACGTTTTCCATATTTTTATAGTTATTCAGCTATTCGGAACGAATACAAATCCAAAAAATCAAAGAGCATTGTAATGGGCTCGGCCGTTCACGAGTTACAAATGGTGTAACTAACATAACTCTCTTTTATATATCGCACGCCCAGATCAATACTGAATTATCTCGAAAAATCCGAAAATCGTGTATTTGTTTTGCGTAATTTGGATTTTTTTTTAACAATTAAATGCATTTTTTTCTTATTTACACTATTCTTAATCCAACACATACCTATACACTCACGGCTTTTATCCCCGAAGGGGTAGGCCAGAGGTAGGTACTAGTGCACCCACTTTTCGCCATGTAATTCCGGGCACTAATTTCAGACTCCGGGCTAATATAGAGTAGAAAAACCCAATATCACTTTGCCCGACCCGGGGATCGAACCCGAGACCTCAGCTTTGCAGTCGTACTGTATTACAACTACGCCACCGAGGCAGTCAACAAACAATTTATTTGTATAGATTTCACTATATAGTGCCATACTATGTATACATACTTATATCTCACTTGGGTTGGAAGAAACTTACAAAGCCTTAATTTTAAAAGGAGAGATATTGAAAAATGCAAAGAATCTATCAGAACATCTCACCTGTATTCGTTTTACTATTGCAATAATCAGTACGGAATTTCTCTAACGTGAATCGAGGCAGATGAAGGTTTTTCACAACCTGTACTGGGTCGCCCTCCTTCCACAGGAACACCAAGTCGTCTGTGGTCCAACCATCTGAGACAGAAAACGATTATCACTAACTGCGTCATCTGTTTTTAAAAGTCTACATCTAGTTTTTTTATACCTCAGTAAAATAGACCACATATTCCACAAATGTGTGGTCTATTTTAATGTGTAATGTGTGTGTGTGCGCGTGTGTGTGTGTAATGTGTGGTCCGTTGGAAATACATTTTACCAGCGATATTTCTTTAAATAGGGATACCAACTAAGTGAGTAGGTATAATAACAGTTTTTTTTTTGTTTACGCGGAGAAAGTGAATTATTACTACCGCCCAGTGTTCAAGGGGAACGACTGAGCGGTTATGTTGAGTTCACCGTGCCTTACGACCCGACGTTGAGCCGCCTGGAGAGATGGAAAGCATCGGGCGACCGCCGGGCCGAGTCCCTAACCTATGTACACCGCACGGCATACCAACTAAAACTCCGCGGTAGCCTTCTTCGGCGCATTAGGGACGGCTGCGGGCTTCCTCCGACTCACGTCTAAGTTGTCGTCCGCAACCGCCCCTGCGCGTACCGCTATTGCGGTCCGTCTCCTGTTGTTGGTGAGGCTCAGAAGCCCCCGCACACCGAAGGACGCCCTCGGCGTCAAAGGCAGCGTGAGACCTAACCGCCAAGCTGCCGTCCATCACGGGAGTCACAAAAGTTGGCTAGACTAATGGGTGGACGGCCCCTTCCCCCTACCCATGACCCCCGGAGGCCCCTATTAGTCGCCTTTTACGGCAGGCAGGGGATACCGTGGTGGAATTCTCCAAACGCCCCCAATCCACAGGGCGGAGGTATAATAACAGTGCCACAAAATAGTCAGGAAGAAGAAATGCCGACTTTACCATTAACTAAAGTTTAGTTTCACTACACTATTAAAACATCAGCAAGTTATTCCCTCCTACAACCTCAGAGCTATGCAGTTGGAATTGAAATCTTCAATTGACGCAACAAAATTTTAGGAACGCATCCAAATACTATGACGTTTCGACAGTTCCACTTGTTATGAGATCTTTGCAGCACGTGGTCACGCCCTAATTGCTGTCTATAGCAGCTGCCAACTAGGAAAGTTAATTCATCTCCCTGTGATGCATTGTATTTTCAGGGTAGACTTCGTATTGTTTGTATATGTAAAGAAACTGTATGGCTGGCCTATGAGTGTCATGACATGGAAGCTATTGATGAACTAATTATGATCAATTTTAAAACTAAGAGAAATTTCTAGATGGGTAGTAAGCATTTTCAGGTAGCGAGTATTAAATCCCAAACCTAGGAACACTAAAGTGTCTTTATTCCACAGGAAAAATAATCGAACATAAAATTGGGAGGATTCGAAAAGTTCAGTTCTCCTAGAAATAGTTGTTCACTTTTTTGTTACATCTATAATGCAATGCAATGCAATGCAATCAGCCCTGTATTATATACTGCCCACTGCTGAGCACGGGCCTCCTCTATTACTGAGAGGGTTCAGGCCTTAGTCCATCACGCTAGCCTAATGCGGGTTGGCAGACTTTACATACCCTCGAAATTCTTATAGAGAATTCTCAGGTATGTAGGTTTCCTCACGATGTTTTCCTTCACCGTTAAAGCGAACGATAATTGATAAACAATACACACATAACTTCGAAAAGTCAGAGGTGTGTGCCTTGGGTTTGAACCTCCGGACAATGTCTCGGTAGACCGTTCCATTCCCAACTAGGCTATCGTCGCGTCTATCACATCTATAATAAATAGAGAAAATGATATGTTATAAATAATCAAGCTTATGAACATCTACAAAACGTAGATGTAATACACAATAAACAGTTTGAGGGCGGAGAGATAAATCTCCTCAACAATAACACCTACTCTAAAAATAATACAGGAGGATATCGCGTAACTAAATTTGCTAATGCTCATAAATGTATTACGGAAAGAATTATTTCCATATTCAAGGTCGGTAATGTTTATTCAAAGCTAATCGTTTGTTTGGGCACCGAATGCTGTGTAAACAACGTAATTTTGTAATGAAAATGTAAATATCAGCGGGAAAAGCAGTTAAACAGATGGGTCGTGGAGATAAACTGGTGATGTATCAAAGTGTGATTGAATGGGATAGTGTTCAGAAATACTATAGATGTAATAAGACGAAAACAAGTGACATTATGGATAAAAATACAAAATATCACGACTAAATTAAAAATGGCGATTCAAAGAATATGCCAATTTCCTTCTTCTAATTTCGGGAAGGAAGTATAAAAGTAGTAGCTATACAAACGAAATAATCCGTCATTTTAATTAGAGCTCGATGTTGAAACAATCGTGTAATTCTTTGAATTGTTATTAGTCCATAGTCTTCACGATCATTGAAAATTAATATATTTTTAAGGCCTAATTCCTGCGACTATACAAAAAAAAAACAGTTTAAATCTCAGCCTCATATTATCATTAGCATTTTATTTTTAACTAGTATTGCTTGCGGCTGCGCCTGCGTGAAAAAGTTTTTCCGTGATGAAAATATTTTCACAGGATAAAAAGTATATTTTAGCACTCAGTAGCTTCTTATTAGTGACAGAATTTTCAAAATCGGTTCTGTAGTTCCTGAGATTAGCGCGTTCAACCAAACAAACAAACTCTTCAACTTTATTATATTAGGACGGATTTGACTACGTTTAATTCAAGAAAAGGTATATCCCATTATCTAATAGTTTGTTTTTCTGAATGAACAACGTCACCAAACTAAACCAACAAATTGTTACGAGTTACGACATTCAAAATTGGTAATTCTATTAATTTTTATTGCGTAATAAACGTCGAGTGAGAATGGTATCGCTTGGTTTCCAATTCTTGTGATAAAACGGGTGTATCCTTATTTGTGTGGACTGACCCTATGGTTTAGGGCCTGAGCTGACTCAGAAACGAGAACATGACGGCTTTGATCTCTAGACAAAGTATAATAAATTTAATCTGCAACAATCTTCTTTTCTGGTGTTGTTAGACCAAAGAGTCTCTTTAAAATTTATTTTATGTTAACCAAAACAACTTTGTTGGTCATGACTACGCATATATGTTCATGTACTATTATCAGTCGATAATTTTTAGGTAACAACCTTTATGCGTTCATATATTAAATTTCGTGATTATTGTGAAAAAAAAATCTTCTCGGGGTTTAAAATTTAATTCAATCACTACCTCGGAATCGGTCTCAGCCGTGAAAAAATACGTAGCCATGTGAAAAAAACAAGTGGTCAAGAAAAGTCATTGAACTGAGGCAGGCATTGTTTTACACCGGTAAAACTATCTGGGCTACATCAAGAGCCCTCCAAGCTGAGCTAACGTTAGTTAAGCAGCCCTGATTTAAATTATCCACACTCAGTCTTATTAAAGTCCGTTTAAAGCTTGTTACTTTATAATGGATAGTATTATACACTGTTCAGAGCAAGGTTGTGACTTCCTTGAGGAAAATCATCACAAGGTCTCGGGCACTAAATTTGCAAATCATATAATAGTGGCTGCAGACTTTTATTTAATATTAGCTGACCCGGCAACCTTCGTACCGCCTCAGAATCAATGAATAAAAAAGCTGAAATCATAAATTAAGCTGCATTATGCACATAAAAATAAAATTCAACAGAGATGACGCAACCTTTACGCCCAGATTCCCGCCAAAGTCCGTAAAATATTATACCGATAACAGAAATTGTTGGTTGTCAATGTGTCAAAAACAAATTAAAAAATAAACAAGAAAAAGTATTATTTAAAATCTAATTTGAATACGGACGCGACGCGACGGGACGAACAGTGGGGCTAGGACGTGAAACAAAAAACACGATGCGTCTCCGCTTCGTTTTATTGTGATTGGTTGAATGACTGACGTATCGGTATTTTGATGTTTGTGATTGATCTAGAGACCGATACGTCAGTCTCTCAACCAATCACAATAAAACAAAACGGAGACGCATCGTGTTTTTTACGTCCTAGCCCCACTGATCAAATGTTTGACATTCTACGCATTTTTTGGGCGTCATTCTTTTCATATTGTTTATCCTGTATGTTAGTGTTTTACTGTCAACGTAAGAAAAAATACTTTTTAAGTAACCACAATAATAATATTATGTTATGTTATATTACTCTGTTCTATGTTGGTGGAACCATTATAAATTTAACTTTTTCTCGATTACCATTTCAATTAAACAATAGATAACACAAACTTTTCTATATACTACCAAAACGCGAGGGGATTACGTACTAAATCACATTCATTCTTTGAAGCAGTCTTATGTAATAATTTTGATGCTATATGTATAACTGAGACTTGGCTTAATAATAATTATCACAATTCAGAATATTTTGATGATAGATATGAATTGTTTCGTTGCGATCGTGACACTGTGGCGTCGGGTCACAGCCGTGGCGGCGGAGTGATAATAGCTGTGCGACGCAACCTGCGTCCGTGGGGCCGCGCAGACATGTGTGCGCCAGCTCCAGCTGACGAGGCATGGGTGTCCATCCCGCTGCGCCCGACTGTCGCCCGTGTCGCCACCTCCCGTACTAGTACAGTCTTTCCTCAATATTTTCACATAATATGTACATATATACCTCACGGAAACAATCATGAATTAGCACTCTCTCTTTTTTATGACAGAGTAAATGAATTTATAATATCTAATTCTAACGATATTTTTCTTGTGCTTGGAGATTTTAATATAACTTACGCTACTTGGTCTTGGAATAATTGTACCAACTCCATGGATATACTAACTAATGGTGACAATCTAGCTTGCCTTACTGCCGACTTCATGAGTTTATCGTCATTATCTCAATATAATAATCAATTCAATTACAACGGGAGGGTTTTGGATTTAATTTTTAGTAATGAGTGTTGCAATGTTTTGTCATGCGAATATCCTTTAACACCAGAAGATCCACATCACAAGTCGTTAGAAATAGATTTAAAAGTAAATTATATGGCTTCTCTTAAGCTCTGTCCTACTATTAAAAAACAATTTTATAGGGCCAACTATGATTTAATAAAGTCAGAACTTATTTCTGTTGACTGGGAAAATATTTTTAATACCATGACGGATGTTGATTCCATGACTGAATATTTCTATGGTGTTCTTGATAATGTTATTGATAAATATGTGCCGGTCTGTTACCTAAATAGAAAGCACAAATATCCTCCTTGGTATACCCTACCTTTAATAAAATTATCAAATGAAAAAAGTAAATTTCACAAAAAATGGAAAAAATATGGTAACCGCTGCGACTACGTTACCTTCTCAACCTTAAGGAACAGATTCAAAAAAATGGTAGTGGATTGTTATAATAAGTTTATTGCACACTCTGAAGAAAGTATTAAAACACATCCCAAATTGTTCTGGTCATTCGTGAAATCAAAAAATTCCCATAACGATATTCCCGACAAGATGCTTTATAAAGGAAAAATTCTCACCGGTGGCAGTGATATATGCACTGCCTTTAATCAATATTTTAACTCTGTCTTTGTATCGTCTCTGTCTCAATACCATTCTCGTAACGTTATTACACCTTCAGTGGTCGACGTCAACTCTATTAACATTGATTATGAATCTGTTTTTAAAGAATTAAAGCACGTAAATACTAATAAGGGCGCGGGTCCTGATAATATTCATCCCATCCTGATTTCTAAATGCGCTGATGCTCTCGCAGTACCAGTTACAATCATTTTTCGTGTCTCAATAAGAACGGGAGTATTTCCAAGTAAATGGAAACAGTCTTTAATAACGCCTATCCCTAAGAATAATAGGAAAGATATTATTACTGAATATAGACCGATTTCTAAGTTGTGTATTTTAGGTAAGGTGTTTGAGAAAATGGTTACTTCCTTTATTTCACTTGCTGTTCGCAATTACTTATCCTCGCAACAACATGGTTTCTATAAACATCGTAGTGTAGATACTAATATGATTAATTTTACTGACTTTCTGGCGGATGCCATGGATAAAAATTTTCAAGTCGATGTTGTGTACACAGATTTTTCTAAGGCATTTGATAAGATTAATCATGACATGCTTATTGAAAAACTAGCCAATGCCGGTGTACACGGCAATCTTCTAAGATGGATACAATCTTACATTCAAAATAGAAGTCAGGCGGTATGTGTAAAGGGTTACTCTTCGCAATTCCTCCCCGTGCCGTCAGGGGTCCCCCAAGGGTCACATTTGGGGCCGTTACTATTCTCACTTTACGTAAATGATATAGGGTATATTTTTAAACATAGTAATTATTTATTATATGCTGATGACACTAAATTGTTTACAGTAATTAAATCTATTGATGATTGTATTCGGCTTCAGAATGATTTGATTTCCTTACAACGTTATTGCGAAGAGAATCAACTATTCCTCAACGTAGACAAATGTCATACTGTAACGTACACTCGTAAAGTCAATCAAGTATTTTTCGAATATAGTATCAATGACACTGTTCTTAAACGAGTTTCCACCATTAGGGACCTGGGGCTGATAATGGACTCAAAATTAACATTTAACAATCATATAGACCATATAGTAGCTACCGCATTTCGTAGTTTAGGTTTCATTCTCAGAATTAGTAAGCCGTTTAAAACTGCAATTACCCTCAAAGTTCTTTATTTCTCTTTTGTCAGATCAATTCTAGATTTCTGTAGCACCGTTTGGAGCCCTTGCTATAAAAAACACATAAATAGAATCGAAAAAGTACAAAAGAAATTTTTGAAGTCACTTAACTATCGCGTTAACGGTATAGATGAATCATACGATGATGCTCTGCATAGACATAAAATTCTAAGCCTTTACAATAGGCGTAAAATGTTCGATATAATTTTTCTGTTCAAAATTTTAAATTCGTTAATCGATTCCTCGACACTTCTGGCCAAGATATCTTTTATAGCAGGTGCTCGTCTTCCAATACGCTCCTCGCGCTCATTGCCACTATTTGTTCCTCCACGATTTCATAAAACATACACTCTAAACACCTTTTTACATCGTTCCACCAGCACATATAACAATGAGTTTTCTAACATAGACATTTTTAATATAACCCTTAAAGGCTTAAAACTAAAATTACAACAAGCGATGACTACTGGCTTAGTTTTTTCTACTTAATAAATAAGATATTGTAATAAATATAATTCGCCTATGTACCTCACACACTCAATCTATTGATACCTTTCTCGACTATGTAAAGATCCATATAAAATAATACTAAATTTAAGATGTTAATTATTCGGCACTGTAGGTCTATTTTATTAAGTTGTTGATTGTTTATATAATTAAGTTTTGTAAAAATATGACTGTTTGATGCCTAAATAAATGAAAAAAAAAAAAAAAAAAAAATTCTAAACAAAAAAAAATACTCTTATATTTAATTTGATTTCTGAACGACTTTCAAATTTAATTAATGTCTAAACGACGGGACAACAAATGTTTGACAGGTGGGAATAATTTCTAAGGAAAAGCGAAATTGTTGTTTTTACTATATTCCAAGTATTTTTTTCATATTTACTCGCCTTTTAAAACTTCCCTGGATTTCCACAAATAATTCAAAACCAAGATTAGCCAAATCAGTCCAGCCGTTCTCGAGTTTTAGCAAGACTAACAGCAATTCATTGTTATATACATATGTAGATAATTGCTTGTTGTTTGTACATTATTATTGGATGTTTGGAAGCCCGAATGTTGGTAGAGACCGTAGAGATGGTTTGAGCAACTATGACAACTAACAAGGAGTATTGTTTCGAGATACTCTCATTTAAAAACATTTAAATTGAAGTTGTTAATTTCCCGACAAAATTCAAGCACACACGCCTAAAAAACGTTATATTTTTTATGTTATAAATTTGCAAGTATTATGTGTTTATAACACATACCAATAATTTATTACCGCTTAATAAAATATTTCTGAAATCATAAATGTCAAATATTTATTTATCGAGTCCGTTTATATGTGGTTCATACGCCAATAAACGAATAAATATAAAATGCATTTTTGTCATGAATCCATAACTACAGCCATGATTGCTACAGTTGCAGACATGGTATACTACGACGCAATGCCGGATTAAAACTAATAATGATGCAGCATCGTTTTTTATTTTAAATATCTAGAACGAATATTCAGCTAACAAATATTGAGGCTAGTCTGGCACTGCTACGATGTAAGTTACCGCAGTCGAAATGATTTCACATACATACACACAATCACGCATTATATCCCCAAAGGGTTAGGCAGAGGCGCAACCAGTGCACCCACTTTTCGTCGTGTGTATCCCTTGGTGTAATAGGGGGCGAGGCTACCGCCATACAGGTACAAATTCCACACTCCGAGCAGATACTGAGTAGAAAAACTCAATATACCTAACTGCCCGACCCGGGGATCCAACCAGAGACCTCAGCAGTGCCGTCGTACTATAATACAACTACACCACCGAGGCAGACATGATTTCAAAGTTTACATAAACCGCAAAAGAGATGAAGCATAATTTTGGTAGACTATAAGTTATAACAATGGTTACTTCACTTCGGATCAAAGGCAAGAAAACAATCAAAAAGTAATCCGTGAGCCTGCTGACCAAACTTTAATCTGAGAAATTTTCTATATCGTTCAAGGGAATCAGGAGATATATTTTACATTACACAGTGCCCGACATGACCGGAAAGAGATTAGGCGCAGGACCAACGGCTTTACATTCTTGAACCATATAATATGAAAACCAATAGAAAAACAGAATATATGACAATTTGTACTCACAACTGGCCATCCTCAAGGAGCAGGTCTGCTTATCCAAGGGGTACAACTTGAGGTTCATAGGGCAGGAGAGCGTGAGAGAGATTCGGATGCTGTACAGCACCGTGCCGTTGGGAAAGATCCTGATGTACACGTTCGGCATGATGATGTTGTGGAAATGGCCCTCCTTCTCGTTCGAGAAGAACAGGTCCGGCATCCATACCCTGTTTGCTTCCGTCAAGGTTAGGTATTTTAGACGACCTGAAGAAGATTTGTAATGATTAACGATGATAAAAAGTTTTTATTTCTAGATAAAGTATTGGTTTATTATTTATTTATTTTGGGATAAAATAACAGCTGCATACCAAGAATTACAAACAAGCTACTGTACCAATGTCTACATTATAAATGGAAAACCAATCAAGATCAGTAGGACGTATTGTTAGTAAAGAGATGTAGTCATCTAATTTAGTTGTAGTTTCATGTTAAAGTGATCTAAACGATTGTAAAAATCCTGATCTATGTAGTGAAGATGACAGCATTCCACAGTAATTGTTAGAATTTCTGCAATTTGCAAGACATTCCCATAAATTGGTTAGATTGGCATCTTTCCAAGCCATAGGTCTGTCTAGTCTCCCAATACCGAAGAAATTTCCGTATGAAATGTATTTATTATCATCTTTGTCTCATACATTTATCTGATCTGGGGTAAAGCTTTAATATTTTTATGAGTTATTTAGGACGTACTTGGGAATACCTAAATTATGTGCCACAAACTTGAAAATTCCATACTTAAATATTTTTAATTTTACTCTATATTTTAGCTGAAAATTAGTAAATATATAATAGTTTTGTTTCTTACCTCCCAAATTATTGAATTTGAGTCTCTCATCTAACCATTGTTCCCTGAAGGTCAACTGTACAGAGTATTCCTGAAAACATCGTCAAAAATGTAGACTTTATCGTTATACAAAAAAGTTATATCAAAACTTCTATGGCATTATGTTTGACAATTACATTGCAAATGAAGTTCTCTATTGCTATTTTATTTCTTTTTTCTTTTGTTTTCAACTTTAGCATTTATGTGCACACTTCTAAATGTAAGCAATTCTTTCCTCTTTCATATTTTTATTAATGTTTCTATATTTTTATCATCTTAAGGCATGAAGCTATCCACTACATCTGATTCATTTCCTTTGCCACAAAGCTAGTTAAACAAATATTTGTGCCAATATTGGGTGCGGTATGCCAATACGCCAATATCAAGTCCGGTGCGTCTATTGACACAAATCTAAACAATTACTCTAAAAAAATTGTTGTCAACGGTTCATTCTTTTAACATCGCAAACGTAACAAGGAACCGAACCATCGACACCACAGAGCAAGTCAAATGAATTATATATACATTTAAAGCTAGCGGATGCTATGTGCCATGCCCCGAAGATTGCTTTTGGAAGTGAATTTGGATGAGTCCAAGATTACATCGACTATGATTGATGCCGGTATCAAATTATCGAATAGATTAGCTAATAGCCACCGGAACCCGTTAGCTAAGTAGTTTCACACTCAATAAGGGCGGATCCAGGAAATTTGGGGCCCAAATTCGCCATCCCAGGAGTATCCCCGCGACCCGCCTTCGCAGCTGCAATGGATATTTACAATTCAAAATATTAGTTCTTCCTACAAATTAAACTTTAAAAAATCTACGAATATACTATACTTAAATCAATATTTGTATGAGATTGTTATAAGATTTTATTCTATAAGTACAATTCAATAATTAATTGCTATACAGTGATATGAATCGTGACCGATGCTAACATTGAATAGGTGACAGTGTAATATGCTAGACAAGTGTTGCATTAACATAACGAGGGGCGTTGGGTCCCACGACCGCTCCTGAATCCGCCCCAACATCCAAAAGTCAGCTTCGTCAAGAGACGTGGTCAAACTCATGCACAGCAAAGCCTACCGCACTCACCGTGTCAGCATTCGTTGATGGAATGCTTTGGTTACCTGCATGCAGGCACTATAACCACTTAACTAGATCTACGTTATCTAGCCGGAGTTCGGGGGTCGGGTGTCACATTGCAGGACAGCCACCGAAGCGGGAAGCCGTGTGCGGGCGCCACGTCACCCCGATACACAACACAAATTCAAATAAACAAGACAATGTCAACAGTGATAACGTCAACGAACACGACCAAAATAGTTTTTATAATCCCCATCAAATGATACATAAATGCGTCGAAATAATACAAAGCATGATCACAAACAAAAGTTACGGAAATAAATGTAACGATGGTAATGGTGCGGGCCGCTGTACCCAGTGAGCCTACGGGAAGCGTGATCCGGTCCCTGGCTAGTCTGACTAGTCTCGCTACTCTTACGGTTGTTATAGTAGTACTCGGGACTCGTGAGTCGTGTGCGCGAAGCCAATCGGCCCAACTCCTCTCAGATTTTACAGTGTGTGCAATACCGAAGCGGTTGTATGCTGATTGCTGTCGTTTTGTGCTGTCTACTTTAGTGCCAATTCCGTCGAGTCTCGATTCCTCCCGTGATCCCAACATCGAACATAATAACTAAATAAAATCATAAAACATAAAATAAAAAAATAGATAAAAGTAAAGTTGTTGTTTTAAATAAATTTTACCACATTTTAATTTTATTATTTAGTTTCGGACAGTTTTAGTCTGATAGCGTCAGATTAAAAAGAGAGCAGTAAAGGTTAGGTGTGCGCGGCACCGCACCACGGAACTTTATACTCCGTTAGAATTAGTTTCATTGTTAGAGTTGTTGTTAAATGAACATATAAACAAATGATATAACAACAAAACAGTGCACAACCGAAAAAAGGAATAAAGAAACAAAAGAAAATAATAATAAAAGTAAACCACAAACACATAATCGAATACAATAGCTTGAGAATGTTTAGCATAGTGCAAATATCGCCAAATATCCAGTTGGTAATGGCCAATTTTATTATAAACAAAGTTTTTATCGCACGCATCTATGGAACAGTTGCAATATAAATGTGAAAAACTTTGGTTTATAATAAAAGAGTCACAGGTGACGTCCGGTCGAGTTGTGCAACCACTCACCATTTTGTAATCATCTATTTTGCTGATGGATCGGAGGTACATGTTGACACGTACTAACGTTGGCGCATCGCCTTAATGACAAACAAACAATATTTATATTATACCGTTCCATATGATATAACCCTAACTAGTCGAGTGCGCTGGCGCCGCAGCGGTCGAACCGTATGACCGTTAACCATGTATACAAATTGATGATAATGTCAGATGACAAAAGTGTGTAATGAAATGGAACTGATCCGCCGCCACCTCCGCCGCTCGTCGTCAGTCCATTAGATTACAGAAAGCCAATGCCCCTCCCGATGAAATCATAAGGACAACCAGCCAGTCTAAAAGTGAAAACAAAAAATAAAACTAGATATCTAAGAAAAATTCAAAATAAATCTATTCACTTGTTCCTTAATCGTTAAATAAAGCTTAGGATTGTACCATTCTGGCTCTAAAAATTTTATTTGTTACTTTTATCCAAATGAAAAAATGAAACCGCGCTTCTAAAAACGATTTTGGTCGTCAACACCAAACGGGAATTGGAGAGTTATATAAAAATGAAAAAATTAAAAAGTATAAAACATTACACATAATACGGGTAAATCACTCCTTCTAATTGAACAGGAGGGATGTGCCCATTCATTTGACTTGTTGAACGCGTATGTAAGTAACCAGAGAGCGTTGGACTAGATTCGGTCTAGCCTGTCCTTATTTCGACTTACCATTGTGACGTCATCGATTTTTGATATACTTCTGACAAATATATTGACGCTCACTACCGCCGGCCCATCTAAGTACCAAGCAAAATTACGTGTGAAATAACTTTTAAACAATATAGTAGCCCTACGAGTAACTAGTAGTTCGGAACGGTCGAGTTCCACTCGCCCATTTACGCACTCACCTGACAACCTGACCACCTGCAAATAAAGCCTAGCCCTAATGGATGATCAAGTATGGTCAAAACAATCCAAATCAAATTAAAACTAAACGTGATCTAAAACAATGACAGATAACGTTCTGGGGGGTCTAAATAAACTCATTGAAAAAATATGAAATTGACCTGTTTACTTGAATTTGTGTTAGTGTATACAGAGCAGTACTATAATATATATAATAATCAAAAACAAAAGATAGAAGAGCTGTTTTAATGTTAACTTTTGAAGAAGTGTGAATATCATTATTCCAATTTTGAAGTCTAAATAAATATAAAAATTTAACGATGCAAATTCAGAAAATTGCATTTATAGAAAATTTAAACTGATAGAATTGAAAGTTTAAAAACATAAATAAAAAGGATTCCTACAACAATATATTTTAAACACACGATCAAGTGGACTGGCTAATCTATAATCGAATTGGAATCTATGTATGTTTTCATTAATCGATTAAAATGTTTCACTCATTAATTGTTGTGGAGTGGTATTGTATAAGATGCTACATCACGTTCAATAAACGAGAGTCACGGTAAGGCACAATCGGACATGAATGGGCTGACGTAAGCCGGAAATTAACATTTTGCTTTCAGAAATAACTCGACTATACCTAGCGTGTATAGTGACGTCACTATCGTTCTATTTAAATATTGAATATTAGGGCAGCATGGCGGCAATTGGATTCTAAAGATGGATTTTAGACTTTGTTTTTTAGAGTTTGTAGGTACTACATGTGTTTTATTTGTCATATAAGTTATTACGCTATTAGTTTATCCTAATTTTAAAGCCCACAAATAACAAAAATGAAAAGAAAGACAGTTCCATTTAACTTTTCAAATCAAAATCAAGTAAAACAAACTTCACATCAGTCGCTGTCACGATTTGCTAAATCAAAATTGAATATTTATGTTAATAAATGATTTTATTTATGTAGCTGAAGTAAAATTACCCTATTCGTGTGTCGGAGCTATCGATTATTTAATGGTATCCACCGACACCCGCAGATGTCATGATACAGCAAAACAAAACGAAATAAATAATAAAACAGCCCCGCAGACTATACACTTTCTATCAGACGATAGTTTGGTTAAGTTCTTAAACATAGACTTGTCATGTAATTGTAATTTTTTTATACTGGTTAAAAAATCGACTAAACTGTCGATGGATAGAAAGTCAGTAGCGTGCGCGGGCGCATAGACTGCTCTGGGCTTCTGTAACACCCGCATCCGTGCGGCAGGAGATAAATGCTGTAACATTAGTTTTATCGCTAAATCGATTTGGTAAAAATCACCACTATTTACGCAAAACTAGTATTACAGCTGTAAAAATTCGAAAAACGTAAACTTTCAAGATGGTTTTTGACATTTAGATATGTTTGGACATTGAGGTATCGAAAAATAAAGTAATCTTTGGTAACGTTAAATAACCACAAAAAGATTTTAACGACAAGTCTTCTTAAGCGTTTTAACAAGACAACATTAGTGGACGAAGTTACGAAAGAAAGCCCAATGTTTTAGACAACGAATGTATTAATATTACTCAATTCTACGAATGACGTTACCCTTTCAAAACAAACCACTTTCTTCTTCGAACACTAGTTGCCATAACTTCGTCCGACGCCATCTTGAAAGCCGTTATAATAAGACATTCGAAAAGGGAATGCACCATGTCTAAAGGTTTCAAGCTTTTCCTAAACTATTACTAACCATCTTAATATCGCTTATGGTGGTAATACTTCTGACGAACAAGTTAATGTTTACTACTGCCGGACCATCTGGTGAAAGTTTCACATAATTATTTACCGTAATAGAAAATAAATTGTCAATAACAAAATCACGGAATAGAAAAACTGCGAAGTCCCAAACTCTCAATATTCCGAATTCGGAATAAAATTGCCACAAAACAAATAGCCTTCGAAATTTAAAATGAATTCTATTTTAGAAACAAGTTTTCGTTATTAAGATAAAGCTCTCATGAAGTCAGAATAAATATAAACGTATCAGTAGTCTAGGGCCACCGTACGTAGACTGATATCGGAGAAGGGCCAAAGTTTAACGTATAGAAAACGTGTATTTTATTCCAAAGGACGCTCTTTAGTTCCCATCTAGACACGCAGCAGCGTGTCAAGCCAAGTTCAAGCATAATAGAAATACATGCTCAAAGTAGCAATAAGCTCGCCGCATTATCTGATCAGCTCCACTAACAGATGGCGCAATAGATGCATGTCTGTTGTCCCATTCAGAAAGAATATTGTTTAAGTACACAATATTTAATTCAAGTCAAACTTTACTCAAACAACTACAAAGTCTCGGTTTAATTCACTACTGATTTTAAACCCATAAGTAAACAATGATTGCTTCATTATACATACTATTATTGCCAATGGAAATATGGAGGTATTCCTGTTTCTTGACAAAATAAGAAATAATAAGGAAAATATAATAAAAATAGGTTTCAGGAGTCATTTCAGAAGCCATGTCTATCGAACTGTGAGACAGGTTAATTGATAGCTTTGCAAGACGACGTGTCTATTTAACAACACCGTGTTATGGCTGGCACGTTGGCATTCAGCGCCATTTTTTGCACATAAAAGGCATAACACAGAATTCATTCAAACCAAAATAATACATACCTAAACATTTTACTAATTATAATCTGGATTGACTTCCTTAATTATATCCCCTAATTGAGTTTACTGCGAAAAATAAAACGTATGCTGACAATTTAGTTACAAAATTGTACGTAATATTTGTTTTTTTACTGTTTACTGATGGCAATTCGTTTTTATTGTTTTTTTTTGTATTTTGCTAACATGTTCTCATTTACGTTGGTATTTAATAAATCAATCTCATGTTTGACAAAAATCTCAAATAGACATTCGATATCGAACTATATTCAGAGTAATCTGACAATAGTTATTTAATAAATATTATAGTAAACATTTTAGTATTTCTAATTCTGACTATGATTAATTGTAGGTATGTCTAATGTTCAGCGTTTTGAAAACACATTTTTGCTATCGTAAATTTTAATTTGAAAACGTTTCATAAATAGATAATATTATAGCTAGTAAATATTTAGAAAATATGACACCAAAAATCCATAAAAAAATATAAGAACCCAAAATCGGATTGTCACAACCCTGCAAGTAGCTCTGTTATAAATGGCCTGTGAAACCATTAGAGTGTTTTTACAAAATTAATCGTTAACCAGCCGCGCCGATCACTAACGTCTGATTGATAGTTTTCTATAATTTCTTTAGAGCAAGCACATAGAAAAACCAAGGATTCTTTATTTTTGGCGGGAGAATGAGGTAATGGGTCAACTTTTAACTTCCCGGAGGATACACTTTTTAAATGTTGCAGATGTGATTTGGCTTGATGGGACATTGCCATATTAACATCAATATCTTTTTGGGGATTCAATCCGGAACAAATCAAGAAAAATCTTCACCAACATTTCTAAAAAAAGCCATAAACATAAATAATACAAGAGAATAATGTTATAGAGACTTTTCTTAAGGTCCCTTTATCGCAGTTGTCTGGAACCAAGGCCAGTCCAAAGGACGTTACAAGGGAACAAGATTTCTTGCATTACGGCTAATAATAAATGAATCATAGCATCACTTCAATTTCAAGAGGAATACCGAGATATACCACACACACACACACACACACACAGAGAGAGAGAGAGAGAGAGAGAGAGAGAGAGAGAGACAGAGAGAAACACACATTTCATTTGTAACAAGTAAAGCCTATTGTATAGAATTGATGTGCATAAAACTCTAGTTTGACATTTTTTAGCTAAATTGTGTGTGACTGATTGTATCTATTCGTCACTTCCAGGCTTTCACAAAGCTATCAGAGCCACTTAGACACTTGCCACCCTCAGACCTACTAAATTTCTTACGATGACACTACAAAAAATATTTCACTCGTGTTTTATTCGCGGAAGGTTCCGTATAATATTAATTTCAAATTTAGAAGTACTGCGAAAAGGGCGGTACATTGTATGATATTTGATTTGAAATATATTTCACAGTGATTAAGGTGATAAAATTCGTTGGAGTAACATTTAGCTTGTTCTTTTATTAAATATCAACACTAGACATCTAAAAGCAAATTGCATTATTTTGTACTAGCTTTTGCCCGCGGCTCCGGCCGCGTTAAAAAGTTTTTCCGGGATAAAACTCCCGCTTTATGTTTTCCCGGGATAAAAAGTAGCCTATGTGTTAATCCAGGACATGATCTACCCGTGTGCCAAATTTCATCGAAATCCGTTCAGTAGTTTTTGCGTGAAAGAGGAACAAACATCCATACATCCAAACATCCAAACATCCATACATTCTTACAAACTTTCGCCTTTATAATATTAGGATTGATTGTGTAGGATTCACAAAAATCATGTTACTTTTACTTTTCCTTGCGCCATCATAACTTGACAACTTTAAGCCACTGCTACTGGCAATAGTTGTTTGTAATTTGTCACTTTTGCGCAACTCTGCACCTACTCTTCACGACACTAAATTCTTACTTAACCATTTCCATGCCTCACTAAACGACGCTCTATACCATAATTAAGTTTTCCACGGATCTCTAAAACACGTTGCGGCTAGATGTTTTTACCATTAAAGCCACTGAAAGAGCTGAAAAAATGTGCTACAGTGATTTATGAAGGCTCTCCCTTTGTTGTATAATGATTTGAGCAGACATCTCGAGAACACTTAACGGTTATTTTTCAGGAATTTTCTTTTACAGCGAACGTTGTGACTCGTGGTAAATTGCTTTTCACTTGAGTCAAAACGTCGGTTAAATAAATGGTAGTGGGCATGTTAGTTTCTTAACATTATGATGAGAAAAAAGTCGCTAACTTGATAGTAAGTAGAGCGTCACTTGTCACAAACACTATCCAAGACTTTATATACAACAAGAAATTTATAAATAATAAGGCCTGATTTCACAGATTTGAAGTAAAAATTATTTGATAGTTATTGTATTAAACAGCAAATGTAGATGGTACCCATTTGATTACCATTTATTTGGTAGCAAAGATTGGTGGCTTTTGTATTTGGTCGGATAATACGTCTATGTGGCGAGTACCATTTATCAAGTGGTGAAATCGGCCCTCAGTATGTTTAGGATTTCCGGGAAATAAGGTTTTCATAATAATGTGATATTGAAACACAATTTTATTACTTATAATATATTCTCTGCGGTAATATAATATTGATTAGATATTATATCTGCAGGTTACAATGGTCCATTGATTAACATAATAAAAATAAATTTCAAAGTCAAAATAATTTAAGGAAGACTTGTATGACGCGATTTTTATCGAAAGTTTTTTTTAAAAGCGATATATTTTTCGCAAAAGAACCGCGCGGGACAAATAATTTCTTTAGTATGTTTTTCGATTTGACTTAGTTCATGTAAGCTCTAAGCTTACTCTTAGTCGTAAGTTACAAGAAGTTTGTATACCGAAGTTTTACCTGTCATTCATAGATAATAAAAATAAATAAAAATAATTTTGAAAATGAAATGAGGTCCCCAGACACCAATTTTGTAAATAAAATAAAACGTTATTGTTCAAATTTCACAATCATGAAACCTGCGTAAAAAGATAAGTTGTTACTCAGGTCATTATTGATCGTCAATTATAAATATAATTATTGTATTTAAAACTAATTTAATGCTAGATATTTTTGTATGCAATAAGACACGGAGACTCGTTGCATGAAATAAATTCATATCAATTTCATTTTAATTCAATTAGCTGTTTTGGCAATTCATATATAAACATATTTTTATTAACTACTGCATAACCAATGTCCATAAGTTATTTTCCTGATTGCTTTTCGTTCTAAGCACAATATATTAAAATGGTTAAAATTAATTAAATTAATGTTTTTATATAAAACTATCTGTTTTACCGTCTGATCAAGGATTCCGCCTAGGAGTGCCCACTTTTCACCTCAGAAACATCTTATATTATGAAATAGAGGCTTTGAGGAGACTTCCAGTTTCTATATTCATTAAGAGTTTAAAGACAAAAATAATCATATAAGAAATCAATGAGCATTCAGGTGCTTCAACGCGTCTCCGAGTCTTCGTCTATAGTTCTATAAGCTATCGAAATGGTCACTTACCAGTTCCGTTGACCCCGGAGGGTCGGATACGCGCGTCGTACCGACCCGGCCCGAGGATCTGGTCCAGGATCTGCTTCTCTTTCTCCCTGAAGTTTATCTTGCCTGAGTTCATGCATCTGAGGGAATTGTTCATGTTGTAATTACCTTTCTCACGATCTCTATCACGATCTGCTATTATCGCGTTATAAAGTAAACTAAAATATATACACAGCACGCTGTTATCCCCGAAGGGGTAGGCAGAGTTACCAGGGCGCCCACTTTTCGAAAAAACTTGTTCCGTCCCATAACGTGATTGAAACCGAGCCTATCACCATGTCGTGCACAAATTTTAGATTCCGAGCTGGCAAAAAAACCAATATCACTTTGCCCGACCCAGAACTTTAAATCGTGCACGCAATACAACTACGTCGCCGAGCTAGTGCGTTACATACGCTTTCGAATATATTGTAGAAATAATTTGGCTTATTTTTCATGACCTGCCAGATGTCATCCTCAGAGGAATAGTTATCCCTAAAAAAATGCTTGACCTGGCATTCTAACCTATCCTAAGTTCTAGCTACTATTATAAAGAGTCGTTTGTAAGTTTGAGGAATGTGGTTCCAGGAACTCCTGAACCGATACTTACTTTAAGTGTAAAAGCGATTGACGAAACTATCATTGATATTTTACTAATACCATAAATGCAAAAATTGGCAGTGTTTGGAACTTTGAATATTTCCTAGAAGTAAATGCAAAATACTAAATGGATTTATATGTTAGACACAAAGATAGAACAAGTTCTGAATTAACACCAGAATGAAACTTGCACAACGTGACGATATATTATTGCGTGAAATGTAATTAATTTAAATGTATTTTAAGTGTAACATTATAATGTATATTGGTGGAAATAAATTATCATATAACGGGAAATTACTGCCACGTGGCTGGTGTTGCAAAATTTAGTACCCACATTATAAATTTCTAGTTAATTGCATTTATTGCACAAAATGAATCCCTGCAAGAAGCTGTGAGTGAAAACTGGTGTCTTTAAAATTGGCACTCATTCACCTAGCGAATGTGCCAAGAAATAGACTGCGGCGCTTGCATTGGATTTTTTTAGCTCATTACAATTCAGCAAGCTTTCCTAACACTAAAAAAGCATGCTTTGCAATTTAACCAATAGTTTAAAATACTTATACTTTTTATTAGAATACGGAAGATAATAATTACCTATGTTTGGTCATATAATCTTACACTTATAATACAAATATTACATACTAGCTTTTGCCCACGGCTTCGCCCGCGTTAAGAAGTTTTTCCGGGCTAAAAGTACATCAAAACCTTCCCATTGAATCACTCTATCCAACACATTTATTTGGATAAAGATTAATATTATGACGTTGATACAACTCTTAACAAATAATGCATTAATTTCGTCCAAATTTGATTACCATAAAACGGTTCTAGTGAGTTAATCTTAAAAGATAGACATATACTGTTGCAGTCATTTTTTTAGATCATTTCAAGAGGAATAATTCTTTCATACATATATTTTTGGTATCTTGAACCGTTTTCGCAGCGCACGCAATGGAAGCCCTCAAGGATGAATAATTTTCCCCGTTTTTTTTCACATTTTCCATTATTTCTTCGCTCCTAATAGTTGCATCGTGATGTTATATATCCTAAAGCCTTCCTCGATAAATGGTCTATTCAACACAAAAAGAATTTTTGAATTCGAACCAGTAGTTCCTGAGATTAGCGCGTTAAAACAAACAAACAAACAAACTCTTCAGCTTTATAATATTAGTATAGATATTACATATTTTGCCCACGGCTTCGCCCGCGTTAATAAGTTTTTCCGTGCTAAAAGTACATACATAAAAACCTTCCCGTTGAATCACTCTATCCAACACATTTATTTGTATAAAGATTAATATTATGACGTTGATACAACTCTTAACAAATAATGCATTAATTTCGACCAAATTTGATTACCATAAAAACGGTTCTAGAGAGTTTATTTTAAAAGATAGATAGATACTGTCGCGGACTTTTTTTTAGATCATTTCAAGAGGAATAATTCTTTCATACATATATTTTTGGTATCTTGAACCGTTTTCGCAGCGCACGCAATGGAAGCCCTCAAGGATGAATAATTTTCCCCGCATTTTTCACATTTTCCATTATTTCTTCGCTCCTAATAGTTGCATCGTGATGTTATATAGCCCATAGCCTTCCTCGATAAATGGTCTATTCAACACAAAAATAATTTTTCAATTCGCACCAGTAGTTCCTGAGATTAGCGCGTTCAAACAAACAAACAAACAAACAAACAAACAAACAAACTCTTCAGCTTTATAATATTAGTATAGATAGTATAGATAATAAAGCAGTAGAACCCGGTCAATCTCTATATTGAAAAGAGGTGACTCAAGAAGAGTAATGGAACACAATTGAAATAAAACTATTTTGCGGATTTTATCGCGGTTTTTAATTTATATTTTCTCCCGACGTTTCGAAAGCTCACGGTGTCTTGAGGTCTGGCAGTTGGTCTTTTGGGGTCCGATATTATGTATAGCTGGATCCCAGGCTTGTGCAAGCTTCCAATCATCTTCTCTATTGAAATTTTGATGTTTTTTTCATTTTAATAGCCTCGCGGATCATCCTAGGTAAGAATCGGCGTAAATATCGCGTAAATTAAAGAAGTAATGGAACACAAATCAGCGATTTTTATAATTCTTTACTGTCTAGTCTGTCTGTCTGTTTGCTTGTTACTACACATCTTCAACACTACTAACCGGATTTCTAAAAAAAAATGGTATGGAGATAGTCTGAAATCCTCGGAAGGAGCTATGCCCTTGTGTCGTATTTGCTTTTTATTTCAGAATATATAGCGAGACGTTTATGCCAGAAAAACTTTTCATTACGGGCAGATCTGCCATCAAATGCTAGTTGTATATAGTAAGGTACTAACTACCCTTCTTGTATATGTGTTTATAGAAAGTAGACAAATAAATAACTTAGACACGTGTTATTGATCACGTCTACCCTGAACGCCCACGTCGCCAGGGTAATGGTGGGTTGTGCTGGCCTTTAAGGGGGATGCATCCATTAGTAATCTGATATTCTACCTTGTCGTTTTAAACAACAAAACTGTTTTTCACGTATGTTTACTGTAATTCAGTAAGCAAACCCTAATCAACTGTTATTGATGTGTAAAACTTATATTCTGTTAAGAACGTAGTAGGTTATGTGTTTATACATTTTTAAGTACTTATTTCTCGTATATATAACAGTATTGTTTTTTGTAAAAAAAATCTTCTTTACACATTGCGACTACCCTACAAAGGACATGTCCAAAAATGTGCCTGAAAATCTAAACAAGACAGTTTATATATATTTGGATAGAACTCCCAAAAACTAGCCTTTTGCAATAAATCGTGTAATTTTAAAGACCTCCGTTTTTGAGATGCATGAAATTTTGTTTGGCTTGAAAACTACACTTATAATTAATGTTTTTAAAAAAGTTGGTTATGGAGGCGTGTAAAAATATGTTTTAATGGCCCTAAGTTCCATAATAATATGTTGCCCCTTTAATATCCCTAAAGTTTGAGTCTGGTTAAAATTTAGGTCCAGCACCCATACAAAAAGCGGACATCTCCTTTGGTCAAGACCTCTCAATATTTACTTTAATAACTATATTAATCTTCCTCGGACTGCCTCGGTGGCGTAGTTGTATTACAGTACGACTGCAAAGCTTGAGGTCTCGGGTTCGATCCCCGGGTCGGGCAAAGTGATATTGAGTTTTTCTATTCAGTATCAGCCCGGAGTCTGGAATTTGTGCCCGATATGGCGATAGGCTCGCCCCCTATCACATCATGGGACGGAATAACGGCGAAAAGTGGGTGCACTAGTTGCGCCTCTGCCTACCCCTTCGGGGATAACAGGCGTGTGTGCGTGTGTAACGATTTTAATCTTACGGTTCCGTAATCTGTTGAACTATCAAACTTTAATTAGTAAGTTGATTATCGTACATACTTTAGCGAATATATAAAAAAAACTTAATAATATTTTGTAGATTCGTGAGATTTTCATTATGCGCGAATAGTATTGTAAACGTGATTGTAAATATATTTGCAGTAAACTTTATGACCTTGTAACTGGTTCCCAGACGTTCCCCTGTGGAAGCATTCTACCAGATCTGGTTGTATGGAAGAAATATAGGACAAAGTAAAACTATTTCCAAAGGAACAGTTCCCTGAGGACACATTATATAACGAGAGTAAAGCAAATAGCGTGAATCTGTTTAGATTTGACATTTTCACAAAATTGTTTTGTATTTCTGTAGACAAAATAAATGCATAAACATTAGTATTGTTAAAAGTGTGAGTAAATTTGTAAAACGGTAATAGGGTTTTAAACGCATACTCACGCCTTTTATTTTCGAAAGGGTAGGCAGGGACGCATCTAGTGCACCCACTTTTCACCGCTCGTATTCCGTCCCATGATATGATAGGGGGCGAGCCCATTGCAATATGTAATTGGGTTTTAAAACAAAATATTAAGTAGTTGCTAGCTTTTGCCCGCGGCTCAGTCCGGGTCAAAAAGTTTTTCTGGAATAATAGTCCCGCTTTATATTTTCCCGAGATAAGAAGTAGCCTATGTGTTAATCCAAGACATGATCTACCCGTGCGCCAAATTTAATCGAAATACGTTCAGTTGGTTTTGCGTGAAAGAGTAATAAACATCCATACATAATTTCGCGTTTGTAATATTAGTAGGATTTATTAAGCAAATACAAAGACTGAAGATATTATTTTTTGATTAAATGATGAGACGAAAAACTCTTGTTTAGTGGTAATTTGCTCAAAAACAACATCGACACCAACCAGAACTCTAATAACAATACGCAATTACAGGTTCCATTGATACTGAGTAGAAAACACCTTAGCCCAAACGGGGAACGAGCCCGACTACCGCCGCGGCCGCTACTACCAACCCACAACTACGCTAACGTGCAATACAAAGATATACAAAGTTACATCTTTTTGTCATCCTTACCACATAAAGCTCAATCTATAACTAATACAATGTCTTTTTTAATTATTACTGAATGACGAAATGAGCATGCAGCTCCGCTGATGATAAGAGATAGAGCCGCCCATAAACAGTAACAACATCATGTAGAATTTTGACGCTCGACACCCTGACACATATGTTAAGTCTCGTAATACCAAGTAATTACGCTGGCTACAATATCCTTCAAACCGGAACACACCAGTGCATGCATACTGCTGCTTAGTGGTAGAAATTGATATTGCGGCGGTACCTACCCAGACGGCCATTCGCACACAAGAGACCTACGATTAAAAAATCTCAAATCGTAATATATACCCCATGATACCGCTTGCAGAAACAGAGATGCTAAAGTTTCCAATTCACTTTAGTACCAGACAGACCAAATACTTTCGTATTTATATATTTTTGTACAGAAAAATACCCTCCAGAGTTCCGGTCCATAGCAGTATATCTCTTAGGACAGAACATATTCGAGATTCTCATGATTTATGCACGTCTGGGTTACGGCATAAGACGTCCCTCACGCGCCCACTCATTTATTTATGCCCACGTTTGTAACTACTGATGGATTAAAGCATTTGGATGTTCGTGGATCAATAATTTGAATTTGTATAAGAAAACAGTAAGACGGTCAAGTTATCGAATTTTCGGAAAGGGGAAAAAAACTTGTCTGAATTTTGATGAGTTCGGAAAAGACTCCGCTTGTCTTTTAGTCTCAACACGGCTTAGAGGCTATACTGGACATATAAGAACGTAAAATTATAGTTCAAATACGATTATTTTAAAATCGAGTCAATGATTTAATTCGATACAATAACATGTCAAATAATACTTACATTGTAATCTGTGTGAAGTACGACAATAGCAGTACAAGGAGGGCACATGATGGCCGAGGGATGTCCATCCTCCGTCTGGAATACAAAACACATATTTATTATGACTACATTAAGTCACAACACTACCCTACACGTTGATCGTTCTGGCGTTACATACTACATAAATAAAAAGCTGTAGAGTCACGCTATGGAATAGCCTACGGTTTAAAAAGTCTGACTCAATCGGATAATACAATCTCAGAGAATATAATGTGTTTAGCATGTTTCTTTTTTTAATTCGGACAAGGCTAATTAACTCAATTGCACCATGTAAGCGAAATAGAGTCCAGATAAAGTGTTGACTAATGAGATTGAGTCGAATTTACTCAGGCTGATCCAGGAACGTGACATCCTTACGTGTTCCATTATAGCGGGACTTGGGACATAAGAGATGTCCTGAAGCCCAAAGAACATTGGCCAACCCCGTTTCCTTACTCTTTAGGTCGGTAAAGGACCCATGATTCTTAAGAAAAATATACAACAGGGTTATGCAGATCACTTAACATCAGATGACCTACCTGTTCATTTGTCGAGTTATGTGATAAAACAAAATTCTAATGCTGGATATTGCGCGTAGCTTCATCCGCGTGTAAAGCTATTTTGCTACTGCAAAAGTCCCATCAATAGCACCATTTGTACAAAGCTATTCGCTTGCAGTTTTTCGATGAAGTTTGGTATAGACATAATTTGAGAAAGACATAAGCTACTTTTATCCCGGAAAAGCCTGAGTCAGTTAGTCAAATTAAGAATTCAAATATTTTCTTCAAGGGCAAATATTATTAGTAACTTTGTTAAATAGGCCAATGAAAGCCCTCCAGAAAAATTGTGGCTTATTATTTGCTTTACGTAGTTGGTTTCGTCGTTTTCTATAACTACGCATGTATTTCAGGTTGAAGACACCATGGATAACACATAATGGCGAGCTCACCGTCCGTGAAGATTTATAATGCTACAGATGTAAGAGACGACGCTAAAATGACTTTCTACATTTGTTAACGCTATTAAACAAAAACATAAAAGGACTGCCTCGGTGGCGTTGTTGTATTAAGATATGATTGTGATGTTGAGAGTCTCGGGTTCGAATCCCCCGGGTCGTGCAAAGTGATATTGGGTTTTAAATTCAGGATCAACCTGGAGTCTGGAACTTGTGTCCTTATAACATCACAGGGCGGAATACATACGGCGAAAAGTGGGTGCACTAGTTACACGTCTGCCTTTACCCATGTGTGTGTGTGTGTGTAAAAAAAAAGACGTGTGGCACTCGGAGACTGCCGCGGTAAAGCTATTGCATAGCGTTTGTTGTCAACTTATGTACCTAATTATAATTTTTTTTTTTTTCTATTGACCAAATTTCACTCATGCCCTAACGCCGAAACTTTAAGCAGGCAATTCTGATATTTATAACCTCTTTGAACAGATATAAAATAATAAAAACTTTTTAAAAATTCAAACTTAGAATCACGGCATCCCGCCACGGGGACATTCTCATCAACTGCGCGCATTTGACATTTCGATACGTTTCACTGACTGGAACAATTTTTAATTACACGGTAATTTTGACCTTTTATCGTTTAACATTCAGCTCATATCCTCTTACATATTGTATTCTTACAAGACTGCGATATTAAATTAACTTATGGAATTTTACACTCTACATGGTTGTGATAGAGTTGAAAATAAATTACAAGAGTGCGATATTAAATTAACTTATGGAATTTTACACTCTACATGGTTGTGATAGAGTTGAAAATAAAATATCACCGCTGTGCCGGTCGGAGTAAGGGGTGTTAGGTTATTTTTTCGTTACGGAATTTCTGGATTCGGTCTCCACGCTCAAGGGCCGCGATAGAAGCTATGCAATAGCTTAATAATATTGGTGCATTCGTTTCAGAGCTACGGCGCCACAGATACATAACACCCCTCATTTTCCATCGGGGATTAAAAAATGGTAAATCCTTACGAAAACTCTCGATATGTGATTCCTATACATAATGCTTGCGTTAACGAATAGAAAGGCATCTTCGCTACGACTAGGTGAGAATTTTGTGACCATATTAAAATAGATTACATAGAATATTCTTTAGCGTTTACGTGAGAAGTGTCGGCGAACAAAATATCTCACTAGTATTATTTTTCGCACAAGTTTAAAAATAATGTTGGCCGTGTATTTTCTACCACGCTGGCCTAGTGTTAACAGGCTACACATAACTTCGACATTCTTATAGTGATTTCTTAGGTATTTATTCAAATTTTCTCTCAATGTTTCACCATTTACCACAGCAATTTCTATTTCTACCGCCAAGCAGCAGTGTACATGCACTGTTGTGTTTCGCTTTGAAGGACATTGTAGCCAGCGTAACTACGGAACATAATGAGACTTAACATCTTATGTCTCAGAATGACGAGCGCAGTGGAATGCCACACAGTACTTTATAACTGAAGTTGGTGTATGGTGTAGCTACTGTTTATGGGTGGTTGTATCGCTTACCGTCGGGCGAACGGCATGCTCGTCTCGTCATTCAATCACATAAAAAAAATAAGAACACGTTAAATAGTTTTTGATAATAGAATACAAGTTAGTGGTTTACTGGCAACGTACCTACTTGTTAACTGGTACTCGTGGGTTACATTCCCTGGATATAATAATTAATAAATAAAATAAAGTGCTCAGACACAAGTGGAAACAAGGTTCACTCACTGTATGTGCTTTGTGTACCCCTTCATTGTGAACGGCGTGAGCATATAGATGTAGGAATAAAAACATGGCAGAGTCCACAACCAGACTCAATTGAGAAGCTTTCATTAGAACACGTTGAATAACCGCAGATGCCAATTAAAACCCAATTAAAGCTAGAATAAAATCTATTTTCCATTACAAGAAGTTTCAAGTATGACATTTAGAGCCCGGTCGTAGATCCACTACATTTTATTTATAATACACACAGAGGAAAGGTCAACAAAGCGCTCCAATTAGCGATAAATCAATGAATCAAACGAAAAAATTTTTTTGCTTCATGTTATGATTTCAAAAGGTTTTGTGACCTCTATAATGCTATTTACCATCTAAAGTGACCTCTCTTTCCATTTTATTAATTAAGACTAAAATAAGCTGTTCTAATAATTAGAAGAGAGACACTGGAGCTAATTATAATATCTTCAAAAAATTGGTCGACGTATTTTGTCTCACAAAATTCTGATATAATAATGGATCCCCGGTGCCATAAGCATATGGTGTTAGAAATTACAGGAATACTTATAATAATAGCGTTCTCAGTTAATACGTTTACGATTCCTCTTAGATTATACCATGATGTCCACTCATTGATTTGAAATTTTTCTGCAAGTTCCTTCCATTTTATACCCGCTAAGTAATAAAAAAATGTTAAAAGAAGCAGTTTATTGTTTGAAAATTAGGCTTTATAACTCACAATGCTAACGACTTATTACTTAAATAGCTGCAATTAATATTCGCGCCAAAATTAAAACCATCAGCAAAATGGCCGCCGAGTGTTAATTGTATCGTTCGCTTTCTTCGTTGATAATTACAGTAATTTCCTTTTGCTAGGAAGTGAAACGTAATATAAACGCAGTGTACTGAGCAAAGAGCATTATAATACTACGGAAAGTACTGAGTGTTGAGTTTTAAATTAATCTTCCACAGCCCCCAATCACAAGTTGCCAGAGCTAAAAACAAAATTGCTGCGAATATTTTTCATATATTTCATGCTATAGGCTTAGACGCTATAGGAAAGTCAAAAGTATGGAGGTTTGATTCAGAAGTTAAATATTGGGTACTAAAATAACTATCTTAAAACCAGTAATACCTATAGTTATTAGTTATATCTACTATATACTGTAACTCCTGATCACTGAAATAGTTTTTGAATTTTATATCGCCGAAGAGATAGCGAGCATAACCGTAAACGCTCGTAAAACTTTATATTACGATATTTTATACAAAGTTTATTGAACATGAAGGTAATTTTATTTATGAGTACACTAAAACGGCAGCCACATAAAGTACCTATCTAGATACAAGCAGGTTTAAAAAGAACATTATATAGACAAACACAATTCTACCAAGGCAACAGACCCATATCTTATCTTTCTGATATTATAGACGCAAAATGTTGAGTAAGTGTTTGGATATTTGTTAAGCTTTAAAACCGCTGAGCAGATGTGGATAAAATTTGGCACATACATAGACAATGTCCTGGAATAATATATAGGCTTCTTTTTATCGCAGACATATATACAGCGAGATTTTTATTTTGGCCAAGGTCTTTTTCAGGTAGAGATGCAAAATCGAGTTTCTCATATTTCTCTATATTTTTACTACTAGCAACGCTAGAGTCATATGTTACCTCGCTAATGCCTGATGCATGCCATCGATGATATCAGTACACCATTATCATTTACCGATCACGCGAGGTTATTGATATTACTCCATTTATTGTTATAAGTTTGATTGCTCAATAAAAATACGAACATTATAAAGTAAACGGTCTATGATTTTGAACTCCGTAATATATTATATAAAAAAATTAACAAAATGCGTGTGCACTAGCGGCAAAATATCAAAAATTCTACAGGCATACAAGCGGCCGATAGACCTGTAAGTTTCAAAATTCACAGAAGTCGGCTTGCCATAATGATTTACACACAAATCGCTTGTGAAAGATACATTCTGCAAGTTTTATCTTTACCCAGATGGACTCTACAACTCTACTCTACTGTAAAATTAGAATTTACTGATACTTTCGTAAACGAGGAACGCGTATAATCTAGTGTTTTTGAGTGCTATGATTAAATATTGAAAGCTAAACGATTATATATTACTTTGGAATCTATGAAAGAGCCGACAGTGATATATAGACTATGTGAATGAGCCAATGTAGGCGCCGCGCAGTATTACAATTCGTGCCAGTTTATTTTTTCTCTGGCACCAAATTCCTGAATCTAAAATATTTTGAGATGCAGTTAGGAATTGAAAATAGATTACGCGAAAGAATAGGAAATTCCAGTTCCAGAATGAATTAATACATGAACGAAAATTTTTGCAAGTTTGAGAGTCGAAATCTCTTAAAACATTTCACTTCCGCTATCTTAGATCTAACAGTCAAAATTAGAATTACAGCGCTCGCGCAATTTAAATTCATATGATTTAATATAATAATAATAATATAACTCTTTATTGTATAACCAATAACACAAAATACTACATAAAAGAAACAAAATACAAGATGGTTGATGGTTTTACAATGGGCGGTCTTATCGCTAAACGCGATCTCTTCCAGACAACCTTTGGATGGACAGAAACAGATGTAAAAATAGACGGCGGTGTACAATAAAGAGATAGCTAAGAAATAAAACATACTTAACGACATATTATCATAAAATATATAATATACAAAATATAATGTACTAATACATATTATCTAATAAATAAGAAATAAAAAAAAATACAATAATACATATACCTAAAATAAATATATAAATGTTAATATTATAGTTGTGTTATAACGTAAGAAAATGATTTTTTAACATTTTTTTGAATATTGGTAGCGATTTAGCTCGTCTGATGGGTAACGGTAGTGCATTCCAGAGCCGGACAGCTTGTACCGTAAAAGATAAATCAAAGAATTGTGACGAATGGGAAGGAGTTTTAAGTTGGAGAGTCTGAGAGGAGCGCAAGGAACGGGAGTGTGTGAGGTGTAAAAACTCAAAGCGGTTTTTTAGATAACTAGGAGTAACAGGATTAAAGATAATATTGTACAAGAGGGAAAGCATGTGAGTATTTCGGCGAAGGCGGATGGGTAACCATTTCAGCTTTTTTCGATATTCGGAAATATGATCATATTTGCGAAGACCGAAGATGAATCTAATACAGAAATTCTGAAGACGTTCAAGTTTATTGAGCTGATCTTCGGTTAAATCTGAATAAGATGTGTATGAGCATCTGATTTAGATGTGTATGAGCATACATCACAGAAATTGGGGATATTTCTTTACTCGCAAAACACCTTACACTCATGCGTAGAGTTGGTACAACTCATTAATGAAGCAATTTTTGGCGTAGTTTTATAATCGACCCCTAGTCAGGTGTCAATGATCCTTGCAAGATCCAGCCTTGAAAAAGTATTTTAAGAAAATCCCACGCAGTATCGTAACAATACTAGCAACTCGCCTTAATAAAATAAAAAACATTCAAAATTATTCGATATTTCATAATACAAACTTTGATTGCAGATTTCCAGAAACTTCTTGTATTCTCATAAATTTTAGTCCGTTTACTTTACATTCGAGTTTGCACGTACAAATAAGTTGCGTAGTTAAACCAGGATTAAATTTATATTCTGTTTTATTTTTGACTGCCTCAGTGGCTTAGTTGTATTACGGTACGACTGCAATGCTGATGTCTCGGGCTTCATCTCCGGGTCGGCTACAGTGGTATTAGATTTCTCTATTCAGTATCAGCCCAGAGTCAGGAATTTGTGCCCGAAATGTCGATAGGATCGCCCACTATCACATCATGGGACGGAATACGCACGGCGAAAAGTGGGTACAATAGTTGCGCCTCTGCCTACCCCCTCGGAGACAAAAGGCGTGAATGTGTATGTATGTACATACATACATAGTATCTCGCTTCTATCCCATAGGGGTAGGCAGAGACTACGAATTGCCACTTGTATGTATACATATATTTTATATTGTATGTGATAAACTACCGTCTACACACTTTCTATTTATATTGAGAATTTATGAAACTAATGTGCAAAATAATCTAAAACCGTTTTGTATTACTCACATTGTAAATTTATAATAGAAACCATGTAATAGTCAAAGATATTTCGTTTAACAGTGCTTAATTGATAAACCTATGGGAATAAGCTGTATTGTACATGCAGCTTTTATCGTTGGTTGGCGCTGGTTGCTTTTAATCATACTGGAACTGCAGTCAATTTTGGATTCAAATTGTATCATCAGTTAAACTAGAATACAATAACTTGTTTTATATTAACTTATTTTGTAACTTGTTTTATACTTGTTTTAAATAACTTGGTCAATGAGATTCCCAGGCCTACTAATCTGACATTACATATTACGCACCAATCATTCTTCTGGCTAATGTTCCTGCATGACGATCATATAAATTACTTTTTTTATCTTTCTTTCTTCACCATAATTTTCTAAAATACACTTGACCCCTACATTAAAGAAAAACATTTGATGGCTCACTATCAAGTGAGTAGTGACCCAGTGTTTGCAGGAAAGTAACTAATTTACTGCGAACATTATAAAAAATGTAACAGGTTGCTAAAACATTTGTATTTTAAAACCCTTCGTGAATTTAACACATTATGTAGATTTGTATTTTATGTAAATTAATGTAGTGTTTAGGATTTTAATAAACATAAAACGACGTCCTAATTTCCCAAATAACGGTAAACCTCTGAACCTCAATTTACGTGTACAAATATTTAAATAACTTTTGTTTGGGGCACGCGAAAATTTAATCACCGGCCGCCATGTTGGGCGGAAGCGGAAGTAAACACATTAACGCCGCCTGTCGGACCGTCGCAGCCTAATCCAATGTTCTAGTAAACGGTAATGGTATTGCGATCGAGTTTATAATTATTGATCTGGGTCTCTATGAGTCATTTCCTCTAAAGTAGTTAGTTCATAAAATTAATTGAAACCCCTAGAGGATGGAGGTGGTTATTTTGTATTAAACTCTCTTGCTTTACTTTTTTTGTTCACCAGAAGGTACGATCCATCGCAAATGAACACCCAAAATCCCTAAATAATAATGAAGATGTGGCTGATCGTAAAGGATATAAGGATTCTCTATCTACATTCCCTAGGAGCCGTGTGCCTACCCTGGAAACCAATTCCAATCTTAAGAAATCAAGAACTCAAAACTGCTAGTCTACCATGAAACGTCCATCCGAAATTACGGACCCGAACGAAATTCATACGTTACAAGTTGGTTACGTCAGATGCTTTTCTTTCGTTCGGGTTCATAGCGTTTGTTTCGTGAACGAACCAAAGATGATAAGTGCGTTTTCGAATACTGCGCTGTGATAAATGCAGATATATAAACCAACTCATTGTTAAGTTCATTCTTTGTTCTTTAAGCCTATAGTAAAACGTGTACTACTAAAATAAGTCAAATTATAATGTCAAATATTTATGTCATTGTCACAACGTTATGTCATTTTTTTGCAAAATACAATCAATGTTATTATACGTTTATCTACAAATTGTTTAATTATAATTAGTTTGGATCATTCTATATCCACGCAGAGACATTTTTGTAGGAAAAAGAACATGGTTGCTTCTCATGGTAAGTAATTTTTATTGAATATTCTTGAATTACTTTTAAGTATAGTATAAGTATTAATTTTTGGAGACTCAATGAAGAACTTATCGTTTATGAAGTGTATTATTTGGTAATTTGATACGTACGTATTCATACTAACGCCTTTTATCCCCTAAGGGGTAGGTAGAGGCGCAACTAGTGCACCCACTTTTCTCCGTGCGTATTCCGTCCCATGGTGTGATAGGGGGCGAGCCTATTACTATAATGTTAGGTATTTTTGAGCATATAGTATTAGCGATTAATTATATTTATAGAATCACTCTCAATCCTCATTGTTACTAATCAACTTATTATATTTTTAACTATGTAGATTTTTTCCTAAAGTTTGATTATTATATTTACAGCTAATTAGTGGCAGCATATCCACAGAAATAACTATGATGGAGGGACTTGCATGTTTGGCGTAAGCAAGACGTAGATCAACGTTTGTTCCTCATAAAGAGAGAAAAGGTGGTTGCAGAAATATAATACGACAAGAGAATAGTTTCAATTTTTATACATAATATGTTTTACACACTTATTGACCTAGCTCTTATAACTTAATATTACAATAAAAAATATATTTCAACATCTTTTACTCCAGAATGTTCTTCTAGTCTAGATTTTTTTATGGCATTAAATGACGAGACAGCCTGCCGCTAGCCTGATGGTACCTAAGTGCTACTACCACCCATAAACAGTAGCAGCACCATCCAGCACCTTGAGTTACAGAGTACTGTGTGGCATTCCACTGCGCTCGTCATCCTGAGGCATAAGATGTTAAGTCTTATTATGTCCATTAGTTACACTGGCTACAATATCCTTCAAACCGAAACACAATAGTGCATGCACACTGCTGCTTGGCGGTAGAAATAACCCAGATGGACATGTAAGAACATATGAGAGACTTACCACTAGATTTCCAACAAAAATAAATCTATGGAAGCACCAAAAGTATCGAGTTTATTTATGCAATAAAATGATGCCTGCCTCGGTAGCGTTGTTGTATGGCGTGTGCGGCATGACTATCGATATAAGGGACTTGCCTCACGGCCGCGCCGCGCCAGCGAGGAAGCGACGTACTATTATTTACCTCAAAACACTTAAAATAAATGTAGGTTGCATGTTTTTCTTGTTTTCCTTTTCTTTTCCTTATTTTATAAGTAAAATAAAGATACATAGACTAACTTAACGTTAGTATGTGTGTGTTTGTAAAATGGTTTGTAAAATGATAATGGATGGGTTTCTGGGTAAACGTATCGCATACCATCTGGCAAGCGGTTTGCTCTTGTCCGAAGATATTTTCTTTTAATCAAAAATTCGCAGGCACCCAGTCAATACGCACTAAAAAGATTTCGGTTATCTCATATACGTAGTCCCAACAATTTTAAGTGTTGAATGTATGAAAACTTCCATCCGAAATTACGGGCCGACCGACACGCGTCCGAAATACGAAATGAATAGCTACCATGAAGTTACTTCGGAATTATTTCTTTCGTTCGGGTACCATAGATTTTGTTTCGTGAATGAACCAAAGATGATAAGTGTGTTTTCTTACAATACCGCTGGATTAATAAATGAAGTGGTATAAACCAACATGTTATAAATGACTTTTTTGTAGTTTAAGACTATAGTGAATCGTATACTATGACAATAAGTCGAATAAAAATGTCAAGTATATAAATACTTGACATTGTCATAAGACAATGTCGCAATGTAACGTCAATTTTAGACAAATATTAAGGCTGCGGTTAGACAGTCGCATCGGCAATGCGGGACCCGGGACGCGAAGCCAGAGATTATGTCGCCTTGCACTCTTACGGGACCAATGCACGGTAACCGCGTCCCCTGAAGCAGCATGCATGCATCTATACTTTGTAAAATATAGATTAAACCAAATGATATTTTTCATTGAAATCACGCCTATAAATGAGGGTCTTGCGACGCACTGTAGTCGTGCTGCTCTGTACGACTAATGTCGCGTTGTAGACTAACCCGCTCCGTAACCCGCGTCCCGCATGGCTAGCACGTCGGTGTGGCTGCAGCTTAATTACATATAAATTTTCAACAAAATCGTTTCATTGCTAAGTTGAATAAAATTTTGTTGGCAAGTTCTATGATTTGTCAATCTTTATTCTATATATTTATTTGTCTTATTATAATATCGTATATAATATTGTATATTTATTAATTTAATACTTATAGGCATTTCTTATTGAATACAGTAATAATAATTACTAGCGATCTATCTTGTTAATTGTCATTGTTAGTAATATCAACATATTTTATTGTTCACCGAGTAGAAATTATACTAATGTTGAATAATATGGTAATTTCAAATACAGCTCTTCAAGAGCAGCGCGTGGTCGACGTGGTCTACTATTACGAAAGGACTTGCATGTTTAGCGTGAACAAGACGTCCGATAGCGTATATATATGGTTCCTTAGAGGAAAAGAGTGGCCGCAGAAGCTCAGCGTGATTAAAAATTTGCACGTATAAGAGAAGTTGTACCATGATTTAGCAAGTCAAAAAATAAAATTAAGAGCATTGCAAGAATAACTAATTGTACTTGTAGGAAGATATCGGCTATAAATTGCTGCTCCTCTTGTAACTCATCGTGTGTTCATTAAATATAATAATAAAAAATGTATTTCAATATCTCCTTTATTTAATATAAGTTTTACTTCAGTCTTTAGTGGTGTAGTAGTATTGCATGCGCGGTGCGAATACCATTTTGAGGTCGCGGCAGGAATTGCGGGTCGGGCAAAGTGATATTGGGTTTTCTGCTGGTATTGAGTTCAATGTTGGCTTCTCATAAAATCTCACTCATCATGAGTATGAAATGCAACAACAACGGGTCACGTCTCGTTTATTTTTGGTCAGACAGTAATACCCTGTCGTCACAGCCTATTCAAAGCGTATGTAATAAAATACGCGGGCGTTTATGTATCCAGTCCGGCTTTACGGAGAGACCACCACAGCATTTTCTACTGATATCTTGAGAAATTGTGTTAGCGTTTGAAGTGTTTTACCCTTACGTGATATAATTATAAAGAAATGCGATAATACTGTGCTGCGATGATTGACTGCCTCGGTGGCGTAGTTGTATTACGCTACGATTAAAATGCTGAGGTCTTGGGTTCGATCCCCGGGTCGGGCAAAGTGATACCGAGTTTTTCTATTCAGTGTCAGCCCGGAGTCTGGAATTTGTGCCCGATATGGTGATAGGCTCGCCTCCTATCACATCATGGGACGGAATAACGGCGAAAAGTGGGTGCACTGGTTGCGCGTCTGTCTACCCCTTCGGGGATAAACGGCATAAGTGTCTGTGTGTGTGCGATAATAACGACTTAGATAATAAATAACTTTTTTTTATACAAATGATGCGCTAGAAGATGCTCCTAGAATCAAGATGAATATTGAATAAGTATAATATTGTTGTCTGTGTTAGTTATGTAGGTACGCAACGTATGTTATAATTTGCGAAAAGTCATCCGATGCGACCATAAAAACACTTTTAACTATGATAATTTATATTTCCGAAAGTAAAAAGTTACCTTTTGAGTTTCGCGTCATTTGCGGTGAAAATCCGAAAGAAGTGTTGTCAAAATGCCGATATTTCGTTCGGACGGACCACTTCATGGTACCGTTTAGCACAAAGAAGACGTCAATTACGCGTTTTCGGAATGAACGTATATCATAATGCGACTGAATTCATTCATTTAATCCGAAACTTTATAATTAAGTAGCATAGTAATGTGTATTATTATGTCTTATTTGGTTTATTAACATTTGTGGTTGTAATATATTAACATAATTGTGATAAAGTAATTTTAATGACCTTTTAAGCATAAAAAAGTAACGGTATTTCGTTCGTACGAAACACTTCATGGTAGCCTCTAAATGTCACTTGCCCGTTTGCGGGACCGATTTCGGATAATACGTGTTTCATGGTAGGAATTGAACGAAATTTCGATCCGAAATTTCGTGAAGTCGTTTCATGGTAGACCTGCAGTTTCAATTCCAATCTAGAAGTTATCGGTACTCTTGACCAAATCAAGTCCATTATGGGATTGAAATTGAAATCGAGTAAGCGATCGGATATCTGTGTGGCCATACTAAAAATACATTAAATAATTTAACACGTGTTATTTTGATTATCCCAGTCGAAACCGTGGCCAATAATTTAAGTTTTAACAAACATATCCAGTGAACTCATATAATACAATTGGAACTGTATTTTTTAAGCAAAATATCAAAAGAGTATTACACTACGGCAGTATAAGTGTGGTGACTTTGTCTCAACTATTTATTACGGAAAAAGAAATGCCATGTCAAGGTTAAAGTTCTAATCAAGCAGAGATACAAAGAATGCTACGCAATCATGGAATACAACGCTATCGTTCAAATATATTTTAATTTCTCGTTTCTCATATTACATTTATATTATTGAGTGTGGTGTTTATTGAAGTTTCGAATTCGTGATACCGGCGCGGTGTAAGCCTTGGCGCGGCGCACTCTACAGTGAAATATCGGCGTTGTGGGACACTTGAACCATTTATTCACTATTGTTTTTGCATAAAGAGCTTTTGTAACTTTTTTTATAAATCGTGATACCCATTGTTGAGACATTGTAGTCATAAGAATAGTACTGATAAAAGGAGAGTGCCACTAAAACCTAAAATTATTCTTAGTAATTATATGACTGTGCCCATGGAATATGTTTAAATACACAATATAGTGCCGTATCAAAAAAAATCTAAAAGTTTTTATTTACTTAAGCAATAGTTATTGTTTTTGAACACAACATTTTATTATTTTATTTTATTGGATCGCCAGTGGATCTTAAAACTAAGTACATAAATACAAATACACTTAAATCATGCTACCCAGTTACAGGCAACCACATCTTAACATTGATCATTATCGGCATTTTACACATTTTTTTTTTTCAACTTGGCCACTGAATTGTAAATAAATTGATGATATTTTCCAAAACTATCATTAAATAAGGCCCGTCGTGTCATTATTTTTAGTTTACATAGGCATAATAACTCACTCGAACACCAAAAAGTTATCTTTTTAAAACTGTCTTTTTTAAAAAAGTTATCTTTTCCGATTTCAAACACGATTTCTCACTCGATCGCTAATGTCAAAATCGCGTCAAGAGTGCCAAAATGTACTTGCGATTGTAAATCCTCGATTTCATTTAGTTATTCTAAATTCCGCCGCGATCGAGATAAATCGCTAGTGTAGCAGTCAAGGGTACGAATTATCAAGTTTTCGACTCCAATTCTAAATTTCAAACGGAATCGAGTGTCAAGAGTAAGGCCACCGGTCTCGTTTGGGCTTCGGGAAATACTCTGAATTATATTTCGAGTTATAAAGAGATATCTTACTAATCTTAAATCTAACTATCCTATAACGCTTAAATTGCATAATTAGATCGAAGTTTTATCCTACTTTTAACCCACAAAAGTGCACAGTGGTAATTTCCGGCAAACCTTATGCAAGTGAAGTAGGTTGCAAAAAAATTCCGACCCGTTGCCTTACTCTTGACACTCGATTCCGTTTGCAATTTAGGATTGGAATCGAAAACTTGGTAGTTCGTACCCTTGAATGCTACACAAGCGCACGATTTATTTCGATCGCGGTGAAATTTAGAAGAACTAAATGAAATCGAGTATTTACATTCTCAAGTATATTTTGGCACTCTTGACCACATTTTGACAGCGACGTATCGAGTTACAGATTGTGTTTGAAATCGGATTGACACAGTATTGAAAAGTTAACTTTTTCGGCGTTCGAGTGTTCGAGTCGGCTTATTGTGAATTATAAATTACTACAATGGCACGACTGGCGCTTTTGCACGATATTTTGGATGACTCCAATAATATTGATAAAAGGCAGAGGCGCAATTTACGAAGAATAACGCGATATGCCGGTAATGCTTTCGCGATGAACGACAACGAGTTCAAGAATGATTACCGGTTGATTAAAGAACTTTTCGAAGTACTACATGAGGATCTGCAGCATTTATTACCGAAGCCTACTCGCCGTAGTGATATGACTACACGATATAAGGTACCTATCTGTCTATTTATTATCAAATATAACAGTATAAACATATTCCATAACATATGCCTACGTAGTACGTTCGTGCTATTTTTTTAACCAATTACATCAATTTTAGGTTTTAGTGGCACTGTCTTTTTATGCCATCGGTAGTTATCAGCGATTGGTAGGTGCTACGCATGGGACGATGATGTCCCAGCAATCTGTACCAAAGGCAATAGGAGAAGTAACAAACGCGTTAAATGCCGAAATTATCACGCAAAAATGGATAAAATTTCCTCAAACACGCGCAGAAAGAGACTGCATAAAACGAAGGTACTTATTATTCAGTTCTACTCACGTCTTTGATATTCTTTAATATTCATACGTTTCCCCTCCGTTAATTTATGGCATTCCCTTGGCTTTTAATAGACAGATACATTAAATATTGTGTTTATTTCAGGTTTTATGAAAAGTTTAAAATTCCATCAGTAATAGGAGTTGTTGATGGCACACATGTGTCAATAATAAGGCCAATTAGCAACGAAGAAAGGTTTTATAATAAGAAGGGTTTCCACTTAAGAAATGCTATGATTGTAAATTATTTTGTTCTTTTTTTATGTTGCACAAAACATCATAATAATGCAATTCTCTCATAAACTAAACATAATTTGTATTATGTTAATCTTTATAGATTTGTAATGCCGACTTAAACATTTTAAATGTGGATGCTTCATTTGGAGGAGCCACACATGACACCTTCATTTTTAACCAGCACCCTCTCAAGGATCACTTAAGAAATTTATTAAGTGCGGGGGAACAAATTTACTTACTTGGTAGTAAGCTATTGTTAAAATTATCAAGAAGTGTTTCGTCTCTTATGTGGCATTATATCTAGTAACTGATACTTCTTTACTTTTAGGTGACTCAGGCTATCCTCAAAGGGAATACTTGATGACACCTATAGTTGATGCTCTTGCCAATACCCCAGAAGGTTATTATACCCAACTTCATACTGTGGCACCGAATACTGTCGAGCGCACTATAGGTGTTCTAAAAAATAGGTGGCGTTGTCTTTTGGGTCACAGGGTCCTGCACTATCATCCTGACACAGCTGCCAAAATTATAAATGCGTGTTGTGTGCTACACAACATTTGCAATCAGGCATGTCTGAGTCAGGATAATATTCAAGATACCATACCATCCAATGTAGCTGAGCCAGACCATAACCAAGAAGGTGATTTAGAGGAGCTGCCAGCATCAACTGCAGAGTTGACCAGGTGAACACAGGCTCGGTCACATTTAGTTAATCAACTGTGGACTGCACAACATCTCTTTTAATATATAAAAAAAATAAACTAAAGTAAATGGTTAATTTGTTTATTTTTTAATTTATACCAACCTACAAAAATAGAAGAGGCCATATAAATTACAAGTAAATACTGATTAAAAATCACTATGTCTCTAACTTTTAGAATAATATAGAAACAGTCTTTAATTCTCAGTTCAAACCTAAGGTTACAATATTTGTAACATAAAAACAATAAATATGAACATAAACAATGTAAATAATACTTATTAACAATCACATGTGTCTTTAACAAAGTATTAGAATAATATAGAAACAGTCTTTCTCTACTCTCAGTTCAACCCAAAGGTTACAATGTTTATAATATAAAAATTACAATATTTCTCTCTATGTTTATTGTTTCTTAATTACAAAAATAGAAAAATATTTAAAACTATGTCTAAACTTTGGCTAATGCATTGGTGCAACAATTATAATGATAAATTTAAATAACCATAGGTAGGTACTATAAATAAGATATTTTGCATATTCAGAACATTAAATTTTTAACTCTCATAATATTATAAATCCTACTGATATTATAAACGCGAAAGTTTGTAAGAATGTATGTTTGCTACTATTTCATGCAAGAACTACTCTATGGATATTGATGAAATTTACAACATGGATAGATCATGTCCTGGATTAACACATAGGCTACTTTTTATCTTGAAAAAATATAAAGCTAGTAATAAATACAAATCTATTGTGCATTTGCATTATTTATCGCTTCTGCAATAATTTGGGCAGCACCCGTTATAGCTTGAGCTAAATTATTTATTGCAGTAGCAATATCTCCAATTTGTCCCGCTGATTCACTCAATGTTCTCGCAGTGAGTGTTTCGGCTTCTAAGCGTTGCCTTTCTATGTTAATGAACGTTTGTCTGTCCTGCTGATAATTGGAAGTTCTTGTCCGCGGACGAATTCTGCTTGTCCTTGGTGGACGCATTGACCGCTCTTGTCGTGAGGCATGAGGTACCATATTCACTAGAGTAAACAAATATTGAATAAAAGTTAGATTTTATGTACCATTATACCCATATTAATAAAGGGCTAGTGAAAGGAACTATGGATATAACTAAATATCCAAAGATTTAACCATCAGCTTATGGCTTTTATTATACAATTTACACAATACGTTAATAATTCTACTGTAGGTGTAATTGAGTGGGATAATATTAATTTAACCTGGTAATAGTTTTTACAAACCTGTCACAGTGTCGGCATTGTACACAGCAGAATTAGAGCCAGACTCTGATACTCCTTCAACATTTACTTCCACCTTTGGTATATTTTCCATAGATGGATTTTCTAAAATTTCCATGTTTTGAAATGCAACCTGCAATCATCGAATTAGTGAGTCTAATTTAACAAGTTTAGATAATAATTTATCAGCTAAAGGTAAGTAATTTTTAATAAGATTGTACACACAATGTGTTGTCTAATATGTGGTAGCTAGACCACACAGGTGACTTTGTTGTATTAAAGAAAATGTATTAAATTGACCATTCAAGAAACTTTCAACAGAACCTAAATATTATTATTTAAGCACAGTGAAAACAATAGGCAGGAACATTTATTATCTTGGCATTATTAATTAATATAAATGAAGGAACTCACTGCTGGAGACGGAGTGTTGGTAGACGGTCCAGGGAAAGGGTGTATGGCAAGTTGGCTGTCACCAAGTGCAAACTGTGGGCCTCCCATCACAGCCACCAGACGCTGGTCGATGGGCGTCAAAGATGGTAAATCTTCGCCTATCCCACCGCCTGTATGGCTCAGAGATTGTGCTTTCTGAGCACATATCTTTTTTAAAGCACACTTTTTTTCAGCCCAATACTGAAAAATACACCAATGCATTACTTATTGTAAATCAAACACAATATTGACTGCAAATTATATACATTTTACAAGCACTTTACTTACCTTCGCCCAGCCTTTTCCATCTTTATGTGCACCGCCTAGCGCATTGAGATTTGTTGATATCTCAGCCCATTTCTTTTTCGTATTTTGTTTCGCATAAGCAGTGCGCAAGAGGCCTTTAGCAATCCCTGGATTTTGCTCCAGGAAATCTGCAAGTGCCTCCTGTTGCAGAGATGTAGGCCTACTCATCCTTTTACTTTAAATATACTTCTTCTTCTTTTAAATTATGGCTTCCACCGATGATCTATCGGTGATTTCGCCAATGTCAAGTAATAATAGCAGATACAAAACAGTAAATCTTATAATATATTTAACAAAAATCTTAAATATACTTAAATGCTCCAAGTAACGTGAACTATTTTTTGAGCTTTGAAGTTTGTGCGCGTCAAAGAGGCTCGGCTTTTCACTTTTTTATTAAAGTTTAGACAACGACAACATGGTTATTCTGCCTGACTTTAACGTTTTGTTTATTTTTTACATACAAAATACATTCCTTATTCATTCATTTGATGCTCCACAATATTCATGTAATAACTTATAATAACTACATGATTTTAATTAGTAAAAATAACATTTTACGTCTCAAATTATTTATAGTATTTTGGTAGATCATGTATTGCAAAGAGCATTATAATACTACGGAAAATGTATTGTCTCAAAAATGGCCACACAGATATTCGATCGCATACCCGATTTCAATTTCAATCCCATAATGGACTCGATTTGGTCAAGAGTACCAATAACTACTAGATTGGAATTGAAACTGGTTTGAGTTCGCGTTATCTTGAGATTGGAATTGGTTTCCATGGTAGGCATGCCGGAGATCGAACCCGAGACCGCATTGCAGTCGTACCGTTATACCACTAGGTACGCCACCGAGGGAGTCCTTAGAAATAACTAATATATATCTGTTTTTTTTTTAACGCATGCCTATCGGCCAGTAGCCTGACGCGAGTCGGCTTTTCTGGCCACACCGGACTTTTGGGTGTCACACACTAACGGGTCACGAACCTCGGCTCAGGGCGGCCACTGAGAGGATAAGACATCATCGTTTGGGGAAATTGGTTTTAAACCTAATCCTATTCATTGTGTTGATCGTAGTCTTCGGCACGCGGGCCGGAACTGCTAAGAGAGGTCAGGGTGACGGGGAACGCGGCGAGGTCCTCGACGGTGAGGACGGAACTGCGGTATTGTGGAGTGTAAGAGTTTTAGGAACTCGTGCTTACGGCGGATGGCCAGAGTTATATCGTTCTCTGGGTCGGTCAGAAAAGAGCGCGGCCGTCTCCATTTGGCGCGGTCGAATGGAGTAATAAAATGGAGTGAAATATCTGTTACGGTGGTAGGTCTCTTATATGTAAGAGTCCGTCTGGGTAGGTACCACTGCAATGTCTATTTCTACCGCCAAACAGCAGTGTGCATGCACTGTTGTGTTTCGGTTCCAAGGACATTGTAGCCAATGTAAGTACTGGACATAATGAGACTTAACATTTTATGTCTCAAGATGACGAGCGCATTAGAATGCCACACAGTACTTTGTAACTCAAGGTGCTGGATGGTCTTGCTACTATTTATGGGTGGTCGTATCGCTTACCATCAGGCGAACGGGATGCTCGTCTCGTCATTCAGTGCCATAAAAAAAAGAATAACCTCCTGATGAAGCTTAATTATAATACAATATGGATAGACAATATAGAACGCGAGAACACGCTTGATGCAGGCGGCTTTTGACAGGCCCGTCTGGAAATATTTAGGGAAGGCTTATGTTCAGCAATGGATATCGTATGGCTGATGATGATGATGATGATGAGGCTTAATGAGACGAGCAAGCCGCTCGTCTGGTGATAAGCCCAACGGTTGCCCAAAAAGGTTCACTAATCTATACTAATATTATAAAGCTGAAGAGTTTGTTTGTTTGAACGCGCTAATTTCAGGAACTACTGAACCGATTTTGAAAATTCTTTCACTAATAAGAAGCTACTTTACTCTTGAGTGCTATAGGCTACTTTTTATCCCGGGAAAACTCTTTCACGCGGGCGGAGTCGCGAGCATCACCTAGTATTATATAACTACAAATATTTTTATAGGGCCTGACTGCCTCGGTGGCGTAATTGTATTATGGTACGACTACCATGCCTAGGTCTCGGGTTTGATCCCCGGGTCGGGCAAACTGATATTGAGTTTTTCTATTCAGTATCAGAGACTATCCCGCCCTCACACCCGCCACTGCAACTCCTGTAAGCCAGGATCAGCAGTGGCACGCATTTTATGACACCGAGCGGTGAAGCTCGGCGAGTCTCAGGGAACACTAATATGTCTGTAACCCGCAACGAAATGAATCAAAAAGAAAGATAGGGAGGAGTTGGAAATATTAATTGTCCACTTCCCTCCATAGCAAAGCGGCAGACAAAAATAATGAACTAAGGAGGTATTCTAACCTCAAGTTTATAGACGTTTACAACTAGAAAAGCCAGTTGTAAAACACCACGGACAAAATTCAATGAAAGGGTCCTATCATATGAGCTGTCAAATTTGATTCGAATAATAGGTATGGCAAAAACGCCGGAAAGCACGGAAATTCCGTCTAGTCTCCACAAGGTCCATGTAGTATACAACCCCAGATGTTACTTGCATACTATCCAGCATGATGTTGCGCTCATCATGCCAAAGACTACACTCCCAAAGTACGTGATGTGCAGACTGTATTCTGTTATATTCTATTCAGTATCAGCTCGGAGTCTGGAATTTGTGCCCGATATGGCGATAGGCTCTCCCGGAATAACGGCGGAAAGTGGGTGCACTAGTTGCGCTTCTGACCACCCCTTCGGGGATCAAAGGGTGTGAGTATGCGAATGCGTACTTTATACACAAAGACGTTAAAAAGTATAGTAAGTTTATTTTACCTGGATAGTACTCCCAAACTCTAGGCTTTTGCAATAAATCGTATAATTTTAAAGTCCTCCGATATTGGGAATAATGATGTTTTATTTTGCTTAAAAACTCCACTTAATATTCAATCGTTCTTAAAAAAGTCGATTATAATTAGAGGGGTCTAAAAACATTTTTTAATAGATCCAAGATACATATTTTTGCCCCATTAATATCCATAAAATTTTAGCCTGGTTAAATTTTGAGGCGCAGCCATATAAAAAGCGGACATCTTTGAATTTTGATCAAAGCGCAAACAGAAACCAAGACAGAATACTGACAACGAAATAAAACAAATTTATTCAAAGGCGATGAAGATGTATCACGTCAAGCATAAACGTTGTTGGATTATGTATAATCCCTTATGACAGCAGCAATATGTCCAAAGGAACAGTCTGGCAACATCCATCTTGTTATCTTACAATGATTTAATAAATTCTTTACGTTTCTCTCTCTCATAGTTATATCTCAAAAACATAATTTACACACATGAAAATATATATTAGGGCGCCTAAAATAATGTATGTATACAAATTAATAATAAAAACATATTACAGAGTATCATAAAGTCGGATAAAAATAGAAATACCCATCGTGTTTATTTTCTATGCTCACGGTTCCTAAATATGAATACCTATTACCTGTAGTGCCTGGTTCAAAATAGCGGTATGTCACTATTTAAAGGGATTTATATTTACATTGGTCGGTATCCAGATATCTATTCACATTTACACCAAAAATAATATAAACTTTATCTCAGATATGATTCACCTGCGCATTATATCCGCTCTAATTCTAGGGAACCATTTATTTTTATGGGATTTAGCAAATGTACAAACACAGAGTAATGTCAAACAGAGGTTTTCAACTCAAAGTTCTGAGTTGTAATGTTTGATGAGTGATGTCGGTTACCGTCAGTCCGGTTTACTGTCTCTTCAATCTTCACAAACACATTCACGCCTTTTATCCCCGGGGGCGAAGGCAGAGGCGTAACTAGTACACCCACTTTTCGCCGTGCGTATACCTCCCATGATGTGATAGGGGGCGAGCCCATCGTCATATCGGGCACAAATTCTCTGTGTGCACTATTTGCGTATCTTCTGGGTGCACTAGTTGCACCTCTGCCTACCCCTTCGGGGGTAAAAGGCGTGAGTGTGTGTGTCTGTGTATGTATTCCTAAAAAATACAAAGTGGATTTTTTTTTCAATTTCTTTCCTTGTATAGACCCGCGAGCAAGACTTAGTAGTTTAATAAGAAAAATACACGGTAACGTTGCATTTGCAAAATCTCTACATCTTAGTAGACTTTCCTTATACAATATCGTATAACGAAGATTCAATATTATATTGCTACCGTATATTCCTGATAGCAGACAGCTACGCATTTATTGAACCCAATATTCGCAAAAAGAAATACGTTCTAAGTACCTACGTATAATGTACAAGGTGTTTAGAGACGAGGCAGTAAGGGCTTAACCGCTGTATCAACGAGAAAACATTCGTACTAGACTGTCCATCATTTTTGAAGATATTAAGATCTGTATTCACAGATCAAAAGACACACAATTTATGTAAAAAAAATATAGTATTAATGAAGCTTTATATTTCATAAAACACATTTAAACTATTATTTAAGACAAACTACAGCAATATATAAGCGTAAATTTACTTCTTTTAATATTGGCCAACTTTTGAGTAAATTTCACCTGTCTGGGACGGTGTGATTCAAGAGGAAGGTTTATGCGTATAATTTATAAATATTTTGTACGACAGAAAAATAAATGTATAATAATATGCTTCGCTACCTGTGCGATGCCAGAGTGGGCCGCTAGTAGATAATAATTTTAAAAGTTTGAAGGTAATTAACATCTAGGAATAAATAGATGTCTGAACGTGAGGAAAGATTTATTAAACACTAGCTTCTGCCCACGGCTTCGCCCGCGTTAATTAGTTTTTCCGGGCTAAAAGTACATAAAAACCTTCCCGTTGAATCACTCTATCCAACACATTTATTTGGATAAATATTAATATTATGACGTTGATACAACTCTTAACAAATAATGCATTAATTTCGACGAAATTTGATTACCATAAAAACGGTTCTAGTGAGTTAATCTTAAAAGATAGACATATACTGTTGCAGTCATTTTTTTAGATCATTTCAAGAGGAATAATTCTTTCATACATATATTTTTGGTATCTTGAACCGTTTTCGCAGCGCACGCAATGGAAGCCCTCAAGGATGAATAATTTCTCCCGTTTTTTTCACATTTTCCAGTATTTCTTCGCTCCTAATAGTTGCATCGTGATCTTATATAGCCTAAAGCCTTCCTCGATAAATGGTCTATTTAACACAAAAAGAATTTTTCAATTCGAACCAGTAGTTCCTGAGATTAGCGCGTTCAAACAAACAAACTCTTCAGCTTTATAATATTAGTATAGATTGTCGGATGCCCAACGTACCTTAGAACCAAGACCTGCTAATAAACTAGGTCTGAAAGATTTCTCTCAGTAAACGATGTTGTTTTCACATACAATTCCAACAAAACAATTCAATTATCAATGGCCAAACCGTTGACAACTCGGTCTATGTTAACGACTCGTTCTATTTTCAATTTCAAAAATCTATTTCGTTCGAGGTTTTATATTTAAAATACATGATCGGCCAGTAACTGTAGAAAAGTTAAGACTGTCGGTAGAAAGGTTTCAGTACAGCATGTTCTTTAAACGTTTTGGTGTTTTGTCATGTGTCTGGCAGCCAGCCAACACGTAATAATACTGTATACTAGGACCTGAAAGAATTCGATTTCGTAGCAAAAGAATGCAGACGCGTTTTATTTGCGCGTAGACGAGACATAAAAAGTTACATTTATGCTTTTCAATGTCTTTGTTGAAAATAAAAGAATAATGTGATAGTCGAACTCTTGAGCTAAGATTACATTTTTTTGTATTCTTTTCTATTTTTTACTTGTAAACTAAATAACGTGTATAGAATCTATTTGAACTTAATAATTTAATTTAATATATCCTAGAGATTTAAAATATTATAAACTATGAAAATTTTTTTTTAATTTAAAATTATGCAAAGTTCCCAGTTTTAAAGCTTCACCGACACACAGGCAAAGCTTGGATGAGCTTTAATTTATTTGATATTTAACTACCTATTGCGTACAAAGAGCATACATAAAATCAAAGTATGTAGTCTTGTTAAAATATATAATAGATTCACGAAATTGATTTTAATATTATGATGAATAATAGAAATCTTTTATAAAATACACGTACCTTTTATCTAAACTTTTATTTAAAATTTCCTGCAGGTTGACTCCACACAGAAGTATGTTTAAAAATAGCAAACACAAAAGTTTATTTCCATTATTGACACATTTAATTCAAACTTCATTCACTATGACTCTATCTAAAAGTTAACTTCCTAATGTTAGTACCGTGGTAACAACCGCCTCGAAGCAAAGTTTAGCACCAACTGAGGTCTCGACTCTCGATTGGCTGGCAGTCTGGCACGCAACACACGTGCGACCAAATGTCAACAAAAAGGTCATTAGCTAAAATGTCAACCACATGTGAGGCAAAGGAATTAAATCATACATCCTTAAACCATACGGCCAGGAATATAAAAATAAATCGGAGACAGATCACATTTTGTCAATTCACATGCGCAGTACGATGCGAATGTCAAAGATGGGGTATCTGGACTAAGTTAAGTCCGTCGATAGGTTTAAAGCTGGAGTTACTGTTCATGAATTATTACGCTATTATTGTAAAGGTAATTTCAATCTTTTAAATCAATATGGGATTGGATGGGGTTGATATAACAGAAATGATCAATATTTAGGACTGCAATCACAAAGTAGGTACAAAAATGAACGGTGTTAATACATGATGGCAAAATACGTACCTAACCAAACACGAGACACTGGTGTGTGTAAAGCGTATGAAAATATTTTGTCAAATAGTAAATTGTAAATATTCGACTACCAAAACTAAAAATAAGGCGGGTCTCTGAAAATTGATTGCAGCGCCATCTACAATGACTTCAATAGTGTAATCATTGATAAAAATATATGACCATGATAACGTTACGCCTATTATTTACATGGGTTACCAATGTAGAAAAATGCAGCAGAAAATTTTAAGATATTGAATATGTTATAAAACTTGTTTTGTATAAAAAACGAAAAATGATTTTTTATGCCCGTCCATTTGTTACAAAGCCCCTGACGTTTACTTAATAAAACTTTGATGTTTTACATAAATCACTTCAGCACAAAAAAGTGCATTAAAATATAACGAAAGCAAAGTTACCCATGCTTAAGTTTTTTTGGAATCTTTGTTATGCAGTTCTATATACAAAAAATATTTATGTAGGAACCTAATTAAAACAATCCTACTAATATTATAAAGGCGAAAGTTTGTAAGAATGTCTGGATGTATGGATGTTTTTTACTCTTTCACGCAAAAACTACTGAACGGATTTCGATGAAATTTAGTACACGGGTAGGTCTTGTCCTGGATTAACACATAGGCTACTTTTTATCCCGGGAAAATATAAAGCGGGACTTTTGTCCCGGAAAAACTCATTCATGCGGGCGGAGCCGCGAGCAAAAGCTAGTTGAATAATAAATGACAATTACAGATCTCTACTTTCGCGATCTTGACACAGTTGAAATAAACATTTTAGATTTAATTTTAAAGAATAATGAATATAGCCTCTAGCGACACCTTAATGTTATACAATTTAAAAAGTAAACTTAATATATCAGATATTAATTTAAGGACTTCACTAAAATCTTATATTTTATGTACAGCGATTTCAAAATGTCACTAAGAATTAACAACCTAAGTAGTAAGTAATTTCTTTTAACTCATATGTAAATGTATGTTAAACCAATTAATATAACTAAAATTACATTTAACTCTATTAAAAACTGATAATAATACCAATCAGTCATTGCTCTGCATCATAAAAAATTAAAGAGCTACATCAAAAGCACTCACCTTAACAAAATCCCATCTCCAGAATACTCCTGGAGTTACGCTACGGCTTGCAAAATAAATTAGTAAAATTAATCTCGTATTTTTTTATTATCTCCTTTTGTAATGTGGCGGAGGAAGCTGCGGCTTCAGCCACGGGCGCGGTACTGAGCCCGGGCGGGGGCAGGTGTGGTGGGCGGGGGCATCTCTATTGATCGAGAGAGCGCGCAGCATCCATAGACCTGGATGTTTTAGCCTGGAGGACATTGAAGCTGTAGGACAGGGCAGTCTACATTGCGGCTTTGAAGCTTTGAAAAAAGCCTTCAAAGTGATCAAGCATTTATCCTGGTTGGTTTGCGTGGTTAGTGACCGCGGTCCGGAAAAAATATTTGCAAAGAATGATGGATATTACAATATTTAATACCTATGAGCAAAAATCTTACATTGTAGTTCAATAATCATATTATCTTCTTTCATTTCACTCTCGATATTACAATTTAATTCAAATCAATGCCGACTGACAATCACTTTTTATCAACTACACGTATTATCTTCTCAATAAAGCAAGGTTACCTCGTCTTCTCTTCGCGTTGAGAGCGCAATGAAACCTGCCCTCAGGTAAACTGCCACGCACAGATCTCCAGTATTTTATTTAAAGGTAAACTACACCTGGGCTTTATGCCTAAATATATTAGCGCGCTGCAGTTAAATATAGTTGTAAGCTATTTTAAAAGCGCGTAATGGAGTACGCAAATTACTATTGATAAGTCCGGAATTAAAAATAGTTCCGAATTATCTCTAAGGGTGCCGTAAATGTAAATAGGAGTATTAAAATATATTATACTTGGATAGAAAATAGATTTATCTGGATATTATAAATCTGACCCTGAGATTATGGGATTATTAGCACATTGTTAGTGCATTTGTTGAAAACAAAACGATATTCGTGTCTTGTGGTTGCACCTTTGTTTTAATAATTAACTAACTGACGGAACAAGCTGCTTATTCGCGTCATAAACGTCACGTTAATGGTGTTAACACATCTCTATGCATATTTTTACAAAAATATTGCTCTCGTAAATTCACTTTAGTAGTTGTTGTTTACGAATGCACCTCTTTGCAAAATATAAATACATATGGAATTTGTAGAGCTTAAATTCGATGGGACCGTTCGTGGCAATCAACGTACAGTCCTTTCTCTAAATTCAATATCTTCAAACGATAATACAATACTAATGCAATATAAGCTATATCTGAAATTGAATGGCTGGAAAAAAGCGGCGGGTGGTAGATGGATGCAGACTTCTCAATACGCGCATAGTTGACGCTTACTCGGGGAGGCCTACGGTCAGTAGTGGACGGTGATATGCTGATTGATTCATATCAGACATAAACAAAATCATAATAAATGTGTACTTGTATATGAGAAGCCTACTACATAATAACCTAGTTACACAAGGCTTTCTCTGTTAAATTGGAAATCGGTTAAAATATGGCAATAAATATACACTGGTATTTTTTTCCTATTTCAAAAAGTAGCGTTATTTGGAAATTCCATAAATCAGCCAAGAAAAGTTGAATGCCTATCAAACTAATGAGCTGTCAACCAATCGCATATTTGCGATTTACCACGCCTGAATTATTCCGCTTACAATACAAAAACCTTGGAAACCTACTTTAATACTTTTTAGAGACCAATGAAATAAGTACTAACACTATTTTCACATACCTAAGTATACTTAGACCCGATTTTTTATATTTATTAAGTAGCAAAGATAAAGGTCTACACAAAAAGTTTTTTTGTAAGTATAAACCATTCTCAAAAAAAAACCATATGAAGAAGTAAGTATGAAAAATAACGACAATCGTTTGCCATCTTCCTTCTTTAATCTGTCCATAATGTGGGGGCTTTACACTGTTTTCCAATAATATACTAAATTGATTTAGTTTAGTTTTTATAACTAGCTGCCTACGTTACGTCAACGCCCTCTCAGGGAGTTTTCAAGTATCTGATATTAATATATTTAGTACTACTTTTCTACCTCGGTAGCGTAGTTGTACAGCGTGGAGTACGTCTACCGCTCTAAGATGCCGCGTAAATCAAAGTGCTATTGGGTTTTTCTACTCGGTAATTATTTACGTATATATGTATTACACTAATATGCCGCCAGATATATTGGGCTCCATGCAATATGGGACTCTATTGCAAGCTATATTCTGGACTCCATTCTGACACTGATCAGAAAAACTCAATATCTTTACCGGACAAGATTCGATTTCTGCAACTGTCATGTTGACATATTGAGTACACAGCCTCAATGCCATAGTCATACCGCTTACTCAATACAACTAGTGGGTACTACTTCGTTCTGATTACTGTAGTATCCACGTGAATGAGAGGTGCCGTTGCTGGTTTTTATGTAATTTCAGTTTACGTATATTTTGATTTGCGTTTAAATTTGTAGCAGCAAAAATCAATTTTTTTAACAACATTAACGCGACAATTTACGTATCTCCAGCTATATAATATCCAATCCACTTTCTTGCAATGCATCTCATTCATATTTAATTACGATTACTCGTTCAGATTAAACAGCTTTAGCTGAAACAAGTTGAGCACATGTAATTGCAGTTATTAAACTGGGTAAACAATATAAATGCCTCTACGAAACGTTTTCAGATTCCTTCAGAACTGAACAGTAGCGCGATACGAACATCATTTTTCAGTTAATTGAAAAAGTTCCTAACCGTGTAGTGCGCTCATGCGTTTTGGAAAATGTGGATAATTCCGTTATATTTTTACTCGGAAAACTGCATCTGATACTATGTATAGTGGATGTATCAATGAGATATATCATCAGGGATAATATAATACCGCGTAGGACACATTTTTTTCCTGGGAAGATTAAAACTGAAAATGTCGATTATTACTTTGCATTTCATGTATCTCAATTTGTCTTCTTTCTATACTTACGCAGTATTCACCCATGCTAGTTATGCATTTCTCGACGATCTCCAAAATTATTACTGTCTAGTTTCCTAACGAATATTTGTATAAATAAGCTTTTAGGTTCTAATAACGGTACATTATTTCGTACTACAGAAGCTGGGCTATACGACAAATTAGGTGGCAAGTCGCTTATATTCAAACTCCGTCTGGGTTAGTCGCTTTGTCTATCTTAAAATTATTTATATTCTATAAAATCACGTTTAAGGGCTCGCTATTGAAGTCTACACTGATCGAAATTAATGGTTTGCTTTACGATCAAACGTAATTCTGTGATCAACACGATTTATTGGCAAGTGCATCATAATCAAATCAACTCGCGGTTATTGTGTTTACATCTGTTATATTTAGCCCCTACGATACATTATCCATGGTTTCTTGTTTTTACACCGATTGAGATGAGCAAGTCACTTGAGGATAATTGTTCGCTCGTACAACCACAACCACTACACCAGCCCTGTATTATATACTGCCCACTGCTGAGCACTGGCCATCGCTCATATATATAACATTACCCAGGGCTGTGAATTAGAACACTTCATGACTCTGCTCTGAGACCTTCACCATGTTAGATTTTAAGTCTCATGATTGCCCAGTAATAACCATAACTAATATAGTGTCAGAGAAGAATTGTGATTAGGAATGAGGTGGAGATTTTGAGCTCTACATTTTATTTAGCGTAGTCGTAAAAGACACAATATCTGCTAGCCCTATTACACGCGATATTATAGATAGTAACTGAGAGTCTGAGCTTAAGTACAGCTTCGAAGTTAAAAATAATGAATTAATCTTCTTCGCCTTTTAGAAACATAAGGGCAAATTCTACTTCTACCTCAAGTCACAATCGTCTTTAGAAACGTGGTGGTCTCCTCTGTAGCGGTCCAAGCAATTGCCATTTCGAAATTCCGAAGATATAATTCATGTTATAATTGGTTGGCTTCTTAATTATGAGGATGGTACCTCCTGAAAACTGGAATGAAGAAACCGCTCTTTATATTTTTTTAAATGTAATAAATATCCTTCCATTCCATACCAAACTAACCAACAGTAATCACAAGCATTTAATCAAGCCGTCAAGAGAATTTTCGCAAACCACCTCATCATTCAAAACTTGCAAAACAATACCATGAATCAGAAGCACATTACCCTGTCGGCAGCAGTTTAAAATGCCATCAATCAAAGGAAACGTATGCCAGAAACCATGGTGTCAGGATTGGGGCCAGGGAACGGGGCCGAGTCCCCACTGCGACGAGTTTGACAGACTGAAAGCTGCTACGTAACTGGGAACGTACCGCAATGTACAAGCTGATCGATCAACTCGTCGGAGTAGAAGTTAAATGTTGGGAAGCGTTTTTTATCCTACTACTGGATCGGGGCATTCGGACAGGTTGTAATCGAATTTCTAATATATTTAGTATAAACAGGTAAGACTAGACTCTATTATATAAACTTCACGTTAAGTGGCAGCTATGCTATTTTCACCCATTGAAGGGAATTGCTAAAGATACACAGAATCATTTTAACATTGCGTTAATAAATGAAACTATATACGTATCTCGTTGAAAATAACCTTTCCACTATGTTATTTTAACCATAGATGGAAAAAGAAGTGTAAGTTTCGAACAAAACCAATATCAATAAAAAGTAAACCTCATGCCACTACTTACCTTCTGCTCTAAGAGAATTCGTCCCAGTAGCAACTTTCAGCCAGAAATACACTTACGCACAAACCATATTTGCACGAAACTACAAAATCATAAAAAATGGAAAACTAAACCGAGATTTTGGCGAAAATATTTGTTATTCGAGGATAATTTTTGGCAACAGTTACCAGAGGTAAAGACGAATAAGTGGTTTCATTTAATTTAGTAACGTAATGTAAAAATTACCCTGTACATAAAATTATAAACCTATCTCTTTTCATAATCAATCATTCTGTTAAAGCATTCTGGGTTAATGATTTATGAGTCTTCATGTTCGTCAGTTATCACTTACCATCAAAAGGAGACGGACCGCAACAGCGGTACGCGCAGGGGCGGTTGCGGACGACAACTTAGACGTGAGTCGGAGGAAGCCCGCAGCCGTCCCTAATGCGCCGAAGATGGCCACCGCGGAGTTTTAGTTGGTATGCCGTGCGGTGTACATAGGTTAGGGACTCGGCCCGGCGGTCGCCCGACGTTTTCCATCTCTCCGGGCGGCTCAACGTCGGGTCGTAAGGCACGGTGAACCCAACATAACCGCTCAGTCGTTCCCCTTGAACACTGGGCGGTAATAATAAGTCACTTTCTCCGCGTCACCAAAAAAAAAAATCACTTACCACCAACTGAGCAATGAGTTAATTGATTAAATGGATAAAATAATCCGGGAGGTAATACCATATAAGTTAATACAATTATCCTTCCAACCTTTGGTATTTTATGAATAAAATGCTAATTAATAAGCCTATCTCGTTCAGACACAGCGGCGTAGCGTGGTAGGGTCGGGGTGTGGGTCCCCCCCCCCGATGTCACCTTTCGGGGGGTGGCAAAATGTGTAAAATAAAACACACACACATACACACATACGCCTTTTATCCCCGAAGGGGTAGGCAGAGGCGCAACTACTGCACCCACTTTCGTCGTGCGTATTCCGTCCCATGAAGTGATAGGAGGCGAGCCTATCGTCATATCGGACGCAAATTCCAGACTCCGTGCTGATATTGAATTTAAAAAACCAATATCACTTTGCACGACCCGGGAATCGAACCCACGACCGATTGCAGTCATACCGTTATACAACTACGCCACCGAGGCAGTAAAATAAAACCTTTCATGAATTTTCACTTTTGGTGCCTTGGGGTGGCATGAACCACGCTACGTTATTTAGACATCAATTTTTATTATGAAAAATATCAAAAACCATTGAAATGATTGTATTACGGTACAAATCCTCCGCCGTTCGTGTCTTACGGCACAGACTTTGACCGCAAGCGTCCCAGATGTAACCACTAACGTCCAAATGTTCTTGCCATGTTCCGTTCAAGTTTTTCTGTTTTATTCCATATAAAGCGTTTCTTCAACAACTGTTCTTGACACAAGTTTGCGACCATTAACACAAGTTTCACGTATTGCTTTTGCTGTTTGGAAATCGGGCGTTAGTGCATTTGTACTTTTACGACCTTATTTATAAACAGTTTATAAACTTACTTTCGTTATAGAATGTTTTCTTCCTTCAAACTCAGTTCGAAATTCGTTTGAAGAAAATAAAACATAATAACTAAAACACATTTACAAACTGTTGATGTAGATACATCGAAGTATAATTAGGTACATATTACGAGCTTTACCTACATTTTGCTACATCTTTATTGAAAATAACATCAGTAATAATTCACTCTTCTCTCTTCACGTTTCTACCAATTTTCAACCTTTTCGACAGAATATTATGTTAATTATCTTCCACTGTAATTAGGAATGAGAAAACGAGGAAACCTCTATAACTAGCTACAACAAAAATTACATATTATATGAAAATTATACCCTTACATACAATGCTACAACTGCATGAAATTGTTTATTAACATAATCAAATCCGTTTAAAAGAAGTATTTTCACTAATCGATTGATTGGCAAAAGCTTTTACGGGATAGGCAAGGTTTTAGCTCTTAAAATTGATCATTACTTCCAACCCAGTTATTTTTTCCTGGTTTGATTACCGCAGATATCTTTTATGGGTTTTCGCTTTTAAAACTAGGCCACCGATTTATATATTTTTCTTTAAAATGATGAGATGAGCAAGTGATTTGCCTGATGGCAGGAATTGCCCATGTAATTAATTATATACCTAGCACATAGTACATTGAATCACAAAGCACTACACGACACTGCTCCACTGTCGTCTAATTTTAATGCCCAGTACCTAAATACCTACTGTGTACATGACACAGTATAATGCCTTCAAATTGGAGCATGAAAATTTTTGTACCCTGCTGCTGGTATTAACAGGTAGATGGTACATGTAACCTCGTCTTTTCTTTAGCAATACCTACTTATCCAGATATTATCTTGACCATGCCCAGACAACACATTCCATTTATGAATACTGATTTATCTAGAACCTCGTTCCTGAGCTTAACCACGTCACTCTTAAAATGTTAAAGGCGTATTCCAGAATGGAATTGTATGTGTTATCTGTCAATTATTTATTACATGCCTCAATGGCGTTGATGTATTACGGTACGAATGCAATAATGAAGGCTTGGGTTCGTTTCCTGGGTCGCACAAAATAATATTGGATTTTTCTACTCAATATCAGCCCAGAGTCGGAAATTTGTGTCCGATGTGGCGATAGGCTCGCCCCCCTATCACATCATGGAACGGTGAAGTGCACTAGTTGCGCCTCTGTCTACTCCTTCGAAGATGAAAGGTCTGAGTGTGTATGTATGTATAAAACAAAACGACTAAATTAACTACGGATTAATAGATGATCAAAAGTATAATATACCTGATGAATGTATCGTATACCACCCATATAATGTTTTGTAATAGTGGGTGTGTTTGCACTCTTATAAAAATGCGAGAGTTACTTGAACTTATATCGTCTCTGATTAATAACACCACAAAAAAACTAACAATTCCGTTCATAATATTGACAAAATCGAATACAACAAAACTCTACATTTATAAAACCTTATACATAATAGGTAACAAAATGTAAATACAGGTAACCTTTCGAAGCGTCTGATGAAAAGCAATCCGCAGCTTTATTGCGCGCAATAAACCGTCAGGCACTAACCACAATAGAGAACGTGCTGTGAGTTTACAAATATGAAGCGAATTCTTCGGAAAATTAATATAGCACCTGGGAGGGCCACACAATGACCCTTGAACGTCTTTTGAATACGAAACAGCACAATAGGGCCAGGACGCTACAGGATGCAGGGTATCCTCGCATCCGCCGCGGAAAATTACTCTTTGTTAGTAAGTTCTTTTATTTAAGGATATTTTTATATAATTGAGGGGCGAGGCTTGTGGTTATTATTGTCATCTATGAACAATGGGAAATCCTTTTGTAGCCCTTCGCCTGCTAGTCTGGTGAGAGCGTACATTGACTGTGAACCGGGAGATCGTGGGTTCAATATTTATTGTGCTTTTGTTCAAAGTTATACAGAATGTGATTACAGTGAATTGAATGTGATAGGAGATCTTTAAGAGAGGTCTATGTTAGCAGTAGATGATGATGTGTGCAGTTCCTCTCGTCCCTCCACACCATTATGCACTCCAGGCACTTAATTAAATTAAGAAAGGAAAAATACTTCAAAAACAATCAGTGTGTCATGTAAAAACCAATATTACTAAACTCTTAATGGCAGCATTTCTGTGAAACCTTTCCAAACGCTGGCTTAATGTGTGTCAGGTAATTTTACGCAACAATTCATATTTTGTTTATCTCGCTTGTTATATGTGGTAGGGGAAATGGATTTCAACCTAACTGCAAGTTGGTATGAATAAGTTGGTATGAAAAATTAGAAAAATCACCAGATTTTTGGCCCTGAGACAATTTCTTGTAATAAGGTTTGCAAGATATTGTTTCAGGGCCTTTATTTACAAGAGAATTAATAATAAGTAGGTACTTATACATACTCGAACATAATAAGCAATAAAAACCATTTCTTGACGACTTTAGTTGATAAAAAGAATGATCTCTCATACTTGACTGTGATTTTGTTACAAGATGTCAATTAAACTAGTACGTAAGGAAGATTGTTATTATATCCTCTATCCTATTTCGATAATTAGTAACAGTCATACTGTATCCTCTGATTTATAACAGTTCATTAAGCTAATATTGTTTTTGAGGCAGAATTTTATAATTGTTTTTAGTAGAAAAATATTCTTTATGTTGTAAAATATAAATATTATTTAACTTTGATACTAAATAAAACCTTTTAACTATTTATATTGTTTTATTATACTGTGGTAAAACCCAATGTAATCACACAACTACAAAATATTTTTAATTATTAACCTCTTAAGAAAGTGCTATACATCACAAACATACCGTTAAAAATACATACCACGGTCCCTCACTTCAAAAATTGCCTAAAATCTTTGTCTCGGTCTGAAACTTTATTCTTATTTAATATAGACGCAAAACAGAGTAAAATCATGACAATTTTATATAACATAAAGGCTTATACTTCTTTCTTAGTTTGTACTTGGTATAGTACGGCCGGCAGATATGACTACTAATGTTAATAACAAAAAATAAACCGACTTCAAAACCACTACAAATAAAAAAATAATTAAAATTTGTATTCGCTTAGTATATACGTATATTTGGAGTCGATGCCTAATATAAATTGCCAGCTAAGCTAAGGAAATACTCGAGCAAATATACGAAAACATTGTTCTATTTGAATTAGGCACAGACTCCAAAGATACGTATATACTAAGCGAATACAAATTTTAATTATTTTTTGATTTGTAGTGGTTTTGAAGTCGGTTTATTTTTCGTTAAAAAGTTTTTATTTGTTGCTTTTTTGTTAGTTAATTATATAATGGTGTAAACAAAAAATCATAGATATGCGATTGCAGCATTCGCGAGTCATCTGCTGTTAGTTATTGAAGAGTTCCACTGTTTATCTCCAAAGATTTTCATCAGATATTCCAAAATTATATATTGAAACCTTTCCTGATAAATATACATTTAAATATCGAAAACCACGTCCAAATCGGATCAGTAATTTTTGAGAAACTCGCGGCCATACAAATTTACATAGAAACATACATACATACATACGACGATACGATGGATCGAATACAGAACCTCCTTTTTGAACTCGGTTAATAAAACACAGGACTTATGAGGTTAAAAGAAGAGTCACATCACAAATATATTTGTCTATGCATGAACAGAACGATGATTGTGGATTTTTTTATCCGGGGATGACAAAGTGACCTGACAGAATCTGATGGTTGGTGGAGAGGAGTCACTAACAAGCAATCATTATCCCTCATCAGTCGATACAATTATGCCGGCCCATTTGAATCGCATATGGACAGTCTGATCCCAGAACGAGGCACACATGGGTGAGTCCTTAAAGGGTTTTAACACCTTATGTACAGTGGTAATCATCCAGGGCCGTAGCTAGACTTGAGTTTAAGGTAAGGTAAGATAGGGCAGCTGTGGTTATAGGTAGGCCGGAAGCAAAAATGTTACTTGATTGGTTTTAGTTAAATCGAATTTTGGCTTTCGCTCCTATTTTTTCCGTCTTTATCTGCTTTATGCTCTTTATATTATCATTCGTTATTAAGGCAGAGTATTGGAATTTTAAGGTAAGACATTGCCCCACAATGCCTCCCCTTAGCTACGGCCCTGTCACTATCTGGACGGATATAAAATGTTTAAACTTTATACATGTACAGTCACATACGTAGCTGAACAAACACAAAACTTCAAATCGCCTTTACACGTTAAGCTTAATAAAAACATTTTTTTTCATGGTGTGAATTAAATTAAATGCCTATAACATTATGTTGTTGAAGAAAATAACTCTTGGTAATAAAACAAAAGTGTATAGACGGTTTAAAGTTTTTAATTTGTTGAGCTATTTATGAGGGTCACTGTACATTAACGGTCATTTAAAATCAAGTAACTGAAGCTCGTGTGACGACCTACGCTTATATTTTTCTCTACTTTAATTAGTACATTGCTGCACAAAACACGACTATTCTACACCGAAATTAACATCTATATCTCTGGAGGGATATACGTGCAAGCGTCGCAGCCACGGTTTCTCCAGCTAAAGGTCTAGCTTAATTAAATCCTATAGTTATAAAGTGACATTTATCTCCATATTCATGAAAACCTCACATCAATTTTTAATGGCCCAAGAATCAAACCCTAGACTTCTCTTTCAGTAAACAACTAAACCAATGAGTCCCTCATACAACATCGTAATATTTTTGACGAAACAATACAATTTATTTAGAAATATTAATGTAAAAGCCGCCCTGGGACAGGCCATCAGTCATTGTTACAATATGGCGGATATTTTTGGCGCCACAATCACGGTATTTTTTAATCATCGATCATGACCTGCTGTTTGATATACAAAATATATTACATTTATTTTTAGAAGTAGGTACAAGTGTTTCTAATTACATGTTTATATTTCGTAAGTGGACTTTATTTTAATTTTTGGGGGCGGGATTAGAATGGTTCTTGATATGAAAACTTCTTTGTATTTTTTTTTTATTGAATGACGTGACGAGCATGCCTTTCGCCTGATGGTAAGCGATACGACCAATCATAAACAGAAGCAACACCATCCAGCACCTTGAGTTACAAAGTACTGTGTGGCATTCCACTGCGCTCGTCATCCTGAGACATAAGATGTTATCATCATGTCCAGTAGCTACACCGGCTACAATGTCCTTCAAACCGAACACAACAGTGCATGCACACTGCTACTTCGCGGTAGAAATAGAAATTGCGGTGGTACCCACCCAGACGGACTCTACTACATGAAAGACCTACAACCAGTTTGTCTGACAAACAGGGTTTTATTTATTAGCGGGTAAAAGAGCCATTTCTTCGTTTGCTGTTGAGCCCTCAACAGTAAATCGATCGTTAGTATGGAGTCAGTACGATTGGAATTTTAACAAAATTATAACTTAAAAATAGCAATATTATCATCATTAAAAAACTCTAAACACTGACTTTTAAGTTCTTTATAAACTGTAATCATTACCCTTTTTGCCATCCTCCAAAAGTACTGAAATGTTTTTCCCCTAACGGAGCCGGCAAAAAACTTAGCACATTTAGAAAACAATAGACATCCAAACAAAACAAGCGGCTGGAGGTGCTCGAAATACCCAACAGATACGCGTACTTTACCGCTTACTGCCATTATTTTTTCTTCAGCTCAACGGGAAATGTCCATTGACAGTTGACACTGCTGGTTAACTCTGCGTCCTACATCGCGTCTCATGCTGGTTAAGATAAACGCAAGAACTGCAAACAACTACCAAAACAGGCACCTTAAAACGACGATGAAAACTCTAGCATTCATTTCTAAGTAATATTTTATTCTTGTTTTTTTTTAAAAAGTACCTTGACAAGAACGATGGCCTGTTATAAGAATAAGTTGATCCATATCGCTCTAACAGGATGCGCACCCAAAACCCCAATTCCACGCCCATGCAGTGACATAACCCAAGGGTAGACAATACCGAGATCCGCGAAGCAATCCCCACTGGCGCCAAAGAAAGTAAAAGCGTATACATCGCTCCACCGAGCCCAATCTACCGCCCGCCATTAGAGCGAACGCGCGGCGCGTTCAAATCCCAAAATATAACCTAATATAGTTTTTTGTGGGGGCCAGTGCGTTGATCTTGGCTGCCAGTGGCACGGTGCGTCGTACTTCAGTGGTCGTGGTGCGCGCAGTGAAAGTGCTGTGACGTAAACGTTACATTACACACCGTAATGGCGGATACCGGCCTTTTAGGGAAGCGATGTCTTCTTGTTTATGGTGAGTTTTGTTATTTTTTTTTAATCTTTTGAATTTAGAATAAATGAACACAAGTGTGTGCATACGTAATGTACCAATGTGCAATTTAATATTACGTTTGAAATGCAAGACTGCAATTATAAGGTAATAAAAGAAGATAAATATCTCCTGTAATTTTAAATTTAACCAAATGAGTTGTGTAATGTAAGAACTAAATTACTTTCATAATATAGACATAATATTATTAATTCATAGAATAAGGTGTAGGTACACTGCCTCAGTGGCGTAGTGGTATTACAGTACGACTGCAAAGCTGAGGTCTCGGGTTCGATCCCCGGGTCGGCCAAAGTGATATTGAGTTTTTCTATTCAGTATCAGCTCGGAGTCTGGAATTTGTGCCCGATATGGCGATAGGCTCGCCATATCGGGACACCGGACGGAATGGCGGCGAAAAGTGGGTGCACTAGTTGCGCCTCTGCCTACCCCTTCGGGGATAACAGGCGTGAGTGTGTATGTATGTACATTTTAATATTCATAGTTACAACGATGACAGCAGAAATAAAAGCACCTAGGTATATCTGCTTCAGTCCTCCTATTCCTAAACTAACTGCGAATGGGGTGTGATTCAACTCCTATTTATTTTTATACTACGTATTTTGTAAGAAAACACTATTGGCGGTAAATAACAAGAACAACGTTTATGAAAATCTTACAATCCAATCAAAATAAATGTATTGGATGAACTACAAATATGATTCATAAATAAATTTAAAATGCCGTGAAAACATTGAAGAAATATTATGTTAAATTTCAAATGTAACTAGAATACAAAAAGTTAATTTCAATCCTTAAACCTTGTTTACCACAATTTGAAACAACCTTCTTAAGACCTTAACGTTGGATTCTAGGGACAGGCTCAGAAAACCGAAAATGGGTTAACTCTGTAAAATAAAATTAGAACGTAATACTACAAAGCCGTACACATTAGAGGAAGCGTCTATGGTCTTTAAAATATCAAATAATTCCGAGTTCGAATCCCACATTAAAACTATGTTATGTGGTATTTTCTAACATAATTTGCCCTCTAAACATTTATGACGTCAGGATACGGTCAGCCGTGAAAATAAAGTCAAATAGTTTCTGAAACTTACTTGAACATAACATTGCGCATTACGCCCATCATAACGAGCCTTTTCAGGAAAAACATCGTAACCGACATTTCGCAGTCTTGGCTTAAACGGCATTTTTCTTTATTACTTCTAAAATATTTGTGGTACTCCCAGTATATTTATAGAATAGTTATTATAACTAAATACTGCAATTATAACAGAAATATTATAGTATTTATAAGGACAAAAGCCGCTCTAGTAAAAGTGTAAAATGTCGGTTACGAGTCTGATAAAAGATAATTCAATCAGACTAATATCACACACAATAAACATAAAACAAGGAAAACTCAGCTTCATGAATCATGATTAAAAAGCCCAATGATTAAAATGTGTTATACGTCAAAGCAAATCCTACTAATATTATAAAGGCGAAAGTTTGTAAGAATGTATGAATGTTTGTTCCTCTTTCACGCAAAAACTACTGAACGGATTTCGATGAAATTTGGCACACGGGTACATCATGTCCTGGATTAACACATAAACTACTTTTTATCCCGGTAAAATATAAAGCGGGACTTTTATCCCAGAAAAACTTTTTAAAGCGGGCGGAGCTGCGGGCAAAAGCTAGTTGGTCATAAAAATATAAAGAATTCGAGTTCATCACTAATGTACAGTCACCAGCATAACTAGGTGAACAAATTCAAAATTTCAAATTGCCTACATACTTTTGTGTTCTTACTAATCTATTTTTTCTCTTCACAAACAAAACAAAAGAGATTTGCTTTACTTCATATGAAGAATGTTTTTTTGAACTTAACGCGTTTATACGCGATTTGAAATTTTGATTATGTACAGATATTTATGCTGCTGACTGTAAATCTACAGTAGTAAATAATAGTTACCATTCAATATTTATCGCAGCAAATACAGTAATTTACGTAGTATATTTTTTTTTTTTTTTTATTTACTTATTGGCTCTACATTTTTAAATTTTAAATTGCAATCAACATAATGTCCTAACTTCACAACAAAAAGACAAACGGTATCCATTTTTATATTATTCGTGTTTATATAACAACCTTAATATTTTTTAAAGGTTTGACATTTTAAAACGCGTGCAGCGGAAAAGTAATCCGATATTGTTGGTAAAGCTAACTTGCCAAAATATTATATTTCGGAGGTACCTGACAACGCAAAAAGTGTGAGTTATTTCGGCAAAGTACAAGCTATGAAACCGATAAGGTACTAAATTGAACCCCGTGGTCAGGACAAAAAACATTTTCCATAACAAGTACTAATATATTCCATACAATAATTTAATTTATCTAAAAAAAGCAATTACCTGGCCCTTTATGATGTTAAAGGACGAAAGTAAGCTCGGTAATTCGAGAATGCACTATTTAGATTTCTGTTGTAGCATCAAACCTTTTGCAAAATGCATACCTGGAAGACGTTTTGCTATAGATAGATGAATAGTTATTACCCCTATGAGGCCTATTATCAAGTATTACTTAAGATCGCATTAAGGAGAGCAACATTTTGATTCATAATTATATTCTTGCAGCCGCGCTGTGGCACTTCACGGAATTCGTGGAAAATTTTAATAATTCAAATGTTAAAATAACGCCCAAAATACGTCAATAATTTACCATTTTGTTATCATTCAGAAATAATCAAAGAACGTTCTTAACATAATCACCTCAAAGGGCGTATTAAATGAGTTAAGACAAACAAGGTTGGATTTGTAGACAGACTTGTAAATCTAACACAACCTGCCTAACCACTCTTAAGGACAAAAGCACTTTGAGGACCTATTTTAGGTCACCTTGTTAAATAAAAAACATACGTACTCAAGGAAATTACATATAAATCCTGCACTGGAAATTAACATAAACCATGTAACCGCTCTTGTTTCAAATCTTTACATTCGTACCTACTCTCTCTCCCATTATATCGAACTTTGGACACTTCTAATGATTTGCGACCTATTGTTACTTTCCATAGATAAAATCGCTAACTTTTACACGAATCGTATCTGTATTAAACATCGATAATTTCCCCTTTTCTATTGAAACATTACGGCGAAAGGGGCCATTTTCTTAATTAAAGAAGTTAAAAAGTAAAGTTTCATTGTCTGTGGTAATTAGATCGGTCGTTCGAATTTCGATTTAAAAATTATAGAAATGAAATGATGTGCACAGCCTTACAATAAATAAATCGATATATTTTAATCATTTAATCTTCTAAGATATAACATTCGTTCTAAAAATAAAGAATTTACAAATACCTACTATTTACGTTTTAATTTGCATATATGCATACTATAACATTTTTATGAGGCCATTTCGGCAATTATGCGCGGAAGAAGTGTACAATGAATGCTTTTTAAAAAAATATATTGAATGGTCGAGTCCATTCGTCGCGGCACACTTACTAGTTGCATAAGAAATATTACAGTATTTCGTAATATCAATAAAACCCGACTGTTCGGTACCGCAGACAGTTATATCATTTACGTTATTGTAAACGATTCAGTATTTTTACCTCATTATCAGCTCTTATTAATTGTCAATAATTGTTATATCAAAGGAATTTCGCTTGTAATTATATTGACGTAAGCTCTATGTTTAATTTTATGCAAAAGAATGTTGAACAAAAAACAAAATGGCCGACTTTCCCTTTAATGGGAAAATGTCAAATGCGCGCGAAACGCGGTTCAATGGCGCGTGCGTGTATCCGTGCTTTTCTTCATTACGACCGTAGAGTCAAAAAACTCGTCACAGATCAACGCCTTGGCTACTTTATCATTGTTCGTAATTGAATCAATCAACACTTTTTACTTTCAAGTTAGAACAGGAGTTAAGAAAGTAAATTAAGTGACTTCTATAGACAATAATTCTAAGTAAAGTACGAATATTATAAAATAAAATAAAAATCGATCTTAATGTAATTCAGTATAAATAGCTGGAACTGTAAAAAAGACATATTTTAATTATAGAAAAGGATTCATACGGCGCGAGAATAAGAAAACATCATTTGATAATTCAACCATGTTTTATTGACTGCAAAATATTTTAACAAGGACTGGTCTGCCTGGTGTAATTAATCCCTTTAAGGGACAAAACAAAAAACCTTAAGGCTCATCAATATTATGAAGAAATTGTATGCATTTGTTTTTACTCTTTGCAACCAGCTACGTAGTCTGTGCATTGGCTATCAGTCAATAATATGCATTTTATTAGATAAGAAGGCAAGTGCAGCATACCTAATATATTATTCTCCTACAACTGATCTGCATAATAACATGCGATCAATCACTGTGTGTAATGAAGAAGTGCAAAAAATTACGTAAAGCCCGCGTAGAATTGTTTCACCGATACATAATGTTACGCGCTGCGTCCGCGCATGCAACTATTGAATACAAATGGACGACCTTGCTTTTTCGGCGCGGTGTTAGGTTGGGTTAGATAATAAAATATATTTGTAACGTATATGCTATGAGGTCTTTTTGTTCTGGGTTTTAAGAAAGAATTGCAATTTTGGAGATTACAGGACTTTTTTACAGGTTCTAAAATGTAACATAAAAACGAAAGATATTTTTATTTATCAAAAACAAATATATTTTTCTCAATTTTGCCGTATGGAAAATTATTCAAAGAAAATCATTCTGATTCTTAAGCGACTATGCACACGTGAGAGTTCTTCAATAGAATTTTGACAGTATTTGAAGTCTACCAAAACATTACCCACATTAGGTCCTCATGTTAGATGAAAATCATAACCCTGCCAATCGTAAAGAAGCTTCAAAATTTTAACATCAATCCATCATCCTTAATTCCTCACCAACCTTTTCTAAATATACCAATAATATTAATTAACAGTGATAAATATCAATTCAAGAAAAGCAACATTTCCAAGATACAAACAAGTTTTATAATTCCAATTAGCATGACATATAGTAGAGTGACATGGGGACACGTGGCCGATACTCCCACAATGCAGTTAGCACGCTTTGTCCTACCCCAGCCAGCGATGCCAGATGTACGAGAAATCTCGCAACTTTACGAGATTTGCAGTCCCTGCACGAGATTCAAGAAATAAAAAATCTCGTACACTTTTTTACGAGATTTGTAGCATTGTTGACTGCCTGCATCATGCATATAAACAAAATGCATAAAAGAATATCCATGCCACAAACGATCGACTCAGCAAATCACTAGACTCATACCCATCACTAAAATACTTATTATTGTCCATCAAGCTCTCTGGTTGCGGAGATCGCAAATCTCAAATCCCATGCCGAATCAAAAAAACATTTGAAAAACAAACCTGGTTCATCGGGTCAACTCAAGGAATTTACCCACCCCGAGCTAGCTAGTAATAGTACATAGCGTAAATTAAGGGTTTTTATAAATGTATGTTATAATAATATTATACAATTTACTTTTACGAGATTAAGTATTGAAATTACGAGATAATTGGCAACCCTGTTACGAGAAAAAAACTTCGCCATCTGGCAACCCTGACCCCAGCCCACTCCCGAGGCAGCGTCCTGCTGTATACACTTTATTAGATCACTACGGTACAGAGACGTAATTGGATTTGGTGACAGGTCTTCAAAGGATTTATTTAGTTGTCAACTAAGGAAAATATTGTCTCAGCCTAAAAGTAAATAACGAGGTACAGTTGTCAGAAAAGTCATTAATTAGTATATAAAATCTAGTTTACTCTACTTTTAAAATTATTTTTGCAGGGAAAAATTACTTCTGTGTTGGCGTAAAAGGTTTTTTCATGACAATCTAATAGCATCAACATCCATTAAACAAAAATCTTACAATATAAGAATTAACAGCTATGGTTGATTTATTTTAGTTGGTATATTGGGTTTCATATTTATAACTATAAAACTGAATATAAAAGTCATTAAGTATTAGATACTATACTACCCCTAATGACAAAGTCTACACTCTATTGTGACTCCATATAGTACTCATTTAAATTAATTCACGCGAAAATATTTAATCGCGGGCGGAGATGCGCACAAAATGTAATACTAAATACCTAAACATGGTCGTACAAGATTTTCGATGTAACCCAATTAGAAGGGAACTATATTGCTTTTCAAAAAGTACCTGGGCGCTCGACCACGCTCGGGGCCTGGATTACGCGCCTTTTCTAGGGAAAATGCGTTTATCCACTGCTGCCGACACCGAGACTTTGTCAAAATAACGACAAAACACAATACTATGGCATCGTGTTGCTGAAATACTAGGTCCTTGCCACTGCTATATCGGTTCAATAACTTGAGGGGTTAAAATTTAGAATACAAATAGAGATTATTGGCGCTTAAGCGATTATAACGCAAATTTAACCATCGACATAGGTCGCGATAGCTGACTGGACAAACCATCGCGTCGCCGACATTCTGAACTCTGCTGAATTTATCAATGAACATAAATCACCAACACTCTGTAATCTAAATTTTCATTTGTACTAAGGATGGGTATAATTACATTTATTTTATAGGAGTTAAGTTGTTTTTCATGTAATATTTTCGTTTAGTTTTACCCTTTCATTTCTAAGCACCTCATTATACGTAGGTTTTATGTCGGCAGCGATGGGAACACGCCCTAACAAGGTTTTCAACTGGTGCGCCATACGCTACATAATAAAGTTATGTACACGCTAGTTGGTACCTACGTCATGTTACTTTCAAAGGATACGCTTTATTAATAACTGACCTGCTATTTCGATTTACACGTGTCTGACCTTTTATTATTTACTGTTTAGTTACAAATAGTTGCTATTTATTTACTTAAGCACTTTTAAGTGTATTGTTTTACTTAGCATCATCCTAAGTTGATATAAGAGTATGTTTTGGGCATTCAATCAGTGACAAACTTTGTAGAAATACAAGCGATCCGCCCCAGCTTCGCACTTCGTCTGAATATACACTGATTATGTATGATGCCGAAAACACACAATTGCCATTTTTATTTTTTATTCTTAGAAGCTTTTATTTAACTTGCAATGTATATATTATGATTTTTTATACATGTTAAGGGCCATGTAGTGTCTGGATAATGATTTTTAAAACGCTTTTATTATTATTATTATTATTTAGTTTTTAACGATAACGTTTCTCCTCTCATAGGAGGGTAATAATTAGCACGGGCCGAAGCCAAGTGCACTAAACTAGGGAGTCACTATTAAGGAACTTACGAGTCAAACGGCATGTGTTCAGTATTACTGCTTTTTGCATGAGTAGGTATGTAGATGGGTTTATCTGTAGAGAATTAATGCTGGAATGAAGGGTTTTAGGGATAACACCGGTGCTGGAAATTACAATTGGCACAGTTTGAACATGATTGACCAGCCATTGAGTTTTTATTTCTACTGACAGTTCGGTGTACTTAGCAATTTTTTCTGCGTGTGTGGTGATCAAATTGTGTGTATTAGTATTACATACTGCTATATCAATTAAAATTACGGTTTTGTTGTATTTGTCTAATAATGTGATGTCAGGTCTATTGCTGTAAACTGTTTTATCTGTAATGATGGTTCTATCCCAGTAATATTTAAATGAGCTGTTTTCTAGGACGGCTTCCGGTTTGTATTTGTAATAGGCTACTTTTTCTGTGACTAGTTTATTTTGGTAAGCTAAATTTTGATGTATTATCGCAGCAACTTGATCATGGCGATGTTTATAGTCGGTCTGGGCTATAGCTCGACAGGCACCGGTTATATGCTGAATTGTTTCAGAAGCACTGTGGCATCGTCTACATGTGTCTTGGGTATTAGGTCTACGGATGATGAATTTCTGGTAATTTTTAGTGTCAATAATCTGGTCTTGAATGGCAATCATAAATCCCTCAGTTTCGGGAAAGAGTTCACCTCGCTGCAGCCATGCGTTCGACGCTTTCATGTCGACATGAGATTGCTGCAGGTCGGGACGATGTCTCCCGTGTAAGGATTATTATTATGGAAACATTGATAAATAACGTTGGGAGAGCACTGGCACGGTACGCTGGAGGTCGCGGGTTCAAGTCCTGCTTTCGACTGTTCTTTTTCAATGTTTCCATAAAAATAAAAACATATGTATGTAACTATGTTTATTCGGGTGGAATCTTGCAAGTCAATTTTTTATTTAAACTAGAATAGATTACCCAATAATTTCATTAAAATCGCTTCAGCCCTTTTGTCTATAGGGGGACACAATTTTTTTTGTTATGATCAGGATGGCGTTGTTGGTTTATGGTCTGTTATTATTTATGTCCCAGATAACGCAATCGAAATTTATAACGTTTTGAATATTGTGCGTATTAGGAATAGGCTCAGAGGAATGTGCTCTGCCTAACTCTTGGTGGATAGTGGCTTAAGTTTACAAGTATATAAGTATGAACAGTGAGTTTGCTTTTCTGCAAGCTTTCCTACCGCATTTCTTGCTATCTAAAAAAATATTGTTAACGGCCCAAGTTTTTTCCCGCGCACACAATGACACGACAAAATACGGTTCCGAATTCTATTAACAAGAAAATTGTGCTGAAAGGTTTTTTTTATTTTACGAGCACGGGAAAGTTATCCCACTGCATTTGATGGTAAACGAAATGAGGTAAAAATAGTATTGACTGAAGAGAGATGGTATTAATAAAACTCTACTTTATTATAGTAGTTTTGTATGTGTAAAATTTCTTACTAAAATAATTATATGAAAGTGTAATGTCGGTCGCATGAACAGTAAATTGTGTTTTAGCATGAGATAACGTTTAAAAACACATTTCAACATGTACGTCATAATGTCGACTAATTAAGTACATTGAGTTTCTCTACGTACGCTAAACTGCATACAAGTGCAGGAGTTTTGGCACACTTTTTATTTTTCACAAGCAGTGAATGACCGGGTATGATCGCCTATGAATTTGAACATCAAAACCCTGATGACTTTTCGCAATCTTACACGCAACGCAACACCTAACCCAATTTTTTCACCTCAGTTTTCAGACAATTTTAAAACACCAGTTAAGATGTAATTTTTATGCGTTTATAAACTTGACATTTGACAGCACAGCTCTGCCAACAAATACTTTTATTTCTATATTATTTTTATACTTATTAGTAAGTCTGCAGCAAAAAAGACAATTTTATAGTATATATACATGGAAAAAGTATCTCAGTGGTGTAGTTGTATTACGGTACGATTGCAATGCTGATGTCTCGGGTTTAATCCCCGGGTCGGGCAAAGTGATATTGGACTTTTCTATTCAGTATCAGCCCGGAGTCGGGACTTTGTGTCCGATATGGGGATAGGCTCGGCCCCTATCACATCATGGGATAAAATACCCACGGCGAAGGGAATAAAGGGCGTGAATGTGTTATTGATATACTTGAAAAAAATCCTTATTTTTCTTCTAAATAGCTCCTAATGATTGTTAAGTTAATATATATTAATGATTTTTATATTTTTATAGAATCCTGAAAAAGAAACAGTCGAAAGCGGGATATGAACCCACGACCTCCGGCGTACCGTGCCGGTGCTCTTCCAATTGAGCTATTCCGACCCTGCCTTCGATTGCCAATTTCAGGATCCGTACTTAATTCTCTTAAAGGAGATGACCAGCGACATCTGTTAGCAGTTGTTACAACTACTAACTCAGCATTACCCCTTTACAGGAGTAAGTAACCGAAACGAGTCGCTAAACTTTTTTCTAAGTCGAAAGCGGGATCTTTCGGGATGTTTCTTTTTCAGGATTCTATAAAAATATAAAAATCATTAACCAGGCACTACATGGCCATGACATGTATAAAAAATCATAATATAAAATTAATATATATTAGTTAATTCAATTTATACAGTGAACATCCAGAGTAAATATACAATACGGCCTAATTCCGAAAATAGGTCATGCAAATATCCTTCCTTAGCGCAAATGACACTATCTAAAACCTGCCGTGAATTTTAAATCGATAGCATCAACTCGGGTTCAATATTTTTATTTATAAATAAACACAACAACATAAGTACCAACAGTTAAATACGAGATTAATATTATGAGTATGTATACCTAGTTTATACTGAAGAAAAAAATCCTAGATGGGCATAATTTTTAAATATCGAACATTGATTTTCGATTTGGAATAAGTATCATCGCTAGTAATGGACAGCTGTCGTTAACGAGTCGACGAAACAATGGCGACAAAACTAAAACAAAACGCGCAACAAATTCCGTCGTGGATAGAAAGTTGACAACACTTTCGCTTCACGCGTCCTTGGCGAAGCGAAACAAAAACTCAACTCATTGAATGATCTCAAAACGGGCTTTTAGTACAAAACAAACTGTCATTAACGTTCGAACTATTTTGGTGGGAAAAATATTTTATGCCGCTAGTCTATTGGCATATTTTTTTTTCACGGGCTAATTTACCAGTAGCTTGGCAAGAGTCGTCTTTTCTGCCCACACCAGTTTTATGGGTGAGCGCCTTAGGCACTCGCAACCCTTTAATTTAGTGACCTTGTGAGGGTTATCCCATTAGCGGGTTACGAACGTCGGCTCAGGACGGTCACTGGGAGAGGATGAGACATCAGCGATTAGTGGAGAAGATTTGTGTTTATACCTAATCCTATCCATTGCTTTCGTCGGCACGCGAACCGGAACTGTTAGGGAACTATTGGCACATAATTCGCCGAATAACTTGGCGAATAATTCTAAGCTGTTTACACCCTCGTATTCGTGACTATTCGTCTGTACTAGGTAAGTATCTAAATCAGGGTTTCAGTTAGAGCTCTAGTTTTGTACAAGGACATATTTTAATTAACATTTCATGATTATAATAATAAGTATTCTCATCATTAATACATGATAAATAGCCCATTCGAAAAGAGCATCTTAATTGTAAAATGAGTCCTTGAAGGAGACGTCTAACATTTTATGTTTTCAAATAGAACTCCCTTCATAGGTATAGGTCTTTATCATTATTTCCTAGAATAATCCATAGATTCTGAAAATTCTATGAAATACTTTTTATCCCGGGAACGGATGTTTTTCAGGCGAAACTAAAAACAGGATAATTCAGGTCAGTTGGCATACCCCCATTATTAGAGCTGGTAAAGCATATATTATGTAAATATCAACATACGATTATGTAAATAAGTAGAATATGTAAATTGTACGACATAAATCATGGAGAGATATGGAGAAAAAACACAAAGTTTTACCTGTTTAAATAATATTTTTCAAACAATACCAGAATTATAATTTTACAAACATTTTCATCTCCAAAAAGGTAAGCAAAATAAGAATTAGCCCTTTTTTAATTAAATGAATCAAGTTAATTTTTTATTATAATGTGATCATGGGTTTTTTGCCGTATATACATTAAATCCAGCTATAGATGTTACATACATTTTGCATTGCAAAATACTACACATCAAAATGTCGCACGTAAGAAAATATTTTTTACAAACATTTTATCTTCTAAAGGTCATGATGGCAACCCGTATGAGTTTGATTATTGCAATATTTTAAAAAGAGAACAAGGTATTATTTACGAAATGAATATTTTTTGTAAAATGTTTATCTTAATAAATATTCTCTTCTCTATGGTTTACATAATATTTACAATTTACATTACAAAATCTTAACAATAACAAAAGTCTAACCAACTGTCAAATCATCGGTAAAGCAATTTTCAAGTTGCATAAAATTAACAATTGTCAAAATGACGTCACGAATTAGGTACAGTAAAATTAACCGCTCAGTTTCGGGCGGTTAATGTTAAAATTACGTTTAGTTTTCGTAATCTGTGTGTATACTCTGTAAAGTTAATAGTCATGAAATTCTATGATAGAAACAAAGAAGATGTAAATACTAGGTACATACGTAATAATAGAAATTTGAATAATGAACCGATATTTCATCAAGATTTGATAGTTATATTAAGTCATTGCTATTGCTAAAATATTACCCGTGCCATCATTTCACTGGTCACTCGTTTAACTTTAGCAATTACGACAATGGTGCAACCACGGAGGAAAGAGAAGATCCCTGTTCTGTGGGTGCAACAGACGAATTGTCAATTTCAGTAGTCATTGTTATAGAGAATAAATAGGAACGTTATTTTGCTCGACAAAATAACGTTCCTATTTATTCTCTACATTTGAAAACCAAATCCATGCCAGTTCTCATCGAAATGGATGCACTCAGCATATTTACTATCTCATTGCAGATAGTAAAACGATCACTGAGTTTGACCCATATTCGCGTGCGTTTCTCTAACCTGCAACTGGTATAGCCTTGTTATGTGACAACTACCAAAAAGACTAATATTGGAATCAATTAAAATGAGATCAAGTTTTTAGCCTGTTAAGGACAGAGAGGCAACTGGTGCTTCTGAACTTATATCCGTCCCATTGTGTGATAGAGCGTTATATCGTCACTCGAGCGTTAGATCGAGCAACTGAAACCACCAGAAAACGAAACGTAACTCCTATTTTAGTCCCAAATACGGTGTTATTAGACCAATATTGGATTTATGTATAAAAATTAAAAATATAAGAAACCTACATACAGAAGAATTCTACATTAGAATCTCAAAGGTATAATTATAGCCCTATGTGACGGTTTCCAGCATCGCTCAAATGTGAAACCAATAGTTGTATAACATAATCTTCGAAGGAACAAGTTCGATTACCGCATAAGTACCTATAACCAGTTATGTACTATTAACCATCTATCCCGAAACCATACGGGGTCGGCTTAATTAATAATAATATTATAAACGCGAAAGTTTGTAAGAATGTATGGATGTTTTTTACTCTTTCACGCCAAAACCACTGAACGGATTTCAATTAAATTTGGCACACGGGTAGATCATGTTCTGGATTAACACATAGGCTACATTTTATCCCGAGAAAATATAAAGCGGGACTTTTCTCCCGGGAAAACTCATCCATGCGGGCGGAGCCGCGGGCAAAAGCTAGTAATAAATAGTAGTAACAAAATCTTTATATCACAAAAATATAATTGAACAAACACAATAAAAGCAATGCAATAGAGAGTACAGATCATGACATACAAAACGTGTTGTTGAAAACCCGGTATCCAAAAAAGATTTAACTTGAGTTATGGACACCAATTGCTCACATCAAGAAAGTAATAAAAAAGGCTTTCAGCTAATAATAGACCTTTGTTGAAAGCACAAGAACATTCGAAAAGTTTATTTTTAACTTGGACTGTTAAAAACTCTGCTACGATTGGTCTGGACTCACCTTTTTTATCTGGCAGGCTGTAGACGCCACGAAAATCACTTTGGTTGACACTGCAGTGTACAGCCAAGCATGTGTTTAAAGCAATTGACATAAGATCCTTATACGATTTTTTATCCCCTGCGGGGACATTTCTTATCTCAATTTTTGCAGGGCGAGAGTAGAGTTGCAGATCTAGAATCCTTTTCTCAAGATCAAGAATATGGGCACGTTGCTCAAGATGTTCTTTTTCCATTATTGCATAGATAATTATGTAGTATCATATTCTTTACTACTGATTTTTCAATTTCAGATATTTGATTTGTAGTAGTAGAAAGCAGCTTCACCTCAGCGATACCCGACGTTAATTTCTTTAAAATACTTTCCTGTTCGGACTTCCACGAAGTGAGCAGGTTCATAATTCGATCTTCATATGACTGTGCTGCGGGATCCGGAAGGGAGATAGTAGCGCGCGTTCACTTGAGTCTAGGTACAACACTTATCGCATCAGCTCCAGTCTGAGGGACTTCTGAGTTCACCGCTTCACGCGTTTGCATCTCTGTGGTGGGTGTAGATGGTGGTGTACGAAGAATTTTCGGCATCACACACATAATATGCAGATATATTTACTATAGTTATATTTGCGTTATATTTGCGACTGCAAAGCTGAGGTCTCGGGTTCGATCCCCGGGTCGGGCAAAGTGATATTGAGTTTTTCTATTCAGTATCAGCTCGGAGTCTGGAATTTGTGCCCGATATGGCGATAGACTCGCCCCCTATCACATCATGGGACGGAATAACGGCGAAAAGTGGGTGCACTAGTTACGCCTCTGCCTACCCCTTCGGGGATAACAGGCGTGAGTGTATATGTAGTTATATTTATTGCAATGACGTTTCAATTATTTTAAATGATTACTAGTTCAGGACTGGTTTTTATATATGCTTACCTTTTAATTATGCCGCCAAGCAGCAGTATGCATGCACTCTTGTGTTTCGGTTTTAAGAACATTGTAGCCAGTGTAACTAGTGGACATAATGAGACTTAACGTCTTATGTCTCAGGATAAAGAGCGCAGTGGAATGCCACACAGAACTTTGTAATACAAGGCGCTGGATGGTGTTGCTACTGTTTATGGGTGGTCGTATCGCTTACCATCAGGCGAACGGCATGCTCGTATCGTCATTCAATGCAATAAAAAAAAACCCGGCCAATTGCGAGTCGGACACGCGCACCGAGGGTTCCGTAAAATTTACGGTTTCCGCAATTTTTCCTTTATCTGTGCTGTAAGACGTTGCTTCGTACTAAATTTCAAGATTCGGAGTTCACGAGAAGTACCCTGCAGACTTTGATTTCCTTGCGAGTTTAAAAAAATTGCAGCATAAACGACTGTATCTTTTGATTGCGTTGGCTTAGAAGTTAGATTTTTTCACAGCTCCAAGGGACAGTAGATTGAGGTCTAATAGACGGACGGACAACAAAGTGATCCTATAAGAGTTCCGTTTTTTCCTTTCGAGGTACGGAGCCCTAATAATAATAATAATTAGCTATTGATCATACAGGGTTTATAAATAGATATTGGAGAAATAGATCAAGAATATAATTTACAAAGGTGTCGAATAACCATTGTGTAATCGGGCATCTCACCGCCATCTTGCATAATGCGGATGCATCTTTAAAGTCGTGATTGTGTTTTGATTAGATAGTGATAGAATTGTGTCTATATCTAGAGGTACTACCTAAGCATTGACAGGGGTAGGCACAATAGATGCGAAGTATTTTTAATAATAGGTCAGAGGTTTCGATCCGTGTCTAAAGGTAATACAATTTAAATGAAAAAAGAAATACGAATAATGCTTCTTGTATTACGCTCTTGTGGTTCAAGCGTACTTAATTCGCCCTAAATTGCGTTTTTTTTTTTGGTAGATGAGCTCGCTCCAATCGAAACGAGAAATGAAAGTAGGTAATCGGGCGCATTTTAATTGCACTATTTACCTCTCTGAGTTTACAGAGTCACATGATTTGACTAACATATAATTAAATACGTGTACAATCACACTGCTAGTAGGACGGATGCATTACGACTTCAAATTGTTTACATTAGGGCTCTACCACCCTAAGAGAACTCTGAATCATATCAATAACGAAAAAATAACCAGGAATAACTTGAAACTCTTTAGGAACCCACGTATCAGCCATCGCCCATCCTATATATTATGATTGAAAGAAAGACAACTCAGTCGGAACTTGGCCACATTTAAACAATATATGTGACCCAAACAGAAAATAATTTGTTGCTTACCTTGTTAAAATATAGATTAAGATTGACGCAGAAAAACAAATAATTTGTAATTTACGCGAAAACACTTCTTTCATTTATAAGGCACATATACATTTTTGAAGTTAAGTAAAAGCAGTCTGTGGATTTCCCGCGTTATAAGCTAGCTCCGCCAGGGAGGTTTTACTGCCAATATTATAAACTAAAATTGATAATCTGACTTTTGAACTGAGGTTCTAGATAGTTTTTCGAACACCCAAAAAATGCCCTAATTCCATTTCTTTTAAATATATAGCTATAATAACAATCCTCATTATCGCCATATTGGAAAAAGTTTTCACGTTCCCGCCATTTTGAAACTAACCTAACTTTAACTCTTACACATACTTTCTTCACAATTCACATTAATAACGTTAGGTTACCACAAATGATCTTTCGACCGCATTTTTACCACAATGACCGGCTTATACATCCATCGAAGGCAGTGAAAGCACCGTGATGTCATCGACTCGTTGCATAATTCGTAACGCATGACGGCGCGAGATGGCGGTAATGTTTGAATGAATGTATTAGGGTAAGCGCATTGTGAGACGTAGGTGTTATTATCTGGGAACGGTACTTAAGGACTATTGATGTTAGGAAAATGGTTGCGTTATTATTAAGGCCTGTCAAGTTGTTTCTTCATACCTAATAACTTAAGATCCCATATGGTAGGAGTGAATACGGTAGTATAGTTATAGTATAGTTTCGTGCACCTACTATGTTTTATCTCTGCACCGCCTCAGGTTGACTGGTAGAGAATGCCTTCGGCATTAAGTCCGCCTTTACATAACTATGTATAAAGTGCAATAAATAAAATAAAATAAATAAATAAATACGGGTACAGCAAGATGTTACCAACTTTTTTTTAAAGAGCAATTAACAGTGTTTTGTAATTACTGTAAGGACCTATTTCATTGGCCTATTGATTTAATGTTATTTTGCAAACCAAAAAAAAATCTAAACCACTCTATGCAGGCTCTACATAAAACAGCTTAACGCCAATATATCTAATATATTTTTTGGACACACACACACACACACACTTTTCGCCGTTATTCCGTCCCATGACGTGATAGGGGGCGAGCCTATCGCCATATCGGGCACAAATTCCAGACTCCGGGCTGATACTGAATAGAAAAACTCAATATCACTTTTCTGACCCGGGGATCGAACCCGAGACCTCAGGTTTGCAGTCGTACTATTATATATTTTTGGAGTACCATATTTTTATTACAATATCTGCTCTAGCTTACGCTGTGGGCGCATGCGCATCACAACACGCACAGCCTTGCACGTCAAAACCCGTGTTTATGTTACAAACGACTACACGCTTTGTGTTTACGTTTTATAAGTTAATGGCTTTGTTGGAATTTTGCCGTAATCGTATTATTAGTCTAAGAATCGTATTAAATTTGTTTTATTGTTTTAGTCGTGTTTACCTGATACATGGTGAATCCAAGACAAGTTAGAATTGAGGTTTCCTAAACATCCTTTGCTATTGTGTAGGAAGCTATTCTTAAAATAAGACAACGGATATACGGGCAGATCCCGTGACCACGAAGGCTGTAAATTCTTCAAACAGTCGCGTTAAGTAGTTTTCAGACATGCACGTAAATAAGAAATATAAAAATAAGAAATCATTAAATTAAAATATAATAGTTTCTTACTAGATGTACGACAGACCCCGAAAAGAGACTAATGGAAACGAGTCACTGTGGAGGCATTTTCAGTACGATAGTTTCAGTCATATACATACATGATAATGAACCAGCACAGCTGAGCCAGCCCGTATCGTGATGCTAGTCATGTGCGCAATGTAAATCATGCGTATTTCCCGCTACTGTAATCGAGGCCGGCTTATGAAATTGTAATACGTGAATACGTTTCGCAGGTCAAGTGAAGAAACAATAACAGGGAATCCCCCCCACAATCATGACTACCTAACGTCCAAAGTTGGTCTAGAATTGGCATACAGATATATATAGTGAATCGCTGTGGAATACGTTCCTATGTGCGCTATTTTTTTAAATAGATCCATAAAAAGTAACAAATACCTATGTATGAATTCCGAAAGAAATAACTGTTTTACGTACTTGTAAAGCTTTGAAAAAAAACCGATGAATATGAAATCAGTGATTAGTATACCTATTTTACTATTTTTACTTTCATTGATTATGGAAAGAATCCTACTCTTCAATACGTCCTAACTGCTAACAACATACCTAATCAAGGAAAGAATCGCTTTCTATTCAAAAAAGAAAACCAATAACACGTTACATCCCAAACTGGGTGCATTACAACTTCACAGTGCCTAATTAGAACATGATTGCAAATCCAACCGCCATATCGACCGACTTTCCATCTCCATAACAGATGTCCCCAAGATGCGTTGGAATCAAAACATTGCATAACAAACCCACTCAAGTTTACGCAAGGTTAACTTTCCAATGACTCATATCGTGGTCTCAATGATGTCGATATCGCCACTTAAGTCGAACATGACATTTGAGTTGTAGATTACCCAGCAGTAAAGATCTATATCACGTAGGATGTAGTCAGATATCCGTCTGGAAATCGTTAGGGGAAGTCTATGTTCAGCAATGAACATCATGTTGCTGATATATGAAAGATCTATATAGGTACCTTTTTTTATGGCATTGAATGACAAGACGAGCGATGACGAGATGATTGAGACGAACATGCCGTTCGCCTAATGGTAAGCCATACAACCACCCATAAACAGTAGAAACACCATCCAGCACCTTGAGTTACAAAGTACTGTGTGGCATTCCACTGCGCTCGTCATCCTGAGACATAAGATGTTAAGTCTCATTATGTCCTGTAGTTACACTGGCTACAATGTCCTTCAAACCGAAACACAACAATGCATGCACGCTGTTGCTTGGCGGTAGAAATAGGCATTGCGGTGGTACCCACCCAGATAGACTCTTACATATGAGAGTCCTACCACCAGTACCTACTCTTTCAATAGAAGATATATCTATCCTGTACTTGACTGTAGCAACTACCGTCCACATGAGTACCTCTCCATGGTTATTCGATCCGGAAAATAAACTTTTATTGTAGACAAGCAGTAAGGTTGTTATAATGCTACATCTCTCGTTGATTACCATTATATTTCGATTTCGGACCACAATGCACAAGACATTTAAACTCCAGCGTTGTTAATTTTGTGCCTTCAGTAGTTCTATCGTAATACTGAACACAGTATTACGATACAACACGCAAAATTTACTGGTCTGTTGAATGCAAGGGGCCGTCTGGGTAGGTACCACCGCAATGTCTATTTCTACCGCCAAGCAACAGTGTGAATATACTGTAGTCTTTCGGTTTGAAGGACATTGTAGCCAGTGTAATTACTGGGCCTTAGGAGACTTAACATCTTATGTCTCAGGGTGACGAGCGCAGTGGAGTTCCAAGGAGTATTTTGTAATTCAAAGTTATGTGCACCGTGGCTACTGTATATGGGCGGTCGTATCGCTTACCATCAGGCGAACGGCATGCTCGTCTCGTCATTTATCTGTAATAAAAAAAATAATGCTTAGTAAATTCAATAAAATAGCCACAATGTCCTACCCGGAACACAATGCGCCTTTACATCCCAAATAGACATAGCAACCAGACCGAGAGTTTGGCTACAAAATAAACAAAAGGAAACGTAATCGTAGTTACCTAAATGACCGACACGAAATGCCGTCGCAGCACTAAATTAATCATCTAATCACTCAAACAAAATCAAAAGTGCCATTCCGAGAAGTGAGCCAATCAGTTGGGTTTCACTCTAATTTATAGAATGATACATATTAAGTGAAGATTTCACTTCGGCAAAAATGTAACGACTCTCATTTTTGTTTAAAACTGATTTAGTTAGCGTGCAGTAAATTTTGTATAATAGGAAGAAAAAAGTTATACTTATTTATTATTTGTTTATTTATACTTTATTGTACACCAGAAATATAAAGCATAAGACAAAATGAAAAAGTACAAATGGCAGTCTTATCGCATAAGGCAATCTCTTCCAGACAACCATGGGATGGACATAAGAGAAAACGGATAATAAATTAATATGTTATACCTACCTCATACATCCAAAGATATATTATGTCCGCCACATGGGAGGATAACATCTAAGGCTGTATAAACAATAACAACAAGACTTTTACAACTCACAATAGTCCGAGTTGGAAAATATATATATAAAGGGCTTTAAATTTTGAAGGAACCAACCAGTGACAAAACCTGAATTTAATTATGAGATTCCGCGTTCTAATAAAGAAAATGGGGCTCAGATTCGTTCAAGATATTATTTCATTGATGTAATCTATCGTTTACCCACGTCAGCAGTTTAAAGGCATGCCTTATTTACTGACTGGGTTACCCTGAAATTAGAAAATCGCTTATAAAACTATGAAAGTGTAATTATAGTGCCAACGATTAACCAAACTTCAGTCAATGTTAAAAATACTATTAACCTAATAACCTATAACAATTAAATCAAGGTGCCTGAGTAAAAGTAAAGCACATACTTGAAAAAATTGGCAAATTTACCATAACCTATTAAACCGAGGTTGTAGCATGTAAGAAAATCCTTTTTTAACTAACTTAAAAATAAAGAGCATTTAACCAACTTACCTTCTTGATAAATAAGCTACACCCAACAGACGTACATAGTAAGTAATAAAGATAGGTAATACACACACACGCTCACGCCTTATATCCCCGAAGGGGTAGGCAGATGCGCAACTAGTGCACCCACTTTTCGCCGTGCGCATTCCGTCCCATGATGTGATAGGGTGCTAGCCTATCTCCATATCGGGCACAGATTCTAGACTCCGGGCTGATACTAAATAAAATAACCCAATATAATTTTTCCCGACCCGGGATCGAACCCGAGGCAGTATGAATAAAGATAATATAATAATAGTTCTGAGTGACATAATACTAAAATACAAATCTTGTATCATATTTTTATAAGGTCTAGGCCAAGTGTATGTACCTAAACACGTTTGTATCCTGAACAAAATCGCATAGTGGCCTCTCGCTTCAGAATCGGATCCTCAACCATTTGACTTTTGAACGCTATTAATTTATGTATCGTAATTTGTTCACCCTTTTCTTTTTCTTTTCAGGTATCGCGTTAATATCATCCACACGATGTCAGTACCAAGTGTACCACCCGGGTAGGTATGCATCAAATTCATCACCATTGTCTGCTTATTTAATTACCCTGAACATAGAATGACCTGCTTCTCACATTACAGTCCCTTTTGGAGCGTCACATGACTGGCCCAACCCCCACCTGCAGCAAAGGAACCCACCATGGCACCAGTTCTCCTCACCACGGAAAAGATCGCCGATGCAAACGGAACCCTACTATCAAGGGGATACAGGCTACAATCAAGGTTTTGCACACCCGCAAAACCATGATATTCGATCGTCATATGAGATGATAAATTCAGAGACGAGAGTACCAAACGATGGCAGGTTACTTTCCGAATCAGCATTTACAAAAATATCCGAAACATTGGGAGCTATAAATACAGTAGGACATTATTTAGTAGATATGGTTAACGAAAATGAAAGGACTGAAGAAGATCCTACGTTAAAACAGTTACCAGGAGCAATTTATACTTTAAGCAAAAACGTATTAGGTAGAAATGTAACAGATAAAATAGCTCCTATAGTAAAGAAAGCGTTACCCAAAGTGTTACCAGACGCGCCTATAACAAAAATCGCGACAGCCGACGTAGATAAAAGTGATACAAAATTTTGTACAACGCCTGAAGGAGAGGACGGTATTTGCGAAGATCTGAGTAACTGCCCACAACTGTTACTAAATTTGGTAAATCTCCGAGAATCTTTATGCTTTAAAGACCTTTTTGTTCCTGGAGTGTGTTGCCCCAGAGATTCAATTGTACTATCGACTCCATTAATTGAAAAACCTATAGTGGCTACAACAAGTCAGCCTACATATTTAGTGCCAGTGACAACCCAAAAACCTAAGCCTGCTACAACCAAGAAGCCGTCAGCAGTGTTAGTGTTGACGACCAAGAAGCCGAAGCCGGTGACCACGAAAAGACCTGTACCCTCGACTTCAAGACCACTCGGTACAACCACGTTCTACACTGTAGCACCGCCAGTTATTAGTAATTTTACGAACATTGTGGATATTAATGGTGAGTATGAGTTTTTAGAAGTGCCCAATAAAAAAGTGGATTAGTAGAATTATAGTTAGTAACATAATCATGAAATGAAAAAGTAGTGACTTAAATAATAGGTAGTAAGTAATTTAATTTGTTAGAATAAAAGAATGAAACTGGGTAAATTGATCGCACATAGATACTGAGGAAAATGCTGTGTCATGAAAGCTTGCACATTTTGTCTTAATTGTTGACATTCTCCGTGTGTCATTATGTCCAAACGCACCTTTTAAGTAGTCCATTGCGTGATTTATTATTTGTAGCATTTATCGCTAATAAGTGGGCCCTGTCCTGATTGCTAGTCAAGCCACTTTAACGCAGCATTTGAATTTGGGTTCTGCTTTAGACATAAATTCAATTAATTTCAGTTTGTATGAACATATTATTTAGACTTCCTATATTTGTGACATACTTACAAGACCACACCTATGGGACTATCTAGATAATTTCTAGGATGGTTGTTTGATTTTCTCAACTCAAACAATTCCATAATTTATTCTAGGCTCATATTTATATTTCTAGATATTTTTAGAAGCGAAATTTAAATTATTTACATTTTATTAGGTAGGTACTACAGGCGCTAAGTACACTTTTATAGGTACATATTTTTTCTATTAATAACTAAGCATTCACGTATCCATCAAAAAAGCCAACTAGTCTGAGAAGTAGCATCAAGATCATTTATAGTTTTTTCCTTTAACTTATAATAATATCTACCTCAATTTAATTCCAAAACTAGACTGCGGGCAAAGAGAAGACGAAGGCGGTCGTATCGTAGGCGGTACAGAGTCGAAATCTGGCGACTGGCCGTGGATGGCAGCCATCTACCTGCACGGCAGCAAGCGCAGGGAGTTCTGGTGCGGCGGCACTCTCGTGGGGAAGAAGCATGTGCTCACCGCCGCACATTGCACAAGAGATTCTAAGCAGAGGCCGTAAGTTATTTAAAGGGACAGTGGCGGGTGCGAAGACTTGAAAAAAAACTTGTTTGTTTATTAGACTGGCAGCTGTTAGCGTGTCTGATGATTTCAATGAAATAATCCTCCCATGGACTATCCATTTTCCCATAATAGGTGTTGAGTGTTGACATTAACCATGGGAATAAAAAATAAAATATTAATAGCAACGACATGCTAATGCAATAATTATTGAAGTATCAAAATTTCTGCTTTTGAAACAGAGTTGATTTTGTTAATTTGAAATGTAAAGAGATAACACCATACGACCCTACACCTACCTAACAATGTAACCATAGCCCTAAATAAGTACATATTATGTTGTGCGTTCCAGTTTCCCAGCCCGTCAGTTCAGCGTCCGACTTGGAGACGTAGATTTGGCACGTGATGATGAACCATCGCGCCCTTCCACATTCCGCGTCACGCAGGTGCGGGCGCATGAGCAATTCTCCAGGGTCGGCTTCTACAATGATATAGCTGTGCTGGTGTTGTCAGGTTCGTAGGTGGCAGGATACCACGATAACGTAACAATATCAACATACACGAAAATGATAGCTAGTAACGAAAAAGAACTTCCCGAGTATCTATTGTAAGCATATTTGAAACGAATTATAAATATTCGAAGGATATTATTTTATTGTAAACTCGTAAAAGGTACTCTTACAGGCAATAGGCTAGTTGACTACTTTTATTAAAAAATATTTATCAAAAATGTATGCCATCCAAAATCTATCGGAAAAAGAATTTTCAAAATTGGTGCAATAATAAGTAAGTTACATAGCTTTGAAATTTGGTAGACGAGGTAATAAATTGTCAAATAACAGTAATATCACACTGTGACGTCACCGGGTGTCACCAGCGATATGCTGCGTGCGTGCGAAACAGATAGCGCGATATCCTACGACCAAGGCCGTAGCTAGACTTGAATTTTAGGTGGAGCAGCTGTAGTTATAAGTAGAGCGGAAGAAAAAATGTTACTTAATCTGTTCGGATCATGTTCTGGTTAATCGCATTGTGAGTTTCTTGGCTTGTGAACTTTTTTTACGCTCGTATTTTTTCCCGTCTTAATCTGTTTTACACTCCTTGTATTAATATTAGCTAATTATTAAGGCAGGGCATTTGAATTTTATGGTAGAGCATTACCCCACAATGCCCCCTCCTCCTTATCTACGGCCCTGACCACGCTCCCACTTTTAGTCACAACAATATTTCAAATGTGAGTAACTGCTTTATTTTTCTATCAATTTTAATGCGGATTTCACAGAAGAATTTATATTTTATATCATTTTCTGTTACATATAAAATAATGTACAAAACATAATATAGGAAACTACCCTATTGGCATGTTCCAAGTTGTAAGACCATTCAAAACATTAAAACTCTCTTCCTCTCCAGAAAACGTCCATAAATCGAAATACGTGATCCCAATCTGCTTGCCGAGTGGTGATATCAATCGACAGCACTTCGAAGGAGCTCTGGCGACGGTGGTGGGCTGGGGTACCACCAGGTACGGAGGAGGGGAGAGCTCCCGCCAGCTGGAGGCCAAGCTGCCCGTCTGGAGGAACGATGACTGTGATAGAGCGTACTTCCAACCCATCACTGATACGTTCCTGTGCGCTGGATATGCGAGGGGTGGCGTTGATGCTTGTCAGGTAAACCCTTTTTTATTATCGAATAACCACTGATTTCTGTAAACGATCTCAATCGCTCTTTTTCGATCCATCACCAAAAATGACCAATGAGAAACAAAGATTTTTTGATATGGTTACAAATGACTTAGTTTGATTGGTTTATCCTCGGGATTGGATGGACCTTAAATGTTACATGTGACTTCGCCTGCTTCCAAAATCCTTCCTGGTATAAAAATCCCATTTCGTTTTAGGGTAACAAATAGCTAGTCTTAAGCCAATACTAATTGGTCTAACATATCGAAATCCATTCAAAAGTTTCTGAGTTACTTCTAATATAGATCCAAAATGTTCACATTTCGCATTTTTAATTTTAGTAAGTTTCATAAAATGTAGAGCTGATGTAGAGTCAATGCCAAAGTAGGTGTTATGATGAAGCAATTTTTTGTAACTTTGAATGTAGGGGTAATCTCTTCTTTCGATATAGAAATGTGCAATACCCATATATGGGTATTGCCCATGTAGATTATTATTCCAGACTTTGATTAAAAAGACATATTAATTATTATGAATCAAAGATTCCAGACACTTTACCGCCGTCGGAGCAAAAGCTGGTATCATAGAACAATCAGCCTTAAAGAAAAGGAATAGGGATAAGATAGAGGAACGAGGTTTTTTGTCCCGAAAATTTCAGTCAATATTACAGTTTACCTCAAAAAAACAAATAAGGTTCAAATACGAAGTATTTATTGTTATGTAGCGTAAGAATATCGCATTCTGTGTTCATGCGTAGGTGCCAATTTAGCCACTGTCTTTACACCAATCACTTTCTACTTTCTTCCAATAAATGTGCCTTTACCCATGTAAAGGCATATTTTCTATAAAACAGTAGGTCGGTATATTGTAACGTGATCAGCATATTCCTAGCGGCTGATGCGCTTGCGCACCGCTCCTACCGTTTCCATGATATATTTCAGTGCCATTTAGAAATGTTATTCTTTATCTTTATTCTGATTGCCAATTGCCGCTATTAAATATATAGACTACGATCTTTTAATTCTAGCCACTACGGTTTTTCAAGAAGGTAATGACGTAACTAGAACCTCGTTTTAAGCATTCATATATACCTACTTGAAGAACCAATTACGTAAGCCGTCATAATTGTGCCGGTCATAAAGGCACGCCAAATTTCTTGCTGCATCTCTTGCTTGCCTTGGACTTCAGTCTTCACTTAACATCAGTAAATCGCCTCGAGCAAGCCAGTTCGCCAAGCTGGTCTAAAAAAAAATCATATGCAATTCACAAAAAAAATGTCTCAACTTAATGAATAAAGAGCATTAATTCTCATCTTAATGTTTCCAGGGCGATTCAGGAGGTCCTCTCATGTTGCTGATCAATGGAAGATGGACACAAATTGGCGTCGTTTCCTTCGGGAACAAGTGCGGAGAGCCAGGATATCCCGGCGTCTACACACGAGTGACGCACTACAACCACTGGTTACAACAAAACTTAGTTTAAACATAGTCAATGCGTACTTGGCTGAATATACACAAGTTGTTAATTTAATGGGTACTAGAATAAAAAAAAGTTAATAAGTATCAACTGCGTTAATTTTACGACATAAATAATGTAGTCATTTTAGAAGGACTAGAGCAAAAATATATTCAAAGGTCAAGTTTTTTCTCAAGAAACTATTTTAATCGACTTCCAGTCAAAGAGGAGGTTCTCATTCGTGTGTTTGTATGTTTTTTTTATAAAATAGGTTTTAAATCAGTTGAAATTAAACTATTTTAAACAGCGGTTGAATCTACCTGCATATTGTGTAAACTAAAAAATAGCACTGTGCGAAAAAGTGAGTTTTGACGTTAACGTTTGAGTAAATACCTAATTATAGAATGCGAATACCGTGCATACTGGTGCTTTCTTATTTTTATTAACTCAGTTACCAAGTAGCTACGTAACTTTGATGTAACATATCGTTTTTATACTATATCAAAGACTATTTCTTAGGTGTCTAAAGAAAAAAATATGGCCATTTTATTTATTCTAAGTATTACAAAACACATAATTTATTTTCACTTCATCTATTCTGCAAGAAACTATTGTGATAAATCTAACGACGGACTGTTTATATTAAGACAATAAAAATATATACAACCGAGGTGCTTTTCATTTTACTTTAAGTAAACGTGAACAATATGACATACACGCCTTTTATCCCTGAAGGGGTAGGCAAAGGCGCAACCCGTGAACTTTTAACCGTGTGCCTTCCGTCCCATGTTGTGATAGGGGGCGAGCCTACCCCCATAATATCGGACACGAATGACCCCAGAGTGGTATTGAGTAGTAATTTCCAATATCACTTTGCCCGACCCGGGGATCGATCATCGAACGCGAGACCCTAGCACTGCAGTCGTACCGTAAGACAACTACCCAATGCCACCGAGGCAGGAGCGTAGCTATCCCTGTAGCAGCAGTATCTATGATACGGGCCCCCAAGTTCTAGGGGCCCCTCTTATCCTATACGCTAAACTTATGGTGGTTTTTCCTCCAACATAACAGGCCTCTTGGCGCGGGGAATGCGAGGTGGCATAAACTAAGTGGCCTGTAGGTAGGTACATATGTAAAGTAAAAATTTGGCTCGGAAGGGCCCCAACCAAATTTTAATATAGGGCCCCTTCATAGCAAGCTGCGCCACTTCACCGAGGCCATATTATTAAATTATACTAAAATAATCTGAACATAGTATAATATAAAGTCGCTACCCGCCATTGATGTATTAAAAAACCCTTAATACATAGAATAATAACGCCTTAATACATCAATGCTTCCCGCTGTCTGTCACTGTGTCCCTATCTATGTTCAGATCTTTAAAACTATGCAACGGATTTATATGCGCTTTTTTCAATAGATAGAATTATTCAAGAGGAAGGTTTATATGTATTATACATGCATAATACCTATAGTAGAGGAAGTAGGAACACTGATTATTTTAGAGGTTTCTAATGTGATGTCGTAAATAAACACATTTTTTGCGCTTACATTGCAAATGCTGCACTGGCTAAACCCTATGTAAGCGCCGCGAACAAATTTATGTCTACCTACTTTATTTTCTATGTTAGTTTTAAAACGACTGCTGCGCCAGTCGTCAGTCGTCCGTCCGCCGGCGCAGCGAGTGACGTGTTGTACGTATACGCACGCGCGCGCTAAAGTTTGTACTATTGATAAAATATAAGTCTTAGTCTTTACACCACGAAGACTTTGATTTAAATCACTCCTCGATTCCTCCACATACTCAACAGTGGTCACTTCGAGCCGAATCGCTCACAGAATAGTATGTTCCACACACCAAGAACCATGGTGAACACAAGGAGAACCGCAAAGAGGGACGAGGAACAACAGGAAGACAAGTCCGCGATTCCGAAGACTCCAACACTGCCACGAAGTACCGAAATTAATAAAACTTTTCTTCGTCGAAATACAGAAGAGGGTAGTGTGGTGAAATCGGAACCACCGTTACCGTTATTTCAACCTGAGCCTTCAACGTCTCGCCAAGCACCTAGATCCAAGAGGTCCTCATCATCTTCAGTGCTTGCACGCAAAAAAAGGTTGGAATTGGAGGCCGCGGAAGCTAAAGCTAAGATTGAGCTGGACTTAATAAATAAACGTTTAGCGGCGGACCTAGCGGATATCAACGACGAATGTAGTGTTCGGTCCCATTGCACCAACAGGGAGGTGGAGGAGTGGCTAGAGCACAGCCATCGTGAACTGGAAGCGCAGCCCGTCCACGACAAGGGTCATACTAAGGACGCGCCGTGCCCGCCGGCGGCAGATGTCGGCACTGATGGAACGGTTCAACTACTGGCTAGTGCACTGAAGGATTTAGCAGCCGCTTCTACCTGCAATGGACTTAATTCTAACCTTTTAAGCCGAATATGTACACCAAAAGAATTACCATTATTTTCTGGTGACTCAATGGAGTGGCTTCACTTTAAAAAGGCGTATGAAGAATCATCCAGAGTCTGTAATTTCACGGATGATGAGAATTTGTGGCGCCTAAGGAAATGTTTAAAGGGATCAGCTCGCGAAGCGGTTTCAGCCTTGCTTATAAGTGCTACCTCGCCTGACATAGTAATGTCGACACTCGAGCTGCAGTTTGGGAATCCTGATATCATTCTGTCACGCATCATGGTGGACATCAAGAAATTACATTCAGTGTCACAAGAATACCACAAGGATATTGTGCCCTTTTCAATTAAAGTACGTAACTGTGTTGCCGCTGTCAAAGTTATCGGTTGTGATGAATACCTAAATGGGATAAGCATAACTACATGCATACTTTCAAAATTACCACCGGTTTTACTTTCGAAATGGGCGGATTATAGCTATACATTCATAAAGCAAAATAAAAGACCAACATGGTTTGATATTTCAGAATTTTTAAATGAAGAAGCTATGAAAGTGTCTTCTATGGCTTTTTTAAACATGAAAAATACAAATGATAATTATTATTATAACAAGAAAAAATACACAGAAGGTACACATACAGTTTTATTAAATAAAAATTACGATGATAGTGAAAAATGCCGTTACTGTCGCTTATCGAAACATAAATTACAGGATTGTAAGAAATTCCGCAAAGCATTACGCAAAGATCGATGGAGCTATGTCAAACGTAATCGGTTATGTTACAAATGCATAGACGCACACCATGACCGAGCGACCTGTCCTGCTGCAACGTGTGACGTCATGAACTGTGGCCAAGCGCATCATAAGTTATTGCATTACGACTTGCGTCCAACTGTGAACAGTGAACCGTGTGTTGGCGATAATACGGCAGCCGAACCGTCGTCGGTGACACCTGAAACAGTAACACACGTTAACAAAAAATATAATGAGTGCAAAGTGTTATTAAAAGTAGTGCCTATAAGTGTACACGGTCCGAACGGCGTTTTCAAAACGAGTGCGTTATTAGACGACGGATCCACGGTGTCGCTTATCAGTGCCGCGCTTGCGTCACGAGCCGGTTTGCGTGGCCGTCGGGAGACCCTGCGCGTGTGCGGCGCATGGAATAAGAGTGCGCTTGTGTGCGACGTTGATATTATGGACGTTTGTATAGCGAACTATAAGGGTGAGAAATTTAATATTAGTGCTAGTAGTTTTAAAGATTTAAATGTGCCTGTGCAAAACTTTGGTTTAGTTAACTTTGATAAATATTCACATTTATGTAATATTAAAAACGAATTTTGTTGTACGAATATTGAACCTGAAATTTTAATTGGTCAGGATAATTATAATTTATTAATACCACTTGAAATTAAGGTGGGAAAATGTAATGAACCTTGTGCTACGCGTACTCTGCTGGGATGGTGCGTCCATGGATTAGTTCCAGCACCACTTTCAACGGGCGCGTGTTATTCAATCCTACACGACACGGAGGTTTCATTGGGGTCAGCAAACACTAATTCTTTAGAAGACCTGCACGAAATGGTAAGATTTTTTTTTAGTATCGAATCTATGGGAATATCCGGGAAGCCGCGACAGAATCGCGATGATTTGCGCGCTCTTGTACACCTGGAAGAAACGGCAAGATTAATAGATGGTCGATGGTACGTAGGTCTACCGTGGAAGGACACCCGCTGTAAGATGCCTGATTCTAATCGCCTGGCGTTGTCCAGGCTGCATAACCTGGAAAAGAAAATGTCATGTGATAAACAGTATGCACAAAGGTACCGTGATCGTATAAAGCATTTATTAGATGGTGAATATGCCGAGGAGATTATAGATACAACAAAAACGAATAGAACGTGGTACTTACCCCATTTCGGTGTCGATAATCCGAACAAAAAGAAATTACGTCTCGTCTTTGATGCGGCAGCCAAAATTAGCGGTTTATCGTTAAATGATTATTTAATGACGGGTCCCGATTTATTAGTGTCTATGTTAGGTATTCTGTTGCGTTTTCGCGAACACGAGGTCGCTATAGTGGGCGATATAAAAGATATGTTTTTAAGGGTAAAAATATTACCTACTGATCAAGATGCCTTAAGGTTTCTGTGGCGCGAAAACCCTAATGAGCCTGTAAAAACTTACAAGATGACATCCCTAATATTTGGTGCGAGTTGTGCCCCATTCGTTGCACAGTTTATTAAAAATAAAAACGCTCAGCGTTATGACTCATTGAAGCCCGCTGCAGTTCAAGCTATTCACGATCAACATTATATGGATGATTATATTGATAGTCAACCTAGTGAAAATACTTGTATTAAATTAGCGTGTGATATAATTTACATACACAAACAGGGGGGCTTCGAAATTCGTAATTGGCTTAGCAATAGCGCAAATGTTTTAAAGAATTTGCCAGAGGAGTCGCTAGCTCCCACGGCTGCTTCTGTGAAGCTAGGGACTCGACATGAAGGCGAGCGAGCCTTGGGAATCATATGGTATCCCGACGATGACTCCTTAGGATTTGTTACCACATTTAAACGGATACCTCAAGAGATAATTAATGGATTAAAATGTCCTACGAAACGCGATTTATTAAAGGTCATTATGTCATTGTTTGATATCTATGGATTTCTTTCGCCGTTCACTATTAACGGTAAAATATTACTTCAGGAAACTTGGAAGTCAAATATAGGTTGGGATGAAAATATAACGGAGGATATTTGTATAAAATGGTTTAAATGGTTAAAATTATTGAAAACAATAAATAGCATCCGAATACCTCGATGTTATAGGCGAGTTAATGAATCGGCATTACGTAACAATGTTCTTCAAGATAATAGGAATAACAAACAGGTATGCACGTCATTCAATAGTAAAGCTGCGTCCACAAGCATACAGACAGACCCACCTTTAAGCGACACAAGTTATAATTGTTTACAACTACATATTTTTTGTGATGCATCGTTGCAGGCTATGTGTGCGGTCGCTTATTGGCGTTGGTTAGATAACAATAATCGAATAAAAGTTTGTTTCGTAGCCAGTAAATGCCGGGTTGCTCCTGTAAAAAGAGTTACGGTACCTAGACTGGAATTGCAGGCGGCCATAATGGCTGGTCGGTTGGCGAATACACTACAGTCCGCTCATCGAATAAAAACAGCTGATCGATATTTTTGGTGCGATTCCACAACTGTTTTGCAATGGATATTTAACAATACGCGTTGTTATAAACCATATGTCGCTCATCGCCTAGGCGAACTTGATGAATTAACCCAAGTTAAGGAGTGGAGATATGTACCTACCGCTTTGAATGTTGCCGATATAGCCACTCGGGAAAACTTTGATAGGTTGAATCTGGAAGGTGAGTGGTTCAATGGTCCTCAATTTCTGTACGAGACTGAAAGCTCATGGCCCACTATTTCATGCATAACTAACGCCGTGGAGTCCGACCTGGAATATATAACAAATATTACACAAGAAAATCACTTACCTGGGTGTGCAGCTGTGCCGGATCCAATGCGGTTTTCTTCATGGATACGCCTGTTGAGAAGTACAGCTGTAATGTTAAAATTTATAAAGAAATGTCAAAAGAAAATTATTGATGATTGCACTGCAATTCAGTTAGCTGAGAATTTACTCATACGTCATGCACAAATAGAGTCATTTAACATTGATATACAATTAATAAAGAAGTGTAAAAATTTAGAAAAGAATAGTAAGCTACTTACGTTGACGCCCTTTATAGATGAACAAGGTATGCTCCGTGTAGGCGGGCGCATAGGTGTTACAGCGGATGTTTCCTATGATATGAAGTATCCTGTAATCCTAAACGGAAGAAGCCAAGTAGCCAAATTAATAGTAGCACATCATCACGTGAAAGCTAACCACGGCCACCAAGAGATGGTAGTTAACAATCTGAAACAAAAATATTGGATAATACGATTGAGGCCTACTGTCAAAGAAGTTGTCAGAAAATGTATGATGTGTAGACTAAGAAAGGTGAAACCTCAGATGCCAAAGATGGGAGATTTACCAGCTGCTAGATTAGCCCATTTCCAAAGGCCTTTTACTCACTGCGGCATCGACCTCTTTGGACCTATGGAGATCACAGTGGGAAGAAGAAGGGAGAAACGTTATGGAGTTCTTTTTACCTGTCTCACTGTCAGGGCAATTCATTTGGAGACAGTGTCATCTCTTAGTTCCGATTCCTTAATCATGGCTTTACGCAGAATGGCTTCACGACGAGGATGGCCGGCTCATTTGTATTCTGATAATGGGACAAATTTAAGAGGTGCGGATTCGGAACTTAGAAAGGCCGTCGTTGAACTCGACGAGCAAGAATTGCAGACAGCTGTAAGTATTCAAGGCACTCGCTGGACGTTTATACCCCCAGCTAGCCCTCATTGGGGTGGGGCCTGGGAACGCTTAATTCGGAGTGTGAAAGTTGCATTAAAGGTCGTGCTAAAAGAAAGAGCGCCCAGAGAAGAAACATTTAATACGCTGCTGGCTGAAGTGGAAGCTATAGTGAATGGACGCCCACTTAGTCATGTTTCCGTCGATGTCAACAGCAAGGAGTCACTAACACCAAATCACTTTTTACTCGGCTCATCTTCTACCTTACCTCTAACAGGCAGCTTTGATGATTCTGACCTGTTCTGCCGTCGTCAGTGGCGAATAGCCCAAAGACTGACTGATATGTTTTGGAGGAGATGGGTGAAGGAAGTGCTTCCCGAAATGATACCTCGCAAGAAGTGGACGGAAGATAGCCCATTGTCCCTTCAACTCGGAGATTTAGTGTTTATCGCTGATCCTTATGCTCCTCGTAACGTGTGGCCACGAGGCCTTATCGAAGAGATTTTTCCGGGGAAAGACGGCAGAGTACGCGTAGTACAAGTAAAGACGCAGTTAGGTAGTTTAAAGAGATCTGTTGCTCGCGTCGCTAAGATTCCTTTGGAGTAATTAGTGCTGACTGCTGCGTCAGCAGCACTAGGGTGGGGCTTTGTAAGCGCCGCGAACAAATTTATGTCTACCTACTTTATTTTCTATGTTAGTTTTAAAACGACTGCTGCGCCAGTCGTCAATCGTCCGTCCGCCGGCGCAGCGAGTGACGTGTTGTACGTATACGCACGCGCGCGCTAAAGTTTGTACTATTGTTTGAATATACTTAGTCTTTACACCACGAAGACTTTGTTTAAATCACTCCTCGATTCCTTCACATACTCAACACCCTACAAGATAGACATAGTCGGAGGCATAGGTCGGAGGCATCTGATCACTCCGAGATTTTGTTGCTCTATCTATACCGGGTGGAAGGGAAACGCTCTCGGAAACGAATACAGGTGATAGTATTGGTGATTCCTGACGTGATGGCACTAAAAAAATCGCGATCGCATTGTTACAATTTTAGTAGGATTTTCTCAAATTTCTGTACAGCTTTACGTATGGATAGATAAATCAAACTATTATTCTGAAAAACATAGTAAAAAAGGTCAATATTTCAAAAAATTCGTAATGAAACACGTACATCAGCTGACGGGTTAACGACCGCGGGCCGGTCCCGGCGCAGCGCGACGGCCGCCCAGTTCTTTGTACGCTTTACATTGCGTGCGCATGAATTACGGAAATACTAAAATCGTAAGTATTATCGCTTAGCTTTGCAAATGAACATAGTTTTCGTTAATATAATGGTTCTTCTCTCTTACCGTTCCGGTATAGACAGCGTTTCCCTTCCACCCGGTATCACCAACCAAATTATCAGAAGTGAGCGTGTTATGCGCTCCTACAGCGTTTGTGAACAGTGTCAACTAAGATTATTCAATACCAAAATAAAATATTCAAATTAAAATCTTGTTTCTATCTTTTCAGTTCTTCAATAAAAATAAAGATGGCAGATATTGATGCAGTCCAAGAAGATTATATGTGGGTATAATATAAAATTCTCGTGTCACAGTTTTCGTTGCCATACTCCTCCGAAACGGCTTGACCGATTTTGATGAAATTTTTTGTGCTTATCCGGTATCTATGAGAATCGGCCAACATCTATTTTTCATCCCCCCAAATGTTAAGGGTGGACCACCCCTAAATTTTTTTTTTTATTTTTCAGACAAAATTTTTTGTTTTAATTTTTTTATGATACAGCATACAAAAATACCTACAACCCTAAATTTTCACCCCTCTACGATCAACCCTTATTTTTAGGAAATTATTTATATGGCAAAACAACGTTTGCCGGGTCAGCTAGTGTGGGTATAAAATTCTTGATGCAGTCGGGTTTTTTGTTCTTTTTTTAATATTTTTTTTTTATGTCAAATATTAATACTTTTTAACACGCTTTTATTTACTTCAGCCATATATATGTGGGAATACCTAATTAGTTCCTATAAAAAGAGTTTATTCTTTTTTGAGTTGCTGGTTAGTTAGACGATGTATTAATAATTATGGAAAAGGGTTCTGACGTACGACGTTTCTAGGACGAATTATTGTGATACAAACAATAATTCGTCCTCTAGTGATTTTTAAAGAAGTAATCCGCTGTTTTTACAATTTTGTAATGTATGGATGTATGGATGTTTTTTACTCTTTCACGAAAAAACTACTGAACGGATTGCAATGAAATTTACCACAGGTATATCATCTTCTGGATTAACACATAGGCTACTTTTTATCCCGGCAAAATATAAAGCGGGACTTTTATCCCGGAAATACTTTTTAAAGCGGGTGGAGCCGCGGGCAATAGCTAATAAATAATAGTTTAAAAAAAACAAAAAATGTCAATGAATGAATGAATTACACTATTCTTAATTCAAATTTATAAAAAATTATTTCAATTTTTAGTTTGATTTTCTATAAAGCGTGTTGTTACGTTTTTTAAACTATATTTTTTTAAAATATAGTGTAAAAATTAATGAACGCTGCTTGTCACTGTCCACATGATTTCCGTCATCTTTCTAATGTCACAGAGTTTTGGCGGGAACGTGGAAGTGTCATGAGGAGTTTTTGGCGGGAACGTGAAAGTGTCATGAGGTGCTCTTGTTTTAATTCATTACTTAGATGATACTTAGTGTTATATTGCATAATTATGGTGGTATATTGTCCAATATAGTTCTATTAAAGGGCTCAAATGAAGTGAGTTGAAATAACAGTGCTAATCAAGTGCTTTTTTTGTTGCCGCCAAAACTTCTCGACAAAGTCTTGGTAAGGTAGCCACTGCTTTACTTCGACATAGTAGTTAGTACTGAGTATAACAAAGATACAATGCAACTGCAACTTATACTTAAAAAAATGTCTTACCTAAAACTTTGACACTGGCAGATGCGCAAACCGCGCCTTGCCAAAAAGAAAAAAAAAGTGTCATGAGGTGCTCTTGTTTTAATTCATTATTTTGGTGATACTTAGTGTTATATTGCATAATTATGGTGGTATATTATCCAATATAGTTCTATTAAAGTGCTCAAATGAAGTGAATTGAAATAACTGTGTTTATCAATTATTTTTTTCGCTGCCGCCAAAACTCCTTGAAAAAGTTTTGGTAAGGTAGCCACTGCTTTACTACGACATAGTACGTTAACGTAGGAAATAAAAAAAAGAACCGAAAATACCACGTCTTTAGAAGAGGCTGTATGTGCTTGTACTCTTTGCCTTCCCTATAAGGGAAAATTATTAAAAAAAATCTAATGTCACAATCTGTCATATGCGTTCCATAGCGCTAAAAAATTAAAATTTCAGCATTTCTTTTATGGCTGTTTTACTCTGCTGTTTTATGTAATTAATAATATTAAAAAGAGACAGAAACAATTAACCACTTCAAAATTTACATACACAACGAAACGTAATGATGTACGACACTGTGATGAATCATGTCAACTTTATTTTTTAATAAAAACATTATTCGAGCATAATTAAATTAGAACTGGCATCCAAACCCATTTCGATGCCGTGCAGTAGCAAACCGACGTAAAATTTTCGCGGTCACTAGTTTTTTGTGGGTAAAAATTAGTGAAAATGAAGTACTCTACTTCCCCAACTCCTAGTGTGAATAACTTTCCTCGGAGCACGTCTCCTCTACCAGCGCCGGCTAACTACCAGCCGACGACCGCCAGCGCTGCGGTGAAGCGATACAAGTACCTTCGGAGGCTGTTCAAATTCAACCAAATGGACTTCGAATTTGCTGCCTGGCAGATGGTGTACCTTTTTATATCCCCTCAAAAAGTCTTCAGAAACTTCAGTTACCGTAAACGTGAGTATCTAATTCTCTGTGAAGATATACTTGTATATCCAACAATTAAAGAATCAATTTTACAATACTACCACTCACTAATTTGAATATGTAAGTATTGTATGTAGAATACTGACATACTACTTTGATAAAGGACGCAGGGACACGCTAAATGCGGGCCGCTTTCGACAGGTTCGTCTGGAAATCTTGGGAGGCTTATGTTCAGCAGTGGACGGCATGTGGCTGATTATGATGATAAAATACTACCATCAAAAAATACTCTACAGAACCTCTTTTCACAGTTCCTGCATAGGATTACACTACCCAGCAATAATTAAGAAAAGGCAATTACAAGTCGTACAAATAAAATATGCTTGTTACTGTCACTGTTTTATAGCTAAGAGTTATGCAAACACGATAGAGTTATGCAAACACGATGGTGTCTGAACAAAAACTAACTTAATATGAAATACGTAATACATGTGTAAATCCTACTAATATTATAAAGGCGAAAGTTTGTAAGAATGTATGGATGTTTGGATGTTTGGATGTATGGATGTAAGGATGTTTGTTCCTCTTTCACGCAAAAACTACTGAACGGATTTCGATGAAATTTGGCACACGGGTAGATCATGTCCTGGATTAACACATAGGCTACTTTTTATCCCGGGAAAATATAAACCGGGACTTTTATCCCGGAAAAACTTTTTAATGCGGGCGGAGCCGCGGGCAAAAGCTAGTTTACAATATGTGCAGAAATCTGTACAATTACAACTCATGCCTTTTGATCAGATTAAATTTAGATATAATTACTATGTGCCTGGACTACCAAGTGAAAATGATACCTGTAGTACATTAAACGCAACTCTTTATTCTGGACAAAAAAATTGGGGTTCCACGTCATTAAATCAAATAAAATCAAAGCTAGCTTGATATTCAATATATTCTTATTTAATCCCTGACAACTTTTATTACAGATACAAAATCCCAGTTTGCTCGAGATGATCCAGCCTTCTTAGTGTTGCTAAGTGTTTGGCTGTTTTGTGAGTATAACCCATTATACATATACATTTTCAATAAGTAGTGTACAAATTTCTTTTTAAAAAATGCAATCCAGTATACATCTGACCAATGTACCGCCAGTTGCCTGAGCCAACACTTTTGGTATAATTATTATTATTATTAAAACATATGTGATAATCAAAGACAGTCTGTCAAAATTTTATTATGGTTCAATAGAGCCATTTAAATATTAGAGAAATAATTGTGTCGAAATACAGCATTCTCGTTTAGTATTATATTTTAGTCTGTAATGATACTAATTATACAAATAGAAATAAATAATAGTGTTTTTATACAATTCCAGTATCATCAATATGCTTAGGACTCGCCCTTAATCTGGGTCTTGGCAAAATAGCACTGCTTGTCCTGTTTGTAGTGTTTGTCGACTTCATCGGAACTGGAGTAGTGGTCTCCACATTTCTGTGGTCAGTATATATGTACAAATTTATTTACAAGATATTAGGTCCCTTTTTCCCCAGGTCGGGCAAAGTGATATTGAGTTTTTCTATTCAGTATCAGCCCGGAGTCTGGAATTTGTGCTCGATATGGCGATAGGCTCGCCCCCTATCACATCATGGGATGGAATGACGGTGAAAAGTGGGTACAATAGTTGCGCCTCTGCCTACGCCTTTGGGGATAACTGGCGTGAGTGTATATGTATGTATTGTAGTATGTAAAGTAAGTCAGTCTGTAAAAGCAGCATCTTAAATTTGCTGTGCCTTTCAATTACAATTCCAATTTATTGCGATTGGCCGTTTCGTTTGTATAACAATTTAACAGTGTATAAAAAAAATGTGGCTCATAACATTAGACAAGTGACATTTAATCTCAACATAAGCTTTTGTAAACACTATTCCCCTATGTTGCAGGCACGTGAGCAACAAATACATGCGGCGTGACCCGGACGGGCCTGACGTCGAGTGGGGCTACGCATTCGACGTGCACATCAACGCGTTCTTCCCGCCATTATTGTTGTTACACGTGTTCCAGATAGTACTGTTTGGCTGTGAGTAGTGTATAATATCTTATCTGTCCTTATACCACTCCAATGGGATTGATGTTACACTTAGTTCTAACAACCAGACCTTCTTGGTGAACATCTAAGGAACGCAGTTCTGGGAAAATTGAGTTGAAAAACAAAATGCCGGTCATTCTGGAGGAGACACCCTCTTGGAGGTAGGATATATTTTGAATCCACTCGGGTAGCAATCACCATACATAAGATGCTAAAATCAACCATAGAGGCCCATGTTAATGTGCCGCGTTTTGGGATCGGCCTGTGTATATCCGGTTCAAACAGGGTAGCATAATTGTGTCAAAAGACAAAAGTGATAAAATAATCCAGGCCACTGATACTGACTGCCGCATTTAGATCTATATCTAAAGATGGTCGATGTATAGAATGTAACGAAAACATTCACGAAAAAGACCATAGTGCCGGTTATTATAAACACGATAACACTAAAACAAGCACAAAATTATTACTTATTAGTACTACGAAATACTAAAATGGCCACAATATTAATAAAAAGAGAAATGACAACTATACTGTGCACATCTGATGTAAGCGCATTCCTGCCTACATACTTAATGTCAAACAATGAAAGATATTGCGATCTTCTATGTTCTAATATATTAGAATATAACAATATACAAGTCATACACATTAAATCAAATATGTAAAATATTTGTTCCAGCGTATCCGCCGATGACTGGATTCTTGTCGTGTCTCATTTCAAACTCCTTTTGGCTGGCGTCAATCATCTATTATTTGTACATCACATTCTTGGGATACAGCAGTAAGTGATCCTTTTTTTATTGCTACTAAATGACGAGACGAGCATGCCGCTCGCCTGTAGTATGCGATATGACAGTCTATAAACAGTAGCAGCACCATACACAATTTTTAATTACAAAGTACATTGTGACACTTCCCTGTGCTCGTCACCCTGAGACATTAGATGTTAAGTCTGATGCTGCAAACTAATTACTTACACTGGCTACTACGTCTTTAAAATCAGAACACATCAGTGTATGCACTCTGCTGCTTAGCGGTAGAAATAGGCATTGCAGTCTATCCAGATTCCAGACGGCTCGCCATATACGAAAGACTTACCACCAATTATAATCTATACTTGTTTTTATTAGCTTTTCCCTCACAAAAACAGGGTAAAGCCACCTCAGCTCAGCATTTCAGATGATTGGTAAAGTTGAAGGAGGACCTACCTTCTCAGTCTCTGTTACTCTTAAGATCGGCAATACAAAAACACTAAGAAGTGGCATAGTTTATCTATTAGCAGCTATATTGGTGATAAAAATAACTTACCATCACATTTAAAACATTCTTTCTTTTTCAGATTTGCCGATACTTGGAAACACAAGGATTTTCTTAATACCAGTTCCTGTACTGTTCCTGTGTTATTTGGGCACGTTGTTGGTCGGCGTCAACTTGAGCGAGTTACTCGCTATATTTTATAAGTACAGGGTATTGTGAAGTTATATTGGAACTGTAATGAGTAATTGTGAACTAAATACTTTGCAAATCTGCAAGCCATGTTATTAGGCAACAGTCCCACAATTATTCTAGCAGTATGTTAATACGGTGTTGATTTTCTATCAAATCCTCATTTGATAACCTACTGCTACAAAAAATTTTACATTTAGGGGCTTACTAATAATCGCTGTATATCACTGTTGTAGATATGTTTTGTCTCGTTTTCTCCAACGATAATTTTCATTTAACATAGCAAGACGAAACACTAAGTAACTATTACTTATGTATGCAAAGTTTATTAGTTAGGCAAGAAGGGAAATTTTTAGAGTAATTTTTTCTTCGTAAATATTGTTATACAGCAGGTTCTGATAAAGGTTGGTTAGAATACCTATCGTTTACTACCAGAATTGTATTACTGTTTGCCATAATGTAAAAAGAAGGCTTTTTTTTACATGCGCTATGAAACTATATTGAAAGTTCCTTGAAAATTCAAAATAATTCTTACGACTGACTTCATTTTCATGCTTAAATTAGAAATCGTAAGCTCAACAAACTAAGCATTATTCAACGAAGACGTCCCATCTTCATTGTTTTTATAACTTGCAAAATTATCTTGGTTTTACAGTAATCCAATAGCGTTGAAAAAATTGGAAATGCAGTCTGACAAGTTTATAGTTAGGCGGCTCTCGTACTCTCTGCGTGTAGGTAGAACAAGACTTTCGATTTTATAAAAAACGAACCATCTCGTATCATATATAGGACGGTAGCATAGTTCGTGCATTTCACGAATCGCCCATTACAAGCCACACTTTAAACAGCCTTCGTAAAACGCACGAACTATATACATTATATCAAGCAATAAAAACAAAAATAATCTATAATAATTTATTTCAATAGCATTTCTTTTGCAATACTTCACACGTTCCGCTAGTAACTAGTGAAACGATTCAATAAATATGTTACTGAAAATGTTTCAATTATTGTAAATATTAGTGTAATAATTTTGTAATAATTATAATAAAATTATACCACCATTATGGATTTTTTCATTGCATATCAGTTGTTTACATGGAACTGTAAAAAGCGATGCTATATTACCTAGTGTTTTATAGTTATATAATACAATACTATGAACTTCCACTGGACATTATCCGAGGACCAGCTCAAAAAGAATTACACTTCGAGTACAATGCTTTTCAAATATTTCCCGTAGATAATCTAAATTACCATAATCAACTAAACAAGTCAACTACATCGGCATTTAAGCGGGTTAATTGCTCATCTATTACTAATTGTCTAGCTCATTAGTCATCATCAAGAACAATGACCTCATCCGAGGTGATAGGCTTTGGCCTCTCCGGCACGCTAAACGGCAGGGTTTTCTTCGCCTCTGCTTTTTTAGGTTGCATAGATTTCGGTACAGAAGTCTTCGTAATAGTCAAAGAAGAGGGCAATTTACTTATGGAAGCGTTGATTTCTTGCGCAGTCTTCGATAGAGGCAAGTGCTTCTGCCTCTCAGCCAGCTTCTCCTGCAAAGTCTTGCCTGGACTGACCTGCTGATGCGGCATTGGTGGCTTCGAGTGTATACCCACGTTTACCGTAGGCGTATTGGACATGTGGGCTTGCACAGGCAATGAAGAGTGTCCACTTGTGTGCGTAGAATGTCCGCTAAATGAAGCCAGATTTGCTGACATGGACGCTGGCAAAGATGACAACACCGTGCCCATACTGGGCGCTAATGAAGACGATTTCGGCGCGGTAGATATTGCGGAGGTGGAAGCGGTCTTTGTTATGTTAGCCACAGGTGCGTAAGATTTAGCTGGATTAGATTTAGTTTGTACATTAGCGGATCTGACATGTGATTGCTGCGGTTTTGGACCTCGTTTCTGCTTTTTCGCTGGCGGCATGTAGGACGAGAAACTTTTCTCTAAAAACTGTCGATAGAACTCGGCTTGAAACGAATTTTGAAGAGTACTTTGTAGGGATGATTGCAATGTGTTTTGGAATGGCGCGTAACTTGCTAAAGCCATGTTACTTAAGTAGGACAATGCAGCAGCTGTTTGAGAAGATACCATAGGGTCGTTGAGCATAGGTAAGTATGTCTGAAAAGCGGCCGCCATCTCACTGGCCGATATCTTCGGTAGTCCTGACGCTGACGCGGTTGGGATTGTCGTGGGTGCCTTATAGTCTGACTTTGTAGTAGTTACAGTAGGAACAGCAGGCTTGACAGTTTCAACAATTTTAGTGGCTTGCTTTTTCTGAGCGTTTTGAGTCTTGTCCAAACTAGCCATCGTCGCTTCGTGCTTCAATTTCAGAATGAATTTCTGACAATACTTCATGCTAAGGTCTACAAGATTCATAGTTTCGGTTATCGTTTCAGTCGTTACCAATTTGTATCCCTCTATAAGCAGATTTGTAAATTGTTTTGAATTGGGTTGTTTTTGTGCTTTCTGGTAGGCTCTGTAGATATCAAGCATAAGACTATTTAAAGCTTGTCTCTCGACTTCGTTGCTCTGTAAGTCCGCTTGTTGGCTGAATTTTGTTAGTTGACCTTTCAAAGACTGAATGCACAAGGAGAAAGCCTGTTGTGCTAATTCCTCTCTGTCTGAATCTCTTAAATACTTTTTATCGAGATCCGGTATCCTCTGCAGTTGTAAACTCAGATCAAGCAATGACTTATGATCATCTATTTCTTTTAGTATCTCCATTGTAAGTTGAACAGAACGGCTCATGTGGAAGGAGAAACTACCCCCTCTATCTATTTCCATTGACCGTATTTTCCATATGTTATTGAAAAAGTTGGAACTCTTTCGTTCGCTGAATAGTCCTGCCAACTTGTGTCCTGATCTAGATATAAAATTAGACAGCATGAGATCTCTACATCTTTCGATATCTTTGCCCCTTTTACTATAAAAATGGTAGTGCGCCAATCGATAAATAGCCTTGTAATGTTGTGGATATCTACTGGTGCAATCTTCTAAAGCATCGAGACACGCCGATATAATTTTCATGATTTCTTCTTCTGACATAGGGTTAGCATCGTTGTTTGATTCAACAGATACAGCACTATCCCTGCTAGAGTCGCTGCTGCTATCTGAAGACGAGTCACTGGAACTAGAATCTGATGACGACGACGAAGATGACAAACTCGAGCTGTCTTCTTTCTTCTCCGTATCCGTTTCTTGTTTCTTCTGATCAACTTGCTCGGGATTATCTTGAGTAGTTTCTTCCGATTTTTTTGATTCAACTTCAGGTTTTTGTTCAGATTCAGGTAGTGTTGAGGAGTCTAATTTTTTTTCTGACGACGCATCAATCTTGGGTAATTCTTGCACTGTTATTATTTCTTTATTTGCGATGGGTGCTGGTTTATTTAGTCGCTCTGTATCATAAGATGCTGATCGTCGTACTTTAGCTGCTGCAGCTTCCAACTTCAGCCTTTTCACTTCATGTGTATCGTCTTCTCCCGAATCGCTGACGGACCTTTTCAGGATATTAGCTGCCTGGACGGAAGATTCTTTAGGCTTATTGGGTTCACTCTCGGTTTCACTAACACCATCTTTCTTGGGCTTTTTGTAAAAAGGGCTATTCTTCCACTCTTCTATACATTGTGTAAACACTTTACCAACTGAAACGGGTATTGGTTTATTTTCATGTTGTTCGATGTATTTAAGAATTGATGCGTGAATCCTATAATGTAGTTCTAAAACCTCGAAGCACATGTGATTGCTAGGGTTATAGTTTATTTTCGATGGGTATATAGCTCCCGCTTCCTGCAAGCATTTAACGCTTTTCATATAGTAATCCATGTACACAGATGGAGATTTATTACGTTTCTCCAAAACTTTTCCAAGCATGTAGCAATGGAGCCAAGACTCCATGACATTACTGTTGTTGAGATTCCATACCATCGTAAAGCATTTTTGTGTCGTATCCAACATATCCTTCGTCTCTTTTTCCATTGCGGCGAAATCTTCCATGCTAAATGATTCAGACGCCTGCTTTAATATCCTCGAACAGAACGAATGCACTGTATAGACAAATACGCCATATTCGCTCCACAATGTGCAGTTCGTAGGGTCCAGTTCCAACGCCCGTTCGAAGCATCTTATTATAACTTTAGCCGAATTAAGAAATTCCCTTTCGTTACTTATATTTTGACAAGAATTTAACAATATCCCCATATAAACAATTTTAGACAGTCCTATTACGGCCCATGATTCCAAACGGTCATTGTTTATGAGCACATCTAGCATGGTGTACTTAATAGCCATTTTATATTCTTCTTTTTTAAAATAATGATCACCTAACAAATAATAAATATCTTTTAATTTGTATGGTAAAGTTGGTATTATTGAAGGTGGCTTCTCCTCAACACCTTGTATGTATTTTTCAATCTCTGGTATGTGCTTTTGGGAGTCGCATTCTGGAGGCAACAACTCTAGTATACGACGGAAAATTTGTTCCGTATCTGAACTTATACCGGGAATTTTTCCTTCTAAAGCTTTTGGTAGTATTGGAGGCTTAAATATTTCATACAATTGCTGGGCTCTTATCCAATCTAATGTTTGGGGATTAACATTATGGTCCACTAAGTATTTTAATTTATTCTTTTTGCCAGGATGGCTGAACAGACAGTATACACACTGCTCCATGTGCTGGGTGATTTGCTCCAAACTTTTGGCAAGTGAAGGCGATCGTAATCGCGGTACCACCGTATCTAAAATAAAATAAAGGAGCTTGCCTTCAGAATTACAGCACCATCCTCTTTCACCCAACTTTTCGTGACCAGTAAATAAAATCAATAGTGGGTTTGGTATCTCATCACATGCCTCTTTATCTTTATCAAACGGCCTACTTCGTCCCTGATCTTCTTCTCTTTGAAGGATATAATGCATTATGATCCACGGCGCAACAGTACCAAATGGCATCTCTGAAGAATTTGTTTCAACTTGATGACCAATAATTCGGATAATGTCTTCTAATCCTTGGCTGAGTTCCTTTTGGGTGATACTCTCCAAGCAAGACAGGCCTTCAGTTGACAATATGTGTTCCATGCAGCAAAGAACCTTTACAACTGTCAGAGTCCACTTTTCATAATCTTGAGAACCAGAGGTAACTCTAAAATAATGTTTCAGTGACTCATGCAAGCAGATCAAAGACCATTTAAAGCATTCATCAACTTTGTCTAAAGCCCAATAAGAATCCAATATTATGAAAAGTTGTACTGCAAAATCTAAAGATGTCTCATCATCTTTCTTAACAATATTTTTGCAGTGTTCAAAGGATTCTGTCACAATTAACAATACTTCCTCATAGTTACCCTTTTCATAGAGCTCCATGACAGTAGATAACCTGTTGTTTCTTTCCAAAAATGTTATAGAAGCCAAAACTTCAGCCTCATTAATAATAGGCTTGAATGTAAAATTTGGTACACTTAGACAGAAAGTGTCATGTTGGTCAGCCATTGTTTCAAATTCATAAAGTAAATCATACAAACTATCCAATGCAAAATCTTTACATTTGTTTAGAATGTGAATGTGAATCTTGACCCAATAATAGCGTAATGTAAGCTCCAAGCAATCAGTTCCTGAAAATATGTGAGGACTTAAAGAAATAATGATGCCAATTGACTCAATTACAGATAAATCATGATTATCCTTTTTATCTGAAATCAAATTGTTGTTAACAGAAAACTCTTCAGCTAATATATTAACTGTTGTATAATGGAGCAATTCTTCTTTATTGTTTTCAGTACATGCTGGGATGTCAATATGATTTTTATAGCATTTGTTAACTTCAATAAAAATGTTTGGCAAACCATCAGGCCATTTTAATCGCCATTTTTGACTCAATATGTTTAGAAAGTCTTTCATCAAATCAATCATATCTTTTTTAACCTCTGTGTATTTTTTTATAAAATCTTTAACATCTTCGTTTTCATTTTCAGTGCCAAAGTATTGCTCCATTTCTTTCTGTTCTTGTTCAGTTTCATTGAAAAGTTTTTCTAGATCTGCTATATCGGGTGAAGTGTCTCTTTCTTGATTTTCTTTTTTTTGAACCATTTCAGGTGACAGGACAAGTGGAACCATTTTTCTTAGAATGTCATATATGTTATCATCTGCATCTTGTCTGTTGGTAGGTTTCTTTCGACCAGACCGGCGTTTGTTACACCACTCCCACTGCTGAAGAAAGCTGAGAGCACTACCTCTTCTTCGAACTGGTGCTTTCTTCTGTGTCTTTGGTTCTGGTTGAGTCTCTGTGGAAGGATCTATGTTTATGACTTCAACATCACTTTCAACTTTTTCATTGTCAGTTACAACTTTCTCATTATCGGTTGTAGCTTTATCTGACATATCATTATTTTCATTTTCAGAGACATTCTCCTCTTTTTTCTCAGGTTCAGGGTTGTCTTCAGGCTTATCATCAACAGGCTCAGGCTCTTTGGGCTCTTCACACACCTTCATAACTTCAAGTTTTTCTTCCTTATGAAATACCAGCTCTACAAAGCAGGCATGACTAAAATAATTTTCTGACATATAATTATGCATGTGTACAAGAGATTCCCCAATGGAGCTCCAAGTTAATTCCGATATAGGCTTCTTCAGTTTCAGTTCTGGCAGCATATATTTATACTTATCAGCCCTCAACTGTTCTAAATATGCCTCATGTATGTTGTGAGCTTCTTTCAGCAATTTTGCAGCTCTCTCTTCATCCATTGGCTCATCGTCTTTCTCGTCCCATTTGTACACTGAGTTAAGGTATTCCATATAATCTTTAATGTATGGAAATGTTGTATAAATGTGTTTTCTGTAAACTAATCCCCTTAAATATCCTGGATCCAAATCCAATGCATTATAAATGGTTGCAATACATTCTTCTTTATAGCCTAAGCCTAGGAGTAATATGATGATTTTGTCTAAGCATGGCCAATGGCGCGGATTCAGCTCAGTGCCGCGTTGAAATGCATGTAGAGCCATTTCATAGCGCTTTACATTCATGCAAAGCTGTCCCAACTTGTGCCACAACGTTATATCTGTGTCGTCGAGTTCTGAGGCGGAGCAATACGCGTCTATAGCCGCCTGATTATCGCCGGCCGCACTCAACATGGTAGCAAGGTTTTTATAACACAAATATTTCAATTTTAAAAGCGGACCGGTGACTTTTTCACCATGCGCGGGTGTCTTTACCTCATCCAACAGTTCTGTGTCAAGAAGATCTTTCAGCAGTTGTGTTGCATCTTTGAGATTACCTTTTCTCTGAAGTTCGAGAGCTTTGGCGTATTGTTGTAGTGCGATTTCTTCCAGCGCTTCTCTGGTTACTTCTTCTTCGGAACCGCTTTCTTCTTCCGAATATGCATTTAGTGCGTTTATTTTTATCATCTTGGACTATGTCGCTTGTACAACATTTGTGAATATAATTTAATTGTTTTGAATTTGATCCGGAACCTTTGAAATCGGAATTGATCGGAATCTAATTTCTGAAGTGTTTTGGATACCGCAAGCAGAGACCGCAAGTACAAAGAGTATTATATACATTGGGAATAGAGAGACAACTCGTCGAGTTTGCGTGCCAACCGACAATTGTCAAAATTTCGGCTGCTTCAACGATTGTATGATAGAGGGCGCCCATGTTGCTATTGAAATCCGATAGATGGCAGGGATTCTGTTTAAATTCAGGTTTACTGTAGTGGATACTAATACTGTAAATATTAAACTGTTATAAAAGCATTGCATTGAATGACGAAAGTGCAATTAAAGTAAAATGCTTTTTACAATTATATAATACAATGCGTTTAATGCTTTATTTACAGTACATCTTTGCCACTTACAATTAATATGGTTGTGTTAGTTTTACCATGCGAAATCAGACAAACTTATTAATCAAAATATTTTATTTTGTGTTTGTTACGGAATAATAAATAATGTACAAAATTTAATTTTAAAAACTATATTTAGGTACTGATAATATATAAAATTCCTTATAAAGAGGAACAATTTGTTTACTTTCAATTGATCATCTCCGATATCAAATAAACTGCTGTACCAATTTCAATATTTTTTTCATATAATAAACGTAGACGAAAGCTTTTATGGAACTAAAGAAAGGAGTACAAACGCAAACAAAAATCTGTTTGAATATTATGCAAAGAGATACAAAGCCGTATTGAATCTCATACAAAAGATACAAAATAACCATTACATATAAAATCTATTAATAAATGCAAGGCCGCCCTGACAATTTATAAATATAGATAAAAATGCTACAATTAAAGAAAATATTAACTGTAAACAAGGATATGGTCGAACAGTATCAGATTATAATAACATTGCCCAATTGTTAATGGATGTTTTATGAACATAGCAAAATGCAACAACGGCCAGTTTCGGCCACGGCGGCCAATCTCAACGGAGATCAGCCAGGTACGCAGGAGATATTATAGTGCACAAGTGTGTGCGCAATACACAGGTGCACTCGCTATTCCTTCACTCTCATAGTCCGGTGAGACGGCAATCCGACATGACCGGAGAGAGATCAGGCGCAGGACCAACGGCTTTACGTGCTTTTCGAGGCACGGGGGTATCACACCGCCAACTTCCTGACTCCGAGCTGCGACTGAGTAAATTTTAAGATGGAAAAACCCAGTCACAATTTTTTTGGCTCGACCCGGGATTCGAACCCAGGACCTCAGCGCGCAAATCGTACTCGTAATGCGTACGCAATACCACTACGCCACCGAGGCAGTCAAAATGCAACAACAATCAGTATGCAACCGCATTCTTAGTGGAAGTCAATCGAATTCTATTTTTGTAAAATCTGTGGGAGCGAGTGAATTTAAAAAAAAATGTTCATTCTCTAAAAAATGTTTCCAGTACTAGCTACGACGAAATTGCTGTTAGGATCGTACAACATATTATCACATATACTCTCTCCAATTTCCAGCTATATCATTAACTTAAGTATAAAATACGGCGCTTTTTCAGATAATATAAAATTCACTATAAAACCAATGTTCAATGAAGTCGGTTAAAAAGGGCGATATTGGAGATATTAATTGTTACGGAACAATAGCATTAATTCCAATCTTCTCAAAAATTTACGAAAATATTATAAATTCTTCTTTATATTCCTTTCTTGAAAGTAACAATTTTTTTGTACCCGAACAGTATGAATTTCGCAAAACTAAATCAATAAACTCACTAGTTTATATCTTTTTTAATACTGTAATTCACTAATATGGATGATCGCAAACCTGCAGTAGAGATCGACGGTCCCATAGAACAAAGTCGTATATGCCAAATGTTAGCTTTTGAGTAAAGTGCTTTGAAAGTCTAAATTAATTGTGAAAATCACAAGTTATACATGAAGGAAACATTATCTATTAGGGTTCAGTAACAACTTTGAACCTAATGTGTGAAAATAGCACTAATTCGTACATGAATACACACTTACGACTTTAAAAGCGCTCTACTGAAAAGCTAACATTTTGAATATACAACTTTGTTCTATGGGACCGTCGAGATATATTTAGACATGACAAAAGCTTTCGACCACGTTCACCATATTTTGTTTAAAAACTTGCACCTCTATGGTATTCGAGGTAATATGAATAACCTAATAAAATCCTATTCAACTGGTAGACAGTAAGTCAAACAAATTAATAGAATATGTCCAATATTAAAAATGGAGACAATTTAACAATCGCAACACAGTCCTACTAATAATATTATTATAAACGCGAAAGTATGTATGGATGTCTGGATGTTTGTTACTCTTTCACGCAAAAATTTCAGAACGGATTTCGATTACATTTGGCACACGGATAGATCATGTCCTGAATCAACACATAGGCTACAATTTATCCCGAAAAAATAAAAAGCGCGCCTTTTGTCCCGGAAAAACTTTTTCACTAGTAATACATATTTTGGGGTACCACAGGGTAGCGTATTGAGCCCAATGTTTTTCCTGGTATATATAAATGATTTATCTCATATAACTTATCACCAAATTACTCTTTTTGCTGATGATAGCACAGTTTTAATTAGTGGTAAGCATCTGCATGCAGATCTTAATTGCACAATTAAGACTTTCCCAACTAACATTACAGAATGTCTTTCTTGTAATAATTTGAAACTAAATTGAGCAAAAACAAAAACTATTCATTTTTGATAGAGAAATCAAGTAAAACTAAATTAACATATAACTTTCCAAAATATAAGAATTGCAGAAAGAGAACAAATCAAGTTTTTAGGAATATATATTCACAGAAATTTAGTTTGCAAAAATCACATAAATAACGTTTGTAAACGCTTAAATCAAGTCACATGCTCTTCATAAATTAAGCTAAATACCAGACAGATCTGCCGTTATTACTGCATAACATGGCCACGTATCTTCTATCTTGAGATATGGCTTGATATTTTGGGGAAACTCTGTAAACAACGACCTAGCTTTTAGGGCTCAGAAACTTTATATTCGATCAATGGTAAACATAGTATCAACTGTTTCTTGCATACCATATTTCAATGAGATAAAAATACAACCACTTCCCTGCATGCATATTTAAAAGTGTGCCATTTTTTGCCAAAAGAAGTGCTCTCTTTTTTAAATTTCATAACCGTATTATACGTAATGATAGAATGACATTTAAACTCCACAAAACTGCATTATTTCATATAAGTCCATTTAACTTAATTCCTAAGATATATAATATACTGCCAAAAATTATTATAGATTTAAATGAACTTATTGAGTATAAAAATAAATTGTTTCGATTTTTACATGTTAAATTTAATTACACTTTAAATGATGTTAAGATATAGAATGTATTTATTCTCTCTCTAAAATCTTAAATTATTGAATGCCATTATGGCGTGTCATAGCTGTACTGCAATTATAAATGTGTAACACCACTATTCTACCTGTGTATCACAATAAATACTAGGTATTTGAAAATTTTGAATTTGATCAATAGGAAGCTATGTTAGACTGGTTATTATCCCAGAAATTGACTTAACTTGGCCGTGTCGGATAATTTGAATCTATTGATATTAAAAGCTTTAAATAAAATATCGCTAATGTCACTGTTACCATATGGTTTTGTACCTTACATTAAATAAAGATGAAATAATTAACCAAAATGCTTATAGTAAGTAATAATAATATACATATTTAATGTTACATGTACAAAGTTCGTTCACATCACCGTGTTACGCTATTACCAACTGACGATCCAAGTATCAGCCCTTATATTTAATGGAAAGGTGACTCGGAAAAAGTTATTATTAAATTATAGTAAATATAAAAGTGAGCAATACGGCTCTATTCATGAAACTAGCATTTTTTATTTATGAGTAATACTTTATCTGATGACTTTAAATACATTGAGCACTAAAAAAATATACTGAAACTTTGTTAATAAATGAGATCTCCCTTGCAACTTTTAGAATAATCCACTAGTTTTGAGTGCCATACCTGCCACCACAAGTATTTATTTCATTTATTTATATAATATTACATTAAGTTAAAGAAAAATAAACATAAATGCAAATATTTTAGTAACATATTTTACCAATTCGTGAGATTAAACCGAAACTTTTCAATAGCCTAGGTAGGCTTGTTTCAATTTAAAGGGCATTGTAGCCCGTATAATTTATTTGTTTATCAGGTTTACCAGCGTTTTGTCAAACCATTACTTATAAACTAAGATAAAATTAATAACAAAGTTGGTATGATTTAGAATGATGGGTAAATACCGTATACAAATAAAAATACTGGAGAAAATTCTGTAAATTCAAAAATGTTGCTAAAAAGAAAGGATATTATGTCCGCTTTCTGTGGGCCTCAAAATTTAACCAGGCTCAAACTATATGGATATTAAAGTGGTAAAAGTAAGGATCTTAGATCCATAACAAATATTTTACGATCCCTCCATTTACAACTAACTTTAAAAACTTTTGTATTAAATGTAGTTTTTAAACAAAATTAAATGACATAAATATCAAAATCAGAGGACTTTCAAATTATACAATTTATTGCTAAAAGCTTAGTTTTTGGGAGTACTAACCAAATATACATAAAGTCTTTTGGTTAGAATTTTAAGCTCATTTTTGGACATGTTCTTTATTATGTTAAGTAATTACTGAGCAATATGAAACTAATATCTTATATCTTAGGTTGACGAGTGCAGTGGAGTGCCACACAGTACTTTCTAATCCAAAGTTTTTCATAGTGTTGATATCAAAATCTGAAAAATAAAAAATTAAGAACATTGTAGCGAGTATAACAACCGGTCATATTGAGACTTAACGTCTTATGTCTAGGGATGATAAGCGCAGTGGAATGCCACGCAGTACTTTTTAATTCAAGATGCTGGATGGTTTTGGTTCTGTTTTTACCAGCCGTATCATCAGGCGTACGGCATTCTTGTTTCGTCACTCAATGTAATAAAAAATCCCTTCAGCTGTTTCTGAGTATAGTTTTTCAAAGATCTTAACATTTTCACAAATTTTTATATTCATTATTATTAGTAAGAGAAATAAAATAAAAAGAAGTAAGGTATTATATACAGCATTACCTGATGGATAAGGGCTTGTTTCGACACACGTCACACGTCCTCTATTTCATGGAATTCCGTTTTCAAATTTTCTGTAACATAATTAAATTTGTGTGTTATTAATGGGCAGATAATGGACAGTTGGGATTATTATGTCCTGTAGTTACACTGGCTACAATGCTCAAAACACAACAGTGCATGCACACTGCTGCTTGGCGGTAGAAATAGACATTGCAGTGGTACGTAAACGTGCTATTACATATGAGAGTCCTACCACCAGTACTGTGACTTTTGTTGCGCTTACGCTGTACTATTGTTCCAATTTATGTGACTGCAGCTTCAAGCTGGTTAGGAGTCTATTGGGAACGTACATATAAATATTTGTTTTTATATAATACAAGCAGGTTCGATAGATATTGTCTTGGCCTAAAAAAATTCAATAAAAACCTAGAACCTGATTCAAGCGCAGCCAACTTCACCTATTATAAATCTTAATTATCCGAGGACCTATTTTTATTTACACAAAAAATAATCCCCGAAATCGATTCCGGAGGAGCTCAGCGACATAAACACATACAGAAGGAATATATTCCTATTAACTATATATGCAAAGATATATTTTTGATTCATATTATTTAATTTTCTTTCACTTCAAAATTCTTGTCATCAAAACTGCCAAATCCTTATTAAGAGTACCACTCACATTAATTCTATAGGTATGTTGTGCCTGCACCTGTTGTGGCATATCGCCACACCTAGGTAGCCCAGCATAACTATATTACACTATAGATTTCTGTTCGTGGCTCCGCCCACGTGAAAAATATATTTTGGTATTGAAAGTAGCCTACGGCGCTCAGGATTAACATAGCTTCATATCAATGAAAGAGTTTACAAAATCGGTAAAGTAGTTTTTAAGTTTTATCCATTGCAAACAAACAAACAATCAAATCTTTTGTCGTTATAATACTAGTATGGACTAGTATAGATAATAAATGACAGGTTTTTTAAACAGGCATGACTTTACTGAATCTAGTGACACGGTATTTTTTAATTCAAAGTTTTATATTGTGTTGCTACTATTTATGGGTGTTCATATCGCTTACCATGAGGTAACCAGCATGCTCAACTCACCCTACAAATGCAAAAATAACAGGAGAATTGACGTCATTCGTTAAAACAAACATAATTCATTCAGGATAAATATTTTTAAGTAGGTATAGGTGTATGTATCTACCTGAATTATGCTAACCTACAAAGTATACTGTGCAGCGTATGGAAATCATTCTTACCTAAATTCAACATTGGAGCTGCCATTCTATATATTATGCCCCTTGAAAGTCTCAAGCTCTCTTCGAAATGTCTATATTATAGACGCACATTTATTTGAATATACTGGTCTCCTTTATGTAGTCTGTTCTTGTCCAAAACTTGTATCCACTCCTGGTACTTATTATATGCCATGTTTCCCATTACAAATGGAACTACTGCTTTGCAGAAAAAATGTAGTGGGCCTGAAAATAAATCATTTGATACAAATAAGTAAAAAGGTGTGAGTTAAATTTATGATAATAGTCATTCATTAAGTATGTATATTAAACGAAAACATTGGAATACTTATGTCAGATTTAAGAATAAAAGTTTTTTGTTGAAGTTTAATTTAAGTTCAGTAATATTAATTGGTACTATGTTGTAAATTGTAAATATAACTGCTGAGGGGATGATTCAAAGAAAATATCTATTATTGAATAGGTTATGGTTTTTTAATTGTGTCTCCCTTTTGTGGTTATGCCGATCAAAGCAATAAGTTCTTGTTGTAAATGATAAAAATAAAACAATTATAAACACAACGCAACTCAGTTATATTCCGCGAACAAGTAACCTTATTTTTTGAAGACAATGCAGATGAAAACAATTAGTCAATGAGTAATGCAGCTGAACTTTACGTATACGATCGTTAAATTAAAGTAAATAACACTATGTTGTAATAATGATTACAACTCCATTTCCAGAAGTAACTTAAAAATTATTAGCTCATATTTTTTGGTTATGCACATTGCCTCATGGTATTTTAAAAACAGAGTTTAAAAAGGATTTGATTTAAACATTATATATTACTGCAATGGATTATTGCAGTTATAAACGATACTATCAATTAATGAAAAATATAAATATTTTCTTACCATCAATGGCGGAGTCAAAATAGCATTTGGGGCAAGGATCACACATGGTGTAAAAATCACCAACAAATCCAAATCAACGTTTAAATTAGCAGAGTCACTTTATAAGAGGATCTTAAACTCACATAGACTGCAATATTTGGAAAATAAAAATAAAAATGTACAAGTTACAACCAATAATTGGAATACGAAAACAAGGCGATCAATGATACCACTTAAAAAATATTTTGTACATAATATATAGTTCGAAAATTATGGTCATCCATGAGTTTCTAAAATTACAAACAAAAAAGGTCTGATTTTCAATTTCATGTATTGAAATGTCGAGCTAAATTATCCGGTATAAATCTTAAAAAATATGGATTTAGAGGGCATTGTGTGTTTTATTACAAACACACACCATGCCCTCTAGATCTATATTTATTAAACTTTTGTAATAATCGATATAGTTTATTATAGTGCCATCTACCATACGGTAGTCAAAACAAATTTCATAACTCTATATAAACTCTATGGTTTGATGTAGTGACATCCCCCTGCGCAAGTATTTAACGTCAAATGTCAAACCTATTTTTGTTTTTTATTTTCCCTTATAGGGAAGGCAAAGCGCTTAGGCCCATACAGCCTCGTCTGAAGTGATATTTTTGTTTCTTTTTTTTTAAACTTTGTGCTAACTGCTATGTCGTAGTAAAGCACTATATTGGCTACCTTACCAAGACTCAGTGTTGCCAACATAACGGATTTCACGTCATATCTAACGGATTTGGATACGTGTGAAACGGGAAAAAACCCATGTAATGGCTGACGGGATATTTAACGGGACGGGAAAATGGTTTATTTTTTGTGTGAGGGGGGGTGTACATGTGAAAGGAGGTCTTCATGGGGCGGCAAGAACACACGCTTGCACCCCTCCCCCCCCATGCAAAAATTATAGCTACACCCGAGTCAATTGTTGATCTAACGGTTTTTTGACGGAAAATAACGACTAACTTGCGGATTTTTAAAAATCTTGTTGGCAACACTGTCTCTGACTATTTATTTGTCTTTACACTTTTTTTGACTATTTATTTCTATATAATTTATTTGTCTTTAAGGAGTTTTGGCGGGAACGTGAAAGTGTCATGAGGTGCTTTTGTTTTAATTTATTATTTTGGTGATACTTAGTGTTATATTGCTTAATTGTGGTGGTATATTATCCAATATAGTTCTATTAAAGTGCTCAAATGAAGTGAATTGAAACAACTGTGTCAATCAAGTGTTTTTTCGTTGCCGCCAAAACTCCTTGATAAAGTCTTGGTAAGGTATCCACTGCTTTACTACGACAACCAGAGATATCACTTAAGACGAGGCTGTATGGGCTTGAACCCTTTGCCTTCCCTGTAAGGGAGAATTATATAAAAAAAAAAAAAATTATTTGTCTTTAAAGTAGTGTTGGGTAAGACACGACATAAAAAAGAGTTTGTAAGAGTAGCCTGTTTTTTGCACTTAGCCAGTACAATGTCCCACTTCAAATGAGGCGAGGCGTAATGAAGCTCGGCGATACATTTTAAAGTAACGAGTACAAATATGACATATTTTCATTGAAGAATAACATACTATTGTATTTTGTAGCATCCCTTTCTCTCCCTCTCTATCCCTGTCTTAGAGTTTAACTGAGATAGATAGCGAGTAAAACGACTTCGCGACTACCGCGACATGAAATTTGAAGTAGTACAACGAAAAATGTTGAGCCGCTCTTACATTTTGACGTCGTGTACGGGACAAATGTACCGCCTCTTGTATGTCCTACCCAACACTACTTTAAAGTTAAGGTTATGTTGTTATGTGATTTACAAGTATAATAAAAGAAAAGTAAATAAATTATCACTAACAAAAATGTTTTCCCAGAATGCTATGCTAAAGCGTACCCTTCCAATATTCGTTCAAACAGCGAGTGCCCACAGAAAACCACGATGGCTACCAGTGGCGAAGAGCAAAATTTTTCGTATACCCAAACGTCCTGTAATATCAGACGACGAGAAAAAGGAATTGCTACGCCTCCACAACAACTATAGAACACAAATGAGGGCAATAAGAAGATTTTACTTCGACGAATTGGTGAAGGAAATGGCTTCTAAGCAGAGCGCGACTTCAGAAATGTCCCAGCGTTTGGAAGCCGAGGAGTGGTTGCGGTGTGTGGAGCTCAACGATAAGTGGAACGCGCAGGTGGCACTCGACCGCGAAGAGAGGAGGAAACAGGAAGTGGTGGCGATGGAGGAGTACACCCTTGCGCGGATGGAGGCCAAAGACAAGGAACTGAAGGCGAGAATCGAAAAGGCTTCCGAGAAGATTAGGGAAGAGAAGGTATGTTGCATACTAAGTTTTATTACACTGGACACAATCTCCTTCGTTCAAATCAAGAACCCATGTTTTTAAGTAGGTACACTAAGCAATTACAAGTTTCATATATAATTTTTTATACTTATCAAAGTAATATGGGTTATATAGTGTAAACTCCTTATAATGTTTGTTATAACGAAAAACTTTCTATAACATAGAAATTTATTAAATTTTGGTTAGTTTACCATAAAACCCATACATCAATTCACTCTATAACGCACCAGCCATTCGCTATTACAAAGAAATCTATACTAATATTATAAAGCTGAAGAGTTTGTTTGTTTGAACGCGCTAATCTCAGGAACTACTGGTTCGAATTGAAAAATTCTTTTTGTGTTAAATAGATCATTTATCGAGGAAGGCTTTAGGCTATATAACATCACGATGCAACTATTAAGAGCGAAGAAATAATGAAAAATGTAAAAAAACGGGGAAAATTATTCATCCTTGAGGGCTTCCATTGCGTGCGCTGCGAAAACGGTTCAAGATACCAAAAATATATGTATGAAAGAATTATTCCTCTTGAAATGATCTAAAAAAATGTCTGCAACAGTATATGTCTATCTTGTAAGATTAACTCACTATAACCGTTTTTATGGTAATCAAATTTGGTCGAAATTAATGCATTATTTGTTAAGAGTTGTATCAACGTCATAGTCATAGAGTGATTCAACGGGAAGGTTTTTATGTACTTTTAGCCCGGAAAAAAATTATTACGCGGGCGAAGCCGTGGGCAAAAGCTAGTGTGTTAATATTTAGACATCAACAACATATTTCAATCTAAAATATTATATTTGAAAGTGTAATGTCCTATTAAATTAAAACTAATAACTCTACCATGTGGAAATTTAATAATAATATTTGTTTTATTTCAGGAGCTAAGCAAATCATTTGTCACACCAGAGACCTTGGATGCTGCAATAGACCATGCCCTAGCCAACCCTACAGACTACAACTTTGCAATAGACCTTAGTGGCAACAAGTACTTGGGAAGGGACACACCCACCATGCCTCCGAAAGAAGAAAAGGTTGCCGCAGCTGCTTCAAATTAAAACAAAGTGGGATGGAACTGAAGCGACAAAAAGAATGACTAGATTGCTACTGTTTAAATCTATAAAATTATCTTTTGGTAAAAAATCTTTATACCCCTTCAGTTTCATCCCTGTTTTATAGCATTTTACGAAAACTAGGCTATTATATTGTAATTAATGAAAATATGTTTTTTTTTATTCACACCCATTTGTTAAGTAAAAGATTGTTTTAAAATCCTCAATAAAAATAACATGTATATTTTGCATGCAATGCAAATTGCTTCGTTTTAGGCCCTTCTAAATCCCGTTGGGCAATATTTCATGGCCAAACCCACCCATTTATAAAACAAGTCTTTTCGACGAAATCGCGTGGACAAATAAAACAACCTGCTACAAAATTCCCTTAAGCACAGTACGACGCCAGGGACATCTACTTGAAGAATCAAATAAAATGAAGTGGATCAAAATCATGTTCAAAGTGTAAGTTACATACATACATACATCCATACATACGTCTGAAGCTAATAAAAGCGTGTTAAAAAAATATCCATTATTTTCCATGAAGCGAATTACCAGGGTAGAAAGTAGCCTGTTAATCCAGGTCATGATCTACCCATGTGCCCTTCATACAAATCCGTTTAGAAGGGATTCCGCCAAGGGAAGGAGCAGCTCCCCCCCCCCCCCTAAATATTAAAAGAAGCTGCCAAAAGCCAATTATTTATAAGTTTTAATTATTGTACAGTCATAAATTCGTGAAGGTTTACATGTTGGACTCTGTACCGTTATTACAATCGCTGTAGTTGTAATAGTATCCACATACGATGTGATTTGGTATCATGCGACCAATTCGTCACGCGGTATAGTCTTCACGCCACACGATCGAACCGTACCATGCGATGTCCAGTTGTATGCAACCAAGTTTGATGGACAAGCCATCGAACCAGCCGTACTAACAATAACAATAATAATGTCCATCGAACCGTGCCCCACACGATGCGATATGGTTCGATGGCATACCGCTTTAATGGTTCGGCTGTACCAAATCGCATCGTATGTGCCCACTTTTAGGCTCGTACTGCAAGTGAAAAGCTTCATGTGCTCTCGACCCACAATTCATACTTTTCTCATTTTCCATATCAACTTGCCCCCTCCTGGGCCATCAGCTGGCGAGTGGTGACGCTCTTGGACGTATACAGTCGCAAAGACGGAAGATTAGTTCACCTTATTGAAACTATTTTACCTATGTGCATAATTGTTACAAACATACAAAATACAAATCTTTCCTCTTTATAATGGTATAGATTAGACTATGCTCTCTGGGATGAAAGATAAAGAAACTTGATTTGTCAAACACATTTAAAATAAGGAAGTTCCACTTCAAAAATATTTATATTTTGTTGTACAAAATAAAAACATTACAGACTTATTTTAAATATACAATTTAATTTATTTATTTACAATAATACATCTTAATTGGTAGACTTAAATTGGCATATCCCGGAACATGGTCTCCCAATCTGGCAGGATATTAAGCTTGTGATGCAGTGGACCTAGGGAGACCAGGTTAGCGGAACGGGATGCGTCGTTGATTCCCATGGAAACTGCTTCCTGGTGGAATGCTGCTTTAGTACCCATTGATACCTGCAATTATAATTGGACATAGTATTAAATAGCTAGGAGAAAATATGTACCACTGCAATGCTGAGGTCTCGGGTTCGATCCCCGGGTCAGGCAAAGTGATATTGTTTTTTTTTCTATTCAGTATCAGCCCGGAGTCTGGAATTTGTGCTCGATATGGCGATAGGCTCACCCCTTATCACATCATGGACGGAATACGCACGGCGAAAGGTGCACTAGTTGCGCCTCTGTCTACCCCTTTGGGAATAAAGGGCGTGAGTGTGTGTGTTAAAATATAAAAACAACTTTTTTAAATAATTATCTTTTGTACAGATCTGTCTTTTTTCTAATACATTAAATATGATTGAATACTATTGTTAGAAAGAAAGAAAGAAAGAAAAATATTTATTTGTAACCAGCAACATTACAAGATAATCCATACACTTAAATTAAAATTTGCTCGTTAAAAAAACGACCCCAACCCAGCACAAGCTGGTAAAAAACCAGCGCTGTTCTTAACGTTCAGCGTTGTTAACATTCCGGTTTTACGCTTCGGTATATAGTATAGGTTGTGGTATTTTTTTTCTTCAATGTGCCTGAAAAAGTGTGCTGACCAGTAACCTTGGATAGAACATTTTTACTATGTAAAGTGAATAGACCGATCATTTTTGGTACCAAAAAGCAATCCACATAGAAACTGCGAAAATAACAGCTGTTAGATATTCTTACCTCAAATATTGTGTCGCCAAGCGCGAGGCTGACCCGCCCCGACCGATGTACCAGCAACTTGCCTATACGACCCTCTTCCAAGTCGGCCAAGCGACATCTATTATCCGGCTGTAAAGGAAAATAATCATTATGAGACAAACAATGTAGTACTAGATAGTAGAACTAGTTGGTTAGGTGGACGATAGCCTAAACTCCGCGGTGGCCATCTTCGGCGCATTAGGGACGGCTGCGGGCTTCCTCCGACTCACGTCTAAGTTGTCGTCCGCAACCGCCCCTGCGCGTACCGCTGTTGCGGTCCTTCTCCTGTTGTTGCGGGGGCTCAGAAGCCCCCGTACACCGAAGGACGCCCTTGGCGTCCGAGGCAGCGTGAGACACGCTGCCGTCCATCAACGATAGCCTAGTTGGGAATGGAACGGTCTGCCGAGACAATGTCCGGAGGTTCAAAACCCAAGACACACACCTCTGACTTTTCGAAGTTATGTGTGTATTATTTATCAATTATTATCGTTCACTTTAACGGTGAAAGAAAACATCGTGAGGAAACCTGCATACCTGAGAAGTTCTCTGAATTTCGAGGGTTTGTGAAGTCTACCAACCCGCACTAGGCCAGCGTGGTGGACTAAGGCCTAAAACCCTCTCAGTAGTAGAGGAGGCCCGTGCTCAGCAGTGGGCAAGTATAATATAATACAGGGCTGGTATTATTATTATAAACAACTAGCTTTTGCCCACGGCTTCGCCCGCGTTAATAAGTTTTTCCGGGCTAAAAGTACATACATAAAAACCTTCCCGTTCAATCACTCTATCCAACACATTTATTTGGATAAAGATTAATATTATGATGTTGATACAACTCTTAACAAATAATGCATTAATTTCGACCAAATTTGATTACCATAAAAACGGTTCTAGAGAGTTAATCTTAAAAGATAGACACATACTGTCGCGGACTTTTTTTTAGATAATTTCAAGAGGAATAATTCTTTCATACATATATTTTTCGTATCTTGAACCGTTTTCGCAGCGCACGCAATGGAAGCCCTCAAGGATGAACAATTTTCCCCGCATTTTTCACATTTTCCATTATTTCTTCGCTCCTAATAGTTGCATCGTGATGTTATATAGCCTATAGCCTTCCTCGATAAATGGTCTATTCAACACAAAAAGAATTTTTCAATTCGAACCAGTAGTTCCTGAGATTAGCGCGTTCAAACAAACAAACAAACAAACAAACAAACAAACTCTTCAGCTTTATAATATTAGTATAGATGTATTTTTTCAGTCAGTTATTTATATGCACTACAACCCAGACATAAATGATTTACTAAGGGCGTGTACACATCAGACGAATGTGCTCGGCATGCGAGCTCTCGGCGTCAATTATTTTGCCCTAACAACATCTACAGCGAATATAAAACTTATTATATATACACAAAGAGCTTCATTACGCGTGCATCGCATTCTCCAAATGTACAGTCGGAAAAGTGTATGCTCGACCACCTTAATATTCTAAATAAATCGCTTGCGCGTAAGGCTGCCATCATCTGAATTGCCGGCGCCGGATAAACACGCAAAAATCCCGGACATTTGGGTGAAATATGGGTCTTTCCCCAGACACCTCTGAAAAAATATTTTGCCGTTCCTTCATGAATGCGGGGAAATTAATTAATTTTGCACTAAGATTTATTTCAATTTGTTACTCATCTTTAAAAAAATGGATGTACCCTGACAACAAAAGTTTTGCCCGGACACTTTTTAAAACCCCTGCCGGACGGCCCCCGGACGCCCTTTAAACTAGGACAAATCCGGGGAAATCCGGACGGATGGCAGCCCTACTTGCGCGTCGTCTGTCGGGTACAAGCAAGTTATCTAAAGTAGAAGAGTTATCTGCTGTTTCCTATGTACATCTCCAAAATAATCTCACCTGCTTGGTAAAATATGAAAAATGGGCGTTTTATGTTGAGAAAGTATACTAGCACCAAGTTGGGTGATTATATGTAGTCAGCCTCATAAGTAGTTAAATAAATTCAAAATTTCAAATCACTTCCAGGCGTTAAATTTAATTGAAACATTTTTTTCTTTGTGGGAAGTAAATTTAATCGCCTTTATTTTATTTTGGTGAAGAATAAACAAAAATTGGTAAGAACATGAAAGTTTAGACGTGATTTGAAGTTATAAATTTGTTCAGCCACTTATGTGGCTGACTGTACACACTAAAGCATTTTTTTTTAAATCCACCCAATCAATAAAATGCATATAAAAAATCATGTTTATAATGTTTTCATTTTCTATGACTCATTTCGAATTATGCAATTCTTAATACATATTTTCCATACCTGTTTCTCTTCCTTCTCGCCAGAACAAGCTGATGTGGAGGGATCGTTGGTGGTGGTCTTCCGTCGTGGTGCATCATCATCTACGCTACCACCGCGACCTGGCAACGAGTCCGGCAGCTGAGGACAACCAACCAGTCTATGATTGACGATGTTATATGACCATCCACCATGAAGATACTTGAATGTATGCTAGAAGTAATGGAAAAAACCGCTAAACGAATTTAGATGAAATTTGGCACAAGGATAGATGCAATTTAAATTCTTTTTTTTTTTATAGACGGCGCTGGCGTCTTTATGTGCAAGGACGAACTTGCCAGCATAATTATGTACATGTAAAATTATCACCTGCAACAGTATAAGCGTTGATTTATCGGTCCTCAGCAGGTTGACCACATCTGTGTTGTCGAAGACTTCCTTCACGTCCGGTTTCTCCTCAATGTGCGTGACTGTGAATAAATTACATACATTTAAAAAATGCTACTAACACTCCATATCCATTGTTAGTTTAGTCCTTTTTCATGTATCACCACATAAAGTGTATCGCTGAACATAGGCTTCCCATAAAGATTTCCAGACAGACAGAAAAGCGGCCTGCATACAGCATTCAATTTTACGTTTAACTCTATACCAAAATTTTTGGACATTCCGAAATAATCTTTTTATACAATATTGAGAGCAGTCATAAATAATGATCTAGCTCACCCAGTCTACAGGCCGATTTAAAAAACCACCTCAATCTAAATTTTCGATCGAACCATGTGAATACACCAATGAAAATATGTAATTTGTAAGCATGTCGAAAAATCTTGCATATGATTGGTCCATTTTCGAAATAGATCGAATGATTGATATCGGCGGCATGTCTAACTCACTAGCGCAGTCCACGTCGTCGCCAGGCTCCCTCTTAACTATGACCTCCTGCTTCACCGTTACTGTCGGTTTGGCTGTCGTATTAGCCCAACCTGCAAATTATATAAAATAAAACATAATGCTTGCTATTTAAATTCATATCACAATCCCCGATAGTTTACATACAAAATTGTCAGGGTATAACATAGAATGGATTTGGGGGAAATCGAATCGCATTTATTTTATACTAGCTGTTGCCTGCGGCTCCGCCCGCGTTAAAAAGTTTTTCCGGGGAAAAGTCCCGCTTTATACTGTTCCGGAATAAAACGTAGCCTAAGTTACTTCTTATTACATCAGCTACCTCCCAATAAAAGTCCCGTCAAAATCGGTCCAGCCATTTTAGTGATTAGCCGGAACAGACAGACAAAAATTGAAAAAAAAATATTTTTTTTTGGTGTATGTACCGTATATATATTCATTGGCTAAAGATTAATATTATTACGTTGATACAACTCTTAACAAATAATGCATTAATTTCGACAAAATTTGACCTACCATAAAAACGGTTCTAGTGAGTTAATCTTAAAAGATAGACATATACTGTCGCAGACATTTTTTTAGATCATTTCAAGAGGAATAATTCTTTCATACATATATTTTTGGTATCTTGAACCGTTTTCGCAGCGCACGCAATGGAAGCCCTCAAGGATGAATAATTTTCCCCGTTTTTTTTCACATTTTCCATTATTTTTGCGCTCCTAATAGTTGCATCGTGATGTTATATAGCCTAAAGCCTTCCTCGATAAATGGTCTATTCAATACAAAATTCCTGAGATTAGCGCGTTCAAACAAACAAACAAACAAACTCTTCAGAATTATAATATTAGTATAGACACGCGGTGATTTGACTGCGAGCCTAGTCGACAATGGATATTACTCATACTTTCGTCATGCTTTTCCATATTAATTAAACATAATTTTCTTGCTTAAATTTTTTTTTTACTTACTGACTCAATCAATTATAATGAATAAAGTAAGCAACATGCATCTTGAGCACAGCAATACAATGGTAGGAGCGAAAATATATTGGATGAGTATATAGTAGCTGCATGGCACCTGTAAGCCAATAGACAACGAGCATTGACGGAGGAACCAATGACGTGAAACATTGGCGCATTGGAGTTCAAGTCGAGCAATCTTGAATGTGCTGCTGACTCGTATCTCTATCTACATTTAAAAAACCGGTATACTTACTCCCATCGTCCATAGGCAGCTTGATGGGTGTATCCTTATCCAGCACATCCTTGAAGTCCATGCTGTCCTCGTCAACCCCATTGTTGCTCTCCCCCATAACCAATCTGATTTTCTGCTCTTCTAACTCTTTGTCAATCTATGTTTTAGAAAACAAAGTAAACTTATAATTATATTCCATTACAATTCAGCATGATTGTGATCTATTATGTGAATCACAGGGCTACCACTTTATTGGGGCTGAAATCTATCAGTATAAGTTCCTTGTATCAAATATGTACCTGAACTAGCCTGTATGAGCCGCAAACTAAGGTTTTTCACATTCTACATAAACAGATTCAGACCATTATTTTATTTTACAAATAAGGTGAGAGTATTGTTCCCTACACCAGAAACTGCATTTCTCTACATTTGGGTTTAATCCCAACATTCTGTTATAGAATACTAGCGGCCCGCCCTGGCTTCGCACAGGTAGCAAAGCATAACATTACATACTGAAATTGTTGTCCTACAAAATATTTATGTAATATACACATAAACCTTCGTCTTGAATCACTCCATCCATTGGTGAAAGATATGAAAATGCGTTGGCTAGGTCCGTCACAGGGTCTTAAACTATCTCCCCACCAAACATCGAAATCGGTTCAGTGGTTAGGCCGTGACGGCCCCACTCGCGAGAAATAAAAACCGGTTTAAAATTCCCGGGTTATGTTCTTCCGGGATAAAAGTAGCCTATGTCCATGGATCTCAAACTATCTCCATACTTTTTCTCATTTATAGGCATACGCCGCCGGCCCCACGCCGGTAGGTACCGCCGCAGCCGCTATGTCCCTAGATTTTAAATCTGTAATAACTTCGAAAATATTTGTTTAAATTACGTGTTGTAAAGGGCCATATTGATCTATATTAAATGCACAACGTATTTATGGTACTTAATTGAATAAGGATTAATGCTGTATTGTTTAAAATCGCTTCGTAAATAAGCCATTATTTCTCGTCAAAAGTGAAGAATAAAAAATGGTTATTGTGGGCTATCCCTAAGAGATAGACATATACCATCGCGGACTTTTTTATTCATATCTTTAAGGTGTACAATAGCGTAATACATTATTTTGATCTATCTCGTAGGGTTTAGCCAGCGTCTCCAATATAAGCGCAAAAAAATGTGTTAATTTACGACATCACATTAGAAACCTCTAAAATTATCAATGTTCCTCTACTATATTATGCATGTAATCCTACTAATATTATAAAGGCGAAAGTTTGTAAGAATGTCTGGATTTATTGATGTATGGATGTTTGTTACTCTTTCACGCAAAAACTACTGAACGGATTTCGATGAAATTTGGCACTTGGGTAGATCATGTCCTGGATTAACACATAGGCTACTTTTTATTCCGGGAAAACACAAATCGGAACTTTTATCCCGGAAAAACTTTTTAACGCGGGCGGAGCCGCGGGCAAAAGCTAGTATACATATAAACCTTCCTCTCGAATTACTCTATCGATTAAAAAAAACCGCATCAAATCCGTTGCGTAGTTTTAAAGATTTAAGCATACATAGGGACATGAGGACATAGGAACAGACAGCGGGAAGCTACTTTGTTTTATACTATGTAGTGAGCCATGAAATACTGAATGACTAGGTTTCCTTACCTTGATAACATCCTTAACCCTTATGGTAGGCCTCTGCATAACCGGAGATGGTTCAGAATCCCTGCTGTATGAACCTCTTTCAGTGTGCCTTCTGGAACCAGCTCCCAGGCCTGCAATACAATTTTATTTAGGTTATACTATTCATACTAAAATACTATCAATTTTTTTTTTTCACATTATATGGAATAGTGACCAGAAATATGCATATAATATTCACAAAATTCATAGTTTCAGCAACATAGAAGTTGTTTTAAATAGAAAACATTTTTAGTGACCCAATAAGTTAAAACTAGACTTGTCCCTAACAGGGATCTATGTTATATTAAACAATGTGAACTCTATAAGTGGTCTCTGAACATTACTAATAACATAAATGCAAAAATTTTTAAAGATCTATTAATATTTATTTGTAAACACAAAAAAAATGCTTATTGGATACTAGGATAAAAAGTAGCCTATAGGACTCAGGAGTAAAGTAGCTTCCTATTAGTGAAAGAATTTTCAAAATCGGTTCAGTAGTTCCTGAGATTAGCGCGTTCAAACAAACACACAAACAAACTCTTCAGCTTTATAATATTAGTATAGATTTCTGAAAAATATTGTAATTAGCAAATAGGCTATACTTATTAGACTTTAAAAAAAAAGCTTGCTCATATACTATATAGCAGAATCATGAGTAATACTAAATAAATAAAGAGATACTACCTTCTGAAAACACTCCACTGGACTTGATGATGTTGGATCCATTTCTGAAGTTCTTGTTCCTGTCATCCTTGCGATCACGCCGACCACGCTCTTCTTTCTTCTGTTCTCTGGCATTTGCAGTTGATGGACTATGGAATATTTATTATTATAATCAAAACTGTTCATCAATTCTTTTTAGTTTAGTTTTATCAACTTGGACAACTTATAAAATTTTTTGGAAGAACATCAATGAAACTAATATAATATACAATGAACTTACCCTTTATTTTTATTTCTCGCCACGTTTAAATTAGGGACAAAAACTTTTTTGTTGGCTTTGCCTGCTCCAAGCATAAGATCGCGAGGCGCTTTTAATGATGCCAGTCTTTGCATCGGGTCACCGCCCAATCCATTGGGTTTTGCATTTTTCTCTTCAGACATTTTGTTTTTTATTTGTTATTTACTATCTAGTATATTTATATATGTAATTTTGATAACGTGAACGAAAATTTCCTCGTGCGAGTTTGTTTTGACTTTTGAAAACGAAAAATGTCAGCTGCTTGTTATTGAGTTGCCAATAGAAATTGTACAATTTATATCTGGTCATGCTATTTAAAATATCTAGTCAAGGTGTGGACAGAGGGGTGTTATTAGCCTTTACACGTTGGAATTGGGCAGGATTTATGCCTGAGACATAAATCTTGAGTGCAATAATCGCACTATTGAATATTAATTAATAATCATATTAATTTATTGAACCGAGTTCGGAACGCTATTCCTAATATTACAGTAATTGTATCCTCTTGGAATTTGGTAACCCTGAACAGGAGCTGTCATCTCAATGACATGGAGAATAACGACAGAGTTTAGGCAAAGGAAATAAATTCATAGTGGCTTACTATAATTATTTTATTTTACTTACGTTAATAACTTTGTCCTTTTTTAAAAATAATAATTATTAAACTGTTTAATATAATCTTAACGTAGTGGTTATATTCTCTTTGAAATAATTTATTTAAATTTTAATTTAGGTGTATGTTAAGGTTTCAAACCAAATGAATAATAAAAATGCGGTTAGGTCTCAGATTCCAGAAAAAAATGTTTTTGGAAAGCGTTTCAAGTATCAACATAGCCATGAAGGAAAAAAAAAGTATCAACATACAACCAGTATTATAATTCTGATTATAATGCTTTTTGCATACAACCATAATCCACTCAACCATTCAATTCAATATTCAATTTATTCAAGCGCCAATATTTCCGTAGTATTATAATCTCTGATTATAATGCTCTTTGCGCCAATATAAACCGACCCTATGAACCGACATTTTCAAAGTTTCAAACTGACGTAACGGCCGTGGCGTTCATACTTCATTGTTGTTCTGTCGTTGTGTTGATTGAGAATAGCTAGAAAGTTATTTTCGCTTCTTTTATCGACGTAATAATTGTATTATTGAAATGGGCGACTCACTGTTCGATATATTCGGTGATCATTTAACAAGACATCCCATGAAAAATGTTGCTCGACAACCATTGTCCAATATCGGTAAGAATTTAAGAAAATATTCTATTGCTTTTTACCTGTTCCTTTTAATCCATTCATTAGTGTTATAATAAGGCTACATTACTGCTATGATGATTGCCGACTATGTAGTTACAGCATTAGATAGGAACAGTGCTGGTCAAGAATCAAAATGATCGATGGCGGTTATTGCTAATCCGACGGTCGTTCTGTTTATCGAAACATTTTAAAATTCCGAGGCCACACTCCCAACACCTAACGTACCTGATTCTGTACGTGGAATCCGTTAATGCTGCTCTAATCTTATTAATATATTTTCTCCATAGCAACATAAGTCACAACTTGTAAAGACAATAATAGTGAATAGTCAATAAAAAAAAAGTGTTCTTCATTGTTATTATCTTTTTCAGAAAACATGGGCAAAACGGTGGTATCTGGTCCTTATAAACCGAATGAGCCTGTGAAGAAAATGGGTGAGATGAAAAAGTCTTTCCTATCGAATACAGGGAAGGCTTTACAGAGCACTCCAGCGAGGCAGGTGTTCACTCCACGCGCCATCAACATCGGCTCTATGATATACAGTGATGAGAATGGAGAGAATGAGTGCAAAATTGAAGAATTGGAGTTTACTAGACCAACAAATAAATATGGTGAATACTGTACATTGATTATAAACTGTTTTGAAAAGTTTTAACTAATAAATATGGTTACTAGAGTCTTGTCAATAATTTTAGGGAGGAATATTATTTAACATGACATACATACATTCCATTTGATATTTCATTATTGGAAATTCAACTGGTTTTAATTTTTATATGTTTTCCAGATAACTACTATAAGGATCTGTTTGACTATCTACCTTTGCCAGAGTCTGATGCGTGGAAGGATGATTCACCACCCAGCACACCACCACCAGTACAGAGGAAGCACTCCATGGACTTAGACTGCTCATATCAGGATGAGTTCTTTACAGGTAGAGAGAAAAATAAAATAAATAATAAAAATAAATCTAATAATGTTTGCATGGTAATTTCTATAACACTGCCTCCTAACTGCTTGCTGCTGGTTTACAATAAAAGAAAAAACTTAGTAATTAATATGTGTTTATTTTGTTTCAGATGACTTTTCAAATGAAAGCATTCCTGAAGAGGATTTAGAGTTACCAGCTTTATATTAGTTTGGTACAATATGAGGCTATCTCATGACATCATGTGATGGTACAAAATGACTATATTACATTGATACAATGTCCAGTGATTTGAGTGTAGATAAGTTTCGGTGTTGATCAATGTGATAGTTAAAATAACTGATTATTTTTCTATGAATTTTTCTAATAAATTGATCAAGTGTGCCTAAATTATAAGGAATATTGGTCTTTCTGAATTATAAGCTTTGATATGTGTTGAAATCTAAGGTCTTACACACTATCAATGTGCAAGATGCAGATTAGCTACTCTGTTGCATTTAGTTTTGTTCATGATGCTGATGTAACTCATGCTTCAAACTCACCTTGCTTTTATAGAGGCCTTGGCTATGAACACTACTGGCTTTTGATTGTAAGTTTCTTGGCCACAGCCCTGTTTTTACTGTGATATTTAGGCAGTCTACACAGAGAGAACATGATGCTTATTTGAACTTAGATTGATGTTATTACAAACTTATTTATTGATTTTCTGTTCTGAGCAAAACACAGCTGTAACTTTAAATGTTATACCGTAAATGATATAGTTAACCGCACTTGTAATTGTTTCAAAATAATAACTATTGAACAAATTGTAACAGAACAATTAACAAACTAAATTGTATTTTTTTTTAACGTTTTCTCAATCTTTATGTTGAGCAAAGTGTTCTGATCTTTGTAATTTAATTGGTAACTCATTTGTACCATGTTGACAATAAATATTTTCTTTTTTAGATTCAGTATGAATTATTTCTTTGCTTTTGCTATAACATGTTAAGGTATTTTGTGACAACAAAATAACCTGGTATTACCAAAAAAAATTGTTATCTTAAGGTGGAGTCTCACCATGTGTGTACTACGCACCGCAGTAAAGAGTTAATGGATAGCTGCGGGTTCTACTTATCAGTGCATACATAGTACTCTTCAGTGCCCCAGACCTTGACACAAACTATTACATGTCAATCCATGATATCACATCATGGGAACTCATCTTGATAAAACCCTGTATTCACAATACACTAATAACAACTATATAATCAAACAAAAACCTGATTTTGGTATAAAAGTAAATATTGACAACAGGTCCAAATGCTAATTTAATATTAGAATAATAACAACTGTTCACTCATTGAGCAGTCTGGGAGAAAAAGTGTCCTTTGGTTTTTTAAAAATATTTTTTTTCTTCTATAACAAAAATAGGATTTTAATACTACTTATCGTGAATACTCGGGGTTTAATACATCAATGGAATACTCCAATAAATTAATGTTTCAATAAAAAAAGTAAGTCTGATAGATGTTTATAGAATAATAAGGGTAACACGATTCCCTTTTTTCAAAAAAGATGCATAGGTATTATTTTATTCAAATTTACTTTCGTTTTTTAAACTAGAAACATTGTTACATATGGTTGTACATATTTTTTTTTTTATTTAGTAGCCAAAATTATTGAAGGGTACAGTATTACTTATTGAAATAAAAAGTAATAACAAAGTATTTATTTTATTTCTTTATATAAACCCTATTTTTAAATAATATTTTATAGATAATAAGCACATAATAATTATAGTGCATACATATACCCAAACTCTCTTAACCAATCAAGCCCCGCTTATATATATAGATGTATGGGGAAACCCTATATATACGGATGCCAGCATCCGTTGCGGGGCTTGACGATTCAATCATACAATGATGTTTTCCATGATATAGATATTTTATAACGTTATGAACTTGCTTATTATTACAGGATGAAAAATAAAAAAATGCTTACATTCTGCAAGTATGAAAGCAGTGGGAAATGTGGTGTGGTGAGTTATAAGATTACATAATCATTGTTATTTCATGACATGTCACATTTTTTAAAGAAGTTGTTCATAATTATCATTTATATAATTACCACTAAATTTCTACACTAGTATTATGTTAAATATTTCTTCCCTAAGAATTGTACTTTTTTCTCAAATGCTGGGAGTGTGATTTGAGTATTTTCTTTGTAGAAAGGATTGAGCATTAACTTAATGTATGCCTCATACACATCTGTGAAGAAGTTTTTAATTCCATCCTCATTTCTAGCATCATGCACTATTATGAATCTCATCTGAAATAAACAAGTTTTAATTTATTATTGCTCCATCAACTTTGTACAGGCAATTTTTATTAGCTTTAATTTTGTGTCAAAATTGTTTGTGTTTAATTGAATAACTAGTATCGGATTATGTCCATACAATAGTTCTTTACCTGACTTGCAGTAACAAATGCAGACACAAACCACTGATTGAACTTGTCAACTGATTTCAGATAAGTATTTGTCACCTTCCACATGTGCTCATCCACCAGATCCAAGGCCGCATGAGCTATAAACTGGTTCAGATGCCTGTTGTCCTCTTTCTAGAAAATGATGTCACTTGTGCAAAGTACCACCCCTTTTATGCAAATGTTACATATTATATGTGACAATGTAGTTATTTGTTATAGACACCCATGACGTGATAAACAAGAACTGCTACGTGCATTAATAAAACTACCGGTGCTGAAGCTGCAGGACTTCAGCCTGCTTTTATTGAACCAAATATTACCTTAACCTCCTTAGTTACTGGAATGAAATCCATCTCAAAAATTGGGTTGTCTGAATGTCCGACAATCACGAAATAATATGTTCCTGCCATTTTTTACATTCAATGCAAATATAAAGACTGGTAATAATATTTTACTGCAAGTTTCCAGATAAAAACCATAAAAACAAAAATACGTCAATTTGACAAGTGAGTCAGTGTTGCCAACAAGATTTTAAAAAATCCGTCAACTTGGTTGTAAAGATGTCCACTTTTTGTATGGGTGCTGGGCCTCAAAATCTAATCAGGCTCAAACTTTAGGGATATCAAAGGGGGCAACATATGGATCTTAGATCCATTAAAAATATATTTTTAGACCCCTCCACTCATAACCAACTTTTTTGATAACATTCATATTAAATGTAGTTTTCAAGCCAAACAAAATTACATGTATCAAAATCGGAGGTCTTTAAAATTTAACGATTTATTGCAAAAGGCTAGTTTTCAGGAGTTCTATTCAAACATATATGTATAAACTGTCTTGTTTAGATTTTGAGGCCCATTTTCGGACATGGCCTTTCCGTCGATAATCCGTTAGAATTTTTATTCGTCAACAATAGCCCTAAAATGCTATGTAGACGGGCGTAAATATAGCTTTCACATGTGCGTAGCGTGGTTCTTTCCGCCTAAATAACCTGCCTTTCGACAAATAAGTCACGTAAACCACCCCCATGCCCCACCCATATACATTTGAGAAATGTAAAACGCATATTTCGCTGAAGGTAGGTTTTGTCCCGTTAAATATTCCGTCAGCCGTTAGATTCAATTTTTCCCGTTTTCAGGGTATCTAAATCCGTTAGATATGACGGGAAATCCGTCACTATGCACTGAACATTCCATTGCATCGTGACCTTGATCGTGACAATAATTGACACTTGACCTCAGAATAATGACTAATGGCTTTAGTTATTATTCTGAGCACTTGACAGCGCTGAGTGCTGCGCCATCTAAAAATACAGGTAAAATTTGTAGATGTTCGTATAACTTCTATGATTCTAAACGTGTTGCATAATCTTCAATGGTTTAGTGCTTTGATTAATAATACACTAGATGGACTCTGAACGCTTCAAGCGTGGAGAAAAACCTAAAGGTCTACTGTCAACCTTTAGGTCATTTCCCGCGCTTAGTACGGTTCGAGCTGTCATGGCGCTCGCTCACGTTGTTACGCAGATTTGTAGCCTTTGAAAATGTCGGGTTGTGTGATTAAAGTGTGCAAAAACTACAAGGGTCGACGTAAAACCACGCATAATGTCACCTACCACCGGTAAGTTACATTTTTTATAAACACTTCTTGCTAAATAAGCCCATTGAAATATTTAGTTAAAAAAATAATAAAGAGTTCGTAATAGTTAGGGGTTGCTAGTTTATGGAATCAAAATTTCCCAAAAAGATGGTAAAAATGAATCCAAAGTAAATATTTTTTTGACTAAATGGTGAATATTTTCCGCGTTTAAAGCCACAAGTTTTATTATTTTTTTGATCGGAAATAAAAAATTGTCACCTGTACGTATGGTACGTGCTGTCAGTGGCGTAGCGTAGGTTCTTGTCGCCTGGGGTGGACCCGGTAATTTGCACCAAGAACAGGTCGTTTCAACAAATAAGTCACGCGTGCAATGTATAGATAACAAGCTTTTGCTCGCGGGTCCACCTGCGCAAAAAAGTTTTACCGGGATAAAAGTCCCGCTTTATATTTTCCCGGGATAAAAGTAGCCTATGTCTTTTCTCAGCACTAGACTATCTGTGTACCAAATATCATTTAAATCGGATCCGCAGTTTTGGCATAAATACGCGACAGACACAGTTACTTTCGCATTTATCGCATTGCTAAGGATGAATATATTTTTCAGAATACCAAGTGATCCTACAATAAGAAGCCATGGATAAATATTATAAGAAAATGTCGCTGTGAGGAATTTTGGCAACCAGCAAAATATTCTCTGGTTTGCTCTGACCATTTTCATAAAAATGAAATGTATTTTGCAAAAAAACAACGACGCCGAAAATTTAAAAAAAAACAGACAATCGGACTAATAGTGTTATATCAGCAAGGGTACCCGCAGTATTTAAATATATAAACTTATGTGCATTGGTTTTAATTATTTTTAATAATTGCCAATACATTAATAAATTTCAATAGAAATATATATATATATATATATTTCTATTGGTGGGCGTAAAATATATATATATATATATATATATATATATATTTTACGCCCACCCGCACACCCACGTTCCCACTGTGTAAAAATGAGCCTATTTATTTAATCCACGTCCATGCTAAATTGCATACAAATCCGTTCAATAGTTTTGGAAGTAATGGAATTAAGTTCTTATGTAAGTAAACTTAGTAAAATCTTTGTTTTTATTATAAGAATAATTTCAACATTACAATCAGAGAAATTATTGTTTTGTTTCGAGTGAATTATTTTTGGATTTTATGGATATAATTTTCTCCCCGTTTTAATGCGAACCATTGCAATAACTGGTATCATTAGGTTCGCAGGTACGCACACAAGTATAAGCAGAATGACGTAGCGATAGCGTATGATACAGCTGTCACCCACACGAATATAATCGCCGCGGCCCGTTTGTTTTGGTTGCTTTGCAGCGCGTCACTCTATCTAGTGTATTATTAATCAAAGGTTTAGTGCTTAGGAAATTATTTTAAATGCTAAGATTTAAGCTAAATTAAAAATTAAAGTACAATTGCATTTGTATGGATATCCAGAGTCCAAAAAAAAAGCAAAAACGGCGGGAAAAAAGAATTGACTGCCTACTATCTAGGCAAAAAATCCATAAATCTGGAGTGCTTAGGAACTGTTGAACTCAAGGCATAGGTAAAACTTAACGGTACCTGTAGGATATCCATCTGGTCATATAGGAACTCAACAAGATTATTACGACAAATTAAAAAATGAACTGTGAGACAAGAAGCTTCGTATTAATTTAAATGTGTATGTTTAGTCTAACATTAATATAATTTTAATTTTTAGTTTCGTGGTACACATCCATTGATAAACTTATGTATTGGAGAGCTGGTTCGTGGGCAGCATTTCAAACTAAATCAATCAATTTGATGTTGAGAGTTCATTATGATCAGCTGCTAATAACAGTCAATAATAAAGTATTGGAATCTTTAAACATGCAATGTAAAATGAAAGGAATATTTAAAGAAGATATTCTTATACTAATAATATGGAGTAAAGAACAAGAAGTGAGTTAATTTGAAATAATTTGCTTATTTCATGGTCTAACTGTTTTTATGTCACGAAACAACGCGACTACTCAATAGCGTTTATTGTACTTACATTTTAAAACGTGTGCAAAGATAAATGAATTAAGTTTACAAGGGCAGGGGTGTAGTGTAGTTAGCTACATAGGGGCCAACCGGTAAACCATGGCTTCGGGGGCCTTGGTGCAGTGACTGGGGCCCCCGAAACCATGGTTTCTTCTCTTAGGTCACCACTCTGTAAAACTATCAAAATATGTTACCTACCAATTGGTTGTGTTACACACCCAGGGCCGAGCATTATCATTGGGCTTTATTATTATTTGCATCTAGTCCGTTGATTACCTTGCAACATCATAGTACAATACAAGAGTACCTATTATTTCCCTTTATTTAAAATTTTTATTTTTTTTACATTTGTGTATATATATTTATATATGTATGAAAAACATTCATACATACATAAATATAAAAAAGTGATCACCCTCCGATGGCGAGGCTCAAGACCCAAGCCACCGGTGATCAGGGATTCAAAGTGAGGAATCTCTTCACAATGCGTGCTGTGCCCAGAAGTACTGCTTTCTGCATACCTTATTATCTGCATACATTAATATTTAAAATTAAAAGAATGTTAGAAAATTATGACGAAGTGAACGATGCTCTCTCTAAAATTGTGCATTGGTTTAATTTAAACAACTTGTTACTAAATGCTAAAAAAACTAAATGCATTAAATTTACTATGCTCAATGTAAGACAAGTAAAAACCAATATACAAATCAATGAGGAAGAGTTGAAGCCTGATTTTTTTTTTACGCGGAGAAAGTGAATTATTACTACCGCCCAGCGTCCAAGTGGAACTATTGAGCGGTTATGTTGGGTTCACCGTGCCTTACGACCCGACGTTGAGCCGCCCGGAGAGATGGAAAACGTCGGGCGACCGCCGGGCCGAGTCCCTAACCTATGTACACCGCACGGCAAACCAACCAAAACTCCGCGGTGGCCATCTTCGGCGCATTAGGGACGGCTGCGGCCTTCCTCCAACTCACGTCTAAGTTATCGTCCGCAACCGCCCCTGCGCGTACCGCTATTGCGGTCCGTCTCGTGTTGTTGAGGGGGGGGGGCTCAGAAGCCCCCGCGCACCGAAGTTCGCCCTCGGTGTCAACGGCAGCGTGAGGCCTAACCGCCACGCTGCCATCCATCACAGGGGTCCCAAAAGTTGGCTAGACTAATAGGTGGACGGCCCCTTCCGCCCACCCGTGACCCCCGGTGGCCCCTATTAGTCGCCTTTTACGACAGGCAGGGCATACCGTGGTCGAATTCTCCAAACGCCCCCAATCCACAGGGCGGGAGACGTCGGTCAGTCGTCCACCCGACGCCTCCTACGTCTCGTCTGACAGCGGGAGGGATCTCCACTGCGCTGGCGATCCCTCTCGGCACTCTCCTTCCGCGAGAGGACCATCTCGCAGAAGTGGGCCACCGCCTGCCAGGCCTCCCGGCCGCCGACCATGGAAGCGACCACGGCCGGCAACGAGAGGTCTTCTCCGACGACTGCTCTGAGAGCGCTGCGTTCTTCGTCCCAGGCTGGGCAAAACTCCAACGTGCGTTGGGCCGTGTCCAGCGGGCAGTTGTCACAATAGTGACACACGGCTGACTCCTCCTTCAGACCGAAGCAGCCATACCCGGTGAGCACCTGCGTCAGGCGGTACGTTGCCGCTCCGTGGCGCCTGTCCAGTCAATCGGCAAAGACAGGACGCACTGCTTCTACGACCCTGTGCCCCCACGACGGGGCCTCCAGCCTGAGACGCCACTCCTCCACGGCGGCTCGCCGTAGGGAGGCCCTCTTGGCCTCCGCCTCCTTCAGGGCCGGACGTTGCCCGCGACTGAGCGCCTCCTCCCGCCAATGAAATGCATCGGCAAGGGATTTGGCGTCCAGGTCCCAGGGCAGAAATCCGGCCAAGAGTTGAATCCTGATGCGTCAACTACTTTTCTGGACATCACACTAGACGCGAAACTCCAGTGGGGACCGCATATAGCAAAATTGGCAGGTAGACTAAGTTCAGTGGCTTATGCAGTCAGAAAAATAAGGCGTCTGACTGGTGTAGACACGGCAAGAATTGTTTATTTCAGTTACTTTCATAGTATTGTGTCGCATGGTATTTTTCTTTGGGGAAATGCTGCGGATATTAATACAGTATTCGTCTTGCAAAAGAGAGCTATTAGAGCTATCTATTGTCTCGGACCTCGTGTTTCTCTTAGAGAAAAATTCAAAGAGATAAACATTCTTACCGTATCATCGCAATACACATTTGCAAATCTTATGTATGTTCGAAAAAATATTGCAAATTTTTACTGAATATGTGATATTCACAATAAAAATACTAGGATTAAAAAGAAACTTGTAGTACATGTTACTCGTCTCCATGAAATAATCAATTCTTTTGTTGATCAATGCGTACGCTTTTTCAATAAACTTCCTATGCATATTGTTAATCTTCCAATAAATAAATTTAAAACTATTATACTGTCAAAGAACGACCTTGCAAAAAAGGTTACTACATATAGAATAAAGACTAAAGCAAGTCCTTATTCTGAGGTTATTATAGTATAGGAGATTATTTGGAAGATACCTACCTACAAATGCTTGGGATTAGGTTGCTCGCATTCACACATGTTCCATAATTTGAATTTATACCTATTGTTATTTGTAATATATATATTTAAAAAAAGAAACAAGATGACAAAAAATACCCACGCTGAGTTTCTTGGTGCTTCTTCTCAAGTGAGTGGGTTTTTCCGAAGCACTGGTAGAGTCTTATAGATTAAAAAAAATATTAAAAATGATGTGTAAAAGTGCCCCTAGAGGCCTAGTAGCCTAGAGTTTATGCATGGCCACTTAGCTGTGGAGGAAATAATCCCTGAGATTGCATACCTCGCGGTTATGCAAGTCCTTAGCATTAAGTAAGCCTCGGCCCCCGTATCTCCGCGGGATGTACAATCTCATCACTGACGATCGTGGGTGATGCATACGATGTGCAGTCATTAGGGTTCGGATCTTTCGATCCAGGGCGTCCAATTCGATCTGAGTCCATCTGAGTATGCCAAAAGAGTACATGAGTACAGGCATAACACAACCGTTGAACGCATGAATCTTATTACCTAAATTATTCTTAATCTCTTATTGTTACAAGTTATTATTACCTACATCAAAGCTACATGAATAATAAATTAATTTAGAATTTAGAATCATTATTATAAACCATTATTCGCAGATACGAAAAATTAAATTTCAATTGAAGTCCAATGTGGGAGAGTGTCTTCTTAAGCTCGGGGAACATTTTCCAGTCGTCAATCATCATTCTAACCAACCTCCCGCCCAAATGAAGCCAAAATATCGTAACTTAAAAACTGTTTTAAAACATGCTTTAGATAAAAAGGGTAAGAAGAATAAGAACTATAAATACCTTATCGTACCATATAATATTTTACGAAATCAGTAGGACTTACTTGTGGCTATGCGTACATGAAAAGCTTTTCCCACTCAATTTTCAACTCAATATCACTTTGCCCGACCCGGGGATCGAACCTGAGACCTCAGCATTGCAGTGGTACCATAATCCAACTACGCCACCGAGGCAATCCATAAAGTCAAATATTTCCCATTGCACAAATTACTGGAATAAAAATATATATATGTCCAGCCTCCAGGATATGGTCTATCCGTTTCCCAAGTTTCATACAAATTAAATAAATTCACATTTATGATTATCATATTAGTACTCAAGTTAGTAAGAGTAAGATGAGAAGTTTTGACATACCTACATTCGACGATTTTAGTAGATCGTAATATAATTACAGCAGACCCGCGTTAATCCGGCCCCTAGCTAATCCGGCGACCTTTATAATCCGGCAAGCCTACGTCATGCCATTTTCGTCATTGCACAATTATACAGTCCACATAGATACAATCTAACTTCTTTATAAGTACAAAATTTATCGGATTACAAGGTACTCCCTTTTTAAATAGTTCCAGACTACAGGGGGTTGATGGCAGGACCCTGTAGTCCGACAAATTCGATAATCCGACAACGTCTTGCAAAACCTTTGTCGGACTACCGCGGGTCTACTGTATGCGTTTTTATGCAATACTCGGTATTAAGTATTACACATTAAATTTCAGACAGAGATACAATATAGTGCTGTACAGTTGAATAGTGCCCGTAGACCGACAAAGCTAATACTTTGCCTTTAAAAAGAGATAATCAGCTAGCTTCAGCTTTGTAGAGTGTATTCTTTGTTATGTGATGTTTTTCTCACCGACTTTCCGATACAAAGATTCATAAATACAAAGAGTATATTATCAATAATATAATTTTATATTATACAATATTTACTGCCGAGGACTGTTATAACATTATATAATTACTTATCTATTTACTATTTTAATTATAAATGGCAATAAAATTGGATCTAATATAACATCTATGTAATTTTTCAGATGGTGGCCAAATGTTAGATATTCCGGCATCATACAATAATTTTGTAAAACTATGTTTATTAGATCCTGCATTTCCACAAATAGTCATTGAAACTGAAAAAATACTTTCACTTGATAAGCAATAATAATACGTACATGATAATTTATAGCAATAATATTATGTAGTGTTAAGTTATGTAATATTGTTAAAAATGCGATAATATTGGATATTAAAAATGATGACGATATCAATATAATATAAAATATTCATAAAATATTCTGCGTACAAAAATAAGTATAAGTTATCTGTGGACTTATGTCCAGCGTTGTCGATTTGTGAGGAATTCCCCAAATTGCGGGGAATCTCAATTCGATTGGGGATTGGTTGTATGCGGGAAAAATGTGGGTAATTTATTTATACCAAGTGCCGAAAATTCCCTAGTTCAGGTATTGTATATTATATATCACGAGCGGGTCCATAGGTTGCGTATGCGCCTCCCCCCGTCACCGTGATGTTTTTGCGTTGGGTTTTGTTGGGTTTGGAATTGAGGAAATAGGTATTGGCATTTGGCAACCCTTGATGTCGTTTAATGTCTGTCTATATTATATTTCAAATTCGAATTTCAACTTCAACGGCCACAGTTATTTACTGTGTCTGATTGTTGTGTAATTTATAAATAAATGGTATTCTCTCCTTATTTTTCATTTATTTGTTTTTGTTAAGCGTGAAAAGAATCTGTTAATAATGTTATCCTCAAGATATGTTCCGCCACAGACGTCCAGCATGAGAAAGTCGAGGTTGGTTTTTTGTATTGTTTTCTTACAAACTACATTCAATGCATAAACTTTGAATTTACGAGAAATGGAAATAGTAAAAGAATCGTATAACTTCTTTATACGTGTAATGCTAGACTGGAGGGCAAACCATCAATGCTGCCTAAGCCTCGTCGGCCAGGGTCTACCGACCGTCTCTCCACAGAGGCCCGCAGGCCTAGCGCAGCTGGCCATCGGTCGAGCAGCGCGGAGCCCCCTCGAGGAACCTTCGGGCGACTCAGCCGCGAAGCCTCTTCAACTAACCTACCAATCAATGGGGTAAAATATGTCCATTTTATAGAATGGCCTTGCTTTGTGATTGTTTACACAGTAAATTTGCACAAAGAAACACTTCTAATTACCATTCCATTTATAATTAATTGGAATAATATTTCGATCGCATTTAGAAAGTACTTGGTTATCATTGTGCTTTTGTCTCAGCATGACTTGACCAACCATCTGCATTAATTAGGGCTAACTATTTTCAATGTGAGTAAAGGTCATAATCAGCATCAGCTGGTGCTGTTGTGTGTAACATGTAGGTATATTCCAGGCCATTTTTATTATTTCCCTTAAAATTGTAAAGCAATTTATCAATTCCAAAAAAATCCTAACAATTCCAACGTAAACATTGCATGTAATTGGTCTGGCACCAGTAACACTGCACCCAACTAATGTTTGGCACAGAGGTCTCGTTCCCAACAAGCAGAGAGATTCGGCCAGTCTAGCATAACCCCGCTGCGCTCCAGTCAGTACTCCAGAACCACCACTACTCCTGTGGTAAGTCATACAGATGTACGGTTTCCGATAATTTAATTTTAAACTTTTAGCTATAATTTATAAAGTCTGGTTTGAACAAGATTTTATACAAATCGTTGTGTTGAAATAAAACATAGGTCCTACAAATGGACATATGTTTTTATCTTGAATTTTATCATACTTGTATGTATTTTAGAAGGTATTTACTTATTAATCTAGATTTATGGTAAGTTAGTAATGTGGAATAAGATGAAGTAGATATCATCTTTGTGTGAGGAGACTGTGTACTGGACCAAGTATAATGTTGTATTGGTCCTTTATTTTGAAGTTGTAATTCATTATATTGCAGAGAACACCATCTCAAGACCGGTCGAACCGCAGCTGGCAAACCTCACTGGAAAGAGCTTTGGCTTTTGTCACCGTTAAAGATCAGAGGTAGACATTTTTTTTGCAGTTCTATCACTTGCATATCTATCTGTCATTTGTTCTGTAATTTTTTTAACAGCTATGCAGATTTCATACAACAAACTACTGTACATACCTCCCTCCATCACAAACACTAGCTTTTAAATTTCAATACAAATTAAATAACACTCTCTTATAAAGCCAAAATGAAAGATTTTTGTGTTATTAAACCTTCAGGGGTGTAGCTAAATATTTGTATTTTTTTGCACCTGAGCAATTAACCTAGCTCCGCCACTGTAACCCACTACTGGGATAATCAGATGGTTTGGTTTCTTACCAGACCAATATCAAACGTGGCATGGCAGCGTTCGGAGTGTGCTCGCGTACAAGAGGCGCTCGCGTGCCGCGGCGGGGGCGGGGGCGCGGGCGGCATGACGCTCATCCGCCCGCTTACTATCGCGCGCTTCGTCGACATCACCGGAGCCCTACTGGCAGCACTTATTTGGGACGCTAAGCTGAACACAGATAATTATGTTGCTAAGGTACTTGAAACTGTGGAAATAGAAATGTGATGTAGATTTAGTTTTGTAAACATCAAATTATATGCATTTTCATGTTTCAAATTTATAATGCATTTTATAGATGGATAGCGTCACTGTAACTATGTGAATATTTATAAGTGGTAACTGGCTTTTATCAATAACCTGAAACCAACATATTTGTCGGCAGTTACCGCATCTATCCAAACGGCTGCTGTACCCAGGCACTGTGTCCAAATCCTGGTTGAAGACTGTCAACACGCTGCACGCGTTTCCGCAGGCGCTGGCGCTCATCTCGTACTTGCTCGACCTTATCAACCTTGTTGTAAGTTGTAGTTTTGTATGTTTCTATTACCTTAATAACTTACCACCAATTTAAATAAAGAATACAAATAGCTCCTGTGATCCATTGCTAAAATGGAATAATCAGAATAAAGTGCTTTTGACACCGCTACAAATGACTTATTTTGATAGGTTTACTTGGGATGGATTGAAGATTCAGATTATGATCGTTTATTGAAATCGGCCGTAAGTCGCGATGTGTCAGTGTTGCGATATTTCAATATTTATTACTTGTATTGTTGAAGACCACAATATCAGCCTATGAAGGGTTCCATGGGCATAGAGTTTAGGGCCTCTGGGTGAATGCCTAAAAACATTATTTTGACAATTCGCACCAATATGTTTATGTTTAATTATAATATAGAAAATGTGGCTTTGAGATTCAGCATCAAAAAAAATTTGTAGGAGCTGCCAGTATCAGACGAGTGGCTGTATCTAGACAAGGACGAGTTGGCGCGGCTTCGACGAGATTATATTTACAAGTGCTGGATTAGGTATGATAAAGTTCTAATATACATTGCCAATAAAAATCAAAAATCTAATATACAAAGTAATATTTTAAGAATATTCTGTCTATCTGTGTAAAGGACATAAAACATTGTGTTCAGTAATTGTGCATGTGCCTTAGTGAAGAAATGTTGTCCCATGTTGATATACACACTTTTTTTTTATCTGACGGATATCAAAAACGAGTATTGCTAGCAATCATTGCGTACGGTTTTTGAAAGCAATAATTTATCTGTCTAAATGACGCTTTAAAATGTTTAAGTATATTGACACCGATGTTATATTAAGGTTCCAAGACCCTGAGAATCAGTTTGAGGACCTTGATGAAGAGTATCTGAACAACTTGAAGATATTACTTGGCAATGATGAACAGAAGATTATGGACTTGCAAAAGCTTATACAAAGTAAGTAATGTTAAAGTTATGATCAATTTGATATTTTTCATTTTTAGTTTAAATTTTTTAATAAAAAAAATTTAGCAAAACAAGTTGAAATTTATTCATAACGCAAATATTGGTCACTGCTTTCATAAAGGAATAGATCAGAATGGTAACCGCTGTATAGCTGGCTATATTTTTCAATATAACTTGATAATTTATCATTAAAAGTCAGTGTAAAGTCAGCAGCATAAATATTGTGTACAAAATCAAAATTTCAAATCGCCTGTATACGAGCTAAGTTAAACTGAAAAAAAATCTTTGTATGAAGTAAAGCAAATCTCTTTTATTTTATTTTAGTGAAGAGAAAAAAATAGCAGAGTTTTACCTACCAATAAAACTCATATTATGTCCGGAGCTTTATTCAGGGCCTTTAAACAACATTTGAGATGACGTACTTCCGTTTTGTGCCGGATATCCGTTGTGAATTTCAAAATTCGATGAGTGAATCAGAGTGGGGGACTTCCGGTTGTCGAGTTTACCGGGTGACGCTCGGGAGCCATTTTCTTCATTGTGTCTCAAACATCTTAAAAATGCTTAAAAAGAAATATATTAATACCAGGCAGAACTTAATGTAAGGCCCTGAATAAAGCTCCGGACATAATATGAGTTTTATTGGTAGGTAAAACTCTGCTATTATGTCCTTCCGCTGTTATTCAGGGCCTTTAAACAACATTTGAGACATTGTTTGTTTTCGCCTGGTAAACGAGACGCCAATGTGATAGATAATATTAAGACTGAAGCCATTAATATAAAATAATTACAATAATATTAAGATGCTATATAGAACTATATTAATTATTACTACATAGAACAGAGAATAAATTATTTACAGATCGATAATTGAAAAATATTACACATAATTATTAATTATTACTGTAATGGCTCAAACTGAGGCACTCAAATACTAATTGCGCTTTCTATGCCTAAAACAGATCATAACGAAATCTCGATTACAACTCGGAAAGCTGCTTTGTTTGGCTGTTCGAGGTCAGATTAATTAATTATCTAAAGTAGTTTAAGATTTACTAATCATACTAACTGCTAAGTAATTTTCTTAGATTTATTAGCCTATAGGATCAACTGTATGAATTTTTAGGCTTGAAAACAATTTCCAACCCGATTAAAAACTAATAAAAGACACATTATGAATCGGCTATGAAGCCGAAGACTTTATAGAAGAATACAAGTTTCTTTACTACTTTCTGTGTAGAAATCTTTCAAATCATATTATGTAAAAGTCATATCATGTACTATGCAGCCTGATAAAAATCAGTTGAGCACTTCTATAAATTTTGTTAATGTGAATGTAACGTAAATACATTGTTACTAAATTTGTGCAACTAGCGTATGTGCGCCAAGTTTCACGTGGTCAGTACTATAAAGCCTTTTAAATAACGGATTTATGATAACTAATATTTCTGTCAATAACTTTCAAGTAGAAGTTATTGTTTAGCGAAAAAATTATCTGAACCTGAACGGTTTGTTGCATGCCAATATGCAAAACCTATCTTAAAATACATATGAACTCGCCGATCACAAGAATTATAGTATTGAGGGTAGATTTTCGCTACCCTGATCATTATGTCTGGTTGCTCATACCTTGAATACAGCTTGCGACCGCCCCAATTTCTAGATTTAAATCTCTCACCTTAAGTTGTGCAAAAATGTTTTTATACATTTGTCAAACTACTTGGACTGGGAATGGTGAAAGGCGGTCCTACTGCAAGGGCGGATTTTCGAGCTAAGCCATTTGGGTGCTACGCATTTCGATAGCCACATACACGCCTTTTGCTCGACCGGTATCCACGAGCACTTAAATCATCCGATTTGGAGATGAATAAATAACTAAAATTGTAAAATTTAACTAGCAATTGTCAACACTTACATAGGTTACTTGCCTATGACATGTGTCCGGGTTAAACATATCTATCTACCTCCGGAACACCCCATTTGAGAAATACTAGAATGTGATTTGCGATCATACGCGAATGTGCCAGAACTAATAGTATCTGTAAGATACAACGTAAAAAATTTGAAAGTTCTGGAGACGAGTTCCTCCTTCCTTCCTTAGATACGCCATAACAGAGTAGTTACCGTACTGCAATAGCACTGATGAATGTAGGTTAGCATGTCGTTTTGAACTATAATGACCCTCTTTGGTTACCCAATCGCCCCACATTTAAAACACATTTAACTCTTCTTCGCAACCGCTATCGGCGCAGTTTGCTCTAAGTGTGACTGATACAGTACAATATAAAAAAAAACTTTATTGTAAGCATTTTAAAATAGGAAAACAATTAAAAATTTTATACAAATTTGGGGTGAAGTTGAGAATAATTTGTGCAGTTCACCACCCCCCACCTGAGTTGCCAAATTACTAGAGTCGAGACAACAGATATAAACGACAATTAATAATACGACCTAGTGAGTCCTACAGTGTACAAGACAACAAGCAGAGCGAAATCTAAAGTCCCGCGTGGAATGTGAATTTCTTGAGATACCGCTTAATACTTCAGCTATTTTGCTTTAATAATTTGTATGCTCTACACTTTATTTGCTGGCAAATAGATACGTATCCAGATCTAGGGTGAGACACTGTATGCATCTGTCTGGAAAACCAGCATAGATTTTACAATAATTTCATTTATTCATCAAACTTAGTAAAGTTTGCGCTTGCAAGATTGATTTATAGCCTGCTCTTTGTGGATTAGCTTTGAGCCGTCTCTGAAAGCCATTATTCGGTCAGAAAACCGTATTAAGTATACGAATAATTTGTTCTCTTAGCATCTTGGCAGTCAAATTAGAAAGGAAGCAAACACTTTGGTTGCTCTTGCTCAGCCCAAAATTCAAACAGGTGGCATGTAAAGAGTTGATCTCAGTAAATCAACCGCATGAAGCATTGACGAGATTGTGCTACGTATACGTTGTAGTAAGTCTGTGCTACTTCAATTTTATCCTTGTTTAACACACTATTTGTAGCACCACCAACAAACTAAAAGAAATCTATTTGTTAGTATTTATGGAACGCAGCCGAAATATAATGTCCATTTTTGCCATGGGGAGCACTGACCTCCCCTCCCCCTTCTTGTCTGTGATGTATAACTGTTAGCGTGTAATTTTGCAATATACTTTTCGTTTATGTAGAGAGTTATTTCTTTATATATAATTGCACCACGCATAATTCCTTCAAATATATGGTCAAAGAAACTTCATTCTCAAAATAAATTACATTTCTCTGCATGAGATATAAACTTTAAGAAATAATTATGCTAGTAGCGTACAAAATAATTTACCATTTAATGCTGTGGGCAAAACGGTTCACTACTATACCAATATCTTCGGTAACAATATAAAAATACTTAACTCCTCAAGCCCCACGACGGACACCGGTATCCATATATATAGGGTTTTCCCATATATAATAAGCGGGGCTTGAAGGGTTAAATACACACAAGTCAACTCACAAATTTAAGTATTGCTGCCAGGGCCGCATTCAAATCTTCGATTTTTGAATAAATATTTTTAGTTTGGATTTGAAAATAAAGTTTTATTTGTCAATACTTTCACTACTCGAACGCATTGTAATAGCTTGTAAGCCCTGCTAAAATATTTTAATTCCAAATCAAGAAAGCCATCTAATTGATTGAGTGCAAAAAGTCGGGAAAAAAGACAGGGTGCATGACATATAGTTACCCTTAATCGTTTTTCAAAGTCAATACGTATGGACCATAGACACGGCATGGGCCCACAATTTATTTCAATCTAATAAATAATAATTTCAGCATTTGATTCAATTGAGTAGTGGAATCAGTTAAATGATGAACTTTGGTTAGTCGAGGCAAAACTAACTGCAGTTTCGTTCCGAAAGGGATGTTGTCAACCTGTAAATATTTTCAGTAAAGGGCTGAGTGCGCCTTTTCAAGTAATATTCGAAAATTTTATCAATCTGCTCCTCTGAAAAATCTCGAAAAGGAAACCTTTTCTGTACCCGATGTACCAAGTTGGCGGGTGTTTTCAGATAAAAATATTGTAAGATAGTATAATATATTTGTAAATTGTTTTACACACTATCTCTCTAGACTGAGGTTAAATGCAATTACTGCTCGTTATAACTTGCCCAGGCCATATGCAATGCAATGCAATCAGCCCTATATAGTACACCGCCCACCGCCGAGCACGGGTCCCCTCCACTACCGAGAGAGGTTAAGCCCTCAACGATGCCTTCGCTCACCGTTAAAGCGAACGATAATTGATAAACAATACACACGTATCTTCGAAATGTCAGAGGTGTGTTTAATCATAATTAGGATGATTAATATGACTATAATATCTTTGATATTGATATTAACAATTTAATATATAGCAAACGGTGCTGTAGGGCGACCGGTTTAACTAAAAATGCATAATATAATAACAAATACCTTTAATATCTTTGATTAATTATTATATAGCAAACGGTGCTGTGGGGCGACCGGTTTGACTATAAAATTTTATATCCTTGATTAATTGTTATATAGCAAACGGTGCCATGGGACGACCAGTTTGAGTATAAAATGTATAAGATAATAAAAATTAAAAGTAAATCCTCAAACTTCAAATAATATTTGAAATCTCATAGTAACAGTTTAAATGCTCTGGCGAGGCATTTAACGTTATAACTTATATGCTCCTTAAATACAATCATATGAAGGGCCGGCTCGGCGGGTTATTCATATTTCCAGAACAAACTTTTGCCCAATTTTCCAAAAATAAAATATTGTAATCTGTTTAATAATTATAAATGCTCTTGCGAGGCATTTTAGGTTGTAGGCTCTTTAATGTGGGCACCGAAAATAAAACCAAACGAAAGGGCCGACGCGGCGTGACCGTTATAATTTAGATCACAGTTATTTTCAGCATAACACTTGGAACACTATAGCAGTAGATGGCACTATCCAATAAAAAATTTCACTGACCTGATAAGGAAGATATATCAAACCTTTACTCTCCTTACGGGTAATTTCTGAAGAATCACCATTCGAAGCGTATTTACGCTTTCGAGTTGGTGGTGTGATAATACCGCCAACAGCAAAAACCGCAGGCGCTTGACGAAGAAGACGAATCACAATTTTTCAAAATTATATACAAATCACCTTACTTATTTATAAAATACTACATAATACTCATTTCACTCATTTTATACGAAATAATCTTCTGAAAAATATAACCATCTATTTATCTACTTATTAAATAAGCTTGAAATAGGTATTTTTAACGGAATATTTCACTAAATTATTATTATACGAACGTTAGCAGCGTTAGTTATCGGCACAAAATTCAAGACGCCAATGAAGAAAATGGCTCCCGAGCGTCACCCGGTAAACTCGACAACCGGAAGTCCCCCACTCTGATTCACTCATCGAATTTTGAAATTCACAACGGATATCCGGCACAAAACGGAAGTACGTCATCTCAAATGTTGTTTAAAGGCCCTGAATAACAGCGGAAGGACATAATATATTATTAAGAACACAAAAGTATGTAGAAAATTTAAAATTTTGAATTTGTTCAGCTACTTATGCTGGTGACTGTACAGTGTGCACCAAGTAAAGACTCTGAGTACTACAGTGTAATTTAAATTGATCAAAGAGAAATATTTTAAACAGGCTGGCAATTGTATTGACTGACGAGGGTAATTATCTCTCGTCATTCGATACTCTATTTAGAATGTAGATCCTATTGACATATCACCAGATGCAGTGTTATCACTAACATGACCATATAAAAAAATAAACTGACAATCAACATGATGTCAGCTTGTCTTAATTGACTATGGCTGACGTAACAGTAGTTAGTGTTTTTACTAGTGTTGAAAAAGAACCTATCTACGACTGTCTCACTCAATCGCGTCGCGTAGCCAAACGCCAGTGCGAGACAACACATGATGGCCTCACTAGTGAATAGTTAATTGTTGAACAGTTCATGTGATAAATGAATGCCTTTTCCAGAGTACGAAGCGTGTATGGAAGACGAGGTGGAGGTGGCGGCGCGTGCGCACGAGGCCCGGCTGGTGCGGCGCCGCGACGACCTGCTGCAGGGGCTCCGCGCTCTCAAGGCCGCCAGGACGCGCGACCACGCGCAACATGACGCGCTGCAGGCACAGGCGAGGCAGCACAACGAAGAATTGCAGCAGCTCGATGTGGACATTGAGCGGGCTAGGTATTACACTATGGTTTATAACTGTCATCTACTGGTACATCGTGGTTGCAGTTAAAACTACAGTAGAATTGTAATCGTTCGGATCAGATAAAACCCCCAGTATTCTGTATAAACTAAAATTCGGATAATGGATTTGAAAGGCAATTTAAACAATATTCTTTTTGTAAGCAAGTTCTATTGTGTAAAATATAGAAATTACGTGTTTGGAGTTAGGAATAAATTTTTCATAACATGTCTTTCTGCAGTCGAAAACATTTTGAATTTTCAATTAGAGCTGTCAGATATGAGTTTGAATAATTAGATGTCTGGATAACTGTAATGCAAGTAAAATGCCAGTCAAAGAGAAACTTTTTGGTCACCAAATATTGTACAAAAAGGGAACCTCAAATAAACTCCTCATTGAAGTAATACTTATCGATGTTAAGTACATACCAATCCACTGACATAATTTTTTCGCATGTTTGTTGTGTGCAGTGCGGAGTGCCAGCAGCTGAAGCGTGAGCTGGAGACGCAGGAGATGTCGATGTCGGAGCGCACGCGCCTGCTCGACGAGGTCGACTACGCCAGCAGAGTTAGAGACTCCAAACGGGCGCTCGCTGAACAGATCGCTAAGGTACAACTTGCTCTACAAATAAATTATTTAGATCGTATCGGGAACTGATGATGCAGAGTCTATATGTGGGTGGTAAATATTTCTAATTCTACATCTGTTTAGCAAGATTTTCACTTTTTATTTGTATATTTCACATGACACATTATTTATCTTTCACAATTTAAATAACGTGGTAAATTAATAATATTGAAATGGTATGTACTTATAGTACATAATCCTCAGTCTGTTTTACTTGATGAGAAAATATTTTTTTTGCTAAGCTTTGCTTATTTTCTATAAACATAAAATAATGTTTTTTCAGATGGTTCTAAGCAAGGAGACAGAACTGGCGCAGTGGCAGAAGAAGGCCCTGGATGCTTGCGTAGAGTACAAACAGGGGCTGATACATCTCTCTGCACAGTTCCCCGACTTGGAGTCGCTTGCTATTGATGAAAAGTATGTATTGCCGCGGGCAAAAGCTTGTTTGTACAGTCAGCAGCATAAATATCTGTGCAAAATCATAATTTCAAATCGCCTATATACGCGTTAACTTAAACTGAAACAATTTTTTTCTTCGTTTGAAGTAAATCCATTTTATTGTATTTTTGTGAAGAGAAAAAAAAAATATTAGAACACAAAAGTATGTAGGCAATTTGAAATTTTAAATTTGTTCAGCTACTTATGCTCGTGACTGTACATATCGCACCTTTAGAACGAAAACGACACAATTAAAAAAATAGAAAATTGAGTTGTCATTTTTAAATAACTAAAAACTAGTCCCTTATTTATAAAAATATAATAAAAAAGTGACCAATATAACAGTTTTGTCCTTTTCCTGCTCGAATATGACTGTGTTTGAACTAATGTTGTATTGAATACTTTGTTTTAAGTAATTTTATGACGATTACTCAAATTGCTATCTTTTTGAATTGTGTCGTTTTCACCCTAAAGGTGCGAATTATAATACACCATTGTTCATGTGTGTTGTTGTAGTGAGCTGATGGAGCCGCTGTGCGTGTCTCGTGTGGCGGCGGGTGTGGAGGCGCTGCGGGCGCGGGCGGGGGCGCTGGGCGAGGCGCGCGCCGGACACGCCCGGACCAAGGCCGCGCTGCACCGGAAACGGAACGCGCTGCTGGTCAGTGGGGATTTTTTTTTTTTTTGCGCGGAGAAAGTGACTTATTACTGCCGCCCAGCCTTCAAGGGCGACTGAGCGGTGATGTTGGGTTCACCGTGCCTTACGACCCGACGTTGAGCCGCCGGGCCGAGTCCCTAACCTATGTACACCGCACGGCATACCAACTAAAGCTCCGCGGTGGCCTTCTTCGGCGCATTAGGGACGGGTGCGGGTGGGGCTACGATGTAAAAAAAAACACGACGCGTCTCCGCTTCGTTTTGTGATTGGTTGTCAGACTGACGTATCGGTCTCTCGATCAATCACAAACATCAAAATACCGATACGTCAGTCACTCAACCAATCACAATAAAACGAAACGGAGATGCATCGTGTTTTTTTTTTCAAATCTAGTCCCACAGTACTCATCGCTCACACATGCTTCTCATGCTAAACGAACACACACTACGCCTTTATCATCGAGGGGAGTGGGAGACCACTTTTGTATACCGTTCTAGGTGTTAAGACGAGCCTATTGAAGCTGATACTGAACAGAAAAACTTAATATAATAAAAAATTTGGGTGAGGTAAAGACCTCACTCGGGAACTCAGAACGGTATCGTACGATGCACGCAATACAAATGCTCCACCGAAGCAGTCGGTTTTTCTTTTTCTTTTTTTTTTTATTGCCTCGAAGGCAGACGTGCTAACAGCTCACCTGGTGGTAATTGGTTACCGTCGCCCATGGACGTCAGCAATGCCAAGGGCACAGCTAAGCCGCTGCCTACCGTAAAAAAACTTCTACTGCACTTACGAATATTTAAAATAATAATAACCACATAAAATCACATATTGAAATTCTAACTTCCAATTCTATTCTTAGGAGGAAACCTGCACGAAAATATGCGAACTCAAAACATCAGTGAACCGCGAGCAACAGTCACTCGACTCTGAACTGGCCAAGGAGTCGTCAGAGGCGTTATCGTGGTCAACAGAACTTCAGCAGCTGACGGTCAGGTTGGACGAATTGAGGGTCCAGCAGGACGAATATGTTAAGGTCCAGAGAGAATTGGAATTCTGGGAGAAACAAAACACTGAGTGAGCATATGTTTCATTTATCTTTTGTTTTGTGACCATAATCGTTTTAAAATTCCCGAAGATCCTGGCTGCATTTAACAGGTCCATTTGGAAATGTTTGGTGATACTAATGAATTTACATTTTATAGACTGCAAGACAAAATGTTTGTGGTTGACTAAATTGCTAATGCTAACTGGAACATTGCGGCAGGATCCATGTTAAGCTTAAAGTTTTACCCCCTATCTGCTATAAAAATAATTACCGTCAACATAATTTGAAATTCTTAAACCGTATTTCAGATGGCTAGAGAAGTTAACGCAGCTACAAAATTACATAGAGAGCAAACGTGAAGAGGCACAGCGATTGCTACGTAATGCGCGGGAGAAGAGAGTGGCGCTCGTGCGAGACAAGCTGAGGGAGTGGAACGAGCTGCTACAGAACTGAACCACGATCGGGGTGTACAGTTCGCACCTTTAGGATGAAAACGACACAACTCAAAAAGACAGAAAATTGAGTTATCGTCATAAAATTACTTGAAACGAAGTTCTCAATACAATAATAGTTCAAACACAGCCATACTCGAACAGAAAAAGGACAAAACTGTTATATTGGTCCCTTTTTTATTATATTTTTATAAATAAGGGACTAGTTTTTAGTCATTTAAAAATGACAACTCAATTTTCTATTTTTTGAATTGTGTCGTTTTCGTTCTAAAGGTGCGAGTTGTTAAAAAGGGGTTACAAATGTAATATAACACAGAGAAAAACAATTTAGTTTCCCATAAATGGTCATCATGGATGACTTATAAAATTGCCAACTATTTGTTTAATCTATTAATAGAGGTTTTACACTAACAGGATTATCGTTTAGATTTTATGTAGTGCAAAAATTGTTATTTGAATTTTGAATTAAATTTTGAACCCACTTACAGTAACATCCTGTATAAGCTTTAACATTTATAAAGCCTGTAAAATAAAATACTAAACCTGAGCTGGCAAGTGTCTGAATTTGAAACTGAAAATGACCAAAGAGTTCTGATAGAAGCGCCTGCCATTGCCAATTTTATTATTAAAATAAAATAACAACATTGAAAACAGTCATTTTATTTCCACAATCATCTCTTATTGTCAATAACCATGTCTACATTATTCTCAATTTGTTCACAAAAATCTTTGAACGATTTCTGTGACCACACATGTTCGGGAGATCTCTTGGGCTTCGGAGCAGCAGTCTTGGGCGGAGGTATTGCAGGTTTGAACGCCATTTGTGAACCGTCGTATGTATCGTACACTTGCATCGGCGTTCTGCAATGGGAATAAGTACATTTAGAATTAACAATTATTATAGGTATTTGTGCTCTTTCTTTATACTACTGAACATTAAGGTATGTTTGCACTTGGCTCTTGTATCTCTATCTCTGTATCACTTCGGGTATATTGGTGGAGATCGTTTATGGCATCAAGTCCGCCTATGCACCATAGATGACGTTGTAAATAAATAAAGATTGTTGGTATGGCTAACATGTGGTACAACTGAACTGGACAAATTTGCAATAGCAAGCTGTTAGAAATCGAATATAAGCGTTTTTATTCGGACTTTTACATTATTGTTCCAGAATTTGTTGTTTGCTTGCTTTTTGCAAGTCCGTTTGCCAATTGGCAAAGGCCTCCTCCAATCTTTTCCATTCTCGTCTATCCCTTACTACTCTGCCCCAGGTTGTTCCTGCCACCTGACACTGCCATCATCGTCCCATCTTTTCTGTGGTTTTCCTCTCTTTCTATGTCCATCTCTTGGGTACCACTGGGTAACTATTTTGCTCCATTGGTCCTGACCTCACATCATGTGACCTGACCATCTCCATATTAACGTTCGTATCTTCACAGTTATGTCGTGCACTTGGTTCCTGAGCCTAGTGGTCTTGTTTTTTATTCTGTCCTTTATGTTTTTTCCTGACATGCTCCTCTCCATCGCATGTTGGCATATAACAAGTTTGTTTGTATACATGACTCAAATTGATCACTTGCAAACTGGTCGTGTGCTACTCTCTCTCTCCCCCACTCTTCTCGCATTACCACAGAACATAACTATTAAATGGGAGATGCGATAAGGACAGCTAATACTAATCTATCCGCAAAATACTCATAATAATCTCACTCACAACTTGTTAAGTTCCTGCGGCAACGTCCTGTGCAGGATGGCCCTGGCGGTGTCTCTGACAGTGGGGTGGTAGTGACGCGCCAGGGCTCCGAGCTCGTGCAGCCCCGCCGCCGACGCGCCGCAGTGCTCGGGGGAGGGAGACAGAGGGTCGTACCGCCCCGACCCGCCCTCCGTATCTGGCTCTAGCAGGCTTGATACTGCTTTACTTTGCTGGAAATTATTCAAATTAATACATTTGCATACATACATATACACTCACACCTTTTATCCCCGAAGGGGTAGACAGAGGCGCAAATACTGCACCCACTTTTCGCCATCATTCCGTCCTATGATGTGATAGGGTGCGAGCCTATTGCCATATCGAGCACAAATTCAAGACTCCGAGCTGATACTGAATAGAAAAACTCTATCACTTTGCCCGACCCGGGAATCGAACCCCGAGACCTCAGCATTGCAGTCGTACCATAATACAACTACACCACCGAGGCAGTCACATCAATTAATACATTTATCGAAAATAATACATGTCATCCAAAATCTAACGGCCAAGATTTTTTTAAACTCACGCAATAAAAAATAAGTTATGAGGTTTTGAAATTTAGTGGAAGGGGTAGTTAGCTGTCCAATAATAGTAATGGTAAACCGTGAAGTTACTACCGGCCATAACAATACGCGCGTGAGAAAGAGTAAGCGTGATATCTCCACCACGACCTAACTTGCTCACAACAATATTCTAATCTGTCAAGCCCCGCGACGGTTACCGGTGTCCGAGTATATAGGTTTTCCGCATACATCTATATAATTATATAAGCGGGGCTTGAAATATTGATCTAACTACTTTATTTTTAAACTTGTAGTTACTGATTTAACAAATGAATTTCTTTTCCGTATTATTTTTTGTTAGATGTAAAATACTCTACGTATTAGGTCGGGATGTTTGTCTGCGTATAGTAGACTAGACTTCAGCACGCGGCTCCACCCGCGTGAAAAAGTTTTTCCGGTATAAAAACTAGCCTATAGCACTCTATATAAGCATATTTATAAAGATAAAGAATTCTGAGAAGCAGAAATGAAGAAAAAAATAGTGAACTTCGATTAAAAATGCTTATTATCCTACCTACATAATAGGACATTTCGAGTTTTTATATGCTTCAAGCCCTGCGTACCCCGTGCAATATTGTAATGTACCTTCCTATTATTGAAAGAATTTTCGAAATCGGTCTTGTAGTTTTTGAGTTTATCTATTACAAATAAACAAATAAATCTTCCTTTTTTATAATTTATTTTTATGGCATCGAATTTTTTTTATTGTATTTAATGATGAAACGAGCTTGCCGTTCGCTTGATGGTAAGCGATACGAACATTCATGAACAGTAACAATACCATTTAGCACCTTGACTTACAAAGTACTGTGTGGCATTCCAGTGCGCTCGTCATCCTGACACATTAGATGTTAAGTTTCATTTTGTCCAGTAGCTACACTGGCTACAATGCCCTTCAAACCGAAACACTACAGTGCATGCACACTGCTGCTTGGCCGTAGAAATAGACATTGCGGTGGTACCCACCCAGACGGACTATCACATATTATGAGAGACCTACCACCAGTAAAATGAGCATAGATTATTAGTTCAGGCCCGCTTGGTCCATTATAAAATTCTTGGTCCATTGCGACCATGACAGCTCCTGTCATAAAAGCGAAAATCGTTGTTTCTGTCTACGCAATAAGGTTTTAGTAAAAAAAAAAAACAAATGTCAGCTGTCAAACTCGCGGTACCCGATAGGTTATACATTAGTATAGAGGTGTAGGTGTACCTGTGCGAGGTGGTGCAGGAGTACGAGACATGCGAGCGCGGCGTGGTGTGCGAGCTGCGCGGCGAGCGTGGCGGCGCGCTTGGCGAGTGAGGCGCACACCGCCGCCGACACGCGCCGCGCCCGACCGCTGATCTGCCACGCCGACTCCACTATTATTTTAGCCTGCTCTTGCGTTTTACCTGGGAAATTATATTAAGGTTGGCTTGTACAGTCACCAGCATAAGTAGTTGAACAAATTTCAAATGGCCTTCATACGTTTACTAATCTTTTTTTCGAAGTTATACTTCTATAAGCGCGTTAGGAAAAATTGATGGGACTGAAATTTTACGATGCGCTGCGATGTGTGACACAAAATTTTCTCACGGGAGAAGTTGCCCGCTAAACCGCTATTAAGAGCATCATAATATCATAAAGGGCAGATTTAATGTTAGAATTCAAAAAGTAACCGCCATTTTTAATTTCTTTGTTTTAAGGCAAACCGACCTCAAAATCGATATCTGGGCATGGCTTTAGGTACAAAGGGCAGATTTTATGTTAGATTTCCAAAAAAGTGGCCGCCATTTTGAATTTCTTTTTTTGAAGGTCAATCGACCTCAAAATCGATATCTGAGCATGGCTTTAGGCTCAAAGGGCAGATCCAATGTTAGAAATGAAAAAAAGTGTCCGCCATTACGAATTTATTTGTTTTAAGGCCAATCGACCTCAAAATCGATATCTGAGTATGGCTTTAGGTACAAAGGGCAGATCCAATGTTAAAAATGAAAAAAGTGGCCGCCATTACAAATTTATTTGTTTTAAGGCCAATCGACCTCAAAATCGATATCTGAGCATGGCTTTAGGCACAAAAGGCAGATCCAATGTTAGATTTCAAAAAAGTGGCCGCCATTTTGAATTTCTTTGTTTGAAGGCCAATCGACCTCAAAATCGATATCTGAGTATGGCTTTAGGTACAAAAGGCAGATCTAATGTTAGAAATGAAAAAGTGGCCTCCATTTTGAATTTCTTTGTTTTAAGGACAATTGACTTCAAAATCGATATTTGGGCATGCCATTGATAGTAAAAGACAACAAGGTCGCTATTTTGAACTTCTAGAAGTAGAAGTAGAAGAAGAAGTATAACTTCTCACGCGCGTACATACGTACATGCACCGATTTTTTTCTCTTCACCAAAATTAAATAAAAGGGATTTGCTTTACTTCATACAAAGATTTTTTTTTTCATTTTAACTTAACGGGTACATAGGCGATTTGAAATGTTGATTTTGTACAGATATTTATGCTGCTGACTGTACAACCACCTACTTAGCATGTTTAACGCTAAACACATTTAAAAACTCGTGCTGTCACTGTCATCCAATAGAAAAATTGACAAAGACAGCACTATGATTAAATACGTTTAGCGTTAATCATATTTAGTGAGTCGTTGTGCAAGCGAGCCTTAGTGTCAGAAAAAGAAGATGACAGAGTTAATTGATGATATAAAAATACTAAAGAAAAAAATACAGCTAATAACACAAATACTACAAGAATACATTACATAACTCACTAAAAATATCTGTCTCATTAAAAATCTTACATGTTTTTTAAACAATTTTGCCATTTATTTTTTAAATGCACTTACGATTAAGCGTACTGTCATTTATTAAACTGATAAACATCCACAATTTTCCATAAAATCTATCTAACCCACCTGCATGCGCATCCAGCATATGCTGGTACAAGTAGTGGTGGAAGGAGGCGGGGTCGACGGCGAGCGCATCTCCACAGCCCGCCAGTACCGTCCGCACGCACAGCAACCGCTCCGCCCCGCCCACCTCAGAGTCGGACAGCAGGTGGCCCAATATAGCCACCAGATCCGAATAGTACTCCAGGTTTATTACGTGCGTGAATCTGGGGGAAAAGTCGGAGGTACTTGATAAAGGTCGCAGGAACACGCTGGATGCAGGCCGCTTTTGACAGGTCCGTCTGGAAATCTTGGGGGCAGGCCTACGTTCTGCAGTGAACATCATGTGGCTAATGATGATGATAAAGTCGGAGTTACAAATATAGATGCAGGAGTAATGAGAAAACCCGTCTTTCATCCGGAGTCACTTATAGAAATATGCAAGAAATTTGTTGAAAATTTAAGATGAAAGTTAATTTAAAGGACCATGTCTCAATATCGTATTAGGACATGCAGGATTGGTGCACTGGAAATTCTGATTTAAATAAAGCTGTTGAGCATAAAGCGGAGGGTCGATTAGCAAGAAAACTCGCCGAAGTTATATTCCGCAAGCATTTTTACCGTGAAACGTCACGTCATTGTTATTTCTACAAAGAAGCATAGAAATATTGCGGCGAGTCGCTTGTGTATAGATTTATACACAAACGACTCGCCGCATATTTTTTATCTATACTATAGAATTATGGAACTTTGCCGCTAGTGTAAAGGCACTTGGATTCTGGAAGTTCTTGAGCAATATATTGCTGAGAAAACATGCTAGGCAAAACCTTTTATTACTAAGAAATAGGTATTCATATTGATTGATAAATACATAATATCTACATCCACTTACTTGGCTAATCCATTAAGAGCAGCAGCAAGCAGTTTGGATCTGGGTGAGTTCTTCAACAGCCTGAAGTATATGTGGAACACAGTCTTGGTCACCTCCGTCAGTTGTTTCTTCCGCGCCATCTCACTCTCTTGCGCTTCCGTTTCCATTAACTCTCTCTCTACTTCTTTTATTTTTTTCGCTCGCTGTAATTAAGGATGAAATACATAGCATCACGCTTTTTCACCTTTTCAGGAGTAGGCACAGGTGTCACAATATCAAAATGTCACTAGATAGATTTATTTATGTTATTTTCGAATTTTTATAATACTATACATAGCTATAAATGTAAATACGTACCTTTTTCTCTTTCTTGGACAAGTTAACGATCCTCTTTTTGTGTTTCTCTTCTTGTTTCTTCTTTAATTTGATATCGGCTTCCTCGTCCATGTCGATATCTCGTATCTTCAGTGATAACAGACAGTCTAACGCCGAGGGATGCAGGCGGTCGCCTCGCTTTTTCACTAATTGGTTTATTAGACGTACTATCTGTAGCAAGAAAATATTTTTCGTAATAAAACTAGCGATCTACCCCAGCCCCGCACGGGTAGCAGAGCATACAATATGTATGATATTTTTCTCTGTCACACAAAACAATTATACATAAACTTTTCTCTTAAATCATTCTGTCCATTGATGAAAACCGTAAAAAATCCTTTCGGTAGTTTTTCAGTTCGTAAGTGAAGCAGGCTACAGATAGAATGTCATGAATGGCACAATTATGCCCGCTTATTTGACTTGTGCCATTTACTATATAATAAACTTACAGGCCGCTTTTGACATTTCAACATAGCCGCTCAGCCGTTCCCCTTGAACGCAGGGCGGTATTTATAAGTCATTTTCTCCGCGTAAAAAAAAAAAAAAGCTTATACCTATGTTGAACATTGGACATCATGTGACGATGAAACTTACAGATAAAGTGATGTCGCCTTTCCTATCATCCGCGAACACAGCCACGCAGGCCTCGGTGACGATGTATGTTGCGCGTTCGTGCCTGCAGTCGAGGTACGGCACGACGCTCTGCGCGATGTTCGTGGCGTAGTTGAACTGAGGCCGCGCGACCAGCAGCCCGCACATGCATTGCAGCGATATTAATTCCAGAGATATCGTGGCATCGTCTGGTTTCCTGGAAAATTATAAAATTTAGTAGTTAGTATACAAGACTAGCTGTTTTATATATATTTTTACTTATATCTTCTTTTTAGTTATTGAATGTTAACCCGTCAAACTCCGCTTATGTATAATATAGACGTATGGGGAAACCCTATATACTCGGACGCTGGCGTCCGTAGCGGGGCTTGACAAGTCAAAGCATGTATCCAACTTAATCTAAGTTACTTAAGTAGTAAGTAGTGTTAAGGTAATTAGACTAAAGAAATTATAATTTATCTGTCAAAATCTATCTGTGGTGGCTCGTGATTGGCTCATTGTATTTAGTTCCTACTTTTGTTTATTGTATTAGTTAGCTGTGAGCCACCCAAATAAACTAAAATAAAAATAAAATAAAACAAGCAAAGCTGAGGTCTCGGGTTCGATCCCCGGGTCGGGCAAAGTGATATTGAATTTTTCTATTCAGTATCAGCCCGGAGTCTGGAATTTGTGCCCGATATGGCGATAGGCTCGCCCCCTATCACATCATGGGACGGAATAACGGCGAAAAGTGGGTGCACCTTCGGGGATAACAGGCGTGAGTGTGTGTGTGTGTGTGTGTTAGTGTACAAGCAATAATTCTCGTTTTAATTTATTTTTCAATTCATTTTTGTTGAAGATTAAACATAATATAGTCAAATTATTGTTTGTGGCATAATGTTATCTATGCCCTGTTGTCTATGTCAAATTTGTGTTAATTATCTACTGCTGCGCTCTATGGTTTTATACCCTGTAAATTCACTTCAAATTGTGTATGTTAATAAAACGGTTTGTTGCATCTATCCGAGTATCATTTCTACAATTTTGTTCCACACTTTCTGTCTTAAGATCTAAAGGCGGCACCACACTTCGTTATGTGTTATTTGATAAGCGGCTACGCTATATTTGCCCAATTATTTGTTATGTGAGTTAACAACAAACATGCCATCCACACTTGGTGCCGGCCTGCCAAACATGCCAAATATATTCGTATGTGGCTTGTGAACAAAACTGAATGCGTGAACGAAGTGTGGGGAGTCAACACGCATATTCGGCTTATTCGTGTCTTTTGAAGTGTGTCAAAAAACCGACAAGTGAACGGATAAGCTTATTTGCTATTCGCGCTTATGCGTTATTCATGCGAATAAAGCAAATATAGACGAATGAGCCCTCCACACTTCCGTCACATGCGGGAGAATAACGCGCATAACAAATAACACATAGCGAAGTGTGGTGCCGCCATAAGAAATCATATCATAAATACACACACACACGCACTCACGCCTTTTATCCCCGAAGGGGTAGGCGGAGGCGCAACCACTGTTCACCGTGCTTATTCCGTCCCATGATGTGGTGGCGAGTCAATCGCTATACCGGGCACAAATTTCAGATTTCGGGTTGATACCGAATAGAAAAACCCAATACAACTTTGCCTGATCCGGGGATCGAACCCGTGACCTCAGTATTGCAGTCATATCATAAAACAACTACACAACCGAGACAGACATATCATACAATAAATAGCATTTTATGTTTCAACGGATGTATCGCAACCAGATAAAAGTATGTATGTAAAAATTGTAAATGGTACCTTGTGTCGCCTTTCTTCTGTCGCAGCATGCCGGCAACCTTCTCTAACCTTTGTAAATATCTTTTGTAGAATTCCAAAAGTTCCTTTTCATACTTGTATAACGAGAGGGTGTCTTTCTTCACTGTTGAATAAATAAGAGGCATTGTTCATTATATTAGTTCATCAATATTCCTTACCAATATAAAATAGGAAAAAGTCCCAAAACCTCGTTTAGGTTGATGAATTATAGCTAGCAAGCATCGTACGGAATTATCATCAGCAAGAACCGTTATTATACTTAAAACACAGCCAATTTTATTAATTGAATACATTGACATTTCAGAAAATGCTTCATATAGTTTTATCACTAAAAACATCTATTTCTTATCTATCACTGCAAAAAAACACTCACATTTAATATTAGAATAGTCCTGATGCCTAATAAGATACTCGGGTAATATATCCTTAAAAACTTCGTAAGCGGAAATAGTCGCCAGTTTCCGGATGGAGTGCAGGTTCAGGGTGCCGTCTTTTAAACGTTCCTCCATCAGGTAGAGGATAGGGAACAGGTTTTTGAGCTATAAAAAATGTATTAATATTAGAGATGACATACAAGACATATTAGAGATGTTTAGTCATAAATATTACACCCTATCAGCTATAAAGAATGAAGAAATAGTCATTTTATGGTAATCAACACAATTTGATACATTCAACAACAACACAGGTTTAACGTCCTACCTTCTTCTCCGGACTCTCGAGCAGGGAAGAGCATAGTGCCCCTATTCTCAGCTTCTCATGATTCAGTCGGTCTCTCCTGGCAGCCAGGAGTTCCACTGCGCTTACCACTTCTTTATCGCCTTCCTCTGTCGTTTCCTCTTCTACAGTACCCTCCATACCAGAATCTGATTCTGAGCCATGGTCCTCAGTCTCTTCTGGTTGTTGTTTTTTCTTCTTTGCTGGTGGTGTTTCGTCTTCTTCTGATTCGGACTCTGAAAATGTAGATTGTTTCAGTGCCTGTTTTAATGTGAGTTGGATTTGGCTTCTGTTTGTCAAATGTGTAAAAACTGAAGCCTAATAGAGAATGTCCTGATTAAAGGAGATGTCTGCTTTATAAGCTGAAACTTAAAGGATATTAAAGGGGCAAAAATATGGATCTTGGACGCATTAAAAAGATTTTTAGCCCCTCCATTTATAACTAACTTTTTCAAAAATATTCATTTTGCGTGTAGTTTTCAAGCAATATTAAATTACATATACCTCAAAATTGCAGGACTTTAAAATTATATGATTTATTGCAAAGGCCTAGTTTTTAGGAGTACTATCCAAATATATATACAAAGTAAAGTATCTTGGTTAGAATTTTAAGCCTGTTTTATGACATATCCTTTATGAGACTCATATACCGAACATTCTATATCTCAAGAGATAATTCTAATTTAGCACCATGAAGAGTATTGTCATTTTAATTCTATCCAATGGTGCTTGTTTTTATATCAATAGCCTATTGAGCAAACTTGGATTCCATCAGTTATAGAAATATAATATTATTAAAACTTATGTGAGACATATCACCTACTAGCTTATAGGTTGAAACTGGTCGGTGATTCTGACCAAGAATATGTGAGTGAAACCGTTTTTATAAGCTAGTAATATATAGATATAAATATGTTGGCACCTGTCTTGTCAATCAGGTAGCGAAGTCTAAAAACTAAATTCATTCATAAAAAAATACTTGCTAGAGATAACCACAGGTAAACATTTTTAGTTTGAGTGTATTGACTGTTAAGGGATAATCATCTGTCATCAGTTGGTATCCTATCTGGATCTCACTTAACTTACCATTAGGGGCAGGAGGATCACTTTACTGAGATAGTAAAAAAAATATATACTATACCTTCCACTTCCTCAGCCCTCTCCATAACTCCCTCTTTAGTCTTGATAGGGAGTAAAGCCCTCATTTTCTTTACAGGTCTCTCAGCCATTTCCTTCTCATACTTCTCCTCTAGCTCACTGCCAGAGTCACTCTCACTCTCAGCACCACTGTCACTGCCAGGTGTAGCTTGTTTCCGTTTTGGCATTTTCTCTTTGACTGGCTTTTTGCGTTTTCCGGATCTGCAAGTTGGTTACGTAAAGAATTGTTTTTATAATGGATATCTATACTAATATTATGAAGCTGAAGAGTATATTTGTTTGAACGCGCTAATCTCAGGAACTACTGAACCGATTTTGAAATTTTTTTCACTAATAGAAAGCTACATAACTCCTGAGTGCTATAGGCTACTTTTTATCCCGGGAAAATATTTTTGTCCCGGAAAAACTTTTTCACGCGGGCGGAGCCGCGAGCACTACTAGTATAATATATTTATAGAATGTGCACACCATAAACAAATGATTTACTGAATCATTTCTTTGTTCATCATTTTCAAATAGTGGGAATTTATGAATGAATGAATGAACACTTTATTGTACACCACATTTACAAAAGGAAAATAAATTATTAACAAATAGGCTTGTAACTATGAATCGTGTGACAATAGGCGGTCTTATCGCTAAAAAGCGATCTCTTCCAGACAACCTACACTCATTGTGAGAGAAATATGAAATGATGAAGGGGGTGTATAATAATAATAATTTATGATAATTATTATTCATTATTTCACCAACTTTAAGTGACCATGAAAAAACTAATGAAACATTGAAATATTTATCTTAATCAGCGAAGTGATGAATAATTTTAATAAGGAATCAAACAGTCCAAACTTTTGTTTTTCTTCTTTCTCTGGGACATCAGATAGCAGCTGAGGCTGTTTGGACAGCCTGCTCATGATGTACTGCTGCTCCTCCTCGTCTAGCATGTCTGCCCATTCGTCGCCTGAAGCGGAATCGCTCTCGCTGCTGTACTCTACCTGAGGCCGCACTGGCTGGTTCTGCTTCTGAACTTTAGTTCTATGTCTTTGTAAACGTAGTTTACCCTGTTTTTTCATCTTATTCGTCGTCTGGTTGTTTCTTTTTACTTTACTTATCTTTGTTTTACCCTTTTTCTGTAAATATTGTAGATATTTCGTTAGTGTTAGAGAATGGTAAGGTTATGTTAAGTGTCCAGTGAATTAAACAATATTATTAGGTGATTGCTAGGACAAAACTTACCGCCATTGCTGCAATTTATAGTTCTCTTTTTATTTAGTAATTGTGTAGCTGATACAATAAGTTTTATTTGAACAAAACAACGTGGGACTGTTTGGTTATTTTGACACTAAATTGACAGTTTTGAAGTGACAGTTAGTGTTGCCCACAAGATTTTAAAAAATCCGTCATTTATATTGTACATTGCCGTAAAAAATCCGCTAAATTTTAAGAGCCCTGAATTTTTTGAAGTTCCGTGTACACGGGCATATAGCTTTCACATTGGGGTGTGCAGCGTGGTTCTTTCCGCCTAAATAACCTTCCCTTCCACAAACAAGTCACGTATGGCAGCCCCCACCTCTTCCTATAGTATACTTGAGAAATGTAAAACGCATATTTCGTTGAAGGTAGGCTTTGTGTTAAATATGCCTCCCGTAAAATATTCCGTCCAACGTTAGAATCAATTTTGCCTGTTTTCAAGGTATCCAAAATTGTTAGATATGATGGGAAATCCGTTAAGTTGGCAGCACTGGTGACAGTATTGGTAAACAACTCCACAGACTATCATTGACTATATTCGTATATTGCAATCTTTATAATTTTTTTTCTTCATTATTCATAGATATGACCATATTCTAATGATTGTTTCATGCATTTATTATAATAAAATCCAATTATAAATATCTTTCATAGCTGTATTATTATTCTTATGCAATATCAAAGCGCTCATAACATTTATGAAAACTTTTTGAACGTACTCAAACTTTCTAAACGTCAGTTACAAAAGACCTCGAAACTCTCGTAAATTCTTGTTTTACTAGTTTTCAAACTGAAAAATCACGCCTTTATCACCTAGATATTTCAGAAGTTGCATTCCATTTATGTCACATTCCACCTACAATGCGTCCTGTTTAAAAGTGTTGGCTTAAAAAAGTTAATATCATGGTCCCGCAACAACAGAGAAGAAGACGTAGACGGGCACCGATTGCTCGGACTACTGAGCGACGGGTGGTAGTCGCTAGAGGTGCTGGCGGCTTTGGTTTCACTATTGCGGGGCAGAGGCCGTGCGTGGTGTCAGCCGTGGCTGCAGGCGGGCCGGCCGAGAGAGCTGGTTTGCGAGCTGGCGACGCGTTGCTAGCGGTGGACGGTGCGAGTGTAGCGCGGGCGCCGCACGCCTCTGTGGCGCGGCTGGTGGCGGCGGCGCCCGGTGCGATAGCTTTGAGCGTGTCGCCGAGGGAAGCGCCACCGACTGACACTGAGGACACGGAGCCTGACGAGCGAGCGAGGACTAGGAGGAGGCATCCTCCGCCACGACGCAGGCCTCAGGCAATGTTGCACCATCCAGGTAGGTTTTTGGAACTGTTTACACAGTTTTAAAGGAATAATTTGTGAGGAATAAAGTTTTGAATGTGAAAGTAAATATTAGAGATATTTTTCTCCTGGTAGAGCTTTCTTTTGGTAGTGCTTTTCTTCTATGAAGTTTGTAATACTTTAATTAACAAAACCAATGACTTGGAATGTTTATTATCCCTGAATTTAGGATGAGTTTCGTTCTCTAGTTTATATTGAAACAATATTTGATTGCTTCAATTGTTAAAATCAAGAAACATGTTCACAAGTGTCCTTTGATAATAAATGCCTATTATGTCTTATTCATTGTAGTGTAAAACTGAGAAGGTGGTATATTATCAAATGGAATTATTGTAGTTTAAAATGAAGATTGAACAAATGAAAATTAATTTTAATTGTTCATAATTATTCAGCTATATCTGAAATATTTTTAGAAAACCCTGAATTTCATCAGGATGCACATGCTATGTGCATCCATTACCTAAATAAAATTACAAACCAAAAAACTTACTGCAATTAATAAACATTACATGCAGTTAGTTGCTAGATAACTATGAGAATATACATTTGAAAGTCACTCTATAGTTAAGCTTTTCAAAACAAAACTTAATTTTCTAATGAGGAAAGCAATAAAACATAAATTAGAGAGTATTCAAAGGTGTTTTTGTTTCCAGATGTCGTATAACAGTGGGTATGTGAGAATCTCTATTGTGTTGTGAATGTCTGTGTGCATATAACTAACTGTGTTTTTGTGTTGTGTCTTGTATTGTTAAGGTTTACTATCACATCATCACCCATGCTATCATTCTTGTATAGATGTTAATTTAACAGCTCTAATATTGCTCGTAAACATAACCAATAACCATAAATTTTAAGGCATGAGAAGTCTGAAATGCGGAAGTCTCATTCTAGACATCTATTGCTAACACCTATACTAATAACTGGTAGAATCTTTTAGTATAACAACATTGTGAAAAATGAAAAATGACGTGTAAAAGTGCCCTTAGGGGCCTAATTACTGAATAAATGATTTGAATATTATAAAGCTGAAGAGTTTGTTTGTTTGTTTGTTTGAACGCGCTAATCTCAGGAACTACTGAACCGATTTTGAAAATTCTTTCACTAATAGGAAGCTACTTTACTCCTGAGTGCTATAGGCTACTTTTTATCTCGGGAAAATATTTTTATCCCAGTATAACTTTTTCACGTGGGCGGAGCCGCGAGCACTACTAGTTATTGATAGGTAAGATTATTAGTCATGACATAGCCCAGCGGATTAGCAAGCTGAAGTAGCAATAGGCAGGGCACGTAGTTCAAAGAACTGATGGCAGATGGGGAAAAAAGTTCTCGAGTGGGGACCACGTACTGGCAAGTGCAGCGTCAGCTGTACAACATAAAATATTTTTTTTCACAATACGCTTGTTTCTTTCATCATGAACTAATATAATAATAATAATACCAGCCCTGTATTATATACTGCCCACTGCTGAGCACAGGCCTCCTCTACTACTGAGAGGGTTTTGGGCCTTAGTCCACCACGCTGGCCTAGTGTGGGTTGGGAGACTTCACATACCCTCGAAATTCTTATGAAGAATTCTCAGGTATGTAGGTTTGCTCACGATGTTGCCCTTCACCGTTAAAGCAAACGATAATTGATAAACAATACACACATAAATTCGTAAAGTCAGAGGTGAGTGCCTTGGGTTTGAACCTTCGGACATTGTCTCAGCAGACCGTTCCATTCCCAACTAGGCTATTGTCCACTTTAACTAATAAACCACCAATATTCATTCTTGTTCAAAATTTTGTTTGTATGTGGCTATCACTGCATTGGGATTTTGTATTGGGTATACATAAATTAATAATTATTAATTTACACTTGTCACATGTCTTCTTTGGATTGTGTCGTTAACTTTGTGTTATTAATCAAAATAATTTAATGTACAATTTACAAGACAAAGTTTTAACTGTAATTAAGCTTAGTAATTTTCGGAATGATTGCATTGATATTGCCCTATTTGTTAGTAAAAAGCATTTTATGTATTACAAAATTATATTCTTAGCTGCTATTGTGTTAAGTTTATAGAATTTTAGAAAATCACTACTAATAATTTCATTCTTGAAGATTTCCAGTAATTTATTTGTATATAAATAGTTTATTCTTATAATGGACATAACCTTTCAACTGTTACAGGTTGTCACGCAGCACCAAGTACGTCAGGGGTCAACGAGATCCTGCAGAATCTCAGTCGAGTTCAGTTAACGCCGAACCATGCGGCTCGCCTCGAATGTCGGGCTGTAGTCGGATATTTGGGGACCATAGAAACACCACAGGCCGCGTCTAGCACAGCCCCCAACAATGTAAAAACTGCAGTAAGGAAACTTAGACAAGAACGACGCCCCGCAACCCCAGTACTTTTGTCGGTACTACCTAACTCTCTTTTCCTGAGGCGTCCTTCAGGCCAAATCTTAGCTCAGTACCAGCGAGAGAGGATAGTGTACGCCGGATGCGGGTCTGACGCTGACAGACGGTTCTTTGGGCTCGTGACGTCTGCGGAGACTGCGGAAACCGAAGCGTCACACAGTAGTCATGTTTTCGCTGTCGATCCTAGAATGGCGGAGCACGAAGCTCATATTACAAGAGCTAGAGAGTTTCAAATAGCGTGTACCAGAGATCCAGTTGCCGAGAGATGCTTAGAGTTCCCACCATCGGCTGAATATGTGGTGGGAGTTATCCGAGGAATGTACTCGTTACCATCCGAGGATTGTTCAAGTCCAAATCTTCAAGCAATCTCGAAGCTAGCAGTGAAAGGGGACAGTCCAGCTTTGGGTAACTTCTCGAGATGTAACCGTCCAGTCTTTCGAGTGCCACGCGATAGAAGGCCATGTAGACATGAAGAGGCAAGGCTTGACGTACAAGATTTCGTGGCGAACTCCCCACAGCCGAGCAACCACAGTGAGGTTACGACGACGTCCAGTAATAGTGACTCCGGCATAGGTTTCCACAACGACTGCAGGAACATAGCCGACAGGATCCTAGTGGTCGATTTCGCGCAACAAGCCCCACCCAATAAATTTCGTCAAGATATGCCGCGACGGCCTTTAGGGCTGGTGGGCTGCAGCAGCTTCGACACAGATGGTTCTTTTTTGTCGAACACCACTCCTGTTGTGGATGGTTTTGGAGGGCAAGGCAGGCCGTTAAATCTGGATGACGTCATTCTCTCCAATGACTTGCAGACAGTCAGGCATCTTAGCCCTCATAAGGACAGCGATTACAACTACAATAACTTATATGGGAATATCCCATCAAGCTCCAGGTATCCCAATGGTGCTGTATATGACCAAGTTTATACAGAGAATGAGGGTCATCACTACGAGTTCATACCACCACAGTTAGACATGGATTTGGAGATCGACCACGTCGCGGAGACGTTTAACTCCGTCGAGATATACGAGGAGAGGGCTCGACACCCTCCGGACTGGCAGTCCATTGAATCGGTTGAGAATGTGACCGTAATCTCCGGTGGTACTTCCAAAGCTAGCATGGATTCTGTATCGGTGTACTCGTCAAGGAGTCACGAGGAAGCCAGACCTTCGAGGAGGAAGCACCTCCAAGCGTCGCTTGATGATATGCTTGTGTTAGGTCTCCGTCAGCCAGCGGCCCGGGATAAAGATGACGATAACTTTGTCCACCCTGCCAGTATTAAATGCAAGGTATACAAAGCTTTTTAGCATACCGCTTTTTGATGTAATTTGCGTAGCCGATTATACTTTATTTATTGTAATACAATTATGCGACGGATATTTGGTAAAATGATTATTGTTAATTATTTTTATGGTATTCTTTACTAGTGGTTCTTAATGTCAGCTACGTAAATTACGTCAAAATGCCAAGATTAATAACCTCAGTTTGTTAATAGTACTCTTTTTCTAATGTATGTATTTTCCGTTATTAAATGAATTATATACAACAATTTTTATTCAAAAGGTAGTAGTATTTTTATCCATTATAATATTAACGGAAAAGCGACTTTGAAGTTGAATTAGTAGAATTAATTTTACTGCTGTGTAATTGTACACACACATAATAACTCCTAATTACCATACAGGTTCGAAAATCTATAAAGCCCCTAAACATCCTGTCGAAGACGCGGCACATGCTCTCCGGGAAGGATAAGGATCGCGGGCACAAACAGGACGAGCGACGCCGGGCGCTGAGCGCTAGTGCTGGTGACGTCATGGGCGGTGGCGAGCGACCTGCGGACGAGCCGCTGCCTGCCGCCGCCAGCGAGCCTGACTTGAGGGATACACAGGTACGTGATACTTATAAGATGGATACTAGTTTCTAGTTTGTATATAACAGGAGTGTAAGCCAATAGCCAACGGGCAATAAATAAGGAACCAATCGCGTCCAACATCGTCGCGTTGGCCGTCAATCCGACCAATCACGAGTTTGCTCACGACTCGTGACTTTTATCTGTGACAACAAAATACTGAATTGACGATAATATCCGTGGTTTGCTATATGTGCGGTAGATGGCGTACCAGCGTAGGTGATGCTGTTGTGACAACATTGATTAACCTACATTTTAACAACAGAAGGTAAGCAAATGAGTGAACGGGTCAACTGATGGTAATGAAAGATCATTACCATTACCATTCATGAACACGGAAAAGTTGCCATTACAAAAGTAAGGTATTCCACTATACCTACTTTTCTCGGTTCTCTCGCTCTAGCGCGGGGTCGGCGCATACTCCTCGAGTATTTTGCAGAAAGGATTATGGCTTAGTTTTAGTACTGGGCTGTTGTCAATCCTCTTTTGCCGTGTGCCAAATTATATTAGGGAAAATCAATACTGTCAAATTGTTCAAATCAATTGTCATTTGCCAACCTTTTGTAGTTGGTCCATTCTTATTTGTAGTCGGTTTTAATATTACTGAGGATGAGTAATCATGACATGCTAACTAAAATGATAACTAACCAGTTTGTTTTTAAAATAATTTAGCGCTTTAATTTTGTCATTTAACACCGTTCGAGATCGTGACAAAAAAAAATCCGTCATTGGTTTTAATTGTATTTTTATACCATGACGCGTGGTATTTTGTCCTGTAATAGTTTGCACGTTCAACAAAAGGTGTTATGTTGTGCGAAATGTTATACTTACCATATGATGCTGAATTTAGATATTTTAAAATTATTTTTATGGCAATTATTATTTAGAGCTGGCATCAACCTATGGCCAGCCTGAAATTAGCTATGAGATATTCTAATTAATGCGATGGCGACCAAAAATTTTGATACAGAATGTAGTGTAAAATACATTAGCGTGTATCTTCAGTGTCCCGGAGACCTAACAATTTCCTTTTTATATGTTTTTTGCGCGGTTAACGACTTCTCGTATTTGTAAGCTGTAAGAAAATGTACAGTCACGCCCATAATTAGCTAAACAATCCTTTTTTTGTGAAGAGTTATAAGATTTTGGTACGAAAACAAAAGTGTAAAGCGCTTTGAGGTTTGACTGTCAGTTATGTGGCCGCCCGTACAAAGGGTGCAACATGTTCGCACTCTTAAAATTCGGCAACGGATTCGCAACTTATTTGTCGACGCAGCTGAGAAAACCTATTAACTTTATAAACTTCTGCTAGTGTAGTTGTTCAACATCGGTGTGATGTGATGTCCCAGTTTGATCGAAGTAAAACCCTTACTGCGATTATATGACGCTCACTGCCGACACTCGAGCGTGACACGCGTCACCGTATCTTATCGGCTAGTACTCGTGACGTCAATGTGCTCTTGCTTTGTTATTGTTTAGGAATTTCGAAGGGCCCCGTGTGTTAGACGTGATGTTAGTGCAATTGTGGTGTTTGTCATTAAAGGTATAATTGAAATGTCTTTTCTTCTAATACATTATTAGCTTTTGCTTTCGGCTTCTGCGTGTAGTGTTTTCCTGGGGTAAATAGCAGCCTGTGGCCTTCCCAGGGCGTCAAACTCTCTTTGAGTGTTTTGAGAGATGGTTGATTGAGAAAGTAATTGTTTCAGAAAAGGTAATACATAACTGATTATGTAAAACTACACCTAATACATAACAGTTAGGTAAGCATATTATCAAACATATTGCTGGCGGTTTCGCCGGCTGTTCAGTCCTCTCCAAGAGTTATGCCTTGCTGTACTCATTTCGGAATGCATAGTGAGCTATTTATGTTTAGATTTTGAATATTTCTATGCCAACTTACATCCGTATTAATTTACCACTTTTTTGTGTTTATTATATTGGATTATATATACCTTTATTATGATGATATTTCTGGTATAAAAACCCATAGTATCAATGGAATTCAGGTATATTATCAATCCAGTAGGTGCACTTGGATGGAGCAAGCAAGCATGTCGATTCTATGAAGGGGCACCCATTCAACATTACATTCTTGGCTTATCGCGTGTTAAGCGTGACGCATGTTTGCGATTGCGATTGAATGATGTCGCAGCGATTATTTGTCGGTTATATTTCTGTATAAATAAGCAATGCCTTGTCTTAATTCTAGAGTTTGTTGAAATTTGTTTATTGTAAGGTGGGTTTTTAAAATAAAAGTTTCTAAAAGCAATTGATTAAAATGACCTGCAATTTTTTTAGCGCAAGACAATAGCGATATGTGAAAAGACTTACTGAAAACACAAGAATTAAAATGTGTATTTTTTTTTTGGATGAATGCATACACTGTTTTATGTCTGATAATATAGATATCGTTAGGGGTTTTTACAGTTATATTAATTGATGAATAATATTACATTAGTGTTTTGTCTCTACATTGTCTGATTCATGAGCTTAGGAAAATAAAAACACAATGTTTTTTAAAAATGTATGCAAGTCGTAGTTTGTCAGTGCATCGGAATTCGGAATGTAGCGATACATACATAAATCTGTATTATATGTACCTACATATCTATCGTTCGGTCAGCGCGCCCTCACGTTCAATTTGATCCTAATTGACCGCGCCCGCTTCTGTCCGATTGTGTTGAACTGGCCTGAAATGTGTTTGATAAATTATTTATATTCTAGGTACATTTACAAAGTCCTGATCACACAATAAGACAAAAGTCTTGGGTTTCGATTACATTCGACTTTCGTAACTTACGAAATTAAAACCCGAAACAAATATTTTCAGATCAATCCGGCGGATTTTTTTATGATAATTAAATCTAAAATAGTTATCAAAGAACCAGCATTTCTTATTAATTAGCAATAATCTCGATTTATATTAATAGCATTATTATTTCGATCACGCAGACGCTAAGTCACGTGACATATTAATTCTTTTTTGATGTATGTGTCATGGCGGTAAAATGGTAGTGAAAGTTGATATCAATATTTCGTGATGAACTAAGGTATTGTTTATTCATTATTGTGTTCCTACTGCTCCAAATGGTATGCAGAGTAGGGTCAAATAAAACGACGACTGACGAGACTGAGATAATCATGCCGGCCTGCGTGATATTAAATAAGGATTGTAGATATTGTGTATTATTATTAAGCCAAAACATTCCAATTTGTCTGTACATAATATCCAGACAATTGGTACGATGTGGGTTATTCTGAGTATAGAATGTTCGTAACGAGTTCGTACTTGTTTGTTTCCGTAAAGGGTAATTATGGGAGCAATTAGTGCTTCGCTGAACTTTAATCCATTGTTATATTACGCATAATTCTATGTGTCTAGAGCAAATATCTGCATCAAAGTCGTACATGTCCACAATGTAAATACAGCACTCAACTAAATATGAATTATCAGACTTAGGTGTTGTAATTTTTTTGCTTCAGTGTATATCTATGCCACTGCCTATAATTTTTGGACCAAAAGCCAAAAATAACCAATGGAACTGCAACAAAGGATTATAAATGTTGCATTGATAACTTGCTTTAAAATTCAAATTTGGAAAATTGTCGCTTGGACAAATAAGCACACAGGTAACTTACGCATACTCACGCCTTTTATCCCCGAAGGGGTAGGCAGATGCGCAACTAGTGCACCCACTTTTCGCCATGCATATTCCGTCCATGATGTGATAGGGGGTGAGCCTATCGCCATATCAGGCACAAATTCCAGACTCCGGACTAATACTGAATAGAAAAATACCAATATCACTTTGCCCGACCTGGGTGTCGAACCCGAGACCTTAGCATTTCACTCGTACCGTAATACAACTACGCCACCGAGGCAGTCCATTCTGGCGACTTGTGTAAATAAATTATTGTTGCTATAGAAGATGATTTGATAGACAATATTTCATATTCAAATAACACTTATGAATGAACAAACACAATGGTCTTACAAATTGCTCGTAAATATGAGCTACTAGCAAAGGCTTCCTGATGTGCATTTAGAATATTAAATACTTTTAATAGTCATAATATCAAATCTAGCACTCGCTAAATTCATGCATGGCTAATGTGGCCTTACGTCCCGTTTTGAAAGGAACAATCTTTGTTATACAGCAAGTTCCGAGGATATTTAACATTATTGAGCTTTGGTACCCACTTCAGCAATTTTAAAATTTTAATAAAACATTATATTGGACCGATTCGTATGCTTGAATTTAGAATCTTACAAAATATATTCAAATAGATAATAGGTACACACACTATTGTTACCACTATTAAGCCTGGCGTGGCATAATATAAGAGGTGCTTATGACTTATCTTACCACAAAACGAAAGTGACAACGATTACCTATAAAACAATTAACTAGCCGGCTTAAGAACAACCACTTTAGACTAGAAGAAACTAAGGACAAAGACAACGGTAATAAGGATTGAGGTATGTAATATATTTATCAAGAAACGAAAACACTGTGCCGTTCGTAAATTCTATTAAAAATGGTAAACTAACACAACCCGTCTATCATCTCACAGGATAATGCAGGAAACTCGACGGTAATGAGGCACATATCATTCCCGTCACAGGGCATACGTGTATATCCTGATGCGGCTAAATGTCATGTGATATGAATGATGAGTGAGCGAAATATGAAGGTTCTGAGTATTGAGTAGGCATTCAATTACCACGATTTTGCATTGTTTCATATGTGATTTAAGTTTAGAATTATGTATAGGTTTATTTTTAAAATTAACTTATAGCTTTTGAATGATACCATGGAGTTCTTGTAAGGAACCTGAAAATCGGATGAGATAAGCTTATCATTCAATTGGTGGACTACTCATAAGCAGCATCAACACTTGCTAGAAGTTTCTCCGTAAAATTACAATGTATCACATGGATATTATTTCTGGAGAAATATACAATACGGTTATACAATGAACATACCCAAACTAACTAGTGTACACAAGAATTGTATAACAATTAACAACGTAAAATTGAGAAAGAAATTGCATTCTGATCACTCCATCAAAATAAATATTTATGACAAAATGTAAAAATAAACGTATTAATAGGAGACTCCTATTAATACGTTTATTCTTATCAGTGCAATATCCGGTGTATTCAAATCCAGCTACGAAGCGTTCCGGCGTGTTTCAATTGTTTTAAATTTAGAACAATGTTGCTGGTAATGATATTTTTGTTCGTGATATATAATGTCCAGTAGTTGCTACATTATAAATTAGGTCTAAGAAATACAAAAATAATAGTAAACATAAATGCACATGTTATGGAATTTACCGTATGCCTCGTTAATTAATGCATTTATTGATAATAATTGAAATGTAGTGTTAACTGGAGGCTATGTTGAATATTCAACTCAAGCGACACTTTTAGTGAAACGATAAAAAAAATGTTTCTTTATTAATGATTTATACTAATTATTGACGAAGTGAGCTAGTCATTTTTTTAATTGTTAGCGTTAAATCCAAAGACAGCAACAACGCTCAGATTTTTAAATTGAACTGTACCTATCACCTACTGCGGATTTCTTGAAGATTTTTAAGCGGGCATAAGCTATTCTTAATTGAAACAGCTATGTATTCATTAAACCAGATATTTCGTTCATTTACCTATATGTGACAAAAATAATTTTCCTCTCCATGTTTCCTCAAGACCGTTGAAAACATTCCATCGTATTTTATGCGTGTAGTTTACAGTGTTGTTATCACAACACGTTGAACACGATTCGTGCACGTGTCTATGTTTTTGGTTTTAAAACGTTCTGTCACGTTTGGAAACATGCTAGTTTTGGAGTCTGCGCGGTGGTTATACTTGTCCGCTATTTTATTTTTCTATTCGTTTTTAATGGAGAAAAAGACCAATCAAACCAAGCCCCATAAATTCAAATTCAAATCATTTATTCAGTAATTAGGCCCCTAAGGGCACTTTTACACGTCATTTTTAACAATGTGGTTTTACTATAAGATTCTACCAGGTCTACCATAAGGTCTGATTGTTTCTTAAGGGTTGCGAGCGCCTAAAGCGTGCACCCTAAAGTCTGATGTGACTCGCGTCGGGCTACTGGCAGTAAGGCTAATATCAGAAAAAAACCGTAGTAAGGTAATGTTAAGGCTCTTATTACTCTGGCGAATTGCAAATTCAAAGCAAGGCGAAGTCGCTGCGAGCTCGGCCAGTGTAATAAGACCGTTAGCTTTACTTGACCATGGATGAAACAAGAATGGTAAGAGTAGACTTCGCCGTATTATGCTGATAAACGCTATTTGTCCCATAAATGTTTAACCCAATCAAATACAAAACCACATTCTAATCTATGCTCCTAGATTTGATTGTGACTTTTGTTTTTAGTCTCATAATGCCTACATGTGAATCGTTAGTCTAAGATATGAATCAAATACTTCGCCTCATACTAACATTGATCTTTTTGTGATTATCATATCAAAGCTTCTTGTTTCAGCCACAGAGGCTATCCAATCAAATCCAATACACATATATTTGGGTTCTTCTGTATTCGTAGTCAGCCACTTATTTTATTAAGGAGTCCAAGGCAACCACAGTATCACCTACGAAGTTAATAAAGCTAGAGGAAGGTTGCCTATCATTGCTTTTCCAGTAAATATTACCTAGAGGCGCCCTTGCACTAGTTGCATCACATGCTCTGGGTTGTGTCACAAAGCTCTTATATCCATATGATATATCACCGACGCGGTAAACCCATGAATTCGCGTACATTTCTATTGATCTTTGAATATACAACGGTTTCATTCGCTATGTGTATCGATTATAGAGTACGTCACTATGCATATACGTAGCTAGTATGTATGTATAGATAGATCAGGGCCTATTTTGATTGTCGATGTTCTTTAACAGGGTATGGCATGAGAATTGAACTTTAGCACTGTTTGGTTTATTGATTTTAAATTAAATGTAATATTTTTCTGTCTCTTTGTAACTTCTCATCAATACTATACTGCGGTGACGAGTGGTGCGATGGTAGAAATGCGGACAATATCCGCAACTGCTAACTTTTAGATCATATGGATTCTAAAGGTTTAGATTAGCAAGTAAATTAGAAGAAGCAATTTTTACCGTGTAAATAATAGCAAACTGACTTCTGCTGTAGGTACCTTGTAGAATTTGCGGCAAGTTGTGTATACAACTCTTGAAACGCATGTGGATGTTTTTTCACCACATACTGCAAGAACTTGCTAGTCTAAATTTAACATAACTACAGATAATACATCGAAATCTATACCTAAGCGAAGATAGAGACTTCAATGCCGAAGCAGCGGTAATCCAGGTGTATCTGCCTTATTAATACTAGTAGGGCCGTGCTATTTATAGAACTTGTTGAGTCATCGGAGTCGTGTGGTGTTTGAGGAGAGTTCATTAGTTAGTTACGGATATTTTGAACTGTGAGGATATTTGGGTGTTGTGAATAAGTGGTAGTCGAAGTAAGGAGTAGAATGTAAGGATCGCTGTTGATCGATTTTTTGTTTGGCAGTGTAATATTATAATCGAATGGCATGCCATGAAGTGCAAAGTGCCATGTATTCCCATAAGCAGGAGCAACATCAAAAAAGTACTTTGAGTTGTATTGTTGACGGTTTGTCATTACATTGCACTCATATTGTGCTCACTAGTTTATGTGGCTATCAGAAAATTATATTCCACGCTTAGTATAATAACGGATTCCACGATTCCAGTTTCAAGAAGAAGTATTCTGTAAGACATTGTTATTGATCAATTTCCAATTATTACATTAAATTCTCATTAAATGAAGTGACTGCCTCGGTGCTTGTATTACGGTACGACTGCAATGCTGAAGTCTTGGGTTCGATCGGGTCGGGCAAAGTGACATTGGATTTTACTATTCAGTATCAGCTCGGAGTCAGAATTTATACCCGATATGGTGATAGGCTCACCCCCTATTACATTATGGGACGGAATACGCACGGCGAAAAGTGGGTGCATTAGTTGCGCCTCTGCCTACCTCTTCGGGGATTACAGGCGTGAGTGTATGTACATTAAAATCATTTAAAAAATAACGTCAGTAACAATGTTTACCGCAACCAAGCGGCGTCGCTTGGCGCGTGCTGTTGTAAACCCGCTGTTAAACCGCCATTACGTCTCAAACATTGCGTTTTATTGCTGCAGTTTTATGTCATGCCAATTGTTATTTACCGCGCGCCGGATCTTGTCCAGACGCCTCGGTGTTTGTCATCGATTCATTATCCGTTACGATTTGAATATAAATGTGATTACGTACTGAGAAAGCCGTCTTCGGTTCGTTGGTGTTTTTTTACGTAATGAGCACTAGCTCAACTCAGCAAGCTTGCCTGATGTCACCGAGTGCTCAAAAACTGTATCAACGTTACTAACACTTTGGATCCTAAAGAGCATAATTAATTTGTCGAGCGCTTGCAACAACTCAGCACGCCTTTTCCCTTTTTAGGGGAGGCCACATGACACTTTTTGCCAGCCATGTTATCTCGTGTAGTGAAGGCAAGCCTATTCTTTATAGCAAGCACAATTCTAGACTTGGAGCTGATACTGAGCTATCTACTAACACTTTATCCGGAGATCTCAACGCATCAATCGAACCGCGTACGGACGCCATCGAGGACGTTAAAAACCACGAGCAAAACCTAGTACATATACCGACGTGGGAACATTTCGCTCGTGCACAATGCACATATTTGCACTTTTTATTGATCTATTCACGCGGCGTTCGCTTGCTTTCCTCGCGTGAGTTTCACTCGATATTTACGTTTAGTTGCGATTCGTTATTGTCACTTGTATGATCTTGATAATTTTGTTATGTTTAGATTCATGTCTGTATGTCGTGCATTATGATTTATGGTATTTTTTGGAAGCTATTGTAATTCTATAATTAGGTTTTGATTACTTTGACCGCGTGGTCCTTTCCCAAACTCAAACTTTCCTTGCGCTTTTTTCGTAGTATAAAGTACCCGTACGTTCATTATTTATTTTTTTTATTTGTGTACCCACTTTTTCCAAATCGGTTTAGTAATTTCGATTTTTTTATCCAAAATACATATTTATAGTCTAATAATTATTTTCTTCTTTTCTTCGATTTTGTTTGATGGCGACGAGCAATGTCATCTGGGTCGAGAGTTATAAGATTCTATAGTTGAATCTCTTTGGCGGCCTTCGTTAGTGGGAGAGATCTAATTATAATACTAGTGGGAGTGTGATAATAATATGTCATCTGTCATAACAAAACTGTAATTATTTTTGAGCTCACGTCCAGTTCATCATGATTTGTATCTTATGACCTCGTTAAATGGACTCTAGTTCACTGACCATCAAGTACTTTTCGTTTAACTATAAAAATATAGCTACTTTATTTCATTTGAACTCATATAAGCATTACGGAGAATTTAGCCGCAATTTTCTCTTAAAGCCATTCTTTTGAATATGGTAAATGGATATGAAAATTATTATCAAACAATTTTTATCTTAGTACGTAAAGAAAAAGGATTATGTCACTTTAAAATTAATTTTATATTAACTTTTGCTCGCGTCTTCGCTTGCGGATAAGTTTTTTCCGGGATAAAAGTCCCGCGATATATTTTCCCGATATAAATGACTATGTCCTTCCCAGGTTCTCAAACTATCTCCATACAAAATTTTATCAAACTCTGTTCAATGGTTCAGTTGTGGAAGCGTAACAGACTGACAGACAAATAGACAAACATACCGACATACAGATAGAGTTAGATATAAACATAAAAAAAACACAGTCTTGTTTCTGAACTCCTTTCAATTTTTAAAAATTATTAAACTTCAGCGATTCTTCATTTGTAGAATATCATTCGGGTGTGGTAAGTTAAGTTAAAGTTTAAATAATGTCCATCAACGATCGCTCCGATTATGCCGGCCCGACTTGTTGGTTGTAATTGCATACTTACTGAGTGTGGAACAAGCTAATGTAGTGCGTTTTTCACCACGTATATGGTATGGTTTAAATATGCAGTAATCTCATCAGCAAACATCCAACTGAAATTAAACAAATTAAGCGATTTCAATCATGAAAGCCGACATTCAGGAGCGAGCGGGATGGAGATATCAATACAGACTAGAGTCAGATACATCAATGGATCTGTCTGGGAAATTTATTGACGCTACTGGACACAGGAATATGTACCTTATTGATGCGTTCTATGATGGGCGCATGCGTGGATGAGTTTATTGGATGGGAGGCGGGCGCGCGAGGACGCCGCTTCGTCGCTTGACCTCATTATGTCTGTTCTGTTCCTGCGCGTGGAAGTTTTATAGCTTGGGAATCGTGGCGCATTAGTGGAAGTGACCGGTGTGTAGTTAAGGCCTATTTTACAGCTTGCTGATAAATGCTACATATAAGCCGACCAAATACAAGAGTCAAATTATAATCTATGCACCCAAAGAAATGGTAATAAAATGAGTACTATCTACATTAGCTGTTTAATACGATAACCCTCAAATAACATTCACTTGAAATCTGTGAAACTGGCCCTAAATATTGGTATAATTAGTAATTTGTTAACGAGTCTTGTTTCTTAAGTTTGGATTTATACATGTACCAGCCCTGTATTATATACTGCCCACTGCTGAGCACCGACCTCTTTTACAAGTGAGAGGATTTAGGCCTTAGTCCACCACGCTGGCCTAGTTGCGGTTTGGTAGACTTCACATACTTTCGAAATTCTTATAGAAACCTTTTCAGATACGCAGACTTCCTCACGATGTTTTCCTTCACCGTTAAAGCGAGCGATAATTCACAAAGAATACACACATAATTTTTTTAGAAAAGTCACAGGTGTGTGCCCTTGGTTTTCGAACCTGCGGACATTCGTCTCGGCAGTCCATTCCACTCCCAACTAGGCTATCGCCGCTATTGATATATAAGTTCTTTTATGTATGCACAAAACTTGTTACTTTAGTAGGCAGATAATATGTGCACACCTATCGTCTTAGGAGCGGTTGCGGACGACAACTTAGACGTGAGTCGGAGGAAGCCCCCAGCCGTCCCTAATGCGCCGAAGATGGCCACAAAAAAAAAAAGAAACACCTATCGTCTTTACGATTTATACGAATTCTAAAGAAAAACCTTAGTAACCATAATCGCGAAAACAATTAACTAAAAGAAAACAAATACGGACTCAGTTCTCAGACTATCTCCATGGCATCAAGTGTGATTGACAGTTGACAAGTTCTAACAAAGACTTTATTTGAGAATAAGGTCCTATTTGTTTACATTAAATTTTATCGCGTATAAGTGGATAAGTGGTTATCGTCTGTGTTATTATATGGTGTGCTATAATGCTGTTTAATATGTACTCGATAAGGAATTCGTCGTAATTTTCTGAGTTTCGCGGAGTTTCCTAACTTTTATAATCCGTTAACTTAATCGATGTTATATTTTGGTTTGTTTATGCTAATAGCAGCCAAAGGTGTGGGCGTTTTGGCCTTTGCACCTTCACGTTGTTATGAATTAGGAATATAGTTTGATTTTTAAACGCGGAATTTCACTTTATGAAAAGCGCGAAAAGTGGCCTGCATCCGTAAACAAATCATATAGGGTGCGTTCCACTAAGCGTTCACAACGCCCAAAATACTCTTTTGGCCGTTCCACATGGCGACTACGATCGTTGTGGTCGCGGCGAATACGTCATTAATGACGTCATAACTCACGCTCACGAGAAGCCCACAACGACCCATCTCTGGAGGTGGGTCGAAGTGAGCGTTGAGAAAAATAGCAAAGTTGTCAGAACTAAAAAGTCGAAGTTTTCTATTTTCACGATTATAATTTTCTAAAATTGTATTCCATTCTTCATCTGAACTGGATGAACTAGTAATTTCGACAGTATTATTGCATGCACGCATCATCAAATAACCTAGTGTTGTCGCGAAAGACATTTTGAATCTATTTGAATGTAAAATAATTGAATACTTAATTGAAATTACATATAAAAATTGAATTATATATTTATTTTTCGACATAAACCAACTTCACTTATAATTATTAAAATTTACACTTAAAACTCATTAAAACTTAATAATGGTAGCCTAACCTATTAAAGCTTTTGCTTTATTTTTTCTAGCTCGCCATTTGTATTATTTCCTCAACGCCTAAAACGCTCCACAATCCATTCCACTTGGGTTTACGATAACAACGCTCAGGACTAAGTGGAACGGGAAAACTCGTGGTCGTGAGCGTGATCGTCGTGAGTGCTTAGTGGAACGTAGCCATAGTAGACGTTGGTATTTCTAATGTAATCTTGTCTATGGTTACATTACTTTATGAAGAGGTTTTAGTTACGAGAAAGAAAATAAATAATTTAAATTTAGAATGATCTATGATATCCAGTATTATCGAAACGAAAACAGAGTGTGGCCAGATTTTTGAACTAATTGAAATTCTATTTACGAGTATTCGGTTTACGACAAAAAGTGCCACAAAACTATGCTGACATAATTTATTTATTATATTCGGATGTATAATATATTCATATTTAACCGTATTTCTTTGGCGCTCATTGGAGATGGACTTTTTGGACTTTGAAGATTAAACTACCTAATATAGGTCTCAATTGGATGCCCGTATATTATTTTTTATGCATTTTTTTTTATTCGGGCACGGCAAAGTGACTGCATCTCACCTGATGGTAAGCGCGATGCCGTCCAGATAGAGTATCAAATGGCAGCAGATGGTTATCTCATGCCATTCGACACAATCATGCCGGCCTACTGAGCTGCTTCTTCACGCTATGGCGGAAGGACCCAGGATTATAGGAAGGAGGGAACACGCGCGCCGGTAAACTATTCCAAAGCTTGATGGTGCGGCAAATAAAAGATTTGGATTTTGGCGAACCTATTGGTTCGGGCCGAGATGGTTTTAACCATCAAGCTGTGGCTTCCGATGCCAGCACGCGTGGTTCTGCTGAGGAAAGGAGAGGAGGGAATGCATACGCTGTCAATAGACTGGCAAGATTAAAGTATCATGTAACAATAAATTGTCGTCTGAGACGTCTTCCATTTTCGACAAGGTTGCACCGAATCACGTCCTCTTTCCGAGCGGGGTGTATCTGATACGGCTGAGGTCAAGTCGTGGTGTTATCTGAAACGCGCGACTCAATGAATGGGCACAGTTGTGTTCTTTTTTTGAATGTTCGGTATCGAGTCCTTGTGCTATAAAATGTACCGATTCATTGGAATCGTTATCTGATGTTTGACTGTCCATTACTGGGCTACAGAGGTTTTGACCATAGATTATGGGAGAGACGAAATGTGTTTGTGTTTATAAGTAATATAATGTTAAATAATCAAAGTTAAAAAATACCGAATCAAGCTACGTATAAATTATTAAAACAATGTATGTTTTCCTACTAGTCTAGATATTAATAAGGAATGGCAATAATTTTACTGTAATTTAACCTTTGTTTTATTTATTAATAAACATGTTTATAAGGTAAAATTGCAGCTATTATGTTTTATACCTATCGATATATCTAGCTGGTGTACCATAACGTATTGAATGTGGCTTATAGTCATCACTGCATGATTTTATTTTATAAAGTTTTATAGATTTTAGTTGCAAAAAAACAACCAATAATATTACGATTTCGTTTAAATTGTATTTTTCTTTTTTACAACAAAATGGCTAGTCGAACAAGTCATTCTCCTGATGTGCTGGCTGGTAAACATCATATCTGTCAAGGTCTTTTTAATAACAAACTAGTGCTGTGAGCTGTAGTGCGCTTGGTCCCTGAGAATTGCATGGTGATCTTGACACTATTTTCCCCCTCAAAGGTCCCCCTGCATGAAAATACTTTCACGGATTTTTTATTTTTACAAAAAAATATGCAGCCAAATTCCTAACGTGCATTTTTTTTACTTAATAAGTATTACGTAGAATGTTATGTTAATCCAGGCCTTCGTCTATGTAATTTTATCCATCCAAGTTATACCTACGTTTACTTTTACTAAATATCCAAACATCTTCATAAGTAGTAGGATAATAGTATTCAATTCTATCTTTGAGTATAACGTCTTGTCTCTAATAAAAATAAAAAAGTATTTTCCAATGGATTTCTAATTAGATTCCATCGTTATCTCAAACGCAAAGTCAAGTCCAGAGATGCGTGTGGGAATTCGGGATGCCCTCCCTCCACGGCACCACGGATCAGTCATCCACCAACCACGGTCGACGACTGACGCGCCGCGACTTCACGCGGACTGCAACACGTGGCCAATGTGAATCTTATATCTACGAAATACGTGTGATATTACAGTGCACGCAAAATAGCAACAATTAACTCGAGTTAGTTGTTAATTTGTTCGTCGTAAGTGCGATTTTTGACATATTTGGTGTATTTTGAAGTGGTTTCGGTAGTGATAGGAAGTAGTGCGTGTTGTGCTCGATGAGTGATGATTATTGATCACCATGGCGAATCGCGTGATGGGTTATGTTATATGCGGATACAACTCTGTCGACAATCTGATGGTGAGTTTCATCCTGTTATACATAAAATGTCAACTGTTAAGTAGTTTTTAAGGTGATGTCTTCTCTCGGTGACTTGTTTGATGTCAGCTCTTCATTTCGCTTCGTTTAATACTTGAGATCTATTTGTATAGTTGATTCTATACTACATTGTAGGCTATATAGATCTGACATTGATTTGACCATCTTAATCACAGTGCAAACTACCTTACGTTTATATGTTATGTACAGCAATTATAATTATGCTTCCGATGTTATAACAAAACGTTGTTTGTTTCCACCGTCAATTAGCTGTGTAAGCGCTGTTGTCGTTTGAAGGACAGGCAGGGGAATTACTCAGCGTTAGGAGATTTTATGTCTGTTTAAGTCTTATAAGCTTAATTTAGTACCTTACCAGACTTGCTCATTCTATCTAGTATCAAGCCAGGGTCTGCAATATGTGCCCTATATGGCGATAAACTCACCCCCTATCGTGGAACGGAGTACACACGGTGAAAGAAGGTGCAGTAAGTACGCCTGTATCTACCCCTTTAGGGATAAAAAGCGTGAGTGTGTGCATTTGTACTTCGAAGATTTGGCTTGTGCTGCAACTGTTTATGGGAAATCTATAATATCCAACAACTAAGTGTCATCATTAATGAGTAACATAACACGCGAGTAGCCGCTATTGGTCATGTCGAGACAGACATTTATTAGTTCAATCAATTGAATCCAATAACTACGGGCTGGCGAGCCTTGTCTACCGCCCATTCATTCAGACATGGTACATTGAATGTTAAAAAGCTATTAGCAAACGAATGTGTTGAGCGATTTTCGTTTTTAACCGACTTCCAATAAAGGAGATTCTCAATTCGTGTGTTTTTGTATTTCTTTGTTGTTCTGTGTAGTTTGAACTAGATCTAAAGTAGACTTGAATCAGAAGTTAGAAAATATCGGTGTCATCATCTTTTTGAAAGAGCGTAAAAATATTAACATAAAAAATATGTATTAACTTAACATATACACATATACACTCACGCCTGTTATCCCCGAAGGGGTAGGCAGAGGCACAACTAGTGCACCCACTTTTCGCCATTATTCCGTCCCATGATGTGATAGGGGGCGAGCCTATCGCCATATCGGGCACAAATTCCAGACTCCGAGCTGATACTGAATAGAAAAACTCAATATCACTTTGCCCGACCCGGGGATCGAACCCGAGACCTCAGCCTTGCAGTCGTACTATAATACAACTACGCCACCGAGGCAGTCCACTACGCCACCGAGGCAGTCAGTATTAACTTAATTAAGCTTAAAAATGCGCACAGTGGAACAATAAAGTGTCATAAAAAACGTTTGAAATAAATAGTTATTCTGACTGTTCAGTAAGTATTTTGATACAGATAAACGATAAAACGAGCTAGTCTCTCGTCTGGTGGTAAGCTACCACTTAGCTACAAGAAATTGTATAACAAAGTACTACAAGGTGCTGCCCCGCGCTCGTTACCTTGAGACGTCTGATGTTGAATGTTAATCATCAGTTCTTCGAGTTATGTCATGAAACGTGACGCGATAATTTTTTCATTTAGAGATTTTTGTTTTATAGACCGTGGGCCAGTGCAAAATTTCGTCAGTCATTTTCTCCCGAACGATAATTGGTGAGATGCATCAGAGACGTGTATCATAAAGCCTCGTGAACGTCAGCTTCGGCTCCGTGGGTGCCATGAGCGGTGGTAGCCTCCCAAACATGTTGAAAAAAAAAATATTTTCAGTCATTTTCTCCCAACTCATTTTTATTTTAAATTGTAGTTAACCCAATACCTTGATGAAAAAAAATAATCAGCTGACTGTAGCTCGGGGCATTATGCGTCAGCTGGTCGATCAAACATGAAATTTTTTTTTCTAATTTCAGTGATTTCCTCTCAGCTAAAAATTTACCTGATGATAGTTTATACGCACATGTGAATAAATATATATGTCAGCTGGCTGTATGCCGGGGCAAAACCCGTCAGCCGATGCCTTGAAAATTATAACGCAGGTGTTAGGCGAGTGCTTCTATTACATATTTAAATGCATTAGCTGACAATGTTACCCTCGACTTACTGATGGCAGATTATTTTTATTAATTACAGCATTATATTAACAATCAGCTTATACATTTTCATCTGACAGAAAATGATGTATCCTGTTTTTTTCGGCATAACGCTCCGATATGAATTTCCCGATGAAATTAATATTTCATATAATTTCTTCCTAACCGATTTCGTCCACGGCGGTCATCTCAACGGAGATCAGCCAGGTACGCAGGAGATATTATAGTGCACAAGTGTGTGCGCAATACACAGGTGCACTCACTATTCCTTCACTCTCATAGTCCAGTGAGACGGCAATCCGACACGACTGGAGAGAGATCAGGCGCAAGACCAATGACTTTACGTACCTTCAGAGGCATAGGGGTGTCACCGCCAACTTCCTGGCTCCGAGGTGCGACTGAGTATTTTTTAAGATAGAAAAACCCAGTCAAAATCTTTTGGCTCGACCGAGGTTCCAACCCAGGCCCTCAGCGCGCTTTAATTGTACTTGTAACAGTTACGCCACAGAGGCAGTGAAATTCCGTAACTCTGTGTAAATACTTTACAACTAATTGGTATATAATTAAATAACTGAATAAAATTTAAAATAAGTAAATTAATCAATTTATATTTTATTATTGTCTACTCTATAAATGATATTTTATAAATATATTTTGTAGAGCCTAATGAAACACTTGGTTTCATTTCAGACTGGTTTTCCGCAAACAATCTACTTTTGAACGCGGCGAAAACCAAATGTATAAAATTTTCCCTACTACACAATACTCAACATGTTTCGAATATTGTATTAGATAAAAAAGTCTTAGATCTTGTTCCTTCTACTGTCTTTCTTGGAATAACAGTTGATGCTAAGCTACAGTGGAGTTCGCATATACATAGAATAGCTGGTAAATTAAGCTCCGCTGTTTTTGCTATTAGAAAGATTAGGCAACTGACAGACGTGGCGACGGCCAGGTTAGTGTATTTTGCTTACTTTCATAGTATTATGTCGTACTGTGTTCTGCTATGGGGTTCTGCAGCTGATCTACAGACTATTTTCATATTGCAGAAAAGAGCTGTTCGCGCTATTTATGATCTTCGATCCCGCGACTCTCTTCGAGACCTTTTTAAAGATATTAATATACGACCTTGCCCGCTGAATACATATTCCAAAACATAATGTATGTCCGCAGAAATATAGATAGCTTTACAAAAATCAGTGATATACATTGCATAAATACAAGAAACAAAAATAAACTTGCAGTTCCAAAGTTTAGGCTCAGCAAAACAAGTAATTCGTTTATGGGCAACTGCATTAAATTCTATAATAAGCTTCCTTCTGAAGTAATAAATCTGCCTGAAATCCAATTTAAGCCTTATGTTAAACGTGCATTGATTTCTAGAGGCTACTACAAAGTGACAGACTATTTAAATGACAAGGATATTTGGAATCAGTCCTGTGCACAGCACTAAGGCACTGGGCTTTCACATTGAGCGCCTAAAAAAATAATATTATAATATGACATTTATATGGCTAGGTCCATATTGTATTTTTACATATATTTCTTTTTTTTTAATTTGTGACATTTAAATTCAATTTATTTAATATGACATTTTTTAATTTTAATTTTTTTTTTTTGCTTTTGACATTTTGACATTGCTCTATTATTGTGACGACCGATCTATATCTTATCACTGTTAATGACTAAAGATATGATGTAGTTATTTAGTGTAAATTGTATTTGTAAGCGTGGGTTAATGCATCATGAACGCCAATATATTGTTATTTGGTTGCTTCGTAGTAGTACTTCATTTATATCTTAGGGCTACATTCATGTATGCATTAACCTATGTATTAATCATACTGTAAAATATATATTTAAAAAAAAAATGCAGTATGTCATGACAATTGGTGACGAAAAAATTAAGCCCGGAGTTTCTTTCTGCCTTTCTTCTTCGGGTCGTCATCGCTTAGGTAGCTAGTGAAAGGCTGGTAGGTTAGCTAGGCTAGGACCTTTTTATCCTCGCCGGCGAGGACCGTGGCGTTTCCTTTCCTCGTAATGTAAAGATACTCCTTCCCTTTCTTTTATATCAGCTCCACTTCTCCTTTCCCTAGCCCTTTTCCCGTCCCTAATGTCCGTGTCCTCTGTACCTATCAGCCCGTGCTGGTTGTTCAATATTTAACTTTAAATTACTTCATTGGTTTATTATGTACCTTTGTTATTGTGTCTACCTTCATGTCATGACCTGTCATAAGTGCTTTTTTATAAGCCTATTTGACCAATAAATGATTTTATTTTTTATTTTTTTATTATATTAGTTATAAAAAAGTAATTAAAAATAACAATGTAATTTAATTATTTTCGTTCTCGCTTTGGCTTGTGTCACTCTCATCTCTTTCTGATTCACTGTCAGAGTCGCTGTCAGAGCTGTCTGCTATCATGTTTTTATCATCATCATTCATTGTACAATATAAAATAAATATATATATTATTGTGCATAATTAATACAATATAATCAAGGCGCTGAGGGCCTGGGTTGGAACCTCGGTCGAGCCAAAAGATTTTGACTGGGTTTTTCTATCTTAAAAAATACTCAGTCGCACCTCGGAGCCAGGAAGTTGGCGGTGACACCCCTATGCCTCTGAAGGTACGTAAAGTCATTGGTCTTGCGCCTGATCTCTCTCCAGTCGTGTCGGATTGCCGTCTCACTGGACTATGAGAGTGAAGGAATAGTGAGTGCACCTGTGTATTGCGCACACACTTGTGCACTATAATATCTCCTGCGTACCTGGCTGATCTCCGTTGAGATGACCGCCGTGGACGAAATCGGTTAGGAAGAAATTATATGAAATATTAATTTCATCGGGAAATTCATATCGGAGCGTTATGCCGAAAAAAACAGGATACATCATTTTCTGTCAGATGAAAATGTATAAGCTGATTGTTAATATAATGCTGTAATTAATAAAAATAATCTGCCATCAGTAAGTCGAGGGTAACATTGTCAGCTAATGCATTTAAATATGTAATAGAAGCACTCGCCTAACACCTGCGTTATAATTTTCAAGGCATCGGCTGACGGGTTTTGCCCCGGCATACAGCCAGCTGACATATATATTTATTCACATGTGCGTATAAACTATCATCAGGTAAATTTTTAGCTGAGAGGAAATCACTGAAATTAGAAAAAAAAATTTCATGTTTGATCGACCAGCTGACGCATAATGCCCCGAGCTACAGTCAGCTGATTATTTTTTTTCATCAAGGTATTGGGTTAACTACAATTTAAAATAAAAATGAGTTGGGAGAAAATGACTGAAAATATTTTTTTTTTCAACATGTTTGGGAGGCTACCACCGCTCATGGCACCCACGGAGCCGAAGCTGACGTTCACGAGGCTTTATGATACACGTCTCTGATGCGTCTCACCAATTATCGCTTGAGAGGAACTTGGTCATCGAAATCTGTCACTGGCCCACGGACCATTAGTTCAGTTGGCGGGTTCACATGTGTATTCTAGAGGAACGTGTCACTCGCGTGATAGCAAGCGTTAGTACTATACAGTTTTTCTTAGTAGTGATTTATTTAATCACACGGCAGGTTATGCTTGCATGTAACTAATAAAAATATTAGAAAAAAATATAAATACAGTTGAACACAGAACTTCCTTCTTTTTGAAGTCGGTTAAAATGCAGAGTTTTCTATGCTACGTTCATTTACCACTTGTAAATATTTTACTACAGATAATATAAGATGTTAGAAGGGATGTCAAAACTGCACCAGGGTTCGTAGATAATGCCTTTGTACAATCGTTAACGCTAACGTTATGTATGAAAATGTCTTCTTATCCTAGCGATAAACTATTCCATTCGCATACTTTTTTTTTATTAGCGTTAATGCTTGTAGGAAGGAATCTTGGCTACAGCCTAGGATCGTTATCTGTCAACATAAACGGATAACTTGTAAGGTCTTGTTTGTTCAATGATTAGTTACTTCCACCTGACTCGTTAATTACATACATAAACTTTATAATCCTCCCAAGTGTAGGCAGAGGTAGTTAGACCTTAGGTGCGTCTCTGGCGAACCCTCCAGGGATAAAGGTGTGAACTTATGTTTGTTATGGATCAGTATCAGCCCGGAGTACCCGAAATGGCGATAGGCTCACATCAAGTGACGGAAAACCCCTGTCTACCCCTTCAAGGAAAAAATTGATGTGTGTGTTTTGTTTGTACTATAATTAGCGTTATAATTAACAAATTTGTCAAAATATTTATTATTAATCCTCAATATTGTATTTGTCAATAACTTGATAACAATAATTGTGTCATTGGATATTTTTAAAACGTAATGAATAGCCAAAAATAACACTATTGATTAACTCTGGTTAAACGTAACGCTGGTGTGGTTAATTAACGCGGTTTCCTGTTTATTCCTGATTGGTAGCGTCGTCAGTCTAACGTGAGATGGTTATGGGTTTATTGAATAATAATTATTATTTGGTTTATGTAGTGAGCCTAATATTATTTAATCCTTTTAGGGAATGAATTATCAAAAATCCTTTTTTTGGATAACGTCTTTCTGATTTATTTTACCCAATACCTAATACATATCGATCGTCGGCTAAATTTGAAAAGCTGTTATCTCCATTTAATAGTTCAGAACAGGCAAAAAACAATTGATAATATACTTATAATTTTTTTTATATGTTACACATTTTGATATACTTGTAAAACAGCTAATAAGCGAATTGAAGACTTGTAATTCGTAGAAATTACTGCTTAGTTAGAAAGAATTTTGTGCTACATTACAAGTTACTAAGCTCGCAAAATCAGCACACTGAAGTGGAAGTGACATGGACAGACGGACCATGGAGCAGACATGTGCTGCAGTGGAGACCACGATTAGGTAAACGAAGTGTAGGACGCCCTGCTGCACGATGGACCGACGCGACGACTTGAAAAAGGCGCCGGGTAGCGGATGGATGCGGACTGCTCAAGACCGGGATGGTTGGCGCTCACTTGGGGAAGCCTACCGTCAGCAGTGGACGACGACAGGTTACTTGATTGTCAAGTTTACTTGGTTTGGAAACGGATAAACGAGCTTTTGTAATCTAGCCGATGATATTACACAATTATGAGACTATCGGACTACTCATCTGCTTAAGCGCCACGATTGAGTTACAGTAGCAGTACCTTATACCACCCACAATTTTGAGTTACAAACCATAGCGTCATATACTGCGCTCGTCAGATGTCATCTCGTAAAGCACAGTAATTACACTGGCTATAATGTCTTTAAACCGGAATTTAACAGTGCTGCACAATGTTGCTTGGCGGCAGAAATAGACATTTCAGTGGTATCCAGCCCGACTCGAGAAACCTACCACCAGTAAAAAGTACCATTTATGGAAATAAGCACTTTCAAACTTTTTTTAAAATAGAAAGTAGACGCAAAGGTATTATTACATTGTAGGTCCTTTTTCAATTGCTTTGTTCATTAAATTAGTTTTGGTGTATAAAGGGCGCTCCCGCCTCCCACTATGTTTGATAGGCAGCTGTAATTCCATATTATGCGGGTGTAAGTAAACGCGGGGATTGTTATTGGCATCTGTCAAGGTTATATGGTTTAATAAAGATGATTTGGTTTCGCTAGATGGCGTATTGTATGAGTTTCCACCCACCGCGTTATTTAAGACATTCCTCAAAAATACACATGTCACATTCACTCACACACACAAATCCGAGGCACCTCTCTGATACTGAAGATATAAACACAATATAATTACGTGACTTAGATTCGTAGACAAAGTGCCATCCTGCAATCTATACTGATATTATAAAGCTGAAGAGATTGTTTGGCTGAAAGCGCGAATCAGGAACTACTGAACCAATTTTGAAAATTCTTTCACTAATAGGAAGTTACATCACTCCTGAGTGCTATAGGCTACCTTTTATCCAGGGCAAATATATATATATATTCCTCCTAGCCGGCCACGGCGGCCAATCTCAACGGAGATCAGCCAGGTACGTAGGAGATATTATAGTGCACAAGCGTGTGCGCAATACACAGGTGCACTTGCTATTCCATCACTCTCATAATTCGGTGAGATGGCAATCCGACATGACCGGAGAGAGATCAGGCGCAGGACCAACGGCTTTACGTGCTTTCCGAGGCACGGGGGTATCATACCGCCAACTTCCTGACTCCGAGCTGCGACTGAGTAATTTTTGAGATGGAAAAACCCAGTCACAATATTTATTGGCTCGACCCGGGAATCGAACCCAGGACCTCAGCGCGCAAATCGTACTCGTAAACCGTACGCAATACGACTACGCCACCGAGGCAGAATACCCACCCGGGCAAATATATTGATCCCGAAAAAACTTTCAATCGGGCGGAGCTGCGACCAATACTAGTCGAAAATAATCGTAATATTTACACCAGTAAACCACAATAGAACTACGTTACTAGTAGTACAACTAAGAAATGTCGCATTATCATCATCAGCCACATGAATGATGAAGTCTAGTGCTGAACATAGGCCTCCCCTAAGGATTTCCACACGATCCTGTCAAAAACGTGTTCCTGTCACCTTTATTAATGGTGTTGATTTATTTAGTTTTAGACATAATTTCACTGTAAGAATAAAATATAGTCAGTTTCAAAACGTACATTAAATAACCGCTCAGTCGTTCCCCTTGAACACTGGGCGGTAGTAATAAGTCACTTTCTCCGAGTCAAAAAAAAAAAAAAGGTACATTAAAATTTGCTAGTGATGAATTCGGTGATGAGCTGATACATTCATACTTTATCGATTGAATGTTGCGCTAATGCTTGGTGTATGAATGGAAACTAATTTTAGATTTAAGACGGTTTGTTGCCTTCAGTACGGGTCGGGGATTATGTAAACTGTTAAACGCATTATATTTAATCGATATATTATGAAAATAGAAAATTATATATCTATGCAATCGTTCTTTGATATGTAGAGTTTAAAAAGGGTGTATAGTTTTAGGGTTCTGTACCTCAAAACAAAAAGGAACCCTTATAAGATCACTTTTTGACCGTTTGTCTGTCTATCAAGATCCTTTTGCTCAGGAACGCGTAAAGATAAATTGAAATTGATATATATATAATATTCAAATCTACGGTCTCTTTCAGCTGTGGAAAAATCAAACTTGTAAGTCAACGCGATCAAAAGTTATGACCGTTTATATCGCATATTTTGCGATTTCGCAAGGAATCAAAACTTACTGGGTAGTTCCGGTTGATCTAGAATCATGAAATTTGACAAGGATCAAGGTTTTTCAGCAGATGTAAAGGAAAAAATATGAAAACCGTAAATATGTACTTTAATAACAAAAAAAAAAAAAAAAGAATTTACAAACTTTTGAAACCTGATTAATGTATTCATTAATTTTGGCGAACTATTGAACTTATATACTTAGATACCTTACCTACAAGTTTGTCAGAACCCTCGGTACGCGTTTCCGACTCACACTTGTCTAGTTCTCATAAAAATCTTATGATCACATCAATATGTATAATAACTTTAATTAAGAATTAAAATACTGTATTATTTATAGATTACATTCTGAAGATTACCAATAATATCTAGACCAACTCTGCAGTTCTATTACTAAAAATCATAAACTTTGCAAAATTAGACAAGTATTCGCTCAGCGTAATTGATGCAATTTATTTCATACGTATTCGATGTAGTAATCTATTCGATTAATACATTAAGATCGAACTAGAATTACATATTGCAACCTTGCACTGATGTCTGGATTATGAATGGAGTTAAATATAATTTTATTACATTGAGAGGAAAGCATGTAAATATTATACTGGTTAAATTTATTGAAAATCAATTGATTAAGTACGATTAAGTCATGTAAAATAAGTAGTTTACATGAATGGCGTCTAAATATAGAAAGTTAACCTTTTGGTTACGAACGATTTGTAAACAATACGAGCCTTGAACGAATGTAAACGATCATTATTGAAGCGAATTCATCAGCATATCAAATGAAACCGATTGTCAGGCATAAAATACTCCTTGAATCAAATCAAGTGGGGAATGACGTCATGAGAGTTGTTTTAGTGCTGTTACGTGAAACATGAATGAAGTATAAATATAGTCGCTAGTGAACGTAGGTATGCGTTAGAAAAATGTGAATGAATTTGCGGGAATGGTTGTTTAGATTAAACAGCCATTCCTCAAAATTCTATTGATACAATTTTGTTAGATATACAAGATACTCTTACATAAGCAGCTGAGGCGATTGGGCGACTATTATTCCACTCAGAAACATATAAATCATTGGGCATAGTATATATAACAATATATCTTTCTTCGAATTAATTTTATTTTTACTATTTAAATATCTCTTTGTAATATTATCACTTTACAATTCCACGTGCAATACACTATTTTTCGGCCACAGTTTTGTTTATCAAACACACTGGTTTTTCAGTCTCAAAAAATATGGCAAACGTATACGACTTCAAAGCGCTAGCATGAATATGATCATTGAGATGTTTGCGTGATAACAAACAGACGGACGGACCGAAAAACATGTTGATGTATACGTTTGTGAACGTGTTTTTCTATGGCACATATTTATTTTGTAATGTTAAGAAAAACAAGGAATGTAGAGCGTACAGCCTTGATCCATTTTAATGAAGTTTTATATGTTTTCATAGATCAGGTATTTGTTTGTAAATAAGGCTTAGTAATGCGTTAATGAAATGAATATGCGTTGTGGTATTTTCAAACTTATGTTTTAGGGGCCTTCGACGAAAAATGATTATTATCTTAGAGGTCATACACGACGCATCGATGATTGCTCTGGTATTGTGGTTGTTTATTAAACGGAGATTAACACACACACACACACATACACTCACGCCTGTTATCCCCGAAGGGGTAGGCAGAGGTGCAACTAGTGCACCCACTTATCGCCGGTATTCCGTCCCATGATGTGATAGGGGGCGCCTATCGCCATATCGGCCACAAATTCCAGACTCCGGGCTGATACTGAATAGAAAAACTCAATATCACTTTGCCCGACCCGGGGATCGAACCCGAGACCTCAGCTTTGCAGTCGTACTGTAATACAACTACGCCACCGAGGCAGTCAGTAAACGGAGATTAATTACTCAGGTAATCCAATTTCACTTGCACTCTGTTTTACCCAAAAAAAATAAGTTAAGTTTTGTTTTTGACAGAGCTTTTAAAGAAGAAAAGCATAAGTCAAGAAACTACAGTCTTTTGGTTCTGAAAAGTTATAAAATCCAACTCTAACAGGCTTAATGTTATGACATATTAGCCTGATTAATCTTCGGTCAAAAACCTGAAAACACAAGCCAATTAAATCATCCCGGATAAGCCTAATCGTTCGTAAATAACTGTGAACACGATATGCGTTGTTAACTGTGGGCTGTTGTTTTAGCACAGTTCCCGGGTCGATGACACCCGTGTCCAGGAGAAATGGGACGTGACGGTGTGCGAATGATCCCGTAGGATGACATGGCCTGGTTGTGTGTTCCTATTTTGGATTGTTCCAAATCAATTGGCTATTTGTAGATTGTCTCAATACATTTAGGTTGGATTTCCGTGTTATAAAGAGTCCACGTATCTTGGATGGTGTTTGAGTTTAGCGCATTATAATTCTTGTTTCTATTTCGCTGTTCAAATTTTATTATTGCTTAAGACTGACATGGTTAGCGTTCACTTGGAGAGGCCTAAGTTCAGCAGTGGACGGCCATTGGCGGATTTATTGATATTAATACTGGATAATGTTGACCAAAGAGAAGTATTGAGGTCGTTAACACTACTGTCAGGGTCATGCCAGTATGATTTACAAGTGGAATAAGTGTAGGATAGTTTATAATAATTTCATGGTCTTAAATTATGATCAAATATTGTAAAGGTTCAAGAATAAACTTATAAATTAAAATATTATTTATGTTTACGGCCAAGACCGAAACATAACAAGCGTAATTATTGGGCATTATGAGACTTAACATCTTATGTCTCAGAGTGACGAGTGCAGTGGATTGTGACGCAGTACTTTGTAATTCAAAGTTATGTATGCCGTTGCTACTATTTATGGGCGGTCGTATCGCTAACCATCAGGCGAACGTCATGCTCGTCTCATTCAACTAATTAAGACAAAAAACTTAAAAATAGCCACATGTGAATACAAGAGATCAAATCCATTCACCAGATGTGACAGACGACAGGCGCACGTTTGTTTTTATATAGAGACTCGTATGTTTTGGTAGCGCCTCGGTGTTACTGTTTGTTATGTAAATATTATTGTCTTCTCGCACCATAACCGTGCCATAATGGCGGTGCAATGCATTTTAATTCTTTTTGGTTTGTTAGGATTTGTATTATCGTGTTAGTCATGTGTTTTGAGTATTTTTCCACGGTTTTTATTAGAATATGTCGTGGTTGATCAGATTTATATCACGTTAAAAATAACAATCTTGCATTTGCGTCAGTTACAAAATGTTTTAATAAGGTACACAAAAATATACTCAGTAAAGAATCATTAAACAGATTTGCTGCCTTAGTGAATTTTAAAGCTTGAAGAAGCTTTCTTCCTGTATTAATATTAAAGGAAGAGTGACCAAGCAACAGTAAATATTAATTACACATTTATTACCAATTAACTGTGCATCTAATTGTTTATTACCGACAACATGTCCACTATGATAGGTATTATAGAAGTGCCCCGTGTTGACCAACATAATTATCATTAATGAATTGTTATGTGGCTGCGTTCGTCGCGCCTCCATTGTTACGCTCTATTGTCGCTGTTTCCGCCAGTTTTCCTCAGGCTTGGTCGTAGATTATCGTGACTAGTGATAAGACCAGAGTTACTCCTCTGACGAATTTGCTTGCGATCTGTTTATATAATGTCTTCTGGGCACAAATTCCAGACTCCGAGCTGATACTGAGTAGGAAACTCAATATCAAGTTGCCCGACCCGGAGATCAAACCCGGCTTTGCAGTCGTACCATAATACAACTACGCCACCGAGGCAGTCGTGAGTCGTGGCCACCATGACGTGTATACTCCATATGAAAGCTCGTTAAAGCACTGAGTGTAACGTTTCCGCCTACGCGACGGTTTCCGAGCGTTTTATTGCCAGTTTACCGCTCGTCTGTGATTCCGGACGTCCCGGTTAATGGCTCTACTAGTTAACAACTATATCCGGGTTTCCGTCCACGCCATAAAGTGAGCTATTGCTTTGGTGGATGTCTATTTGGGCGGTTTATGACTGCTTACTTACATCGTTATCGAAATATATGTGTTGAGGAATAAAGAGGATTCAAATATAGTTAAATTTATAATAATTAACAACATGGTAAACTAACAAGCAACTACATATTGCTATGAATATGTTAATAATCCTGCATCCTGTGAACGATAGCGTGGCCCCCGCATTATAATATCCGTTGAAGATTACCCGAGCATCACGATACAAGCGTTATCATCTCAACCCAAAACACCTTTGGTTTGTTTACAAAACATGTATCGGGCAGGTGTTGCAGATAAGGCTGAAAATGGTGTCTCTCGCACTCGTGGGTGAGGTATATATCCATCTCGGTTTAGACAATGCACAGTTGCAGGGGCTTTGCCCTCTCCACATGCAAGGGCGGATCCAGGGGGGGGGGTCATGGGGGTCATGACCCCCCCCTGGACGGAGTCCAGAACCTAGGTGGACCACTAATTAAAATTATTAAACATTATGTTTTTATATATTTTTTGTCACAATATAGATTTTATTTAAGTATTTTAAATATTTAATTAATCTATCTGTCGGAGACAGTGACGGCCGATATCGATACACGTAGGTTCACACAATAAAAGTCACAAATGAATTCTCTTTAACTCGCTATTTATTGTTCGTTGGTCAATTATTGCGTAATAAACTGTTCACAGAGTACAATACCACGTCAGGATTCATTATTAACTTTGGTTATTATAACACATTGCATATTGAGGCAATTACTTAAACAAACTTCGCAACTCTAAACGACTCACCTAGTAACAACCCGAATTAACATAGTAACCGCTTTACTTAAGCACTGACCGATATGAAAACCACCATAGTTACCACTTATTAGTGATCTGCACCGTACTAGTCGCTTCAAATGATTCGGCACTCTTTTTATACACCCAACTGTAACTCCCACTACGAGTTCGACATACCGACTGGTTTGTCGCACGATTATTATTTTATCTTACCCGACTTAATATATTCAGACACCCTCAATGAGATTAATAAAAATGATAATTCCTTTTTATACTTCCTTCCTGTCCCGACATATTCATATAAAAGGCTTAGTCCTGACTGACTGACGGATCAACGCACAGCCTAAACCGCTGATCGTAGAGACTTGAAACTTGGAGGGTGTGTTCCTTGTATGACGTAGGCTTCCGATAAGAAAGGATTTTCCGAAATTCTACCCCTAAAGAGATGAAAAAGGGGGGCAAAGTTTGTATGGGGCAACGCGATTCCTTGGTCCAATCTAATTCAAATTTAGCGTAAACTTTTTTAACACCATTGATGGAAGACATGTTTCGTATTTTATTGAAATATCTTCCCTAATGGGGTTAAATAGTCTAATCAATAAATTCAAAAACGTGAAAAATAGAGATAAAGGGCCTAAAAATATAAGGGATGGCTCATTCGATTCGTAATCACCTCTAGAAAAATGTTTTTGAAGGATTTTGTTGCAGGCTAAAAATTGCAATTGTTATTAACAAAATAAGATGAAAAAAAAATTATATTTCATTTTTTGTTAATAACTCGAAAAATATTAACATTTAAGCAATTTTGAAAAAAGCTCGTTAAAGAGGAGGAAATTTCCAATAAAAAAGTCGTAACTCCCGGAATTCTATCTCCATTATTTATAATTTTAATTAGACGATGAAAATAGGGCTCCGCGCGGCAGTTACGGCATGCGCGCGCTTTTTTTTTTTTTTTTTTTTTAAAAAGGCCATCTTCGGCGCATTAGGGACGGCTGCGGGCTTCCTCCGACTCACGTCTAAGTTGTCGTCCGCAACCGCCCCTGCACGTACACGTGAGACACGCTGCCTCGGACATGTCCATCACGGGGGCCACAGAAATTGGCTAGACTAATGGGTGGGCGGCACGTCCCGCCCACCCGTGACCCCCGGAGGCCCCTATTAGTCGCCTTTTACGACAGGCAGGGGATACCGTGGTGGAATTCTCCAAACGCCCCCAATCCACAGGGCGGGAGACGTCGGTCAGTCGTCCACCCGACGCCTCCTACGTCTCGTCTGGCGGCGGGAGGGATCACCACTGCGCTGGCGATCCCTCTCGGCACTCTCCTTCCGCGAGAGGACCGCCTCGCAGAAGTGGGCCACCGCCTGCCAGGCCTCCCGGCCGCCGACCATGGAAGCAACCACGGCCGGCAGCGAGAGGTCTTCTCCGACGACTGTTCTGAGAGCGCTGCGCTCCTCATCCCAGGCTGGACAACACTCCAACGTATGTTGGGCCGTGTCCATTGGGCAGTTGTCACAATAGTGACACACGGCCGACTCCTCTACACCTACCACCCGAAACAGGAACTCACCGAAGCAGCCATGCCCGGTGAGCACCTGCGTCAGGCGGTATGTTGCCGCTCCGTGGCGCCTGTCCAGCCATTCGGCAAAGACAGGACGCACTGCCTCTACGACCCGGTGCCCCCACGACGGGGCCTCCAGCCTGAGACGCCACTCCTCCACGGCGGCTCGCCGTAAGGCGGCCCTCTTGGCCTCCACCTCCTTCAGGGCCGGACGCTCCCCGCGACTGAACGCCTCCTCCCGCCAATGGAATACATCGGCAAGGGATTTGGCGTCCAGGTCCCAGGGCAGAAATCCGGCCAATAGGCAAGCCGCCTCGAAAGAGACCGTGCGGTACGCCCTGACCGCCCGCTGCGCTAAAGCTCTCTGCGGGGCGCGCAGAAGGGCGACGCAGGGGCGACCCAGGGAGTCAGCCCAAACGGGGCTGCCATAAAGAGCTATGGACCGCACGACTCCGTGATACAGCCTCCGGCAAGGGAAGCCAGGACCTTCCAGGTTGGGCAGCAGGCGGGAAAGAGCGCCCGCTGCCCGGGACAATTTCGTCCTCAACTCCTTAAAGTGGGTGCGGAATCGCCATCGGCTATCCAGGACTAAACCTAGATACCTCATGCTAGAGCCGATGGGGATCCGCACCCCCCCAACGACGATGCCGGCACCGGCCGGTGGCCCTCTCCGAGGTCCGTGAAAACACACGGCCTCGGTTTTCTCGAGGGCCACCTTCAAACCTAAACGTTGAATTCTTCCAACTACTTGGCCGGTGCCCGCCGCCGCCAGAGTTGCGGCGTCCCGGAAGGTCCCAGCAGTCGCTGTGACTAACGTATCGTCGGCGTAACATGTCACGCCGACGCCCCGGAGATTGGAACCACGGAGCACCCAGTCGTACCCGATGTTCCACAGGAGAGGGCCCAAAACCGAGCCCTGTGGAACACCGCACGACATCGCTCTTCGGTGCCACCCATCGGCGCCCGGATACACCACGTGCCTGTCAGACAGGTACGCGTGCACCAGACGCCGGAGATAGGGCGGCACCACGTGGTACCGCAGTGCCTCGTGGATGCAGGGCCAGGGCAGCGAGTTGAATGCGTTGGATATGTCCAACGACACCGCTATCACCACACTGCCTCTGGCCACTGCATCCTCCGCCTGTGCCTTCACCCGCAGAATCGCGTGGACAGTGGAACGTCCCCTCCTGAATCCATACTGTTCGTCGGCCAAATTCGGACCGACCCTATCGAGGTGCTCGACGAGGCGGGTATGGATGATGCGCTCGAAGAGCTTTGCCACCTCGTCGAGCAACACGATGGGCCGGTAGGCCGACGGCGACTCTGCGGGTCGTCCCCCCTTCTTCAGCAGGACGAGCTTCCCGGTTTTCCAACGCACCGGGAAGACGCCCTGCTCCAGGCAGGCGGTGAATAAGCCGCGGAGCCTCGGGCCCAGGTACTCGAGGGCTAGCACCCAGGCTTTCCCGGGGATGCCATCGAGCCCTGGGGCCGTGTTTTTGCTCCGCAGCCGAAGCACTGCCGCCCGCATTTCAGCGGGCGAAACCTCCGGGATATCCCTTGCCGGATTCTCATTCGACGATGACGCCACATCCGGTGGCGCCATCGGTGGAGGAGTGAACTCCTCGGTGGCCGGGAACAAGGCCGCGACGACGTTGGCCAGTAATTCTGGCCGGAGACTCTGCGACAGCGGGGGCGCCGCTGGGCGAAGCTTCTTCATCACCATCCGGTAAGGGCGCCCCCACGGGTCCCTGTCGAGAGTCCCCACGAACGCCTTACGTGCCGCGACCTTGGCCCCATGAATGGCCACCCGCAGCGCTCTCTTTGCCTCTTTGTAGAGGCCATAGAGCTGCCGCTCCTGGTCTGCGTGATTCTCGTCTCTTAGCCGGCGACGACGATGCCTGGCGTATCGGCGGCGCGCAGCCACGCACGACGCGCGCAACTGCGCTAGCTCCGCCGACCACCAGTACACCTGTCGCACCGGCGAACGGCGGAGAGCTCGGGGCATGCCGGCGTCGCAGACATCCGACATTGCCACCCCGAACCACTCCGCCTCCTGCTCAACCCGTACCGGCCCGTCCGGCACGGGGAGCCACGACATGACCAGAGCGGCCAGCACTAGGGCCTCCCCATCGAGGCGACGAAGCGCCCACCGCGGGCCGTCCTGATTTGGGGCACTCGGTACACCACCGGACTGGACACTCGGGGACGCGGAGACGCCGAACCTGATGTAACGATGGTCCGACAACGTCTCCACGCCCACGAGGACTCTCCAGTCCCGGACACGGCGTGCGACGGCGGCACTCGCCAACGACAGGTCTATAATAGACCCGCCGTTGTGCCGCACGCATGTGTCCACCGACCCCCTGTTCAGGACGACCAGGCCGACAGAGATCGCCCATTCCTCCAGGACCCGACCACGACCGTTCGTCGCCGGCGAACCCCAAGCCACGGATTTGGCGTTGAAGTCGCCGGCGACGACCGCCGGGTGAGGTTGGCCTTGTTCCACCAAGGCCCCCAGCCGAACGAGGAAAGACTCAAATTCGGCGAGGGGTCTGTTGGGAGAAAAGTACACTCCTACTATCCAAATGTCTCCCAACAGAACCGCCACGCATCCCCTATCCTTCGCTACTTTTTCGAAGGGTGGGGAGCCAGCGGCGCCCCGGCTGATGATGGCCACCAAGCCGTCAAGGTCCCCCGCCCAGTTATCCCGGGGGGGGACAAAATACGGCTCAGCGACCACGGCCACTTGCACCGACCACTGCGCCAGGCTTTGGGACAACAGGTCCTGGGCACTGGCACAGTGGTTGATGTTCGCCTGGAGGAAATTTAAATCCATTATTGGGCGATCTCTACCACGTCCATCGCGGCCCCTTGCGGTGGGCTCGTTGCCTGCGGCTGGGTCGAAGCCCCAGCGGCAGCAACACTTCGTCTTCCGTCGCGACGCCTATCGCGACGGGAGGGGGCGGGACACGCCTTCCCGCCCACCGGATGTTTGGCGGGCCTCCCTGCGGCCGCGCAGACAGCGCAGTTCGGCGCGGCCTCGCATTCACGGGCTTTGTGGCCCGGTTTACCGCAGCGATAGCACAAATCGCTGCGGTCCGGTCCTCCGACGCAGGTACTCTGCGTGTGACCGTGCTCCAAACAACGGTAACAGCGCATCGGGCGCGCCCCGAGCACGGTCACCCGGGCCACAGTCCACCCTACCATCAGGCGGCCCGCCTTTATTTTTTGTGCCGCCCTGGTCGGCACCTTGGCCCAAACTGCGCTCAGGCCGGAGCGATCAGGCCGGATTTCTCCGACCTTCACGGCATCAGCTGCGCACTCGCCAGCAACGCTGAGGGCCGCTGCGACCGTCTCGGAAGTGGCTGCCGGATCCAACTCCGACAGCCGCAGCTCCGTGCATTTGGTGGGCCGGGAGATTTGGACATCTTCCGACCCGCCAAAGCATTCCCTCAGCCTTGCGGCGAGGGAGTCCGCCTTCCGCTCCGACTCAGCCCCGGGCACCTCATAGAGCATGGCACCCGTGGCTGCCACCTTGGGCCTCAGCCTGTCTATGCCGAGGCCGGCGAGGTCCACGCGGTGCTGAGCGTCCGTCAGCACCTTTGCGTAGGTGAGCCCCTTGGCCACCGCCGCCGGCGTCAGCGACAGCACTATGGCCGCCGAGCGTGGCTGACGCAGTTTGGGCTCTTTGCGCCTCTGCCTCCTCTGTTGCGTCTGCGGTATTACTGCGGGCGCTGCGGCGGGGTTGGACTTCCCCCGCTTCTTCTTGCCCACCACCACCGTCCATTCAGCGTCCATGGACGCTGGGGCTGGCGGTAGTGGGCGAGGCTCCCTTGGAGCAGTCCTCGCGACGACGGGGGCAGCGGGGGTGGCGACTTTCCCCCTCCCTTTTTTGGGGACCCCAGACGGTCCAGCGACCGCCACGGCAGCTGAGGTGGAGGGCCCGGCCACGATGGCAGGAGCCTTGAGAGGAGCAGGCTGCACTGCTCCTTTCCCCTTCCCCCTCCCCTTCCCCTTAGAGGAAGGCTGGGGAGCTCCCCCAACGAAACCACCCTGGACGGGGAGTGGTATGTCCCCGGGGGTGGACCTTCTTTCGTGGGCCAGCGGAGGCCTCTGGGCCGGCCCTAAGAGCACCGACTCCATCCTGGCCTGCCACTTGGCCTCCACTGCTGCCAGCTCCTCCAGACGGCGAAGGAGAGAAGCGTTTTCACGCTTCAGCTCCTTCACCGCCTCCTCTAGTTTGGCGCATTTATCGCGCCACTTCTTGGCCTCGCCTTTAGGGCGAGCACTCGGTGCCGGTTCCGCCGCCGCCGCGACAGCCACCTCCTCGGCGGGCACCTTTGGGTTGGCGGAGCGAAGGACCATGCCTTCCCCGCTCTCCACCCTTCTCGCCCTTTGGCGGGCCTCCCTGCGCTTTATGAGGTCGCGCACCCTCTCCCTTGGCTTCGGTTCGACGAATACGTCGACCGAAGCTGGGCCTCCCCTGCCACGTCCAGCAGTCGTCTGCGACTTCGGAGTTGGCTCCTCCGTGTCGCTTCCCAGGGACGACCTGCTGCCCTTGTCCAACTCGGAACGTTTCCTCCAGAGCCTATGGCTCCGAACGGAGGAAACGCTCCCACTCGACTCCGAGTCGACGCCTGTGGACATCTTGTCCGCGCCGACTCTTCGTCCGCCATCAACGGGCTTTCGCCCACCAATCTCCGCCTCTCCAGCCGAAACTGGGGTAGGCACCCTCGTCAATATAATTTTTGGGTTAAGTTTATCATTCATAATGAATCCCACGAGTATGGGGGAAATAAAGAGTCCACCCAGGCAGTGCCCCCTGTACCTGGGTAAGCCTAGCGTAACCCGCCAAGAGGGTCGGCCGGTACTCTGGCGGGGGTCGCACTAGTGACCGAACTACCCATCGGCCATGCATCCCCTCGCGGTGCGCCGCCGCTTGGGATTCGGGGAACTTTTTATAGAGGTTTTCTCCCTCGTGGTCCGGGCGATTAAGCCAAGACCCTCGGTCCAGCAGGAGCGCGAGACATGTCCACGGACCTCCATACTAGATTACGATCTGCAACGGTGACAGCGGAGAGGAAGGTTCCCCCCCGCTGCCTGCTCGGGGCGGTGTTAGCGCACACCGAGCCCGTCGACACTCCCGGATGAACCGGGAGCCGCCCGAATAAACGGGCCCACCATCTAAAAATGCGGCAGCCACCGCAAAAAGCGGCGACGACCGCCGAGACCACTGTTGTCAGGATATTGGCCGTAGCGCCGATCAACTCGACCGACGCTCCGTTGCCCAGGGTGCACCACGTGGAGGTTTCCTGACTTTGCACCCCGGCATGCGCGCGCTGCCGCTAAAGAGAGTTCAGCAATATAAATAATTTATTTATAAGATAAAATGTGATTTTAAAAATTTGAAAAAATTCTTGTATCTTCTTAACACTTGAAAGAATCGAGCCCTGAAGAAAAAAAAAAGTTTAATCACCATTTTTCAAAAAGTTATTCAATTGTTAACTAACCAATTTTTTCCCAATCTCCATTGGCATAAACAATGTGATGAAAGGTATAAATAATTGGCCTATAAATTTTAAACTTCGTGGAGCCCTTTTGATATATGTACTTTATAAGATCCTGCGGTAAATTTTCATTAAAGTTTATTAATTTATTAATTATGATTTTTTATAACTATTGAAAAATTACAAAATTTATAAAATTAAGTAGTTATAAAAAATCATAACTAACAAATTAATAAACTTTAATGAAAATTTACCGCAGGATCTTATAAAGTACATACAGGGTCATTTTGATATTGCGTTAATAAATGAAACCACATACTTATCTCGTTCGAAATAACACTTTATATTAAGTTATTTTAACCATAGATGTAAAATAAAAAAGTATAATTTTCGAACAAAGTAAATATCAATAAAAAGCAACTTTAAGTTTACACGCCTTAATGCCACAATGACTGCTCTAGGGGCATTCGTCGCAGCAGCAACATTACACTTTCAGTCAGAAATACACTTACGGACACACCATATTCGCACCAAACTACAAAATGAGAAAAAAATGGAATACTAGAACTGGGATTTTTGGCGAAAGTATTCGTTATTCATTGATAACTTTTAGCACGATGTTAGCAGAGGTATAGACGAATATATGGTTTCATTTAGTAATGCAATGTAAAAATAACCCTGTATATCAAAAGGGCTCCACGAAGTTTAAAATTTATAGGCCAATAATTTATACCTTTCATCATATTGTTAATGCAAATGGAGATTGGGAAAAAATTGGTTAGTTAACAATTGAATAACTTTTTGAAAAGTGGTGATTAAACTTTTTTTTCTTCAGGGCTCGATTCTTTCAAGTGTTAAGAAGATAAAATAATTTTTTCAAATTTTTAAAATCACATTTTATGTTATAAATAAATTATTTTTATTGCTGAACTCTCTTTAGCGGCAGCGCGCGCATGCCGTAACTGCCGCGTGGAGCCCTATTTTCAACGTCTATTTAAAATTATAAATAATGGAGATAGAATTCCAGGAGTCAGGACTTTTTTATTGGAAATTTCCTCCTCTTTAACGAGCTTTTTTAAAAATTGCTTAAATGTTAATATTTTTCGAGTTATTAACAAAAAACGAAATATCATTTTTTTTTTCATCGTATTTTGTTAATAAGAATTGCAATTTTTAACCTGCACCAAAATCCTTCAAAAACATTTTTCTAGAGGTGATTACGAATCGAATGAGCCATCGCTCATATTTTTAGGCCCTTTATCTCTATTTTTTACGTTTTTGAACTTGTTGATTAGACTAAAAAAGGCGTAGAAAGTTATTTTGGCATTGATTTGCTTCGAAGTATCAGTAAGATATCAATACTCCTTATAGGTCGGATAGTGTGTAGAGAAGAAAACAAAAAATCGGTTGCAACAAATAATCGATTTTTAATGCAATTGATTTTATATTCAAGGATTTTGTTATCGTATGCAAATAGAGTTAGATTATTATCAAATCTTACACATTACAATCAAGAGGTTTTTTATTGTAATAGTTATTGTTAGTCGTTCATTTTGATTTATCGATAGAATTTCACGATTATCCTTTCATAACATTTAAATTGGTTATTGGACATTACAAAGAAATAATGTGTGTACTGAAACTTAAATCACAAATTTAGTGGTACGGTAAATTATTTACTTTGGAGATCTTCATTTTCAGTCTTCTATATCTAAATTTAAATATCTAACTCATTGTTCAAATATGTTTGTAAAACATACTTACAGCATAATTTTTAAATATACAGCTGTGTTTTATTTGCATCCAAAGTTTAGATTTTTTAAAGTAATCGTTTACGTTTCGTTACCAAGCGATTTAAAACTTTCGAAACATTACGCTCATAAACTGAAAAATACAACACTGTAAAAGCGTTCATATAAGAGTCAAGATGTTATTCTTTTAAATCAAATATGTTAAATAAGTATGATACTATCTCTTATAATGTATAGAAAACATGATAAATATTTGTAATTATGTAGCCGACTTTAGAATTTTTGGTTAGACGTTCTCACAAAGCTTTCGCGTCGCGAAAAATTTGAATTGTCATACCAGCCAGCTAAGATTGTATAGTACTATACTAAGTGTATTTAATAAAGCAGTAGAACCAGTATGTCCGTACATTTAAAGAAATGTGATAAAAAAGAAAGGCAGTGACTACAGAAGAGTAATGGAACACAAATCAGTGATTATTGTAATTCTTTTCTGTCTGTCTGTGTGTTTTTCTGTTTTTTACTTACTGCACATCTCCTAAATTACTGAACGCATTTCAATGAAATTTGGCACGTGGGTAGATCATGTCCTGGATTAATACATAGGCTATTTTTTATTCCCTGAAAATATAAAGCGGGACTTTTATACCGGAAAATCTTTTTCACGCGGCGGTGCTGCGACCAAAAGCTTGTTTACTATAATACTTTGATGGCAAACGTATTATTCGGGAACGAACGCATCGAAAATAATTTTGTCGCGCCACCGCCACGGCCGCTACCATTCATATTACGTATGTCAAATTTCGTGTGACACTTGTGCGCCCTTTTTTTCGACTAACGCCTAATGTCTAACTAGAACTAACCTCTAATGGAACGTTTAAAAGAACGAACGCATTAAAACAAAGAGCATTATAATAATACGGAAACATTAACGCGTTTCGGGAGAAGACTTAAAAAAAATGTTATTTAAATATAGGTAGGTATTTTTAAGTACCTACAGTAATTACATTTATTAATAGAATACCTACTTTTTACTTTTCAAAATTAAATTATAACTTCTTGTGACTTGTCCACGACTATGTGACCCCCCCCTGGCGCCAAAGCTGGATCCGCCCTTGTCCACATGCCAAGCGGTTTTGTGTCTAGCGGTCACGGACGTGTGGTATGATAGGATCGCAAGATTTGGTAATTATTTTTTTTTGGAAATATGAAAGTTTGTGGCTTATTTCTGATATAGGTCTATTTAAACTATGTAATAATGTTAATTGGTCATTAAATTAACACTGGTATCAATCATCAGTGTACTTAGTGGTAACGACTTTCTTTTGATTCTCATATCAGTTCTTGGGCTATGATAATTTGGGTGATTTTAAGACGATAAGACAGCAGACACTTCTGACTTTTCAAAGTTACGTGTGTATGGTTTATCAATTTTGTACGTTTTAACGTTGAAGGAATCGTGAGGAAACCTAGATACCTGACAAGTGACAATTCTCTATAAGGATTTCGAGGGTATGCGAAGTGATCCCGCACTAGGCCAGCGTGGTGGACTAAGGCCTGCACCCTCTTAGTAGTACATAAAGCTCGTGCTCAGCAGTAGGCAGTATAATACGGGGCTGGTATTATTAAGTCGAATAATAATGTTAGTTGCCCCGGTTCGGATTTATACCCGATATGGTTCGGTTTAATAGGCTAGCCGCTAGCTCATACCACCACGGGCAATAGATGATATCTTTTATCTTTCTCTATCTACATTCTAGTTGTACGTCTATTTCTGTGTATTATGAGACCTTAACATCCCATGTCTCAGGATGACAAGGGCTATGTAATGCCAAATGCTTTGTAATTCAGTGCAATACATGTTCTTGCTACTGTTTATGGTCGTAGCGTATAAGACGAAAGAATGACTTTTCTCGCTGTTCATTTTATTTTAAATGTCTGGTGTATATCACGTTACAAATACGTTTTTTTGTATGTAGTATTTATACTAATCAGTAGATATAATAGTGCTAGTTTCTACTGAGCAATAACCCCATTGTACGAGAAGTATCGCGCCCAACGCACCATTATAAGTTCATTAGTCACTTGCGCAGGCGCATGTTGTGTTACACTGTTTACATTTATGTTATTGCTATTTTTTATACTTATAGCCTGTACTTTGTTTTGATGTATGCATCGCTTTATTAATAAGTGACTATTGTTTTGAATTTACAGAGTATATCTATACTAATATTATAAAGAGGAAAGATTTGTATTTTTTTATGTTTGACATGGATAAACTCAAAAAGTACTGGACTGATTTAAAAAATTATTTCACCATTAGAATGCTCCTGTATCCCTGAGTAACATTAGCTACATCATATCCCGGGAAAATGCAAACCGGGACTTTTATCCCGGATTTTTTATTCTCGCGAGGCGTTACGGCCAAACCTATGAACCGATTTCGATGAAATTTGTAAGGGACATAGTTTAAGACCCTGGGAAGGATCTAGGATACTTCTTATCCCGGGAAAAAATAAACCGAGAATATAATCCCGGAAAATATTTTCTAACGGGTGGAACCGCAAACAAATAAGTATGGAGATAGTTTGAGACCCAAGGTAGGACATAAGCTACTGCTTATTCTGGAAAAATATAAACCGGGACTTTTATCCCAGATTTTTTTCTCGCGTTTGTAGCCGTCACTCTCAACCGATTTCGGTGAAATTTCGTAGGAAGTTAATTTAAGACCTTGAGACCCACCTAGGCTATTGCTTCATAGGTTATTCACCAATGGACGCAGTGATTCAAGAGGAAGGTTCATGTGTATAATTCATAAGTATTTTGAACGACAGAAAATTAAATGTATAAATATTATGCTTTGCTACCTGTGCGAAGCCAGGGCGGGCCGCTAGTTAATAATATAATTATGGTTAATATAATTTAATGACAAACATCATTTTACCGTGCCTCGGAGATGGTTTTTCTTATTTAAAAATAATGTTATCCACCTTATTTCGTGTTTTCATTTATTCATTCATATCGTTTAAAAAGTCTAACCATGACTGTATTTTTGTGAACTTCATCCATATTTGAACATTCACAAACGTGATACGTTCCAAAAAGGACACAATATAAGCACATTCCAAATGAGCCACATTGTGTTGGAAAATAATCGGCTCGTTGGTCGTTACCCACGCCCTTGCATCGCTATGTATTTCTGTATGTAGCCACTTCCACACATTGTTGATGTTCCGTTTCCACTAATGTTTCACTAAATACCACTGGTTGTTTACACATTTAGTACTTGGGTTAGCAAAGCGAATATTATATCGCACCTTTAGGATGAAAAGGACACAATTCAAAAAGATAGAAAATTGAGTTGTTATAAAATTACCTAAAACGAAGTTTTCAATACAATAATAGTTCAATGATATCCATCTTCACGCAGGGAAAGGCAAAACTGTTATGTCGGTCCCTTTTTTATTATATTTTTTTTAAATAAGGGACTAGTTTTTAGTCATTTAAAAATGACAACTCAATTTTATATTTTTTGAATTGTGTCGTTTTCGTTCTAAAGGTGCGATTATTATGTGAGAGTTTATGAATATGTTTGTAAGATTGATACTTACGCAGGTTTAGGAACTGCTGAATGGATTTGGATTAAATTTAGTATACAAATAGACCATGTCTTGGATTAACGTATATACGTTTATTCAAGAAAACTATAAAGCAGAACTTGTGTAAGGTGCTTAATGCGAGCAGAACCGCCAGCATAGTTATAATATACTGCGGTATGTATTTGAAATCGACTCTAATACACATTGTTACATGGTTTATGATCAACAATCGAAATTTCTATGGTTTAGATGGGATTGTCTTTATTAGACGTTGGGCCGACGCCAGAACTGAAATTGTTATGTTCCAGAATAAACAGATTAATCCGTTTATAACGTTGTAATTCAAAGTCTGGTTTCGTGTGCCAAAAATTTATTTATCAACTAAACATGTGAAATGGGTCAAAATCATGTGTCACGTGCTCGTAATATTTTATCACAAGGATACGTCATTTCCATATAGTTTTTTTGGTTTGTATCAGCGAAAAGTTTGTAAAAAGAAATCTTGGCTATGGCCCTTGATATTGGAAGAATTATAGACCTAGGATAGATATCTATGCTATATTAGATCTGTGGTAAGTCTAAATGTAGGCCATCTAAAGATGTAGAGCTCTTAACGGTTCCCAGTTCCCACAAATGTCGTCCTGAGGTAATATAGCGACTAGAGTTATTCAACGGTTGCCAGAATTATGGCGCTCTGACTTCTGGCTGTACGCTTTCTGATCCTGGCAAGGGACTTCATCGAAATGTCGCAATGGTGTTTTACTGTCACATTGTATTTAAAGTGGACGATAGCCTAGTTGGGAATGTTCAAAGTTACGTGTGTATTGTTTATCAATAATTATCGTTCGGTAACGGTGAAGGAAAACATCGTGAGGAAACCTGCATACCTAAGAAGCTCTTTATAAGAATTTCGAAGGTATGTGAAGTCTGCCAACCCGCACTAGGCCAGCGTGGTGAACTAAGGCCTAAACCCTCTCAGTAGTAGAGGAGGCCCATGCTCAGCAGTGTGTAGTATATAATACAGGGCTGACTGCATTGCATTGTTTTCGCTATAGGCATTTATTAATCTAGAACTTTATGATGTAATATCTGGAGTAGTAATATTATCTACATTGAAGATATAGACATGCAATAGGTTTGTCGTAATACCCACGCCATCGTCCTGTCTTCGTTGCGGTACTCGTTTAATTGTGTAATTATGCGGAAACTTCCTTCCTCAGTTTGAATAAGCGATGTGTATATATCATTGCTGTTTGACGTAGGTGTTTGTCATATGTCCTTTAATAGTTTGGAGTACTTTCTGAATTAACACGAGCATAATATTACACATGAGATTTTTTTTTATTGTTGCATTTTTTTCATTGACTATCAACTATTGCCCATAATAAAACAAAGAGAAATATCAACAGATTATACTAATATAGTACTGTATTATCTTACAAGTTTGTTAAAATATTTTTTTTATCGAATACAGTAACTGGATCGACTTGCATTATGAATAATATATCAGCGTCATTCCCCATGGTATGTCGGGATCATTGCGTGCTGAGTCGTTCTGCAGCTGTTTGGATTTTAGGCAATGTGTTTTGAGTGCTCCTAATTAGTTGTGTCCTAAATATGGACGTGGGTGAATAAGCAGTTGTGTTGTAAACGCTTTGCCACGTTCTTACAACACAACAACAGATGCTGAGGCAATTATTCTGTCAATTGATTTCGTTATTCAGTGCTTGCCAGGCTTACCTGTGTAAGGTTGCATCTAATTCCAAGACTTTATTGTATATAGATTGACTGACAATTTGAAGGAACCTTTGCCAGTGCAATTGTGGGATATTATAAGACAACATTGACTAGGATAAAGTGTGCTACATCATTTAAAGATCATGGGTGTTGCTGCTTTTGTCAATCGTATGTGATGCTTTCCATTATTCGAGTTACTTGCTTGTGCGTATAACCAAAAAGAGTAAACCGAGAGGTCACTGTCTACTGTGCGTGCTTTATAGCTACAATGACGTACATGGAAATAAAAAAACAAATGCGTAAGACACTATGTCATTTTTTGAATGTCTGCTATGATTCCGCTCCGTGAACATGAAGGATGCAAAGTTTCGGGAGAAAATGAAAAACCGCGATAATGTCCAAAAACTAGTTTTTATTTATGTCACCTTCTTAAATAGGTATAGCGTTTTTTTTATTGACTTCATTGTCATTCAAGAGATGTGATATTATTCTTGAGTATTTCATGTTCCTGACGTAGTGTTCGGTGCTCGGATATAGATTAGAATAGCTTTGACAAGTCAATCAAATAAATGATAGACTTTACCACTCCTCCAAGATATCTCAAGAGCGAAACTATGCCATGCAACCATGAGTTTGCTTATTAATTCGGTCAATGTACTTGTAATTGGATTAAGGTATTAAAGGATGTTATGTCATTTCAGAGCAAAATTTGTTGTGTTTTGAAATGCTATGAATCACATAAAAAATTTCGTTCTTAACGGGTATTAGTACGGACGCGTACCGGCTATAATGCTTTATGCCTTATAGCCAGTTTCTTTACGACTTGTAAAAGTAACTCTTAAATTAAAAGCCATAAGAGTTCCCCCAAGATTTGCCGTAAAATCTCTTGACCATAACCGATGTTTCGTTGCTCTCTGCACTTGAACGTGCGGAAGGTCTCGTCTTTGTTATTATGTGCACTCGAATGTTTATAATCGGCGAGCAGATGCACTCGGCGCGTCTGTCGTCTCGTTGAGATTATCCTGATTCAGATGCTATGCGCTGTCTAAACAATTTGCATGCATTGCGTGGTGATGTACGCGTTGAAGTTCACGGTGTATAATTGAGGGGTTTTCGTGCTGTTCTATCGGTGAAACGCTCAGTTCAGTTGAGGGTTTACAGTCATTGTTTAGATTAACTGGCTGTGTAATTCCACTATCACATAAGTGTTTCCAGCTTCAGCGTATAAATAGATGGCGGTCCTCGATGCGATTGGGAAGATTTCTTCGCTTTTGCACGCGCGACGTACTTGTGCTATCTGCTTTCAAATTTACGAATACACACAAACCTAACTTAAAGATCGATTTAGCATCACGATTATGTCAAACTTAACGATTAAGTATTACAATAGGTAGAGATGCTACCTAATTTCAAATTACTATAAGTAAGACCTTCGTTGCCTAAAATAGACAATCGATAGTTGCCAAGATAAATATCGTATGACTGGAATATTCAGGCTCTCTGGCCTACGAATCCAATGTGTTTATCGATAGCCATTGGTGCGGCATACAAATCGATTCTATTTATGTTGGAAGGTTTCGAATCGTGACTGCGACGACGTGCATGGTGATTACTGATTGAAGTTCTGAAAGGAAGGTACATTGTTGTAGACTACATAAGTGTATTCTTTCCCGTAATGACTTTCTTCTATCATGAATTTAAAGATCAAATTACCTTCACAACTTTTAGTGGTTATAATAATCTGAAAGAAGTAGAATAATCTTTTCATTTCTGTCCTGAGAAGTGTTGATAGGTAGCTAGTAACACTAGCTTTTTGATTCCTCGTCAAATCGAAACAACTACTTCTCCCATGAAGTTTTCAAGAAAAGACTTCAGTTTTTTTTTATTTTTGTAGGTCTTAGTATCTCGTGATAAAGCAGCTTTTAAGATAAAACTTTGCTGTTATTGGTCACCAGTTACCATCCTCGCGAGGTCACGCGTTGTCACTCGAGTGTCTAGTGTAATGAGTGTTTACACACGGCTAACAACGCACCAGCGTATATGGTCACGGTATTTGGAACGGGTTTCATTCGCTTCCATGTCGTTGAACTTAGAAATTGTGTCATTTGTGCTATTTGGTTATGGTCCACTTTTGTGTTGTCCTAGATGGAAGTGAATTGAAGTTCGAATTCCGCTGTTACTGCGCTAAGTATCAGAATTTTCCAAACTAAGTATATTTTCTTAGACGGGACCCTTGTTTCATGACATTCAATAATTTAACTCAATTCGATTTATTGCACTGCATTGTTAACAAATGTTGCTGAACCAGCACAATTTCAAAGCATTTCTCTTGGAGTGACGCACGTAGTGCAAAGTTTTGTAATTCACCAGCCTTTGCCCGCGGCTCCGCCCGCGTTAATAAGTTTTTCCGGGCTAAAAGACCATAAAAACCTTCCCGTTGAATAAAAAAAAAAAAAAAAAAATCATTTATTGGTCAAATAGACTTATAAAAAAGCACTTATGACAGGTCATGACATGAAGGTAGACACAATAACAAAGGTACATAATAAACCAATGAAGTAATTTAAAGTTAAATATTGAACAACCAGCACGGGCTGATAGGTACAGAGGACACGGACATTAGGGACGGGAAAAGGGCTAGGGAAAGGAGAAGTGGAGCTGATATAAAAGAAAGGGAAGGAGTATCTTTACTTTACGAGGAAAGGAAACGCCACGGTCCTCGCCGGCGAGGATAAAAAGGTCCTAGCCTAGCTAACCTACCAGCCTTTCACTAGCTACCTAAGCGATGACGACCCGAAGAAGAAAGGCAGAAAGAAACTCCGGGCTTAATTTTTTCGTCATCAATTGTCATGATATACTGCATTTTTTTTTAAATATATATTTTACAGTATGATTAATACATAGGTTAATGCATACATGAATGTAGCCCTAAGGTATAAATGAAGTACTACTACGAAGCAACCAAATAACAATATATTGGCGTTCATGATGCATTAACCCACGCTTACAAATACAATTTACACTAAATAACTACATCATATCTTTAGTCATTAACAGTGATAAGATATAGATCGGTCGTCATCATAAGATATAGGTCGAATCACTCTACCTATTAAAAAAACCGCATCAAAATCGGTTGCGCAGTTTAAAAGATCTAAGCATATGTAGGGACAGACAGCGGGAAGCGACTTTGTTTTATACTATGTAATTCAAAAGTCCGGGGTAGTGTTGCTACCTTCATCCGCTTGTAATCTGGCGAGCGATTAGCTCGTATTGTCAATCTGAAGTATATCCATAGCTCGAATATCTCGAAAAACAAAATTTTAACATTTATACGCCTATTATTTAGATAGCGTCACGTTATCTCGATTACATCATTTCCTCAATAGAAAGAAGTTGGATAAGTCCAGTACGGTGCCGCATCGATCCCCGTTGTGTTTAGCGGGCGGCGGGGCCGGGCGGTGGGGTCGACAACCGAGCCGTGGGAGCGGACCCCAACAGCTTAACGGTCGGCAATTCTTCCTACAACCGGACCATTGTTTCGTTTGTCGGTTTCTAGTTACTATATTGCCTGAGTTTATAGAAGAATCAGAATGCTTTGAGGTGCATTGGATAAGGCCGAATTACTTGATCAGATTAAGCTATTTTCCATAGTTCTATGTTCAGTCCTTTACATTTTATGCAGAAGTGCTAATAAATAAAAATGTATTAGCCTTGCTTTGTATAAACGTAAACAGAAATTATTGATTAGCACTTGGTATACCAGAAAAAAGATCTATAAGACATCGCTTTTTAGCGATAACACCGCGTATAGTCGCGCGATTCAAAGATTTAAACCTATTTGTATTTTTTTATAACATGGTGTACAATAAAGTGTTTTCATTCATTCATACTAATTTAACTTCGTTTACTTTCATTACACTCTTCATTCCAGTTGGTTTAGGTTTTCGGTTAGTTTTTTCTCTCCTTTGAGTATGTTTTACAGTATTTTCCCAAATGATGGTCCTAAATGTCTGATCAGTGTTAACTTTAATTTTTAACTGAAGGTAGCGAGTTCAGGGCACGTCAATGGTTCGCATCCGGCGCTCAATTGACCCGCCCGCCAGTCACCGCCCGCCACCGCTGATTCTCAATTTGACGCTATTTTCTTTTTTCTTTACCACTGTGATTGCGCGCCGCGATTGCTTCCTGTAATTTAGATGTTTTTGTGCTTAAACGTTAAAGGATTTGTGAGTTTGATTATGTTTTTGTCAGGTTTTCGTAATTAGTTGTCGCTTCATTGGTTTCGCAGTGTTCTTTTTTTGTAATAAAATTAAGGTGTGTAACTGGTGAGGTTCTAGTTCGACCTTCATGTCGGACGAATGAACCTTATGACTTTTTATTCTAAAATACATAAGTTTCTGTGGATGGGAATTTCGATATATATATTATTACGTTATGGTACTCCTGAGACATAATATTATGCAAATAATATCGTTATACATTGGCCGGTTGCGCTTCTGCGTATATTCTCGCGGTACAATTGTTGAGTTACGTATGTTTTGTGGAAGGAAAAGATTATGTGTATAAATTATTTTTATTTTTGTTGTGTTTTGTTGTGTATTATTAAATGCATTTTGAGTCTTTTTGTGGTTACCCAAGTACAATTTTAGTTATTAAGGCAGTTATACATACTTTTTGGCATGGTTAAGATAAGGTTATTTAATTTTTATGCTATTATGAATATGATAATTTATTATGCATTTTTAAACTAAAAAAACAACTTTATAATATAATACAGTCTTCGTAAGCAATATATGTAATTTTTACGTGATATAATTTTGTCCTTATATGAATTTAGCCTATGATAGCTCTATTATATGAGTTTTTGCCTATACCAAAACATGGCCTATACGTGCGAAAATTATCATTCAATGTCGTTCAGAGGTTTCTGTGTTTACTAACAAACACCCAAACATGTTTACAAGTTTTTGCATTTATAATCACATACATATACACTCACGCCTGTTATCCCCGAAGGGGTAGGCAGAGGCGCAACTAGTGCACCCACTTTTTTATTCCGTCCCATGATGTGATAGGGGGCGAGCCTATCTCGATATCGGGCACAAATTCCAGACTCCGAGCTGATACTGAATAGAAAAACTCAATACCACTTTGCCCGACCCGGGGATCGAACCCGAGACCTCATCTTTGCAGTCGTACTGTAATACAACTACGCCAACGAGACAGTTATAATCCTAAGCAATATTAAAATACTTCATTTCGTGTAAATCGCGATTCAGTAATACCTCCCACGCGTCGAAATCAGACACAGCCGATTATAAACCTCTCGGCTAAATGAGCTGTTAAACAGTGGTTTATTTACATTTAGTTCGAGAGCGGTTCGGTTCAAATGCCGGATATACGTTCGTAGTTACATCCAGTTAGCCACTACCACGAGTGCGAGGTAGTGGCTAACTGGATGTAACTCGAGTATAGTATGTATGTCGAGTATAGGGTCGAGTAGGAAGTGAGGTGCGAGTGAGATACAAGTGAATATTTATTGTGTCGAGTGTGAGTTCTTTGATGTGAAATGATAGCTTGATCTTGCAATTCCTACAGCGACTTGGCTAAGTGCTTAAAATACGTATTTGCCTCGGGCATTATGAGTATTCAACCATGGAGGTGATAAGTTTCCATATTCAGGAGGCAGTGTGGCAAAATTTTATAAATATAGGTTTTTAGGTAAATCTACTGATGTTTACATAAAGTTATATCGTCGTTGCGCGTGCAATACCGCGGAAGAGCAGGTTGTAAATACCGCGTAACAGCAAAAGGTGCAAAATTGAAATTTCGCGCCAACAGACCCTTAGCACTGATCCGCTTATACTACTTCTCACACAATTTGAACTAGCCAATAAGAAACCTCATATTTCAATCAAAACAATACCGCGGAACAGTACTTGGGTTTGAAGTTAGCGGCAAGACCGCGTATTTACGGTATGGGCGAACAAGTTGAAACGCGATTAGTGTATGCTCTTGAATATTTTGCATTAATAATTATTTTGCAGTGAATAACAACCACGTAAGTAAGTTTTTATAGTGTATAGTGCTCAGTTTAGTAATACGTTTATGCTTCAATAGAGTAATTAAGTATAATTCTTTAGTATTTTAAGATTGTGAGTAATAATAACCTCTAATATGCACATTGGATTTAAAAAATATGGCACTAAATTTGTTCAGAATGATCCTAAACCCGCCAGAATAATGGGTCCAATATGTATGTCGAGGAGATGTTTCAGTGGTAAAATTATGTATTGCCCAAAGCTAACGGAAGAAGTGCGGTCAGAAATTTTTAAAACCTATTGGAAAATGAGTTGGCAAGAAAAGAAAATGTATATATCTTCAATGGTGGATAAGAAACCTACAACTAGGAAAACTAAGAATTCAAATTTAAGACGCAGTGACACCAAAGTTTACTATTTAAAAGTAAATGATAAAAGGGAAAGAGTTTGCTTAAAAACATTTTTGGAAACATTGGGCATAAAAGAATGGACAGTGCGATATTGACTAGGAGAGAAGACGGTTAGTAGTAATGAATCTAAACCAAGTGCTATAGTAGCGACAGAAACGAAAAAAGAATCAGTCAGAAAATACTTGACGGCGCTACCGAAACTACCGTCTCATTACTGTAGACAATCTACTTCAAAGTTATATTTAGAACCCATCATACAAACAAAGTCACAATTGTACCGTCTATATGTAGAATACTCAGTTTCGCAAAGTGAACCTGTAGCCTCTAGGAAGGTATTTGAAGGTGTCTTATTCGAAGAGAACATCGGCCTATTTCAACCAAAGAAAGACGCATGCGATCAGTGCTGCGTATATCAAACATATTGAGCTAAAATATTTAGCTAGAACTGAAAAAACCCTTGACAAAGAAGCAGCACAGAAAGGGACGATACATGCATTAACAGTAGATCTTCAGGCAGTCAAATTGTGTCCTACACTCAACGCCAGTGCACTTTATTTTAAGACAAAACTTGCCGTGCATAATTTTACAATTTACAACCTGGGAACCAATGGAGTGACGTGTTACTGGTTCGACGAGACGGCATGTGACTTAAAAGCCAGTACATACGCATCATTTCTTTTAGATTATTTAACTAAATTACTGGAAAATGAACCCAAGGATGTAGTTTTGTTCACAGATGGTTGCACAGCTCAAACTAGGAATAATATTGTGTCGAATGCGTTGTTGCGTTTAGCCATCGCCAAAAATATAGTCATAACTCAAAAATACTTGGAAAAGGGCCACACGCATATGGAAGTAGATTCGGTGCACTCGGTGATCGAAAGAAAGTTAAAAAATCGAGAAATATTTCTACCCTCACAATACGCAACAATCACGAAAGAGGCCAGAAAAGTGCCGAGTCCTTACCAGGTTTTTACTTCTGATCATACATTTTTCAAAAAAATTGCTCATAAAGCTCACCTCATTTATGACTCAATAAGACCTGGTCGTGGGGCGGGTGATCGTGTCGTCGTGGACATAAGGGCCCTAAGGTACAATCCAAGCGGGACAGTCGATTTTAAACTCCACTTTGCAGATGATTTTGTTCCTTTACTCAGGAGACCAAAAAAGATGTTATCAGCTAACCCTTTCATTGGCAGCATAGATTCATTGTATACATCCAGACTACCAATATCTAAAATTAAATATGATCACCTACAGCAGCTGAAGAGCGTCATGCCAAAAGATTGTCATAGTTTTTACGATAATTTACCTTATAAATAATATTCCTAATACCAAGATCTTAAATGCTGTGATTAATCGTTCTAGTGAGAATTTAAGAGCTAACGAGCACTATTACTATACTTCTACTTTTATGACATTAAGAAAATAAGAGCATCTGGGTAATGATTGCCATATTTAAGTGTTAAAGCTTTAAATTATATAATTATTTTGTGTTTGTCCGAGAAATTCTAATTAACAAAGATTGAAATGTTGTGATTTTAGAAGATTGAGGAGACTGTTCAGTTTATTATTCTTAATTAAGTGCACGTAATTGTTTTATCGTAATTAGAGAAATTCAGGGATTGTGTGACAGATCTTAATGTGGTTAAAAATATATAAATTACGAAAATTATAAAAAATTAAGTTGATTTATGTAAAAAATTTTTGGTATCTAGAGTAAGAGCTTTTGTATGTTTAATTTTACATGTTTTTTCTTCTACAATACTTTGTCACAAAAAATTGAATTTAATAATATAAAATAAGTATTTTACTTCAAGCCCGCGTATCTACTAAAAGTATAGTATTTTTAATGTAATTTGATGGTACAAAACCGCGTAAGTGACTTTACACGAAATCTAACCAAGTTCTTAGTAGATTTACGTTAAATTTCTATAAAATAAGTAATAAAGAAGCTGCTACAAAGTTCAGTCAGTAATATAATTATAAATTCCCAAGTTATTAAGTTTTTTCTTCTTCCTGTAAAATTCTAAAAATGTAGATACGCGGTATTTACAACCTGCTCTTACGCGGTATTGCACGCGCAACGACGATATGCTATGAACTAAAACAAAAACGTATTCTGGCACGTGACACGCAAATAAATTTGTACGCATGTTTATAACTTAACAACTTGCCACATCATGCAGTTTTTTTTTAATTACACGGATTCATTTTGTTATAGAACGTACAGTGAACCACATAAGTACCTTTACATTTTTGTGTTCTTACCAACTTTTGTTTTCTCTTCACATAAATAAAATAAAAGGGATTTACTTCACACAGAAAAAAAAAAATTCAAGGACCGAAACGCATGTAGGTGATTTGAATTTTCGAATTTGTTCAGTTACTTATGTGGCTGACTGTACATACACATCAAGATTATAAATTGTACTAAAAATATAGCGGTCATGTTGAAATACGACACAATGGGCGAATTATTCTTAAGTGAAGTCCGTCACGCGTCGCAAATCACGAGACAATGTGGCGATTTTTTATACGCGCTATAATTTTATACATTATTCACAATGTTGAGAATATTTTATAATATTTTTGCTGTGTTTAGTTTTTGGATTGATTATAATAAGAATCAGTTAAGGTTCGAAGTTGTTTACTGACTTCTAAATATAATATTTAAGATATCAGAATTACAATGATATGATAATATATATTTGAAGCCATTATAAGATTGTGTCTCAAGTGATAATTTCCAAAAATATATATCCATTAATACCAGTACGTCATACCATAAAATAATACTCGCATCATGTGTTTGAATGATCTCGTATTCAAATAAGTTATACTAGAAATAATTTAACGGAGGTCGGGGCAGAGGTGAGCTTACCTCGATAAGCATATTTAACCCAATTATTCAAGCACTCAATAATGTACGCTTGTTTGTCGGTTTGAGTTTCGTTTGTCAGACTAATGCATTGCCGCTCGTTGTTATTTATTTTCCTGTTAGATGTATTTTATATTTTTGTTTCTGAGAAATAATAATCATGTTATATTTATATTACATGTGAGTTCAATAACAGGATTAAATAAAGCAAAATTTTTGTTGCATATTATTTTACATTTACTCGTCTTCGTTCTTGTAATTGTTTACCATAATGACAGTTCCATTACAAGGTATAATGGGAAACGCCATATTATGTCTCATTGGATCACTGAAACGAAACAGTCTTAAATATTTGTTTTCATAAAACCACCTTGAGTAGGTACTCGAAAACAAATCTTAAAATGACGGCATGCGATAACCATTCGAGAACCTAAAGTAGCGCGGACAGTTTAGAGCGTCCGTTAATTGGCCACGATTAAAGTTTATTAACGTCCTTAATTGGACTCCAGCCGCCGCGTAGGAAACAGTTCGCCACACAAATATGTCACAAATGCATTAACTGAAGCGAAGGAAAATTGTGCGTGCGAGGCTGACGCACAGTAGGTACTCTTTAATTGAACAGTTGTCACAATATACTCGATGTGTTCTCATTGTTAGTGTGGGAACCGTGGTAGGGGGAACCAGTACTGAGAAAATGAACAGTTATTAGCCGAGGCGTTATTTTTGTTTAAGCGATATACATGTTTAAAAAATCATTACCTTGATTAACCTTGAACAGTATGATTGATGTAATGATAGAGGGTCTGGTGGATACTGGAGAGTATTTGTTATACAGTATTGAAACCTTGTACTTTCATCAACCTCCGTACGTACACAAGAGACTCTGACTTGCTAAATTCTTGATACATTCAGTAATGCAAGATCGTTTATTGAGAAATATTTGTACCTTAGTTTAGACCTTAGGGTCTTATGAGAAAAATTGCAATTTGTTGTTTCGGATAATATTAATAAAAAAACCTTATTACCTATCATCCCTTCAGAATCAAACGAAATTCCCTCTAATAAAGTAACCGACCAATATCATTTCCGCTTATGTCCGCCTCACATTTCGCTTCCCGGTATTTAGTCCGCGCCTAGTCACAACACTTATCTTTAAAGCCTCTAACATGCCTATGGAAAGTACACAAACAGCTTGTGAAAGCGGCAGTTCTAGACAAGTCGGTAATCGCCACTCGGGCTTCGAGAATGTCGCCTATGTACGAGTACTCGGGTGCGGGGCTGTGCGCCGCGCGACACACATGACATAATTGTGCCAGCTCAACTGACGAGTGACGCGACACAACACAGTGGAGTGACGTGCAGTTGGATTACTCCGTGTTAGTTCTCATACAAATTTTAATAGATAAATGAGAATAAAATAAATTTGTTTTTTATCCCCGAAAGTGTAGATAGAGTTGCAATTTACATCTATTGCACCCGCCCTCTGCCGAGCTTATATCTGTTCCCATGATGTGATAAAGCTCGAGATTATTGCTATGTCTCCAAATTCAACCCCGGACAAGTTGTTTTCGATGTCAAATATCTGGTAGTATAAAAATATTTTTGGAGTTCCGGGACTGAAAATTGCTCGCCATTTTACAATCAAGGCAGTGTCAATATTAACATCTATAGTCATACCCATGTTTTCGTAAAGTTACTTTATTACACCATAATATTAGAATTCAGAAAAATAAAGTCTGCCGGAGTGAAAGATAATTAGTTGTGAAACGAATGCTCGAGTCTTCAATCTTCGCACAAGACTTTATGTTTGTGTGATCCACAAATATTTTTTACGGATTTGTGTGTTTATTGGAGCGAGTCTCTCGAAGTTTTTGACATTTTTAATCAAGAACTTTGACGACATGTGGGGTTAATAGATAAAAACCTGGGATTGGTTTTTTTTTTATTGTACAGAATGGCGAGGCGAGCATGCTGTTTGCCTGATATTAAGCGATACGACCACTCACAAACAGTAACAGCACCATCCAGCACCTTGAGTTACAAAGCACTGTGTGGCATTCCACTGCGCTCGTCATCCTGAGTCATAAGATGTTAAGGATTATTGGATGCTTTATGCTATATTACATTTTTCTTATACTCAATCGTTTTGAGATGTTCATTAAATGTATTAGTATGTGTTGAGTTTACAATTTCTTAGGTTACGAGCAGTAATTATATGATCCGAATGCTGTAAAGAGTAGTTGCGGTGAACGCTCGTTATTATGGAAGTGCTTTTACGTGGTAGCTAATTGGTATGTACGTTTAGAGTAAATTTCACGCATCGTAAAATTTGGTTTAATGTTTGTGAGACGATAAAATTATAGATGTTTTATGCATTTTAAGATATTAAAATTAATAGACCATTTATATTATTCACACATAATTTTTTATTTGAATGTTTATGTATATTTTATTAATTAATCACATTGCTTTTTTTTAAATACAATTATAAAAAAACTGTGTCACATAAGCTTAGAATAGAAACTAAGTATTTCTTGCTACTTTTCCCGATCTTGACATGCTGCTTTCGTTAATCGTTTTATGCAATGTCACAATTTCAACATCTCTTCCTATCCATTTGTGTTTGGGCAAACACTCACAATTTTATTATAGTAGTGTAGATTGTTTACCTATTACGTAACAAGGTGTATTCCACACCCCCACGGTCCACATGACAGCTGTCATACGAACAGGCTGTTGCACCTTTGCCTTCGCCTACACTGTGCCGAAGGGGAACCACAGGGCTCCGAAAATAGTGTAATACGGTGGGGGAGTGCACGGCTGGGTTCGAGTAGCGCGCGCGCAGTTCCACCCGGCACGCGATCGAGCACGCGTCTCTGCAACCGTGGGACCAAAGTAAACGACCAGTGGGACCAAAGTGTAGTGCTAGTGCGCTGTGGGACAAAAGTGATGCTGTGCGGCACCAACGGCGCGGTGGCGGCGATGGACCGCGCGTACATGTCGCTGCGCGCGCGCAAGCCGCTCGCCAACAAAACGGTAACGATGGTGATCTCTGCAGTGTAGCTGTCGATCTGTTTATTGTTTGTCGGTTATAAAAAGATACGGTCTTAACTTGACCTCTGGTCGGGTAAAATTTGCGGAATTTATATCGGAAAACTATTGATTTCTATAGACATTTCGATATATTCATGAGTTGTAAACAAATACGTCCATTAATTTTAGCACCGGGAATAATCGGGATAAATGTTAACATCATCAATATATCATTCACTAATATTATAAACGCGAAAGTTTGTAAGTATGGATGTTTGTTACTATACATATATTATTATATATATTGTTACTCTTTTCCGCAAAAACTACTGAACGGATATCGATGAAATTTGGCACGCGGGTAGATTATGTCCTGGATTAACACACAGACTAATTTTTATCCCGGGAAAATATAAAGCGGGACTTTTATCCCGGAAAAACTTTTTAACGCCGGCGGAGCCTCGGGAAAAAGCTAGTCATTCATAAATAACATTAGATATTTACTTCAGTGTTTTCAAATAGAAAATACATTTCGTAGTTGATAAAAAAGGATATTATTAAGCTTTATTGATGTGGGATATATTTGTAACGCTGTTCGAAGATAGGGAAACTCGGACAAACATATTTTGATAAGTGATGTAAAGTCTATAGCCTGCATGAGGTCAGCCGTGATCACCAATAGAATAGTTTAGAGATGAATGAAGGGCCTAATTCCTCTCATAATTAGAAGACCCACGCCTATCATATAATAGTTTTAATACATGGCTGATGCTACATTAACAGTAGAGAACATAACTATTACAGCAGTAGGTAATTAATATCATTAATTTTAATTGCGACAAAGATGAGGATGTTACTGTCAGTTAACATAAACGTATACAAACGGGGGATTCCTTTGTGAGTCATTAAGGTTTTTTGTTTTTATACGCGCTATGACTTCTGTATTTTTTTCTTTTTGTAATGTAGATTAGCATTAGTTATAAATTGAGATAATCGTGAGCCGAGCTGTAAAGGGTGTCATGCTTAAATTCGATTATTGAAATCTACGAATATTTAGATTTTATGATAGTATTTTTATATTTCGATATAAATCGTAATCATAGAATAGAACACCACTTTAATATTATATTATAGTGGTAAAACTGTTTTATTTTAACATTATGATTAGTAAATCGATGTCGAGAAGATACTTGATAGAGTTTTATCGAAAGCATAGTCTCTATTACCGTTACAAAATCATTATGAGACGCCATTTTTTATTTGTATGTCAAATTAAAAGCGATAAAAATATTTGTAGCCTGAAACATTTCTCTATTGATACACCCGGCGAATCAAACAAGTGTTTTCCAAGAAAATGTACTAATCTAGGAGGTCCCGGCGGTGAGTTCCTCGGAAGTCTAATAAAGGCGCCTGTTCAGAGAAGTGTGTGCATTTAAGTCACACTCGTAACTCACAAGGCAATGAGTCTTCGGTTACGTCATGAGACAAAGCCGTGAGTATTGAGCGATTACGGACCAAAAGTCATAGTTTTGAAGCTTGGTTTTAATGTGTAATCCTACTAATATTATAAAGGCTAAAGTTTGTAAGAATATATGTATGTTTGGATGTATGGATGTTTGTTCCGTTTTCACGCAAAAACTACTGAACGGATTTCGATGACATTTGGCACACGGGTAGATTATATCCTGGATTAACACATAGGCTACTTTTTGTCCCGGGAAAATATAAAGCGGGACTTTTATCCCGGAAAAACTTTTTAAAGCGGGCGGAGCCGCGGCCAAAAGCTAGTTCAAAATAAGTGTGTATCAAAGGATATGTATGCCGCTTTTTGTATAGGTGCTGTGCATCAAATACTAACCAGGCTCTAATTTTAACAATATTAAAGGGGCAAAATATGGAATTTGGATCCATTAACAATATATTTTTAGACCCCCCCGTTCATAACTTAAAAAAAAACGTTCATATTAAGTGTTGTTTTTAAGTAATATAAAATTACATAAATCTCAATATCGGAGGTCATTAAAAGTAAACGATTAATTGTTAAAGGCTAGTTTTGAGGAGCTCTATCCAAATATGTATAAACCGTCTTGGTTAGAATTTCAGGCCCATATTTGGACAATATGTCCTTTTTTTAGTGTTACGTGATCTGTGTAACGTTTAAGTCATTTTACTTTTAAAGGCATGATTTACTTAAGTACTTCATTTATTTGTTTTATTGTTGGCCAATAAGGCTGTAAGTCATGTAACAAAACACATAACATTCATCTTGTATAGTCTTGAAGAGCAGAATTTTAAAATATCAGTTTTGAAATCGTTATATCTGAAGTATCCCGGACCCGTCATACTCCGGTGATGTAAGATAACACAGAAACTCAAGAAATACCTGATTATCCGGCTGCTTTACAACACGTACTGTCAGCCCCAAAAATAGCAGAATAAATTCAAAACTTTTAATGGTATGTACATTTTTGTGGAGTTGTAATTTTTTTTAATTAAAAAAATATTTTTTCTTGTTTACGCTATTTTTGAAATAATAAATAAGACATACACACTCACGCCCTTTATCCCCAAAGGGGTAGGCAGAAGTGCAACTAGTACACCCACTTTTTGCCGTGTATATTACGCCTACAGCCATATCGGGCACAAATTCCTGACTCCAGGCTGATACTGAGTAATAAAACCCAATATTTCTTAGAATTAAGAAACTTAACGTGTATAGGCGTTTTGAATTGTTTAGCTATTGTGCATGCGATTTTCACAACAGATGAAGTTCGCATTTGTTTTTCATTTCAAAACGTTGATCATAATGAACTATTTCGCACACACTGAAGTCACGACGTCCAATCACGTGAAGCTATACGGGACTGGACGTCTAAATAAGTGTGCTCTTAGTGTTTGTTTAGGTTTATGGGTGTATTTATTTAATGGCAACTTGTTATGCACGCTTGAAATAGACTGCAGTCGGTATTGATCATGAACAATATTGGACGGATGTTATGTTCATTATTTACATATGTAAGGTAATACTTGTTACTCAACAGTAGGCAGAAGTACAACTAGTCTGCTTCACGTATATGAACTCCACATCGCGCCGCCTGTAATACTAGGTTTCTATAACACGTTGTAAGTCAGTGAATCCAGCTGAAATCCATAAAACAGGGACGGATATGAGGGTCACCAGTCGCGCCCCTACTATGGCAGGACAAAAGCTAGGGTGTATTCAAATTCTGTACACTTACAGCTTCCCATTTCTCACGACACAGTTTATTATCCCATTGTTTATCTGGTCACTTACGTCACGCGTTAAATCAAAGAGTGATTTAGGCCTGGTTTTCGTTTAACGATCCGTTGCGGCCGTTAAAACGCCGATATTTTCAACAGAGCCAACACAAGGCCTACTGAGTCATTTGTGAGGTCGCCATGTGTTACGTAATGTGCAGGACATTCCGGTACTCCGTGAGGTAATCTACATATTGGTATTTTTGATAGTCCCATTTTTGAGTACATAACCTGGTTAGCTACAAGATTTAGTGTTATGCAAATACAAATAACCACTTGTTGAAACAAGGGCGGTTGATTTACAAGCCTCATTTGTCTCGTATTAAATTATTGAAATTTTTAATCGCAACAGTAATCACAATAAATAAAAATAAATTGACTTTTCCTTTCGTGTACACCGTAATGTCACTTTCCATTCGAGAAATATCCCAAGTTAACCCATAACGTGTGTCCATCCCACTCAAAACGGATTCTCTTACAAGGATATATTTGTTTACGAACACATAATCGGAGTCAGTAACGTTTTTCGGAAGTGCAGAGACGTTATATCGCGTCGTGATTTACTGCTTCCTAAGTTATCAGCAGTAACGTCGATTTGTAACGTTATTTATTTACATTATAGGTTATGATCACCGGCGCCGGTCCTGTTGTATCTGGTGCCAGATCCGTTTGGTGTTTAGGGAGAATATTTTATTTGGTTATCAAATTATTATTGGATTCTGAATGGTACTGTGTAACAATTATACATACATACATAAACTCACGCGTTTCTCCCATTAGGGTAGGCAGAGACTATGGAGCGCCAAGTGCTACGATCCAAACATACCCCTGTCGCTTCTTCTACAGCCATCAGTTTCTTCACACATGCTCGTCGGTTACGAGAACTCTTTATTTGACCCTTCCTTAATAGGTCGCCAATTTGGTCCATGAATGTAAATCTAGGACGTCCCCGTCGGACACTACCACTCACTATCATGACATAAATTTCCTTTGTTACTCTCCTTTCATCCATCCTTTCAATGTGGCCAAACAATTTAACAATCATAATTAGTCTTGTTCAATTATCCGAATGTATATTATTAATATATTATTAATTATCCGAAAGCATGATGGAATTATACATGACATAGATATTGAAAAGTGTGACTACACTTACAAATATAATGTCATACGTGTTTAAATCCGCCCTGTGGATTGGGGGCGTTTGGAGAATTCCACCACGGTATCCCCTGCCTGTCGTAAAAGGCGACTAATAGGGGCCTCCGGGGGTCACGGGTGGGCGGGACGTGCCGCCCACCCATTAGTCTAGCCAACTTCTGTGACCCCCGTGATGGACATGTCCGAGGCAGCGTGTCTCACGCTGCCTCGGACACCAAAAGGCGGACACGGTACGGTGTTTCGGGGGCTTCTGAGCCCCCGCAACAGGAAAAGGACCGCAATAGCGGTACGTGCAGGGGCGGTTGCGGACGACAACTTAGACGTGAGTCGGAGGAAGCCCGCAGCCGTCCCTAATGCGCCGAAGATGGCCGTTTTTAAAAAAAAAAAAAAAAAATACGTGTTTAAATATGAAAGTATGTGTGTATGATATTTATATGGAAATGCATATACATCAATTTAATACTCTTAAGACGTAAAATCCGGACAGGTTTAGTTAAAACCAACAGGCACACGTTGCCAATGGAATATTTACAGTGGTGATCGCTCATGGTTATCGCCACATAAATCGCCATCAATCATCACCCGAACACACTATTTATAACGCAAACTTACGGTAGCACGGTAAACTTTTTTATCTCTTATAGACTTAGTCTCGTCAACTTACTGTCTCATGTGTTATTAGTATTGTTTGAATATGAGCGCGTTATATGAGGTTGAGTTTTTTGATAGCGCAATTAAAACGAAGATATTTTTGCCAGTAAGCATTAAAATTAGTAGGTAGTTAGCTTTCAGACTTGTCTCTTTGACACTAAAATAATATCATTTGATTTGATTCAAATTTCAATTGATCAACGGTTATTTAAACAATAATAATGTTGACATTCAAAGAGTTATTAAGTAGATTATTAGACAGCGCTTTTACTTAGTTTATTTTTAACTTTCATTCATTGAAAAAGAAAACAAAATACTCAGTCCTTGTTAAAGTTCAAGAGTTCTATAAATTTCTCGAAAGGTCCAACTGTGGCCCATGAATTCCGTTACGTACACAGGTGAGCGACACCTGCCGGCTTAGAATGGACCCCGCCGTCACGGCAGGTGGTCACCCTACACGTGTTTTGGACCGGCGCGGCGACTCCCGACCTACGTTATGGCTGCTGATTTTGAACTCATTATGTTACTTGATATTTGCATTATTTCACTTGTTGTATTACATTTCTTATTACCTTTCCACGTACGTTGTTTACTTATTTTTGTGTTAGGAATTTGAATATAAATGAAAATTATTTAATTTACAGAATTTGCGGCCGAAATCTATAAAAGACCCCAATCTAGCTTCGAATTGGTCGCAAAATACTTGTACACAATTGTCACATTGATATATTTTAATTGGTTTATTTTCGGATCAATCCGACAACACATTTACTTCACGTCGGGTCATAGGTTAGCGCTCTACAAAGCGCAAATTCGGCCCCACGTGGAGTACTGCTCTCATCTCTGGGCAGGTGCCCCAAAATACCAGCTCGACCCACTTGACTCCTTACAGCGCCGAGCTGTTCGAATCGTCGATGATACCAATCTCACGGACAAACTGGAACCGTTAGGACTGCGGAGAGACTTTGGGTCTCTCTGTGTGTTCTATCGTTTGTTCCATGGGGAGTGCTCCGAGGAATTGTTTAAGATGGTTCCATCGTCACCTTTTTACCATCGCACCACTCGTCACCGCAGTAGAGTTCATTCCTACCACCTGGAATCGTACCGTTCCCGAACGGTACGGTTCCAGCGTTCTTTTTTACCACGTACGTGTAAGCTCTGGAATGAACTACCTGTGTCGGTGTTCCCTGAGCGCTATGACCTGTCCTTCTTCAAACGAGGTTTAAAAAGAGTATTATCCCTACGGTAGGCAGCGGCTTGTTTGTGTCCCCGGCATTGCCAAGTCCATGAGCAGCGGTGGCCGCTTACCACCAGGTGGGCCGCTCGCTCGTCTGCCTATTCTGGCAATAAAAAAAAAAAAAAAAAAAAAAAAAGAAGTGATTAGGACAGTTTATTTACCGATAGGAACAGCTTTATTAAAATTATCCCTGTGTTAAAATAAGGATAGTTATATATTTAAATTGTGCATCTTTATGTTATCATGGATTTACTAAGTGTTTTTAGTAAGCAATACACTGATAAATACATTACGCACGTGACACGTGTGTTCTGTGTATTCAGCTTTTAATCGGGCTATTGAACAAAGAACTTAGAGGTTGAATCAGAAAATCCGGCCATGAATACGTTTTTGTGGTTATCCTTTTGTTTAAATTTCTTTACATAAATTCAATATAATCTATACAGTAAGGCCTAAATTCGTTGTTCTTTTATAAAACATACAATAAGATCAAAGCTTTTAACAAATATAATATGATCCTTTTTCTGTACTATGTATTCACGGAATTACGTTAAAAGGTCTCCCCATAAAGACTGTAATAGGATATGTTGTTATAAAGCTAAGTATATAGATACGAGACATCGTTTTATTGGACGACATTGAGACTGAAATAAATAGTCTTACAGTGACGAGTGCAGTACATGCTACGCAGTGTGGTAATAAAAAGTTCTCGATAGTTTAGATACTGTTTACGGGCAGTGGAAACTAGAAACGGGAAACGTTTGTAACCAACGAGGCGTCATGACATATCTTAATATTCAGTTACATAACAATAATGGAGTTATGTTGAACATTATTTTCTGTTTATAAATAACATTTCAACGTGGGAATCGAACCCGCGACCTCCTACCTACCTTTTCGCAACAATAAAGGTCACGTTAAGTATGTTCATAGGTGTCACTTTTATTATTCAGCGATAGTCCTAGTGCCTATTACGGTACATTAGTATGCGGGCGCGGTATCCTCGTGACGCACGAGCCACCTGCCGCCGATTCCGAGTTCGAAACCATTTGTATGCCACGGTTTTTAATGAGTTTGCGCGTTAACTTATGTGTGATTTCACTATTGTTTTCTGCTATGCCGAATTTAAATGGTGTTCGTAATAATTAATATTATTTATTGTATTTAAATGGTTTTGTACTATGAAACATGAATTAATGAAAATATGGAAATCCTCCTAGCAGTTTCGGCCACGGCGGCCAGTCTTAACGGAGATCAGCCAGGTACCAGGAGATATTATAGTGCACAAGTGTGTGCGCAATAAATACACAGGTGCACTCGCTATTCCTTCACTCTCATAGTCTGGTGAGACGGCAATCCGACATAACAGGAGAGAGACCAGGCGCAGGACCAACGGCTTTACGTGCTTTCCGAGGCACGGAGGTATCACACCGCCAGCTTTCTGACTCCGAGCTGCGACTGAGTAATTTTTAAGATGGAAAAACCCAATCAAAATGGTTTTGGCTCAACCCGGGATTCGAACCCAGGACCTCAGCGCGCAAATCGTATTCGTAACGCCTACGTAACGTACAACTACGCCACCGAGGTAGTCAATTAATAATAATATTGTCTAGAGGTGCCCTTGCAACTAGTTGCATGACCTCTGCTCTGGGTTGTGTCACAAAGCTCGTATATCCACAAGGTAACGACGCGGTAACGTAGCTTTGATGAAGCATAAGCACTTTTGTCCAGCCTTCTAAATCAAACTTGAGGTTAAATTACATAATTTGTCATGAAATATAAATAGTTTTCGATTGTTTGTATTTTACAAACTCAGTACATCCTTGGGCTGAATTACAAGTCGATGTTCATGGGCGTCCTATTAAATTAGTTATTTGCTTGTATCTCCTTTGTAAAGTCTATAATTAAATAGTAAATAAGCCGACATAATGAGTGAATTGATTGACGGCGTAATACGTCGATTGCGTGTGTTATTGATTGCGGATGATTTGTCACATCGTGAGAACACATGAGATACTGCCCTTACACACGCCACGTTACTTCGAGCTTAGCCTGTCACGTGATGTCAGTAGGGTTGGCAATTAGAGAGTAATCCGCAAGCTTTTAAAGGCGTGATAGTCACTAGAAGTCGTTTTCAGAGAATAAGAGCGCCTGGGGGAGGTAATTTTACAACGGCCAAAAGACTGGTGAAAGCTGATTTAAAGAGTTTTACAAATACATGTACTATTTCAGTAGCCATTTACTAGGTAAGTCTCGTATTCGCAACTACGACCATATAGATAATACTGAAAATACTTCTTCGTCTATTTCTGCCCCCAAGCGTAGTTATTGTTTTTGTTTGAAATTGGAAGTTCTGTTCGTTTCATCATTAGTTGTTTTACATAACAAAAAATAATAATATTCAATTGTTCTAGCACTGACACCCCTACAATGGATTTGTTTTTATTTATAGCGCGTGCGTCATCATTAATTGTGCATTTGTGGAAGGGTTTTAATTATAATGGTTTTTTGCTAAGCCATTGTCGTCTGGTGTTTGGAATTGCATTAGCGTCAATATTTGACGTAATGAATGGAACTTGTGTATTTATTTAGTCTGTTTGAATCCGTGCAATTTCTAAAACAGGTTTGTGCTTAGTCATGACAAATTGGTTGACATTCAAACTCTGTCTGTCAGTCTGTCTGTCTGTCAGTTAAGCTTTCACGCCAAAACTACTGAACCGATTTAAATAAAATTTGGTACACAGATAGTCTAGAGCCTGAGAAAGGATATAGGCTACTTTTATCCTGGGAAAATATAATGCGGGACTTTTATCCCGGATTTTATGTTCTTGCGAGTGGAGCCGCCACAGCCAAACCACTGAACCGATTTCGATGCAATTTGGTAGGGAGATAGTTTAAGACCCTGGGAGGGACCTAGGGTACTTCTTATTCCGGGAAAATATAAGCCGGGACTTTAATCCCGGAAAATAGTTTTCTGCAAGTGGAACCACAAGAAAATAAGTATGGAGATAGTTTGAGATCCAGAGAAGGACATAGCCTACTTTTGTGAATGTGAATTGGGATTCACTTTGCTTATGTTGATTTTTGTAGTATACCTGCCGTCTAAATATCGGAATGATCATCATCAGCCACACGAAGTTCACTGCTGAAGATAGGCCTCCCCTAAATATATCCAGACGGATCTGTTAAAAACAGCAAAAATAATATCGGAATACTTTAACCATTATCCACATATTTCATACCAGTATGTTGGTCGCAAGTTATTTATAAATGGTCGCAAATGCAAATATTGTTCATCGTTGCATTCTGACGCATTAACGTGTTGGTAGACCAAATCAGTGTTTTAATAGAACGCTCAGATGCTTAGTGTTTGTTGTACGTTTGTCCGTATGGCGCTTGACGTCAATGGGCGACAATGGACGCCTGTTTAGAACGTTTGGTGACGGTTACTTGTGCTTGGGGTCACGTAGGCCCGTGTCGAAGGATTTACTTGATTTGGAATGATATTGCGATATTAAAGATTTACTCCAGAGAAGTGATTGCAAATTGGCTGTCGGCCCAAAGCACTTAACAATAATTACAATTAATAGTAACAAACATTTTTGAGCATCTTTAGTTTCTTTCAAGTTGCAATTTCGGCAATATCAAGATGGGATGTTTATTAGCTGCCTTAAATATAAAAATCTACTATTTGTTCATATTAGCGCCAGAGAAAAAATGTGTAAGAGTTACATAAAAAAAAAATATTTTTTTTCTTACTTTTTATGATATCTTGCACTGCCTTGCAAACGAATTCGATCTGTGTATCTTTAGCCAGAAACTTCTAGTAGAAATAAACAGTAATCATATAGAGGCGATACGTGGAATCACCGGAAGCCACGACATGCTTAGATAATATCGCGTTACTAAAGTAAGATTGATCGCGTAACGTTCAAGACAGTAGCATTTGTGAGCAGGTATCGTTTTTGTACACATATATTTAGATATATCTTAGTGCTCATATTAAGAATTTGGGTTGTGAGTAAACAAGTTATCTAGCATGGTACTCAAACCTTCAGGATCCTGAAGATTCGTTGATGTTTCTAATCTATTACCAATCTTGAAGTCCAAATCATCGTGGAAGAGTATAATCCAAAACCGAGCGTATGTTAATTGAAGTCCGCAATTCCAGTTATCCTATAACATTTTTTTATGGATTAAGAGCAGATTGCCTGGTTGGTTAGATATTTTTATTCCTCACCAGTCGTCATAATTATGCATGCACTGTTGTGTGTTTCGGTTTAAAGGACATTGTACCCAGTGTAATTACTGGACATAATGAGACTTAACATCTTATGTCTCAGGATGACGAGCGCAGTGGAATGCCACACAGTACTTTGTAACTCAATGTGCTGAATGGTGTTGCTACTGTTTATGGGTGGTTGTATCGCTAACCATCAGGCGAACGGCATGGTCGTCTCGTCATTCAATACAATAAAAAAAATACTTAGGCGTGCCACAATGACGGGTTCAAACACCTTGTTTACGGTGATCGTTATCCGAGCTGATACAACATATACCCTACTAGTAGCTTACCTCAAACAATCATCTGAAATCTCTCACATTTATAATATTAGTAAGATTACTGGAGGTTCATTAACACTATTATAGAGTCTGTTATGTCAGAGTCGTGCAGTGCTACAGCCGTGCGGCCTTCAGCTGACGAGATAACATTCCGCGGTACGTTGACACTCGTAGGTTAAGGTCGCCGGACTGACTGTGAACTTAGGATTCGCAGTTAGCACTTTTTGATATTATTAAGGTATTTTTGGCTGTATTTAGGCAATTTAAATGAGGTCAGGGTTTTAGTAAGAATGAGGTCCTGAGTTCGATTCATGGGCAACAAATTAGAAAAAACGCGCCTCAATTGTCTGGGAATGGATTTCGGGTTCGATATAGAGAGAGGCTCGTTCTTTGTGATATCATGTGAAGACTAAAATGTCGAAAAGTATAGTTGCACCAGTCATACCTCTGCCTACCCTGTTAAGGATAAATGGGTGTTTGTTGTATTTTTCCAATTATTATGAACATTCTGTATGAAAACATATCATTAACAAATGACGCATGAAAAGATCACTACAAACTCTTAGTTATGGTAATATTTTTTTCCTTTACTGTGATTGTACGTCAATTTAGATTTACATTCAAACATCTCTTCTCAGTGCTTTAAGTTTACCTCTCTGACGCATATTTTTTTAAGGCTTACGCACAAAATATTACCATATATTAGGGTTGCCAACCGTACTATTTTCCCAGGACATGTCAGAGTTATTTTACTATCCTGGGGTGTCCCGAGGTAATCTTTAAACGGCATCCTGGGTTTTAAAGGACCCTGGTCATGTATTGTTAAATTTAATTTCATTTAACCCATTTTCACTTCATATCGACAGTTACCGGGCTAATTAACTAAAGCAGCATTTGTTTTACGATAAATTTATACTGTGTTCAACAAACTGAGGAAAATGTGCTGATTCCAAAAATGCAAAAAACGCAGTGTCGCAAAAAAAATTCTAATCCTCGATATAAATTGCTACTCTATTATTGCATCCTGTTTTTAAGCTGAATCGACCTGGTTTTTCCAACTTCCTAGTTTTCGAAATGTGCCGTTGAAAACCCTACCATAGATACGACTTTATAAATAAAATACCAATGTCGACAAATAAACATTTTAAACCAATGCATACCGGCTCGTCCTTTGTTACCGAAGGGTCGACTCAAGAATCGTGATTTACGCATAATGCCGTGTACACAGACGGACCATTAAATCAAATTTTATGTACAAATAATACATGAGGTTGCGTAGTTTGTACATCCGTTATCAATCCAGTATTTATGGATATTTTTGTTGAGGCCTTGTTTTGACCTCGGGCGACTTCGCGGGATGTTTATTGTTTAGATCCAATATAAGTTCCTTCCTGTGTTTAATGCAGGTTTTAATTTATTGTAAATATTATAGGCACGGTTGGGTAATGGGCGATGAGCCTAAATGTGTCCAGATGCAAATCCTGTAGTATTTGATGTGGATCTCTATTATTCAAATCTATACTAATATTATAAAGCTGAAGAGTTTGTTTGTTTGTTTGAACGCGCTAATCTCAGGAACTACTGAACCGATTTTGAAAATTCTTTCACTAATAGGAAGCTACATAACTCCTGAGTGCTATAGGCTACTTTTTATCCCGGGAAAATATTTTTGTCCCGGAAAAACTTTTTCACGCGGGCGGAGCCGCGAGCATAACTAGTAGTTTATAAGAATAAAGACTTGTAAAATAGGCAAACCGATGACCTGATGATTCTTTGTAAGCTATCTAATTGGACGTACAATCTTTGCTCTCTTGTTAATAGACGTTATTAGTCTTCCTTTATTCGTTACATGAATCAAATTTAAATTTCAAATAATTTAGGAGATACAGAGACAAGAGACCGATTAATGATTAGCTTAATCATTGAACAAAGGTATAATTAAAAGACTGATTTCAAAATACATATAATTATCTCAATAGCTACCGTACGTAATGATTTGAACCCGATGATGTCTGAAAGGCACGATAATTAGTAACACGTTACGATATTGAGTTTTTCTATTCAGTATCAGCTCGGAGTCTGGAATTTGTGCCCGATATGGCGGTAGGCTCGCCCCCTATCACATCATGGGACGGAATAATGGCGAAAAGTGGGTGCACTAGTTGCGCCTCTGCCTACCCCTTCGGGGATAAAAGGCGTGAGTGTATATATATGTATGTATGTACGTTACGATATGTAGACGAAATGTAATATGTTCAATATGAAACAGCTTGTTTGCGAGACTCATTATGGCCGATGCGATCCGGCGATAACCGATAACTCATCACGATGCGGTTATATAAAATTGTACATAGAAACGGGCTTTGGGTTTATTTTTATGTTTTTGGTAAATTCGACTGTGGAAATTAATACAGTCTACACAATAAAAAAGGCTATTTAACCGGAGTTTCTTCAACTTGCTTTGTCTCACAGAAAATCAACCTTAAGTAACAGATGGCTAAGGCCAAAAAAATCGCCTTTCTAAGCCCCTGTACGTTGTTTTTCTGGCCGTGTGTTTACAAACGGTGAAGATTACTTAACTTGAGAGACCCGCTTGCGCATTTGTTGGCAAATGTTACAAAAAGAGTTTAAAGTTTAAACGACACTTTTTATGTATGTATATATTGTTCTCCTTATTTCTAACACATTATTCAGACACATTAAGCTTTTTTTGCGATGAAAACGCATTGTAGCTATGACGCAACCATTCACGGGCAAACCGGTCTAAAGACCCAACGCAACCATCCGAAAAGTTTATATTATACTTAGTATATCATTATTTATATATAAACCTAGAACCCTAATGTAAATCTTCTAGGTCGATCTGCCAAATCCGTCTATATTAATACAGCCGGGGCGTCGTTCTACTCGACAAAAAATAAATCAATTTTCACCGCGCATGTGCTAAGTTGCGGCTCATCGCGCTCGTGACATACCGCCGGCGCTAATGTGATTCGCGTACACTTGTTAATCACACACGGGCCGGTATGTACGAGCATGGAGAATTTTACGAAAGGCGTGGACAGAAGTGGATTTTGTTTGAAAATCCGGTTCGAAGGACCAAATGTAGCGATAATGAGAGCAAACTGTATTGTAGCGGTAAAATTTTGGTTTGAATATGTTGCCATAGTTCGAAGGACCAAATTGTTTAATGAACGGCATAGATGGGAATGGAGTAAGGTTATTAAAAGTTATTTTCTTTTCGCTATCAACGTTCTGTTGTTGCTCTTGATAATTTATTACGAATAAGTTGATTAATTGATGGTATTCCCGATCCCGTTATGTACTTGTACTGATTATTGAGACCGATTTAGAAATACCAATGCACTGGGAAAAACCACTCACATCGATTTATAAACAATCGCCACATTCGATATTTTCAGTAAGATTTTTTCACGGAGCGCCTCCTCGCGTTCCTTAGTGTCAGTCAACACGCCGTGTTTACATATCTCAATATGGAATCGGGAACTTTTTGTAGGTGCTACGTGTAACTGCGTTTCATTCTATATTTAGAACGGTTCAAAATACCTAGTGTTTGAACGCTCTGAAACTCGTGGATTCGGTCGCCCACGTCTATGTCCTTTGTCGGTGGTTGGTTTTGGAAAAATACTGCGAGAAGAATGTGTTATATGGAAGTGTGGATTTTAATGACTCTTTTACCACGTTCGTTTTTATTGGATAGATACGTACGTACTTTTGACCCTAAGTTAATACAAGTTTTGTGGATATAAGGAATTATAGGATTTTCGTTCTCATAATAAACTCAAAAAGATTTGCACATTACAAATTTCTTTCAAAAATGAAGCTACCTCTTATAAAAACTGCCTGCCAACCCTCACAAAATTTCTGCAACGGTATTATAAAGTTTCATAACTCTGTGCTTCGATCGGATGTACCAACCGTTAATAATTGCAATAGTTTTGCCGGACGCACGCAACCATCGACCGACCGATGAACTGACGATGCAATCGACGGTGTAACAACACAGCATCCGACGCGGCACGGATTTACGGCTGTGAAATCGTCTAGTTTGCGAAAGGTACGGTTTCATTGCAACGAAAAATCAAAGTTGCGACAGCAGGATTTAGCTGTAATTTACAAGATGTCATAGCTGTCAGTACTGTGTAGTGAGTAAGTGTTTCGTGTAGGAATGCGTCTGGTATAATGTCACAATTTTGTAAAATGATGCCCACTGTTCATTAAATGGCATGAATCGTTCATGTAGCATCATCGTCGTGTACCTTGTGCCTAAAAACATACTTTTACATACCATTTATTACTCACTCCATTCGAGTGCCATATTTAGAAGTGATTTAATTATTTTTTAGTATCATTGCCATAGTTTATTGATTGATACAATAAAACGTATACTCTGTTGCATTATCGCCAGAATTAAATTACTGTATTTTGCAACTACGGCAATGTTCGGAATCGTACCTGTAGCCATTTAATGGATCTCGTTTCTTGCCTCATGCGTTCGCAATACGCAGTTTTGATTTTTATTACCGATGTAATGGTGCAGAATGTTTTGTTTTAACTTAACGGCTATTTGTGAAATGTTATTCTAGTTTTTTAAATTGTTTTCGACAACGAGTATTGCAGTCGGCTGTTATTTGCAATTTGCAATCATTGTCATTTAGCAATTGGCACGCAGATTATAATTAAATAATACCAAATTAATATTAAACAATTATTTATTAATTTATTTATACATATACACTAAACCATTACAGATATACTAAAGCGGTGTTGTACAAAGTTATTTGCTAATTGTTATAGATTAGTTCTAATTAGAATTAATAATGGTTCCATCATTATATCAAGAATGTATTTATGCTATATTAAAAAAATAAAATATAGACAAATAGTTTTTGACACAATAGTTGTGAAGGCGATGTCACTCTTCACAATTACGCCTCGATCATAGTGGTTTAGGAACTTTCTTTTCACCGTTTAACTAGATTTTTGCATCCGCCCAGCCATACAGAGCATAGGCGCCTGATTTATGTTCTATATTTATACGCTACCAGCATGCATCACTCTTATACAACGTAATATGGTTAGTAATATTGTTGTATCGTGGCTTGCAACCACCTTTTATAAACATATTGCAAAAGAGTTATGTCACAAATTTCGACACTCCAATCTTCGTTTTAAGGGATTTAACGATCTGCTTCCAGTCTTGTCTCAGGCGCTACTTACTGTTGTTTTTCCGATTTGTTTTTTCCGATTTGTGATAAATATTTCATATTCGATGGTAATGGTGAATCGTCACGGGGTCTAAAGGTGTGTGCAGACTGAATAGGCAGCGGCTTGTCTGAGCTACCATAATTACTAGAATCCACAGACGGCGGGAGGCGGACCGCTTACTTATTTGCCTACTAAAGCAATAACTGAAATGATGAACCCTAAACCAACATACAAGATACATGTATATTCAAATGGGACCATTTCGAGACCTTTATTTACTAAATAAAGAAGGGATCAAGAAAATAATCTCACAATTTTCTAAGAAATCAGTGTACATACTTAAAGTAAAATATAAACAACGAATTGAGAACCTTCTTCTTTTTTTGGAAGTCGGTTAAAAGGTTTTGCTGGCTAGGGTGACAGCACCCATCAAAAGTTAAAACATTTAAATCACAACAGTGCGGTATTCTCTACGGTCATCGACATTTCCGGAGGTCCGACTCGTTATGCGACCTTCGTCTATAAAGGACTCCGTAGGTCGCTCGCTATCGACACACCATCAAGAAGGATTTCGGTCGAGTGTCGATTTGTCTAGTGGCTTCACCGATGTGTGTGTGTGTGACTCCGACGCACTCACTTATCACTCGGTGAATTAGCATGCCGTGACCTCAGAGCGACTCGCGACTCAGTTGTTAGTGTCCCGTTGTATGTAGCGCACGCGTCGCATTGTACTGATGCATATAAAAAATAGAATAAGTGAATTGATTTGACTATATTTTTATATGTTTTTGTCGAATTATTTATTCATGAATTTTTATTATTACTGCTTTCCTAGTGGATTGTTTATTTACTTTTTTTACTAGTGAATGAAAGTGGATTTAAAGAATAGATTAAAATAATGGAATGTTAAACTGTGATTGGTTGTTTCGCAAGGGATTAGTGTTTATCCACCCGTTTGATAGACTGTGAGGTTTTGTTCTGACACCATGGCGCGTCTGGCAACAAGCGCCGCGCACTTCTGCCAGAGGTTGCAGGAGTTGTACCCGCATAAGTTGCAGTTCGCCACCAAACAGGTTCGTTTGTTTATGTTTTCGACGATTTGTCGGTTTGCCGTTTTTTTTTTAAATAAGATTTTTAATGCAAAGACTGGTTTTCTTAGCGACAGAAAAAAAGTTTAAATAATAAGTTTGGTTTTTTGAGACCTTTTTCGCAGTGGATTCTCAAAAAATCAGCTTCTTCCTAAAGAGCTCTACAAAAGCCAGAATTTAACTGTCTTGACTTTAAAGGAAGGAAGGACAAGTAAGAGGACGACGAAATGTTTATTGAAATTACTTTTGTACTGAAATGGTAATATTTTAATCAAATAGTTAACACATAGTTACTAAATTAGCTATTAGCTAAATTCAAACAGTGAAGATTGCATACAACAGAAAGTTATCAATACATTTCGAATGTAAAGCGAATTTCGTTCAAGGAAAAACGTTATTGAAATATAAAAGCGCAAGTAATTCGTCTCGAGAACAAGGCCTCGTTAAAATCACGTCGTATTGTCGTATTGTGTTGCAAATTGTGCCTTTTATTCTGGCGTCTACCGCGGAAGGCGAATTTTATTTTATTTAAATAACTTACTAGGAACTGCTCGCGATTTGGTTTGTGATATCAGCATTGTATTAAATATGGAACCATTGTAGGTCACAACTCACATTCAATCAATACACACGTTATCTCAACTCAGATGTGAGAGCGGTCGAACCTGTGAACTCAGTCTCGGCAATCCACTCTGTAACCCTTATGCTACAGCTATTGGAATACATGGTTAATAAGCTAAGTTCTAATTGCATTTTTATACATTTTAGCAGAACTGAGAACGATGCAGAAATTACTATCTTTTGCACTTTGCTCGCCTGGGTCGTTTTTAGGGACACAAGTCACTCAGCAATTTTTTTTTCAGGATAATCATTTCATCAAATTCCTCCCTATAGTTTATGCGTGAATAGTTAAACATTACACACACACACCTTTTATCCCCGAAAGGGTATGTAACAAGGCGCAAGCAGTGCAACCACTTTTTGCCGTGCGTATTCCTTCTCATGATATGAGAAGGATCATGAATAGAAAAACCCACTATCACTATGCCCGACCCGGGGATCAAACCCGAGACCTCAGCATTGTAGCCGTACCGTAATACAACCACGCCACCGAGGCAGGCATCTTAACAGACTTGTACAATTGTTACAACTTACCGATACTACACAAAATGTACACAGAAACCATGGTAAATTGTTTTGTTGCTCACAAAGATTCATTATCATTATCGCCGGATCATTTGAGGCCGGATTGTTATCGATACTTCTCACCTTGCGAGCGTGTCGAAATGTGGCCGCATCAAGGTGCCATTTTATCTGGCACTCTGGCCCCTTTTGACCGTATATCGGTCAGGGCCAAGGATCCGTTGCGACCTCCGTAATGTGATAGTTGTTGTAGCCTTAAGTGTTTATTTGTGTGAAGTGGGATTATTCATTCTAAATGACGAGACGAGCTAGGTCTGATGACTGATGGGAACGATAAGCGCCCATGAACAATAAATCCAGAAGTTTGTAATTTGTGTGACGCTGTGATTATAGATTACTAGCTTTTGCCCACGGCTTCGCCCGCGTTAATATGTTTTTCCGGGCTAAAAGTACATAAAAACCTTCCCGTTGAATCGCTCTATACAACACATTTATTTGGATAAAGATTAATATTATGACGTTGATACAACTCTTAACAAATAATGCATTAATTTCGACCAAATTTGATTACCATAAAAACGGTTCTAGTGAGTTAATCTTAAAAGATAGACATATACTGTCGCGGACATTTTTTTAGATCATTTCAAGAGGAATAATTCTTTCATACATATATTTTCGGTATCTTGAACCGTTTTCGCAGCGCACGCAATGGAAGCCCTCAAGGATGAATAATTTTCCCCGTTTTTTTTACATTTTCCATTATTTCTTCGCTCCTAATAGTTGCATCGTGATGTTATATAGCCTAAAGCCTTCCTCGATAAATGGTCTATTCAACACAAAAAGAATTTTTCAATTCGAACCAGTAGTTCTTGAGATTAGCGCGTTCAAACAAACAAACAAACAAACTCTTCAGCTTTATAATATTAGTATAGATATAATAATAATAATAATAATAATAATAATAATAATTTTATTTCAAGTACTAAGACTCATAATGTTAGTTACAATAGGGCTTACACTAAGTTAGTTTTATAATTAAAATTCAATAATTTCGACCTATTTTACATTTGGTTTTTGGTGTATTTTCAACCAGAAATTATAATATGGTCCTGATAGGTCGTCGGCAATGGTAGTTAAAATTACGTTCTCACTCTTTCTGATCCGTGCCCAAAAAGACGCAACACGAGCTCTGATAATCGCATAAAAGTCCGCTACACCAGCTTTTGCGAACATATTTGACGCACTGCAAAATCGAGGAAGCTTTAATAGTATGCGAAATGCATCATTATACTGTACCCTTAAGATATTGTACGAGCGCCTAGTATATTGCAGCCATAATTGACAAGTATAAAAACTCTGACAGTACGAACGAAATAGTGTATATAGATATGTATTTGGTGTAAGAATTCGGTTTATTTTTAATTACCGACGCAAAAGAGGGTAGTTTTAATTTGAAAGTATGTATAATATGTTTGTGGCATCGCAGCTCGTTAATAGGGAAACCGGCTCAGTTATTTAATTAAACAATCGCAGAAAACAATTCAATTGGAAATATTTTACATTATATTAAAGAATTTCTTTATCTGGCTACATGTGGATCTCTTCCGCGTTTTACAACATCGATATAAAATAATTATAACTGTTGTATTGTTCAAATCTTTATCAGGAAAAGAATGATAACAGCACGTTTTGGGACACGCTGACGAATGTTATGTCAACATATACAAAAAATGTTGTCAATCAAGGGGAAGGCGAGGTGGATAAGGAAAGGTTATATTCGGATGCAAGGAAAGAGGAGAGGTTGAAGTTGAAGATATAGGCACACGTATCGCCAAGCTGAAGTGGAGATGGGCGGGTCACTTGGCTAGACGGGACGACGACAGGTGGACCAAGGCACTCACCGAGTGTTACCCGAGGAACGGCCACAGAGAGAGAGGCAGACCACCAGCCCGATGGTCAGATGACATCGTAAGGTGTGCCGGAAAGCAGTGGATGAGGCGCGCACAAAACCGGAAGGAGTGGCGTTATAGAGAGGAGGCCTATACCCAGCAGTGGGTGGAGAAGGGCTGATTTGATTGATTGAAGGAAAGAGGAAGAAAAAAGAAAGAGAGGTCTTTCCTTTTACTCACAGTGAATTCTTTATTATTATGGGCAAATACAACCAGCATATTGAAATTTGTTAGCTGTCAAACATGCAATATTTCGATTTGTGTACCAATTTGCTAGACGTGGCCCATGTAATCAGGCTTTATTACGCTGATGAGATAATTGAGTATTATTGAGACTTGATGTTTTGTCTCATAGTGATAATAGCATGATAGTGCTATATTATTATGTAATGGAATTCAAATTCTGTATTAGATCATATTAGTAATGGAGAAGGCGTGCGGTGCTTAAAAAATAAAATAGGTGTGGAAAAGATAAAGCACCGGTTAGGTTTATTATGGAAAACTTTTTTTTCGCGGGGAAAAACGCGTTAACGCCACCACCACTGGGGGGTGAGTGGAACGGTTATGTTGGTTTCACACAGTCTTACGACCCAATGTTGACACTCTGGAGTATGGCATCATCCGAGCGAGCATTGGACCGAGTCCCTATCACTATGTCATGTACACCCTACACACATACGAGGCGACCCCACGGACCGTCCCTGATGGAAAATGTTGCTAAAATTCATATTGTTTTATAACGCTTTAAAAGCTAATTTAAAATGTGTCCTAATTCAAACCTTGCATTCTGAACCGACTACACAGGGAGGGTTAATTATTGTGTTATTTACCTCATTCTTATCCGTAAGTTCATAAGGCGGTAAAGTACACAATATGAGAACTAATGACATTGCTAGATTACGGAGTCCAATTAGAAGAAACGCTGCTAGAGGATAATTCCTACTTATGTACTTATAACTATACAAATAACTCTGGAGCATAAAGGTTGTGGTCTACAAGGATAATTGCGCGCATAATTACGGCGGATATTTTTGTTAAAATTTGCAAGTAAGAACACTGTAGCTTCCTCACCACCTAATATAGACCCATAATTAGGGCTGCCATCCGTCCGGAATTCCCCGGATTTGTCCTAGTTTGAAGGGCGTCCGGGGGCCGTCCGGAAGAGGTTTTTAAAAAGTGTCCGAGTATAACCCGGACGGTTTTGTTTTCAGGGGAAATCCATTTTTTCATAGATAAGCGATAAATTCAAATAAATCTTGTTAAAAAATCTATTCGTAATAACCTGCATTCAAGAAGGCATAGCAAAATATTTTTGCAGAGGTATTTGGGGAAAAACCCAGATTTCGCCCGATAAAAAAAAATTGTAGTATCAACAAAACATATTGAATAAACTGTCACTGATAAAACGTCTCCTCCTAACTTACCCGAAAAAATATCCCGTCACCACCAAATGAAATGTACTATACCTACTAGTAAGTGAATTCCAGTCCGACCAATACCAAGCGACAGAGGTATTACAATGTGCTTTAAAACGGAAAACTTAAACACTGCATGTCGAAATGAACAGACAAAGCGTCGGCACCTACCCAGAACCCACACGAGACCAACCGTCTAAAAGAAACAAAGATGCAAAACTAAAGGATAATTCTCTAATACATACACGAGACCGCAAACTGTGTTCTGCTGTACATGACCCTTATAGGACAATTCCTGGAAACAGATCAGTACGGGGAACTCATTGTTTTTACAGTGTGTAGTTAGTTATTTTAAACGTTTTTGTCTATGCTTGGAAGTACGTCGTAATAAATATGTATAGTGCTATTTATATTGTTGCAATTTGAAGAGGATGATTACTAGTTAGGTATATTGTGTTAGTCTTACATGTTATTTAAGATTGAATTGTTGTTTCCACAGTGCCAGAATACACGTACATACATATACACTCACGCCTGTTATCCCCGAAGGGGTAGGCAGAGGCGCAACTAGTGCACCCACTTTTCGCCGTTATTCCTTCCCATGATGTGATAGGGGGCGAGCCTATCGCCATATCGGGCACAAATTCCAGACTCCGAGCTGATACTGAATAGAAAAACTCAATATCACTTTGCCCGACCCGGGGATCGAACCCGAGACCTCAGCTTTGCAGTCGTACTGTAATACAACTACGCCACCGAGGCAGTCATGCCCTATAGAATACACGTATGCCCTAATAATACCAGCCCTGTATTATATATGTCCACTGCTGAGCACGGGCCTCCTATACAACTGACAGGGTTTAGTTAGTCTATCACGTGAGCCTAGCGCGGGTTGGCAGACTTCACCTTCGAAATTCTTATGAAGAATTCTTAGTTATGTAAGTTACCTCACGGTGTTTTCCTTCACCGTTAAAACGAACGATTATAACTGCTAAACATACACACGTTACTCAGTCGGATGTGTGTGCTTTGGGTTTTGAACCTGCGGTCTTTGTCCGTTCCATTCCTAACTAGGCTATCTTGGTACTTTTAGTGCGTATGCTTTAGATTTATGATAGTTTCCGACTTCACTCACCGCATGAAATACACTATAGCTATATCTCGAACATTTGTGCAGATTGGTGTCAATATGTGAAATCAATAAAACATGAAATAAACATTATATTACATTGATAAGGTGTGCTGGTATTTTAAAGAAAGAAATTTGTTGAAGTCACTTTGGTAACATTATACTAATGTATCACGTTTTTTTGTTGTGTATTTTATTATTTACTTATATAATTTTAATTTTCGTTAACTTTGCTGGCCACTTGAACTGAGTTTACTGCTTCCATGCTATTGGTTGTGATTTGAAATGGATTGACACACATGCGCAAGACCTCGCATTGGAGGTGTAAATGCAGGAAGGCAGACCTTAGCACTATCGGGATAACGCCGTGCAAAAGATACAAATGATTAAAGTCGATAGGAAAATTAAAGGTAGATTCTGGGTGCGTTCCGTACCTCTGTTTTACAGCACAACGGTACGTTATCTAATTTGGTTATTGAACAAAACGTTTATCTAATCAACAGAAGGTTGAATCAATTGCCTCTGTTCCGATCGAAGAGTGCGCCGCGCCCGCTGTTCCATTGTGACTTCTGTATATACTCTACTTGTGTTTGACTTTGCCTTTGCGGGCGTATCAAGATAAATCTTGCCTTGGTTGTCTTATTGATTTATCTCTTGGTCATATTTTTATTATGTCTGCGAAAGTGTTTAAAGGACAATGCAGCCATAACTTTACGTTATGAAATTTAACAGCTTATGTATAACCATTTAGGATAATGTATACATTCAAATAAAACCCAGACGCTGCTTTCAGGCAATTGTTGCGCTACCCGCTAACGCTAAGATTATAATGTTAGATTAAATAGTAAAAAAAGATTAGTGATAGAGTACTATGTGATAAAGTAATTTGAAAACTACTTATAGAGCTACCAAAAAATATCAATAAGGCGTGGACACGTGCCTTAGGACCTGTATCACAGGTTTCAAGTAAATTTTATTTGACAGTTATCGTATTAAACAGTTAATGATAGTAGGTATTCTATTTGGGAGCATAGATTAGAGTGTGACATTTATATTTGGTCGGCTTATTCTGACGAGTATCATCTATCAAGCGATGAAATCGACCCTTCAACTGATAGAATCACGTATTTACGCGCACAATCAACATCTGTCCATAATGCCACGAGGCAAGGATAGGCGCAACATGATGGAATTATCTTAATCTAAAGGCCAAAACATCGCGAATGTCCACAGAAGCCGTCAATGATCTTTGTGGCAGATTGCACGCGATAATATCGATAAATATATTGTATAATATCTAAGTTATGTAAAATATTATACGTTGGTTTATATACCAAATTTCATGTATAGTTAACCAGTGCATATACGTGCGGATAAAGACCAAATGTAGTGACAAAGTATACATCAATTTCGGATCGACTATACATTGAAATGTGTTCGTGGTGTAATGAGGATCATGATAATCTTAAACATTGTAGCGTCATCTAGGTTATATAAATATCAGTTTACCATAGAGGACTTTGTTGTTTATCCGGAAATACTGAATGCATAGTTACAGTCGTTTTTATCAGCATTTATTTATGGCCTATTTGTAAGTCCATTTTATTGATCTTTGTTGGAGGTGTCGAAGGAAATACAAGCATACATACTGCGCGTTGTGTAGAATTTTGGTCAAATCAATTAAGTCGGCTTGTGTATGAAATAGTGCCTCAATTCTTCGATAACATTACTGACGTTTGATTTATTTATTAGATATAGAATTCGTTGGAATACGTTATACCTTATAACGCACGAATTAAAGACTAATTCCTGACGGGTCTTACTAAAATAATATTTTTTATGTGTACTTTATTTGTACTTGTCATAAGCTGGGTACTCACTTAGCAGTGTAGCATGTAATGTATCAGATACGGTATCAAGTGAATATGTAGGCACGAACCCGCTGCGAGCCGCTCGCGAGTGGTTCGCTGTAAGCTCGCAGTGACCTGCCGAGTGGCGGTATCACTGCGAACACAAAGGCGGCTCGCACTGTGCTCGTAGTAGATAGAGCTAGATACGCGGTAGACCGTGGACGAGCCGTACCCACTTGCAGGTTTATAGAGTAACCAGCTATACAGTAAATATTAAAAAAGAAAATATAATTCTTGCGGGTATTTTCTTTAACTTCAATTCTAAAATATTATTTTTTAATTTAGAATATAATGTTATCGTAATTTAAGTGCTAGACATAACATTATCTTTGAATTAATCCGCGATGACACATTTTCCTTCTTTCGTTTATGAATCATGCGCATATTTGCGAATTAGACGAATCACACTGTAATTGCGGCAATTGTAACCTTGCTAGCGATACGAATGCTGCAGTTTTAGCCAATTGGTAAACTCCATCAATTGATTGTAGAATTAATGGTAAGTATATACATTGCAGGCAATAAATTTGTTCCTTTTAGTCTGACGATTTAAGTAGTTATGCAAATTTTGTTGAGTGTACTACTAAATGATATAGCAAATACAATATGGGACTTTAAAATGTTCGCCTCCCACTTGTTGACTGTTTGTTAAAGATGGGCAAGGCATCTACCGTCTGTATCATGGCGAATGCTCTGAGAAATTGTTTAATCTGATCCTCTCCTTTCCTCAGCAAGACCACGCGTGCTGACATGCGAAGCCACAGCTTGATTGTTAAAACCATCTCGGGCCGAACCAATAGGTTGACCAATTTTTGCCGCACCATCAGGCTTTGGAATAGTTTACCGGCGCGCGTGTTCCTGGGTCGTTCAGTAGGCCGGCATGATTGTGTCGAATACCATGAGATAACTGTACCGATCTTTGTATCATTGGCATAATACCCATACGGTGGAGGGTTGGCTAGTTTTGCATTTAATAAATCAGTCATCGGCTAGCTCCCGCGTTTCATTGTCGTTACAATAATCATCTGCTGCCATTCGTTAGTCTATCTGGACGGCATCGTGCTTAACATCAGGTGAGGTGCAGTCACTTTGTCATCATTCATTAAGGTCCTATGTCCCCTGAATGGGGCAGAGGGCTTCCACAGTGACTCTGCATTTGGAACGGTCTTGAGCTTCGCGTTTCATTTCGCTCCAAGTCTTCCCAATAATTTGTCATGCCCGAATAAAAAAAAATCGACGATTCTTCTGACATTGAAGGTATTCATGAACGATGACGCTCGCTTATAATTAAGTCACCCACTTGTTCCTTCATTTGACTGCTGCTAAAAAGATAAAATCATAATGCCAACAACCGACTCTACTAAATAGTTTTACACTACAAACTAATGTTATCTAATTGTTTTACATTATCTACAATCAACTTTGACACGGCAATGCAGCCGCTACACGAATGTACATCGCAAACAATGCCGACAGAATAAACGCAACTATCGTTAAATCAACAGTTGTGCATTGTTTGTTACTTGTGATTGTTTATTTGTACAGGGATTTGGAAGTCATAGGACCGGCGCGTCGGGTTATACCGTGTAGTGAGTAGAATACAAATATTTCTTGGTTTTTCTAAATCACACCAGAGGGCGTGGTGTCCGGAAAGGACATTAGAATGTCTGGGAAAAACCCAAATGAAATTTTGACACTACATATTTTAGATTTCGTCATATTTTATTTTGCTGCTAGTTAGAAAAGTAGTTTTGACCAGACTTGTCTTGCTCTTTAAATCTATATCTGAAAAGAAAGCTAGCTTTTATATTATTACAAGGGTATTGCGTTAGGCCTTAGGGTGTAACATTCAATTTTATGATCCAAATGTTATTACTATTTCCGATTTTGTTCACCTTTGTCTATCGTGGTGGTGGTAGGTGGAACTCTGCGTTTCACTTGAAGATTTGTAATTACCAAACCTTTTAGTTATATTATAAAATTTGAATCATATTACCCGCGTGGATGAGTTTATGGCATGGCGAGTATTTATGGCAAACTAAATATTTATGGTGTTTTTAATCTAGATTCATTGAGTAGCCCTTTATTGGAAAGTGTACTAAAATTAGGCAGTACTATTCATGTCTAAAAGCATTATTACGTCACGAGCCGTTCCTAAGTTCAATCAACCGTCACCAGGTGGCGCTCACGGTCACCCAAATGTCGCCCCATAACATCACTTCAACACACAAACCGTACAATACACGTTCGCTCTATTAATATGTACATCATAATTCGGTCCATGAGTACATGTACAAACTTCGACGCAAGTTATATCACAAAGTTATACGAGAACGTATTTATAATATTATTATGACTGTGTGGACGGTTGTAAGTCACGATTTATTAGAAGCTTACGACACACGCCATTTCTTTGGAGTGTGATCGGTTGCAAGTATATCGTGATAGGAGAAATACATGTGTATGTTTACTGCTGTCAAATAAATAATACATGTGATCGAAAACACACGATGATCAAATCAAAATCAAATTCTTTATTTGTAAACATGGGTAGTTTTATTTATTTGAAATTATGATTTATTTTAAACGTATTCTTGAAGCCAATAAGACATTTTGTTCGCATAGACATTTATTTTTGTTTTATGTTATCCTGGTAGTGCGAAATTACTAGAATTAGTATAGTTATAGATCCACACTGTTCTAATTACGTGCGAGCGTGAATTTGTACTGGATTTTTTTCCTAAGTTAATCACATAGTTGTGGCGTTTCCATTATATTTGTATACAATCCAACAAATTAAAATATCAATTTGATATCGTATTAAATTCCTATCACTATTAAGTGGGTTATTGATATTAATAAAACATATAAGTACTTCAACTCAAGATTAAATTCAATTCATTAGATAAATAAAACATTGGCAATAAAATAAATCAAACTATGATTTAAAAATCGAGGTCAAGCGTGGTTTCTAACTAGCAACATGACGCTAAAAATGATTGGCAATGTTGAACCGCGCGTATAGTTATTCAAATTTGCTGCTCTAAACCTAGTTTCCTCTCCCGTTCTTTATGCTACCTGTAACCCTTTAGTCTCTGAAAACAATAGCTCTCCTTTCTTGACTGTTTTTACACTGGCAAAGTTATGTAGCGGCAGATGGCAATACATTATTTAATGTTTCTTTATCTCCAACTTCTCCGCACAAGTTATTTTATCATATGGTTATCTGGATGATATCGAAATAAGATCGCTTATTGTTACTAAGGCTATATCTGGTTAATAAATATGATTGTATGATTTTTATTTTCTTTGTACACGAAGGGTGTAAAATAAAGGGTCAACTCATAGCCTAGTTGATATTCAATTTATATCACTTGCTGTTCTAGATTGCAGACGGATCCTGGCACTATGCTGTGATAACGCTGTATAGAATGAATGTAACAGAATTATTTAAAATATTATCTATATAGTATTTTGTTTTATAATGGTTATAGCTAAGGATCTGCCGTTCTACACATATGATTACATTGTTCCAATGGCTACCCCCCTGTGCCCCAAGCTATATATGGTGTATTTGAGCAGGTGTTTGTTGCGTCGTCTGGCGCGAGTGGCGCGTGCGCGTATAATTTGGTTAGCGTATGCATAAAGATGTATACAGATGATTTTATTTCCAATTGGTTTGAGCTTAAATTTTGGCAATTATTATGGACAATATGTGACGAAATGAAAATGACGTCCGGGGTAAACTCATACAATAATATAGCAAACAAATCCGTTACGTAGTTTTATTTCAAATTCGCGTAAACATAAGAATTCGAAATGAACTCACCAAAAAGGCGGAATAGTCGTATTTTTATGACATTTTTGCCTTAAATACACATCATCTAAGATTTTTTTATTACATTTTTGAATATCTTCTACATAAACAATTATTGATTTTTTTGAATTATTTTTTGAATTATAATCATAAAATTAACCACGATTAACCTATTTCTCATTCACATGTTTTAATTTTTGTTTTAGATAGCGACATGTATGTATCATGCTTTATATTGCGTTAGCAACACAAAATACTTACTTGTAATTTACAACAATGACAGCTTTTCACACATATATCTTTATTGTTCAATAATTTAAGGTTATTGCCAACTTTATTTTTATTCTCTGTGTTTAATATGCTGTATGTATTTAGTATAACCAAATACGCTATTGTTATTAAAACTGGCACGTGTACAAATAAAAAATAATTTGTAAGTACATGTATTAATTTAAAGTAATATGTAATTGAATATGAATTCGTATGTATAAAAATACGTGAAGAAATAAGTAAGTATATATCCTAGTTATCCTTAATGTTTTGCAATACAATCGTAAAAAATATAACCCTTCGTGTGCTGTTGAAAAACTTCACAAAAATGGAAAACAGGACATGCCAAGCTGTTGGCAACACCAGCCGTCGACCTGCACCGCGCGACCGCGAAGACAATCCATTTGTTTATCGGATTATCTGATGCAGACGCGATAACCCACTTCCTAATGCTTATTTTGGTGTACGTGAACGGCATCACAATAAGTTTAGTCCTATTTGAAAGGAATTGAAAAATTATGGAATCAAAATAAGAATAACTAGACTTTCCCGCGACAAATTTGCTTTACATGATGTGTGTCCTATCTAACGCTATTTAAAGTACAAATTCGAATACGAAGCAACTGATATGTTTGTGTTTCCGATTGCCCATACCAATTTTAATTATCTGGAAATCGAATCCAGGATCAGTGGGGTTCGCTTCACTAGAATTATTCACTGATCTTACGTACCAGTGCAGCCGTCCATAGTTTATCTCGACGTATTACCGAGGAATGCATTGTGTAAATAAGACGTCACGGCTAGTATAAACAAACATCCGACACGTCTACACCTTAGGATGCTCTTACGCGCGTGAGTTATTGAACTGTTCGAAGATTCTGCTTATTTTTATGTCGTTTCCGTGAAATTCACCTTAGACGATTTCTCAGACTAATTTGGAGATAATTTGATAGCTTTTGCAGAGGAGCGGCTTGGATGAAAGAGTGAGTTTTATTCTCGAAATAAATATTCGGTAGAGGGTTCACACTGAGGCCTCCCGTATTGTTTGACATTGGAATATGTCTTGAGCACTTGCATACTTAAGTGTGTGGGCAGCCTTATAAATTCGTGACCGATGGATAAATTTATTGTTACTTTTAATATTCAATTTATATGTTTGCACAAAGTTATATAAGTGTTCGTTCTATTTTTAGATTTATCTTCATCACAGTTTGTTGATATTTATAGATTATAATCTTAGAACTGATATTAGACATAAGTTATGTAAAGCTATAAATATCACGAATGCGTAGCGATTGCTTAATATGCTCGTAGTTAATAACACTGCATTTATCAAACAATGCGTAGCGTTTCGTAGCACTACGCGTATTTGTAAATAAACCTCTCGTAGCAAATGGAACGTTTTAAAATAATGATTATTTCTTTTTCATAAATTTTATATTTACATAGATTTACGGAACGTAATTTATATGATTGTATGTTAAATGTTAATATATCTCTAGGGAATAAATAAAGCGCGCAATGCGGGCGTTGGGTGTAATTAAATTTTCTACGAAATCCACCCCCGTAGCGCTACGCTTCTAGGAAACACTATGTATAGTAGTTAGGCATGTATAACGCGACCTTATTAGTGAGGGTTTTGTATACCGCAGTCGATTGAATAAAAAAAATTACTAATACTAACTAATTACTTTTTAAAAGTACTTTATTACGAAATATTTATAAAGTTAATAGCTCTTTCAGCTTTTGACATTCATAAGAAATCTTTAATAAATAAGTCATATTACGTTATGATTTACAAGTTACAACGTATCTCAAATCAGTTCAATATGTATTTATCTTAATCAACTTTTCGGAATTAGTGAGAGAGATTGAAATGTCGATAAAAGCTTATGCAATGCAAGCTTAAATGCAGAAAGCTGTCGGTATGATTGCCGCTGGACACTTTCGTAAAAATTATTTATTAATATTGTATATATTTAAGACCCCGTCATGTTAGCGAAGGTTATTGATCTTTTTCGAAGCATTTAAAACTTAATAACTTATTCTCGAAATGAAACATAATTTCTTATTATTATTTGCACTCCTTACCATGGTAATAAAGTTACAATTTAATATGTACTATTTATCTATATACACACAATCTTAGAATAATAACACATTATTCTATGCACACAATCATGCCTTTTATTCCCGAAGGGGTAGGCAGAGGCGTACCTAGTGCACCCACTTTTCGCCTTGCGTATTCCGTCTCATGATGTTATAGATGGGGAGCCTATTGTCACATCGGGCACAAATTCCAGACTCCGAGCTGATACGGAATACAACTATTTATCTATATTACACGGAATTTATGTGTGGGTTGATCTACCAATCGTTCCAAGAAGCTAGCCACCGTGTCCCCATAGCATGTGATCAATTAAGGCTATGGTATTTAATTAGCACTTGGCCGGCACGGAGCGAGCCGTACAGTTGCTCCAGTCGACGACTGGCGCCCGTCGCGACACCATGCGGACCAAAACTTGTGAGTGAAAGTGTGCACGTAGATTTCTATATAATTGCCAGGTAGGTAATATGTGTGATTGGATTGTATGATTTGTGCAAAAAGAATGGATAGTGTAGAAAGAAAGTGAGCTGACTGAATATTGTGTTGGTTGATGATGGTAGAAAGCTTTAAATCTGAGTTTTTTTTTATAATAATATTAAAGTTGTTTGAAATGTACAAACCAGTGTGATGCGTGATGAATGAAAAGCCTAACATAGAGGGTGTCCTTGTCAAGGTCTATGTTGGTATACAAGGCTGACATTAAGTTATTGATCTGACTAAAGCAGACTTGCCATAATTAAAGAATAATTACTTGAATATCTAGAATTAAAAACCAATTGCTCAGTTCTTATCCTGGATTCCAACTCGTGAAGAAGTCGCACAATCGACATTCAATCAGACTATGTTACTTTAGCTACTGCTATGTAATGCTTTCAATATGCTGTTTAATTATAATAATAATACCACAAGATGTTCAAAAGACTACTAGATTATCTAATTCCATCAACTTAGAAACTAGTTTCTCCATTTCGAAGCTCACTAATAACGATAACCTGATACTAAATGTGTAAACCGGGATTCCAGCTACCGTGTTTAATCAGATAATGTTAACTCTGCCCGTTATCGGCTGGTTATGTGGTTTAACCAGCAAACTGGAACTAAAAACTGTATCTGTTGATACATCTTGATACTTGGCAATACAGTTTTCGATTAGAAAATGCACGTCAATTGTCATAGATTGTACTTTGTGCCTGATTTAGGTGAAATATGAAGGTAATAGTTGCTCTTCTGCCTTACCCTTCATAGATAAAAGGCGATGTTGTATGTGTGTTCTTTGACCAAAACAAAACTAGTGTAAAAAACGCATGCATAGAACCCATAAGTTATGGACGTTCCCATTCCTCTAAATGATCATGCACCATCAATTATAAAAGTTTAATCGATAGAGACAGGTAAAATTCGTGGTTAAATAATACAACTAATAGAGACTTAACCCGCAATCTGTCGCACTGGCTATGGGTAACGGAAATGTAGTGTCTACTTTATCTACTAATCTCATTCTATATACTTAGACGGTTTAGTATTTATCCGCATTAGACCAGGATGCAGGTTATGTGGCTTCATAGACTTCGCAAACCTTCGATATTCTTACGAAGAATTTTCATGTATAATGCAGGTTTCCTCGTAATATCTTTCTGTGGTAAAATGGTACTAATTTGATGTAGTACTATCGTAGATGAACTTGCTAATGGGATTTACTAAAAAAATAAATAATATCCGTATCAATTTATGAAAGTTAATCCACAAGGAAAACATGTGGTCATATTTTCTTCAGTTATTTCTTGCGGCTGCACTTGCATATTATTCGGGTCTAAGAGTAACCTTTGTCCTTAGAGTTTAGGCTTCAAATTTCATCAAAATTGTTTCAGTGCTTTATCTGTGGAGACATGACATACAAACATACGAGTTTACTATGAACATACGTAACGTCGCGCTACTCTGCCCCATTGTAAAATTCCCTCCATTGTTCTCTCGTACGTTGTAATTTCAACTATTTGATTATTTCGACTTTCTAACATTTACAGCTCACACGATACAATCTGAGAACTTTGTACTCTTTAATAGCATTCTAATTATTTATTGCATAGAGATTGATTGTGGGAACATATCTACACTAACATATGGCTGTAAAGTTTGTTTTTTGAATGTCTTAGGGCCTGTATCACAGGTTTAAAAAAAGAATTTTGACAGTTATCGTGGTAAACAGCTATTGTACATAGTTCTCATTTCATTACAATTAATTTAGGAGCAAAGATTAGGGTGTGACTCTTGTATTTGGTCAGCTTATATGTTAATGTGACTAGTTGCATTTATCAGCAAACGGTGAAATCGGCCTCAATCTTTGGAACTCCTGCTCAGATTTTGTTTTATTTTACTGATAGTTAGCTATATTATCTGTACAAAGATATCACGAGCTTAATATGCGAGGTTGCGAGCAAGAGCTAGTTTTAAAAAAGGTTGCTTAAAATCATATTTTTTTTTTTTTTTTTTTATTAGGTTCACAGAACTAGTTGTACACAGTCTTAGTTTTACAAAATCAAATTAAGTACATTAAGTTAATTAACAAAAGTGAGCAACCTTCTTGGTGTGAACACGGCATGCACAAAAGTATCAAAATTTCGGCTTAATCACAATACTTAATATTAAAAAAAAAAACAGAAATCTGGATAAGAAAAAAAAAAAACATATAAAATTACAATATAAATCCTTACAATTTAACAAAGAATGAAGTCGACGAAGTGAGATAACAGTGAAAATACAAACTACAACAATAGGTACCTACTATAAACTATAATAGAAATATAACTAGTTAGGAACTTTTACGCTTAAGACTATATAATGTGCAATATTAGTTATTTTAAATTATATTATTTCTACCTTTTTTAACTGTCTTTTGAACGAAGAAATCGACGAACTAAATATATCTATGCTGTTCCGTACTTTTATTAATTTACAATTAGGTAATGCTGGCACAATACTACGGCATACAATTATTTATTTTCTATTATGAACGGATCTGTATCTGCCATAAAATCCGAACGCATCCTAAGCAGCGACAAGTGCTGCCACCCCGAACGTGCAATACAGACGCAATCTCTCTTCCGTAAAAGCAACCGCTTCGAACGCAACGTAGTTCTGTGCGCGCTGTGTCTTATATTCCAAACATTAACATTATTCCAAGATTAAACTAGTGATACGTGTGGTGCAATACTTGACGGCAATCAGCAACCTATGGCCATTCACCAACGCTGGGTACCCAGGGAAACGAGCGGTGCTGCAGTTGCAGGTGAGTGGTAGATACAGTCCTCTATTTAACACCATCCGAAGGTCTGGTCGATTTCCCATACATATGCTATGACAGTTAGTATTGTAAGTAGAACACATTCTATATATTGGTGAATGTCGACTAAGGTTGGTTTGATACGGCGGGAGGCTGAACGTTATTCTGCTACAAAGACGGCTGGAAGCCCGCGGCACAAGAAAATTAATTTTTTGCAGCAAATTGTGATAATTAAATGCTTGATATTATCTCCTTTTAATCAACTGTCTTGTCGCAGGTGTTGTGGTATCAGCTTTTGTTTATGGCCACTCGGAGGGCAGTGGCGCGCTGAGCACGTATCAGCTCTATAGTCTGTGTTAATTCATTCTACTGGGCACTTTTGTAATGAGAGGGATTAGGCATTTGTTGGCATAATGCAAGCTAGCACGGATTATAAAAATGAAAAACCTTTGAAATTCTTAAGAAAATGTGACTTTCGCTATAGGTCATCAAAATGTTTTTTTATCTTCCAACTATAACCCATAATTCTCAGTGGGAAGATAATTGCAAATGTCTTATTCTCAAAGCATAAAATGGAAGTATCACGGTCCAAATACAATAGGCATTCGACTGTGTGAACTGAGGCGCCTTTGCATATTGTAAAAGTCGGCAGTAGGCTGTAGAATACAGTTAAATAACCGTATCACAAGTGCCAATTGAAAAACCACACCTTTACCGCGTGCCTATAGCAACAATTGCACGCAAATACAGAGAAAGGATTATTTCTGACTCGACAAAAATACTAAACCATATTATTGTGGAAAAATCAATAAAAAACGTTATGAAAAAACGAAACATGTGTATTTTTGTTTTTTTTTTTGTTTTCGCGGAGAAAGTGAACTCCGCGGTGGCCATCTTCGGCGCATTAGGGACGGCTGCGGGCTTCCTCCGACTCACGTCTAAGTTGTCGTCCGCAACCGCCCCTGCGCGTACCGCTATTGCGGTCCGTCTCCTGGAGAAACATAATTAGGTCTAGTGTATATGTATTTCTGTTGCCAAGTCGTACCACTTTGCTTCTGTTTAGAGGACACAAGGCGATTACAAAGACGGCGTGAGTTATTGCGATGAGCGCACGTCGGTACAGTCCCGTATTTACTACACCGTAAAAACAACAACAAATGATCAACAAACAAGTTAAAGTGATTTTTGTGTTCGATAATAAATAACAAACAATGCTATAGGATCCGGATCGTGTATATAAAATAGATCGTTATTCGGAAACCGTACGTCAATACACATTGGTGCTAACTTCGTGTTGCCATGCACGGTTGTACGGAGTTAAATCTTATTTTATATCTGTTATCTGTGCAAGTTATCTCGTTTTATTTATTCTGCTATTTCAGTTTCCATTGTTTGAGTTATGAGCTATTTTCGAATTTGTTGTATTGACATCGTTTGTGGTAATTCTTAGAATTATTTTATTTATGTTGATTAAAGCATTTGTATATGGGAGATTGATGTAAGAATCTCTAAATTGATTGGATAATTATAACGATTATGCGAATTGCGCGGTTTTTAATTATATTTTATCCTGACGTTTCTAAGGCTTTGCAACACTTCGTGGTCACGGGGCGGACTCAGGTGTTAGTGGTCTGAAAAATTATTCATGGATGGTTTTTGGCAAGATGTTAGCAGAGGTAAAGATAATATGCGGTTACATTTAGTAACGCAATGTAAAAATGACCCTGTATAGATATAACGTGACGAACCAACGATAAGATATATTGAACGATCATATTTCAAAACTTTATCATTTTACGGCCATCATTATGCTTCGGTTTAATATTTACGCTTCGTGTGGAATTCTTATATTATCCATGTTTATCAACAGTTGTATCTGCAATACATGTGCTGGTTAGGTTCATCGAACTGAAATTAAAGCGGGTTGATTTTGGATAATATTGTAAGCGCTAGGTAAATTGTACTTTATAATCAGTGTATGGAATCAACGCAATTTGATTTGTTCTATCGTAAAAAGAAAGTTTCGGAGCCTTTGATTCATATACATAAAAGAGATTTTACTTTTTTGAAGCCGGCGTAAAATGATTTATATTGGTTACATTTCGAAATCAAAGCCGAAGCCTTCTGTGATAGATACTTTTATCTATGCTTTTATGTTTCAAATCAGACTACGTAGAGACGAAACAGAAGATGTGATAGATCATAGGAGGCGACCCGTGAGCCTTTAAATGTAATTACATTCGTTTCAAGACATAAACTTGAAACACCGTTTATCTCTCAATTTCTAATCGCGTTCGAACGATTCCTGGTAGGCATAATATGCCTACCAGGATGTCATAACCGTGTGAAGATAAAAATAAAATTACTGTGAAGTGTTTTTCGCGGTCAATCAGCGAACGCCTACGTTTTTCACGTTGTTAGCGTGACTTAAAGCATCGGAACAATTGAACGTGTCACGTGGTATAGAAAAATACATGAAAAAGTGACATTTCACCCCTATGGAGATGCGCGGGCGCGAGTGATGTAACGTGACACCAGTATCGGTACTCGATAGCTGTGTCACTGTTAGTTGAGACAATCAGGTATTATGCAGTAAGACTAGGCTGTCCTGATAACAGTGAATATGATCTTGTAATGTTAGAATTTATGGAACAGATGTTTGTATGGAATTTCGTTGAGAAGATGGTGAAATGTTCATAAATTTTATTGAGAACATCAATTTTATCTAGGTTCATATAAAGTGTTTCGGTGTTCGTATAAAGTGTTTTGCTTTGCCTCCGCGTTTCTGTTTAGAACACTTTACATTTTGTGTAACAAATGTTATGGAGAATTCTTAGAATCGCTAGTTTTCTGGACACGTTTTCCTTTATAACTAATGGAAATGCTATAGTTGCAGAAGGTGGGGTCCTTCATCTCACCCAAACACACTTTACCTTGAAAGTATTAAAATATTGATTCACACACCCGGATATAATGAGAGTTGATAACGATTAGGCAGTTATCACTCAAAAGTCGCGATTGTAAATCTGCGCCTTATCTACAAGACAATAAAACACAATTTATAGGGAAAACTATTGAAAATGATAAGATGAAGTTAGCCACTCCCGGTTTAAACCGCAATAAATATTGATACTAATAAATTAAAGATAGAAAGGGTCAAAAAATTTACGAGGTATTTAATGCAAAAATATTTAGTGTCTATAACATAATACAGAGGATTTTGTGACCTATAATGAGATTTTATTTGTCAAACATTAATTATCATATGAAATAAAATACTTTGTAATTTTGTAGGGATAATATTTTACTACAAATATAAATGCTTATTGGTCGTATCCGATCAGAAACCACTACTAGTCAGTTGTAATACTGAACTTAGGCTATAAGACGATATTCATCAGCACTTATTCTAGCTAAAAACCAAGTGAGAAATTATACAAATCATCAATAAATGTACTATTTAACAATCTAAATCTTCTTCTTACTAATAGAAATATGATTTGTAAAAAACTCGGCTGTATTTTTCATGTAATTATATTATTGAATTTTTAATAGATATTAATGAACAAGTATTGGATCGATTATGAAATATCAATTGCAATCTACTTAATATTTACAAATATTAATATCTTCTATATCCTATTTAACACCCTAAAACACTTCTAAATCAAATATTTCTATACTAGCTTTTGCCTGCGGCTCCGCCCGCGTGAATGAGTTTTTCCGGGATAAAAGTCCCGTTTTATATTTTCCCGGGATAAAAAGTAGCCTATGTGTTAATCCAGGACATGATGTACCCGTCTGCCAAATTTCATCGAAATCCGTTCAGCAGTTTTTGCGTGAAAGAGTAACAAACATCCATACATCCAAGCATCCATACATTCTTACAAACTTTCGCCTTTATAATATTAGTAGGATGTAATACTGGTAATACTGGTACTCCTTAATTATAACGATAATGTTATCCACCATAATGTCAGTGATGACCTTTAGTGATCTCTTAATCTGTCCGGATCATTGTTCGGCAGATTAAGTTGTTATAAAAGATAAAGTGATAAAGGTACGGTTCTGCCGCAACGACAAAATTGTCGCACTATAGTTATTACATGATATTTGTGTAATAAGCAGACAGTGAGTTGTATTCGAAATTCAAAATAAATCGCTTAAGTTAACGACTATTTTTAATCTGGCTTGTTTGAAACTCTACTTTTATGGTAAACAATTAATTTAGTTTGCTTTAGATTATGAAAGACACAGCAATTAGGAACGGCTGGTATTATGTAAATAAATAACATTTAACAAAGAACAACCGCATTATGACTAATGTAGCGTGGTTATTGATTAATCAATTTTATCGATTGTATTAAATAAACCGATACAGCTATGATTTAGAATGGACAGTCGCCGCGTGATTTACAATCGGTGCTTTTGTTTAAACGCAGTGCATTATTTTTATCATAATCTTAGCGGGTTATAGCAACAAGCGTGAAAAGTTGCGCCGAACGCACATTTGTGTATTAAATTGGAACTTAGTTCTACGCGGCCATATTCGTTTAATAGTTTAATGCTTGATATTTAGGAATGTCATCGCTATTAAAAATACTCTTCCTGCATGAACAAAAGATTTAAGCAAATTCCATAACAGGTATCGACATCTTTGCAACATTTCCATCAGGTTTTCGCGGGCTTATCACAGTTCACCCATATTTGTACTGAAACTGCGGCAGATAATTCGCGATAACAGACACTAATTAAACACCTCCGCGTCGCTAGTCGCCATTATTGCGCTTCAGTTTTAAGCTAACCGTCGTGCCGGACGGACGTGTCCGAATTTATGTGAACTGTTTTTAGTGTATTAAAATGCCTACGGACGCACTGGAGAGATTTCTTGCTAAGCTGTTAAGGATCGTAAGTTGTGTTTTAATGACTATTTTATTAAAAAAAAAGATTTGAAGCTTTGCGGTTGTGGAAACTCATGGAATATTTAGCTGTTCTTTTTTTGTAAGATGATATTGTATACCGCAAGAAAAATACCTATATTATTTATACACTATTGTTGTACCATGTTTATAGTACTTTTGTAGATGGGGACTGGCATTTTTGCTAAAATTCGAGAGATGCCGGCGTTGTTTTATTTTTATCGCGTTGGAAATTATCTAGCGCTATTGCTTTAGCCTAAATACCGTCATCCCGAAGGAATTTCGATGGAATGAACCAGAAAGTTTATATTATCAATAAACGGTTTATGTGTTGAATTAATATAAATGTGTTTAGCGTCAAACATACTTAATAGCTCGTTGTGCAAACCTGCCCTGGAGATAGAATTGGAAAAAAGATCGTTAAACTTTGCGTTTAATAAATTAAATCGAACACTTTTTGAATTTAGAAAGTTGATTCAAATATTCTCTGTCTAGGGTTCGGTTTGTCGTTTTGTGAATACTTTTACGATGAGTAGCGCGACCTTTTCGGAATTATTTATAATCGAGACACCTTTGGAATCGGATAATTATGTGGTGAGAATAAATATTATGTTCATTATACTAAGAATATACGCAAACTTTTTGTATCGTCGTAACTTTCCTCTATGTCATTTGACTATGCAACATATTCCGGCGATACAGTTGTTAATTTTCATTTTTTTTTTGAGTACGTACTATTATTATTTTATTGCATTGAATGACGAGACGACCATGCCGTTTGCCTGATGGTAAGCGATACGACCACCCGTAAACGGAAGAAATACCATCTAGCATTTTGACTTACAAAGTAGGTACTGTGTGGCATTCCACTGCGCTCGTCATCCTGAGACATAAGATGTTAAGTCTCATTTTGTCCAATAGTTACACTGGCTACAATGTCCTTCAAACCAAAACACAACAGTGCTTGCACACTGTTGCTGGGCGGTAGAAATCGATATTGCGGTGTTACCCACCCCGACGGACTCTTACATATGAGAGTCCTATCAGTAATTTTTGTTTACAACCATCAGTTACCACCAGTATACCACCACTTTTGTACTTAATATGTGACTGGAATCTAGAATTGTGTCCGGTAAATGGCAAGAAGGACGCATCGTATTTTATAAGACACTGTTATCGAAATGTGTGTTCATCTCGACATATCCTTGAAAGGAAAAAAAATCGTGATGCTCGTTTTATTTTCTTTTTTTACTAGTGCTACTTTTAATCCGAATTTCGTGCCGGTTTTCACCGGCAAATTACTCTATTAGCTATTAATTGTTTATTTTTATACAACAATTACCTTTCTATGCCTTATCTCTGCCACAAGTTGATTGACTTCCACCAAGGTTAAAGCACATCTTTTTGAAGATTAATGATCTACGTCAGTAACCTTGAAAAATTATTTTCGAATTAATTTGCATAGTTTCTGCATAATAATTCTCATGAGAGTATTGAATACTTGTATGACGCGTGAAGTGGTTGTTTCTGTAAATGTTTCTTTTCTTGCTTTAAACGTCCCTCTGTGTTTTTTCCTATATAGAGAGCAGCCTATATTGCTAATTCTGGGCTTGTTCTATGTGCTGCAAATTTCATCAAAATCAGTTCAGCAATTTTTGCGTTTCCAAAAAAAAAATATTCAAATACCTTTACAAACTCACATTTACTATACTGCAAGGGTTTAAACATGTAAATTGCAAAGAGTAGTAAACTTTATAATGCACTTGATGTTCGTAAGATTAAGTGATAACGCTCAATTCTTTAGGAACGTTACACTAATCTGAATTGCACGATAACAAAACAAGCTTTACGTTTAATTGTGATACTCCAATTAGCCCAGAAAGCATGGGCTCACAGCATGTTTGACTTTGCTGAAATGTAAAAATTTTCTAGATATTTTATATGCAAAACGAATATATTATGTGTTTAGTGACTCGGCTATTTATAATTTATTTGTTTGGACTACAAAACAAGTAACAATCAAATACATTGTAAAATACGTGAAAAGTAAATTAGTAGATTATGTGTTATCAAGTACCCCACAGCGTTTAGCACCTTGGGATTTAATTTGTAAATGTTAAAACGCATAGTAAATAACTTAAACGTTCTTAAAATGGAACAGCGTCCATCGAATAATATGAAATATGTAGTCGTACGCAGGTAATGGCCAGGAAAATTTTCAGCCTATAACAAAACATAAGTACCTAAAATCAGAGTATGTGTAATAGGCATCGTCTTTTCACACGTCAACGCAAAAATTCCTCGCGCAAAGGAAACTCTGTAGTTATTTCAAGAACTCTATAGGTGTAAATGAAACAAACTGCCGCGTGGGTGTTGTGTATACTGAAGTGTGCTAGCTATTGCACGCGGGTACGCTCGCGTGACCCATTTAAAAATATAGGATATAGCCTTTATATAATATGTATATGATCCATTGTTTCAAACGATTGTTAATTTTATATTGTAGCTTTGTATGGCTTGGCGGATTTTTATGCTTTTTGTAGCTAGCAATTATACACACTGACGTCACATTAAGATACAGGTCTTGTGTTGTGAGTATTAGTAACTATGATAAACTTAAAGTTTCAATAAAACAAATGTTTACATAGCAGCGCGACGCGGGAATCGAACCTACGACTTGACCTTCCACAGTGAGGCTAATGGTGTACTCTACTCTGTCTTTAACTTCAATGTCCCCTAGGCCCAAGGTTCAGTTTTTCTTTATACCATTTACACAAATCCACAGTCTCATTGTGTTAATGCGATAGTTTGTATATAAGAGTATATATATGTTTTTGTGGTTTCTACCGATGTCCCGATTGTGGTAGACAGACCGACCGTAGAAGCTTGTCATTGTTTTATATATAAATAGATTAACGGAGTGCAGACTCTATGTCTCCGAGCTACAATACTGTATTGTAGCACGGAGACATAGAGTCAATACAATACCTTATGGCATTGAAATGCATTTTGTTCATGTTGTTTAAATGTAACTTTGTATTGATTGATCTTTGCCGAATTTAATTTAAAATGTTTCTCTATCTCTAAATTTGAAGATAAGTCTACGAAAAGGTCAAATTATGAAAGCAAGCTATACACAATTATATATAATGTCGATCTATAAGCCAGTAAAATGGGCAACGGGTTATTGACAAACAAATATTTACGTCAAAGTGTAAACTGAATGAAATTTTCGTGTAAAATTTAATAACTATGTAAAGTCTAAAGTCAGCGGCGCGGGGTCAAGAAAGCTCCATTTCGCTCGGGAGTATAATTCTTGAAATTTTACTTAATAATTATACCATGATGTACCAGGAAAACATAACCAATAAAATGTATTCTACCAATACCATTTCCACTAAGTAATATTTATCAGTAATCATAATTATTACACAAACACTTATAAAACATAACATTAAGAGGAAAACATTTGGCACAGTTGTCCAAAGGGAGTTCGAAGAAACGATGCGATTCCTCAAATATTATTGTTTACCAATTTATAAATTGTTTACGTTTTTCACTAATTCATTATTGTTTACGTGGTTATTGATATTTCTACAGTTTTGTGATATTGTGGTGGAATTTTTAAGAATCGGATGTCACGCGGTCTTTCTTACGGAAGTTTAGAAAACTTTGTGTCTACAAAGCTCAAGGTCATTCTAATTAAATGGCAAAATACCATTTATTGTATAAATTTTAAGTCACAGTATTTTATGAAAATTAAAAGTTTTACCGACTGGCAATACGCCTGTTCCTAAAATACAACTTTTCCAATCCAATTTGCTGTGTTTGCCGTATCAATTTTACGACAATTCTGCCAATGTGAAACATAATTTTTAATAATAGTTTGATGTGCTACTTTGTGATTTTACGTTATGCAAATAGATTGCATGTAATATTAACGATAAGTCATCAAAATGCTATCAATGTGATAGTACAAAAGAGTATACTGATAATCGTAATCGGTTCGGTAGCTCTGTTCCGGTCCCATTCATTCACAAGAGCGTGGGCGGCTTGGGAACGTTCCAAGTTTTATTGATCTCTTTTTTTCGTAATTTAACTTTTTATTATTAGGGGCTGAAGGTGGGAAATGAACAAATGCTTTGCCTAGTATTTCGAAAAACTGATTATATTGTAAAGCTTTAACAAAATAGTGTTAATTAATTAGGTCATTTAATTTTTGATCTCTAACTTCGTAAAAGTTATGAAAGCGACATATATTAAACGTTATCGGTTCAATAGTTTCATTCTTCATTCAAAAAGAACAGAATCGTTTCATATTTAATTTATTGAAATGTTTATTTACCTCTACGATTGTTTAGGTATCTATTGCTACTGTGACATTACACATGTCATTTTTAAACAAACACACAAACAAATGTGTCACGTATATGTCCTCCCTAACAGTGAGTCATGCCATTCATATGTTTTTATCGGGAGCGCTGCATCCCGCGGGCGGCGCCGGCGCACCGTGCGTGGGCGCCGGCGAAAATATGCGGCCGTGAAAATTGTTTTAGAGCCGGATGTGCCGAGATTTTTTGTTTAGATCCTGGTTGATTAGACTGGTGTATTTGACCGTACTTTTTGTTGTGGAGAATATTAATGTACCCTACAATTAAATTAATAAAAGACGTAAAAACTCGGATGTAAGAAAATTAATATTTTAGAAACGTTTTTCTGACTTTTATAGCCGCTTAAATCAATCACTTTATAATAACGAAATATAAAACGGAAGCATTTATTATTTTAAATAAATTTGAAGATTTATTTTTCTACTTGGTAATTTATTTCCGTCGTTAAAACGAGTTATGCCGGTATAAAAGATTTCTAAACTTTCACTTGACGAGTATTTCATTATTTATCAATTAGTATACCAAGATAACGTGTTTTCAATTTTAAGTTATTTATTATTTATTGTCTTTCTATTTTCTGGACTAAGAGCACGAATACTCTTACGATTTTCCGAAGTAACAAAAAAATGTTGACTTGTTTTGTTTTCTATTTGCATTCCTGCGGTATCGACCACAATACAAATGGAAAAACCCTTTACTCGTTCTCAGTGTCGCGTATCAGATTGTATAGAGGGTACGTAACATAAGTTACATTATATTAAAAAAAGAAAAGAATTAAAGCTTTTGTTGATTTAACGCCTGGAAATTAAAAAGAACAATACATAGAGGTGAATTCGCATGAAGTCATAAATAAAGACATTTTTATTGGAATATAAATAAATCGCAGATTACTTGAAACAGTGCAGTAAGTGTTTATTTAAAACATTTCAAACGCGGTTTCGTAATGTAACTGATTCATAATTTGAAGAAGCCGAAGTTTACATTATTACATTGTTAAGTCGCGTCATATATTCAATTTTACGTCATGATTTGCCTATGGATCCGCCCGTATGAGTAATGTTCGGGATAAAACAATCCATATTCGTCCTAAAGCTAAGTTTGGACTTGTAAAGTTCGCAGCAATATATTGCACAAGGACTTCCAGATGCGTTAACACAGCGGGAATAATTTAATAATTCTATACAGATGCGACTCGCCGCAAGTCAAAATTTGCAGATGTCAGCTTGCCATGAATGTTTGTAAACACAGTAAATATCACTTGAGGAAGATGACTACCTAAGTTTTCTTTCTGATGTAAACCTAGCTTAAGAATTCGTATTATCCTCCCACTAAACTTCATCAAAGTCGGTTCAACAGTTTACCCGTGTGTGGATTTCATGCAGTGCCAATTTTATGAATGAATTATTTTAAGGAAAGTTTTGTTGCAAAATATGTATTTTTCCTTACTATTGTATGGTGTTATAGTGGGGTTTTCTCGGTAGTATTTTGAACGTTTTCAACGTTCGAATACCTAAAATAGAAATACGTAGCGATATGAATTACTCGTGATGAATTTGAGTGTTGAAGGATGGCGAGGACGAGGACGATATGAAATAAAAGGCCGTGAATGACTTGATAACGAAAGATAGAGGAGAATGGAAGAGAAAAACATGTTGCGCCGGCTCCAAGTAATTTGGGGCCAGGGCAGGAAGATGATGATGATGAATTACCCGGGAATAGAATTTGTAACCGACGTGACGCGGCAGTTTCGTCAGTGGTTTCCTTTAGAAACTCGCCAAAAGTTAAAAAAAATCGTAAGCTCATAGCATGTCCATCACTGGATAGATTGTCGCCCCACGTTGAGAAATCTAAACACATGACTTGGTGGAATGTTTATTTTGAAACGGTTTTGCATCTTTAAGATTAATTAACATGATCAAACCACTACTCCCTGTAACTTTAGTAAAACTACGTAGTACTCTGTAATGGTGTCACTACGTAAATCATGAACAGGTAAATGTGACTAAATATCCGTTCAAAATCTATACGATCTAAGCGTAAATTCCTTAATAAACGTCATTGATCTGTGCTTTTCTGTAAAATTCAATTAAATTAACCATAAAAAAATATAATATGACTTAGGCCTTAAGCGTAATACGGGGACAGTAGCAAATTCTTGAACAGCAATCCATAATTTAGCAACGTTAATAAGCCATTGATCGTAGTTTATGGTTCGCGCGTACGTGCCTCGGTTGACGTCAGTGTGTCCTGAATGCAAGTCCCCTGTCCCCTAGCGATTCACTTGAAACCAATGGACGATAGCCAGAAATGATAACTGCACCATTATGGCTCTGTGGCATAACATGTGACGCGTCTGATATACGGCGTAGGTGGTAGAAGACAGCGGGAGCGGTTTATTAAGCGGATGACGGGAAGTGCAAATTATTTACGAGCATTTTATATCAGGTTCTGAGTATGAAGACTAACGCTGAAAAAACAGTATTGGATTAACAATACGGTAATTATAGGAAACTATTTAAAAACTACAAACTTAATTACCAAATCAATTAATAAAATCGATAGTGATAACTTGATTTCCGAGGCGCCAGGTAAATTTTCCATGCTTACCGAGTTCTCAACATTTGTAATAATATGTCAATGATATAAATGATAATCCACAGAAAAATATAAATGAAGAACCTGCGACCTTTCTACAGTCCATTCCGCTGCGCACTAGACATAATATGTCGCTGTCGGTACGAATGCATTAATCGCGAATTTCCAATAACTTGGACCGTCCCATGCCCGCCGGAAACTGTTTCGTTGGCGTTGTGTATTGTTATTGTAATTTCGCATTGTGTGAGTGAGGATGACTAGGCCTCTTTACTGTGTCTCTACTCGGGAGTGCAGTCTGTTGACGTCGCTTGAGCCATCAGCGCGTTGTCCTCTTTTGAAAAAAGAATATATAGTGGCCAGTAATTTCTGTTGTCCAACTTTTTTTAACGTATAGTGTATAGTCAGTAATTTTCATTTTTTCGTTTTTTTTTAAATCGCTTGCTTTTTAAGTGTTTTTTTAAAGCCAGTGTTTTCAGAACATAGTGACAATAAAGTTTCATAAAATGTGTTGTTGAATTGTTGGTGAAAATGGTTGTATGGTATCTGGCGGACATTAAAGAGGAGGTAATTTTGTTGAAAATGTATTTTTATTCAAATGCTTGCGATATGTGACTAGGAGTATTTCTTTATTTTTCACTGTTTAATGTAACTGGAGAGTCATATGAGTAAAGGAGACAAATGATCAAGTAAGTCTTCTAATGATTAATGATCACCACTCTACACAATGAGTGCGTTACTGACCATGAAAGCGTAGAAATGAGATGTCATAACAATATTTTAATAAATTTCTAGGAATCTCTTAATAATATTGGGTCTTATAATATTAGTAAACAGTAACTATTAACTAATATTGAAGTGTAAAATAATTTCACAATATTTTAATAATATTTAAGTACTTATAACGTATAATGGGCTTCCCCGCTTGAGTCAGGTAAAAATAAAAATGAGTGGATGTTGGCACAGCCGTACCTATTTGTTTCCATTTTGAGAAAGCGAAGCCGGATTAGTTATGGCATATTTATACTGAAAGTGACCTTAGAATGTGGGAAAGATATCGTATCGTTTAATATTTGTACGATGATACGGGAATCCAATCCGAGACCAATAACGTCTGGTGTTCAACTGCGCCACGGGCGATGTAAAACTGAGCGTAACCCTTCCTGAAGCATGTTGAAGTAATGACATGCGTAAAGTTGATCTTCTCAAGGTGTCCAGTACCTGTCAAATCGTGTTAAGAAACCCTCAAAAAGTCTTACCTGGCTTGCTGGTTGAACCTTGTATTTATAGTCCTAATTAATATGGAATTATGTTCGCAACACCTATTAGGGAAGGAAAAGTTAAAACAATATTCAGACATTAATTGAGCCACATTTTGATGAACTGTAATCATTGTTAACTCCCGTATCTAACGTTAATGTTTTATAAAATACATTTACTAATTTTCCTTGTTTATGGTACCAATATGAATTAAAAATGAGTTTTGTAGCGTTCCATCAAAAAAAATGCGTATTGTTGACGTTTTCCCTATTATTAGTAATTGGAATATGTTTACGTATGGAGTCATTTGAACCAGTTCTAACCTTAAAAGGTGTGAGTAATCCTACTGATATTATAAATGCGAAAGTTAGTAAGTATATGTATGGCTGTTTGTTACTCTTTCACGCAAAAACTACTAAACGGATTTCGATGAAATTTGGCACACGGGTAGATCATGTCCTAGGTTAACACATGGACTACATTTTATCCCGGGAAAACTTTTTAACGCGGGCGGAGCCGCGGGTGATGTCTAGTATTCCATATATTATAGTCGAAACATGATATTGCATCGCTCGTTTACAATATGCGTGCATACTTTTTCTATTACACTAATTGGATTCATTCATATTAACCTGACAACAACTCACGGTTCACGATGCTTACAGCCAGGAAAAAAATCAGACACTCACAAATCTAAGTGGAAAATTATATTTCCAACTTCTTCCTATTATTATTCGATTTGGTTAATTTCGTTTCAGGTTAAGACTCGCCGAGCTTCATCGCTCGATCTCATTAAGTATGTACCACTACCGACCCTGGCTTACAGGAGTTCCAATGGTGGGTCTGAGGGAGAGATAGTCTCGTACATCCAATCCTAAGTCTAGAATGGCCTACTCATAGTCAACAATTTCATCGCCTAACGATATCTATAAAAACCCAAGTCACGCGGTCAATTGTACACAGAGTAATTTTTCTGTACACACTGTCAGTCAAGATATATTTCGTACTGTTTCTGACGTGCTCAAACACGAATAATCACACGTTACACGTGGTTATTTGCACGAATAATGTGTGTAGGGATGTCACGCGTTCACAACAGTATTAGAGAAAAATATTAGGAACATGTTAATTGACAGTGTTTGGGAGAAAAAAGTAGTGCTTTTGTAACTTAAATATAGAGAAGGCAAGCCTGAAGATGATGAATTCTTTTAATTTTTCATTGATCTTTCATGTTCTGGAAGCCTTAAGTCCTTCAATGTATATAATCGTTTTATTGGCCCTTGATTGTTTGGGTTGATAAAATATATAATTACGATTTCTTTGTAGATAAATACACATCATCGCAACCCTAGCGAGGTGTGAGATGTGTGACCGACGCGTTGAGTTGTAGTTTTCCCTGTGACCGCGTTAACGTGGAATCTTTTAGATGTCGTCATTAATCTGTTTTACATTTGTTTAAAGCAACAGTTTGTGTATAAAGTTACGAATGCATTCTCTTTCACCCTAATGCTTGTGTTTAAATTGGATGGTCACCATAAGATCACATCCTATTTTAAAATTTCACCAAAATAAAGTTCCTTAATACGTAGATTTGTTCATAGTTTTCGATGGGCAATCTTGAGTACAGAACCTTGACAATCCTACTAATATTATAAAGGCGAAAGTTTGTAAGAATGTATGGATGTTTGGATGTTTGGATGTTTGGATGTTAGGATGTTTGGATGTTTGGATGTAAGGATGTTTGTTCCTCTTTCACGCAAAAACTACTGAACGGATTTCGATGAAATTTGGCACACGGGTAGATCATGTCCTGGGTTAACACATAGGCTACTTTTTATCCCGGGAAAATATAAAGCGGGACTTTTATCCCGGAAAAACTTTTTAAAGCGGGCGGAGCCGCGGGCAAAAGCTAGTTATCAGATAAAATAATAGTAACGGAATCTATTAGGTCAAAATTCCATTTGTCTAGTGTTATCAGTAAGGTCGTACTATCAGGAACCGTGGTACGAATGTGCCTCAATTGTAACCGTAATTACTTCCTGGACCATTCACTTGTAATACTTAAGTTGCCTATGATTACTTCCTGGTGAATACAGCATTAGTTAAAGTAAAAAAAAATCGCATGGATATCGATCCATTCGTTTGGTAGATACGATGCCATAGACATACATCTTAAACTGAAAACGCCCCTCTTTTTGCGTCGGGGGTTAAAAGAACTACAGTTACCAACTAAATCCTAAATACTACACTCAGTGTATTATGTAGTACCACAGGTTTGTTTATTTCTACCGTCAAACAGCAAGCATTGATCCTGTTCAGAGGACATTGAAACTAATGCTTGTGCCGTTCTTATTATACTTGCTCTTGTTGGATCTTCGGCGTATGTGACATTTGTATTTAAAAGACAGCTCACGGCTGCATTTGCTGTTATGGACATTTTATTACATTTACACATTACTTATGGTAAGCAGCGGCTTAGCTGTGCCCATGGCATTGCTGACGTCCATGGGTCAAGGTAACCTACCATCAGGTGGAGAGTTGGAGTTACCTCGCCTGAATTCAGAGTCTGTAAAAAAAAGCTTTTTATTTACGTTTGAAACGCGTTGACGACACTTTTATAAAACGCTATTTGCCTAAGCTAATTACTGGATATCATGACAACATCAGCCTTTCTTCCTCGCTGAGCGTCAATATTTAAATTGCTTGTGTATAAAGTCTTAACACGTCTTGTCTGTTTGTCTACAGAGCGAACAGTCATCGCCGTTCCGCCGCTGGACGACCGGCAGCGGCACCGGCAGCTCCTACCGCCACCACGACCATCGCACCATGTATAACAAGGTAAGCATCAGAAATGCGAAAGATATCGATCTCTGGAAATTTCCACATGTCCCTATTAATTATTTAGAATTTTAACAAATTTACAATTATTGACTGCCTCGGTGGCGTAGTTGTATTACAGTACGACTGCAAAGCTGAGGTCTCGGGTTCGATCCCCGGGTCGGGCAAAGTGATATTGAGTTTTTCTATTCAGTATCAGTCCGGAGTCTGGAATTTGTGCCCGATATGGCGATAGGCTCGCCCCCTATCACATCATGGGACGGAATGTCGGCGAAAAGTGGGTGCACTAGTTGCGCCTCTGCCTACCCCTTCGGGGATAATAGGCGTGAGTGTATATGTATACCATATCAGCCCTGTAATACTGCTCACTACTGAGCACGGGCCTCCTCTACAGCTGAGAGGGTTCAGGCCTTAGTCCACCACGCTGGCCTAGTGCGGGTTGGCAGACTTCACATATACCTTCGAAATTCAGAGAACTTCTCAGGTATGCAGGTTTCCTCACGATGTTTTCCTTCACCGTTAAAGCGAGCGATAATTCACAAAGAAATTATATGTATATGTAATTACATGTATTAATTATATGTATATGTATTATATGTATATGTATATGTAATTACAATTATTTATCATTTTATTTATGAAGAGATTTCCTCATCAGAGATTTTTAGATAAAAAGTACCTACATGAAAACGTCTTTAATTGCTTCTGTATAAAAGTAGATTATATGTGGTTACGGTCACTACTGCCTATTTGTACAGAGATGACTCTGTTACATTTTGAGTTCATAAAAACCAATAATGGTGATTTGCCGCGTAAGTTTTAAGTTTACAATTACAGGTAATACCTAATAATTATTGCATTAGTAAATTACCTCAACGAAATAATATTTTCTTTGAAACAAAAACGTAATACTTATTAAAAGAACTTTGTATGATCTAATTTTTAAAGATGTTCTGGTCAGCACTTAAAGCATGAATAACTTGTGTTGACTTAAATCATTGCTGCATTTAGTATGACATTACCCTGTTTATATTTCTTATTTAGCAAACTTCTCTGAAATTGCATGAAAATAATTTAGGGCCAGTTTCATTGGGTCTCGATAAAGTTCCAAATAACTATAATCTAACAAATAATCAGATACAATATTACTTATTTTTTATTGCCAGATATATTTACTCGAGACCTGTGAAACCATAAGTTATAGTTTATGTGGTAGATATGTTTCGAATAGGTTATCAGCGACCCAAGCATGAGGTAAAATCGGTTCTTAGGGCTGTTATTACTCCGACAAGAGTCAGTAGACGATTAAACTTTTTTTAAATTACGTTAATTCGAAAGGGGGTGATATTAATAGTAATATAATAGGCGTATAACTATGTTTTTATAATGTAACAGCATTTGCCCGTGGCTCCACCCGCGTGAATAAGTTTTCCCGGGATAAGAAGTAGCTTATGTGTTAATCCAGGACATGATCTACCCGTGTACCAAATTTCATCGAAATCCGTTTAGTAGTTTTTGCGTGAGAGTAACAAACATCCATACAACCATACTTCAAACTTCGCGTTTATAATATTTTAGTAGGACAAGTCTAAATTATGCCACAAATTGGTGAGTGCGAGGCTCAAATGCTTCGCAGTCAGTTGTTGAATGGGCTAGAGTAAAGGCACATTGTGTGTCATAGAATGTATAAACCACCGGGACCACTGGAGACCTATGGGACTGGGTATAGCATTCTGACAATGTAATAGAAATATTGTAGATTAGAGTTCATTGCTTCTTTGTAGCTCTATGGCTATCGAGCTGTCCTTGGTTTTCCAACATGATTTGCCCAGAATTGATTCTCGAGAATTATTTAACGATAGCAAAAAATTTGTATATGCGATCCTACATTTAGGTGCCCTTTGATGGTATATAATTAATCTTAGTCTGTGCCATCCCACGTAGGTCAGCGCGGTGGGATTAAAAATTACTCCACACGAACAAATGAGTCAAGTGGGTAATTCATTGGATTTTCAGTTACAGTCTGAAATGTCTACAGAAACAAAGTTCATTGTGTAATCACGGATTAACCTGCAGTATTGATATTGTAGAGTAAATGTTGAATGAGTGAACAACAAGTCTATAGGGGCAGTCCCGTGGTAACCGGATAGAGAATCTAAATTTAGTAAGCAAATATTTCATAAGTATTAACTTTGTAGTACAATGTCTTGCAGTGTTTCGTAATCTAATGTTCTAGGGGTAACTTGAAATAAATGTATCGATTATTAGCTTTTTCTCGCTGCTTATCTTACCGGGATAGAAGTAGCCTAAAATCTTCCCAGGATCTCAAAATATGTTTATACAAAGTTCCATCGAAATCCGTTCGATAGTTTTTGAGTTTATCGCGTACAGAGGTGGGCGACGTTGCTTTATACCATGTAAGGATATGATATCAGAGATAATTTAGCTTTTTTTTTAGGTATTTTTAGTATCGTATCGTAGTTTCAAAGATTACTGTCTACATACAAACTAAATAATAACAGTCCTGTGTTATTTACTGCCCACTAATAGTACGGTCCTCCTATACTACTGAGAGGGTTTAGGCCTTAGTCCACCACGCTGGCCTAGTGCGGGTTGGCAGACTTCGCATACCTTAGAAATAACTTCATAATAAGTATGTATTCTGTCAAGCCCCGCGACGGACACCGGTGTCCATATATATAGGGTTTTTCCATACATCTATATATATAAGCGGGGCTTGACGGGCGGACGGGGACGAGCGGCTTAAATTGTAGAAACTCAGCATCCCAGCTCAACCTAGCTATGTATATCTATGATAGCGAGTATATTCAACTCGTTAAACATTAAACTATGAAAGTAAACCTAGAATTGAAACTTTTCCAATGAAAAACAATAAACTGCATCAGTTTTGCAAATCACGGTGATATGTGGTTGACTGTTTGTATGGGATGCGTGGCTGAGAACATACCTGATGCAATTGTTTGCCTATTTATATAGGAATGTAGGTAAAAATATTGACTATATAATATTATGATATTATTTTGAAATCTTGTTTGGATGTAGTGTGGTTTTTGATTTATTTGGTTAGTGTTATTTCAATAAAACCATTTATAACTTTAATAAATAAAAGCATGAATGCTTCTAATTTAGCATCTTCCTTCATATATTTAATATTTGAGAAATGTATTGAAACTTTACGGCAAGAAATGGCAATTCATTTTGGGATTTACTTCTCTTTCAAAATATGTTTGTGATATGAAACTCATGGTGTTAATAAACAAATACAACGTTTTAACCCGGAATATGTTGTTTTTGTGCAGCAAATGAGCGAGGGCGCGAGTCCCATGGGTGCGACGGGCGGCGGCGGTGCGACCAGCGTGGCGCGCTGGTCCCTCGGCCTGGAGCAGCTGCTGGCCGACCCCGCGGGAGCCGCAGCCTTCGCACACTTCCTCGCCAAGGAGTTCGCCGCTGAGAACATACGGTAAGACACCAGAACTGCTGACGAGACTTTCCAGAATATCCGCTATTACAACTCCTATTAGCCAGGATAGGTAGCATGCATTTTACGACACCGACCGGTGAAGCTCGGCGAGTGTCTGGGAACTTTAATCTGTCTTTAACCCACAACGAAATCAATAAGGTAGGGGAGATTTCGTCATATCGGTAATTCCGTAAATCAACAAATTACACCAATTTGTTGGTGGAATTGAACCTTGACGCTCACAATTCATAACCAAACACGCTGATACCAATGTGGAAATTAATGAAATTGTCTCGTCACAAATTATCTCATTCTCGACATTATGTCAATAGACTCGCCTATCATATCATGAGACGGATCACACACGCACCTCTACCTACCTACCCTTTCAGGGATAAAGGCGTCATGAGAGTTTTTTTTTGTGTATAGTTTCTGGTGGTCATGCGAGCAGTACAGCGCGCTAACTGACGGTGCTGAGCGGACACTGCTGGCCAATAAGATCTGGCAGCGACATCTCGCAGAGGGGGCACTGGAGCCAGTGAACGTAGATGCTGCAGCGAGGCGGGCTGCGGCGCTGATGCTGTACCACGACCCGCCGCCGCCGGACCTCTTTCAACAGGTACCGGAACTTAATAGATGTTATCCTACTCCGGATTTCTTTTGTAAGGTACCATTTTCAAACCCCAAATCATTCTCCATCAAAACTTCTAACAAGAAATAGTTTTTATTATTTTCAACAGCATCTTTTGAACTACCAAGCTCCAGTACTCATTATCATCAATAGGAAGCCCATTATTGGACATAAACCTCCCTTCAGACATAAAAAATCCCAGCACGCATGTATGGCATATTATTTATGGGCTAACAAAAGCTAAAACCTGTTTAGATTATGTTTATGAAAAAATAATAATGTATATTACAAAATATACAAATACATGAATAAATTTATGTTCCTTTTATCGGTTTTATGTCAAATGAAATCTGTTAATAATGTACATTTAAAGACGACAGTGAGTAATTCTTTTATCGATGGCTCGACAAAGTGGCTTCACTGCATCTGATGGTAAATGAAGTGAAGCCCAAAAAATAATGTCGACCGGCAACATCGTCGACACAGTTATGCCGGCTTGCTTAATTGCTTCGTCACGCTCCGCTTGAAGGACCCTAAGTCGTAGGAAGGAGGGAACACGTACGCTGGCAAATTGTTGCACAGCTTAATGGTGCGGCAGAAGTATTGTTTTTTTTCTATTGCCTCGAAGGCAGACGAGCTAACGGCCCACCTGATGGTAAGTGGTTACCGTCGCCCATAGACGTCAGCAATGCCAGGGGCACAGCTAAGCCCCTGCCTACCGTAAAAAAACTTTTTTAAACCTCGTTCGAAGAAGGATAAGTCATAGCGCTGCGGCAACACCGTGGGAGGAAGCTCAGTATGATATACTAGTAGTGCTCGCGACTTCGCCCGCGTGAAAAAGTTTTTTCGGGACAATAATATTTTCCCGGGACAAAAAGTAGCCTATAGCACTCAGGAGTTATGTAGCTTCCTATTAGTGAAAGAATTTTCAAAATCGGTTCAGTAGTTCCTGAGATTAGCGCGTTCAAACAAAGAAACTCTTCAGCTTTATAATATTAGTATATATTTATTGTATTGTTGCAGGCCCAGAAGCAGATCTTCAACGTGATGAAGTTCGACAGCTACCCTCGGTTCCTGCGCTCCGGCGTGCACGCGGAGTGCGCCCGCGCCGACCTGCGCGGCCTCCCGCCCCCCTACCCGCCACACCCACACCCCCACCACGCTGAACACACCACGCCGCCACGCTCGCCCAACAAGGTACATCACTAAACTCACTCAGGAACTCCGTGAGTGCTATCAGTCATGAGTTCACTAACCGTCGCCTTCGCTCGATGAACTACACAAAATGTCTTCCAATTTCTCCATGATATTTTTCCACTCCAATTTAACGTCAACGCACACTTCAATCAGTTACAAGATTGGATTTAAACTATTGGCAAATCGTGTCAGAGAAACCTATTTTTTTTTCGATGTGGGCATTGAACCCTGTACTTCTCGGTGCACACTTCATAATTATACATTACTAAGAAAGCCAAATAACATTAAAACCAAACAATCATGCCATAAACAAGTCATAAATGGATGTTGGTGCACTTCAAAGCATTTTGGCAAACCCGCTATCCAGTGAAGCTTAACTATTATTTGAATTGTCTTCATGGCGACATTCCGAATGAAATATGATTAGATATTTAGGTTGATTTTGTAATTTAATGTTATGTTGGGACTGGCATATCCATGTTGGAGAAAACTCCTCAAATTAAATAAAGAAAAAAAATAGTCAAAAATCAAAATTATTTTTCCCATTGAACTCACTATGACTGAACTCAATCATAGGTTGTAGCTATGTCTCATTTAATATTTTCAAAAATAAATAAATAAAATTTTCCTAGTTTACTGTACAATACAACGAGAAAAGCAAAAAAAAATACAAAATGAACAATCCAGTCAGTCTCCACTCATCGATCTTCGCGATACAGGCCTGGAGCCGAGTGCGAAGTTCGCAAGTAATGTTTTAATAATAGTACAACAATGTTTATTTTATTTTAGTTATATCTGTGTAAGTGTTTTGTACTTTTCTGGATAATAAATAAATAAATATTACAGTTAAAGAAGTCTGCAAGCAACGCTTCAGAACGTCGTCGTAGCGGCGGCGCGTCTCTGCTGCCGTGGAAGCTGCGCGCCACCTCACGCGAGAGGAATGCGAACACACAACCCACCGACACCGCACCACCAGTTACTGATGTAAGTCACTCTCATGTTATCTGACCTGTTCCTCAACAACTCCGAAGGTATGTGAAGTCTGCCAACCCGCACAAGGCCAGCGTGATGATTAAAACCCTCGCAGTTGTAGAGGTAGCCCGTGCTCAGCAATGGGCAGTAAATATTCATCAAACGATAGAAACGAACGCTCGATTTCAATACTTAACCTTAGATCCGATCTCATGAGTTAACCAATCAAAATGAGTCAGTAATCATGTCAAAAAATAATGGGTTCTAATTGGTCAATTTTCGCGATGGATCGAAAAAAGCGATTGGGGTCATATATTGACAACGGCAGTTAATCGACTTATCGTCTTAATGGTAGGTCTCTAGGTGTCAAGCATGTTCATTAAGCAACCGACTAGCAGTTAGGTCGTCTCATCGTCCAATTGTAACAAAAAAACACGAGACAAAACATCACTATTAACATTATTTACGAGGTACTGGAATCTTCAAAGGAATCTAGTTATTCTCAAAAACTAAGCTAATCCTTGTTGTAATATAACTGAAAAGTTGTGTTGCGTCGACCCCAAATTCTACTGAGATAAAGATATCTAACAGTGATGGAAAAAAACTCGACTCCTCTAACGTCATATCAAACAGTGTTCAAATCGTGATTTTGCGTGTGAAGTGAAAAAATTACGCGCACAGATCCAACGTTACGTGAACATAAATATTTGCGTCGAAGATAATGTATTTTTCCACAATGTTACATTCATTCAACAGGTTGAGATTAGAAGCTATTTTGTATTAGCTTTGGTCATAACACACGCGTGTAAAAACTTTCTGAGATAAAATATACGTTACAAAATCTTCGGTGTACCAATGAACCTTGTCAATATCGGTTCAGCCGTTTTAAAACAAATATACGTACAAAAATAACGCGTGTAAACAGGTTTAGCATAGTCTTTCGAAAGCTACACTCAACACCATTGGTAAAGCGCAGCGCACACGCACGGATCACGGCCGTCGTTATCAATTATCTGTGTGCACAATGCTCATTGTCCTCGATGTAAACGAGTTATTTCCGAGCCACTGTGTACACACGCATGTATTTTTAGATCTGTTTGTACGTTTTAATATTTGCTTTAGTAACATTGTGTACGAGTGATTTACCGGTGTTTGTGTTGGTTAGATTTTCTAGGCGCGATTTGAGTGCGTAGATGCTGGTGTGAAATTTTTACCCTAATTAAAGTTATAGAAATTATTTATATTATTTGTTATTCGAATGCTCGTCCAGCGAAATTGGTGTTAATTCTCATAATGCACAGTAAATACATCAATTATTATTAGTACTTGCCCAATGCTGTATGGCTGTAGAAATATATTTGTGATGGTAACTACATAATCAGGTACAGCTCTTCAGAATGTTATAAACTCATCTCCCTCAGGTGGTGAAGTCGAGTCAGACAGCGCCCGGTCAGTGTTCGTTATGCCGCGTGGTACTGCCTGACGGTGCGACGTCGGTGGTGGGGGTGGACGCGACCGTCACCGTCGGCAGGCTGGTGGACCGGCTGCTGCAGCGACGGAACCTGCTCTGCACCGCGTATGATGTCCTCGTCAGGGATGGGAGTCAGGTGTGTTGCAGGGTAGATGATGAAAAGTTTAAATTTTGGATGGGTTAGGATGGGTTGTAATTTATTATTTATCAGATGTTATTGTTTAATTTGATTTTGGATAGCTCTTAAATTAGATGTTGGATTATAAAATAAGTTTCAAATATATAACATTTATACTACAGTTGACCGTGAAGTAGTATTTATATTTGTCTGACAGTAAAATGTAAATGAATGCATTCTACTATCCTACTAATATTATAAACGCGAAAGTTTGTGAGTATGTATGGATGTCTGGATATTTGTTCCTCTTTCACGCAAAAATTACTGAACGGATTTCGATGAAATTTGGCACACTGGTAGATCATGTTCTGGATTAACACATAGGTTATTTTTATCCCGGGAAAATACATAGCGGAACTTTTATCCCGGGAAAACTTATTCAAGCGGGTGGAGACGCAGGCAAAAGCTAGTTAGTAATAGTGTGGCAGTGGCAGCGTTAGTAATAATGTATGTTGTTGGTCGTGTAGAGTGGCAGTGGCAGCGTTAGTAATAATGTATGTTGTTGGTTGTGTAGAGCGGCAGTGGCAGCGTTAGTAATAGTATATGTTGTTGGTTGTGTAGAGCGGCAGTGGCAGCGTTAGTAATAGTGTATGTTGTTGGTTGTGTAGAGCGGCAGTGGCAGCGTTAGTAATAGTGTATGTTGTTGGTTGTGTAGAGCGGCAGTGGCAGCGTTAGTAATAGTGTATGTTGTTGGTTGTGTAGAGCGGCAGTGGCAGCGTTAGTAATAGTGTATGTTGTTGGTTGTGTAGAGCGGCAGTGGCAGCGTTAGTAATAGTATATGTTGTTGGTTGTGTAGAGCGGCAGTGGCAGCGTTAGTAATAGTGTATGTTGTTGGTTGTGTAGAGCGGCAGTGGCAGCGTTAGTAATAGTGTATGTTGTTGGTTGTGTAGAGCGGCAGTGGCAGCGTTAGTAATAGTGTATGTTGTTGGTTGTGTAGAGCGGCAGTGGCAGTGGCGGTGGGTCGGTGGTGGAGTGCCAGGCGCCGTCGCTGGTGCTGGGCGGGCGCGAGGCGGTGGTGGAGCGGCGCGTCCTCGTGCGGCTCGTGCTGGGCGTGCGCTGTGTCGCCGTGCGGTGTCGCCCCGCCCGTCGGCTCCGGCATGTACTGCGCGCTGTACTCACGCGCCTCACGCCGCAACACGCGCAACAACACGCGCGCGTGCTGCGCGACAACCACCCGCTGCATCCCGACACGCTCATGCAGGACCTGGACGGCGCCAGGCTGCAGATCGTACACGTGCCCGACGACCCACACAAGGCGGACGCGCGTCTGACAACACGCGCCGATCGTGATGACGACGCAGACTCGCTCAGTGATCTCGCGGTACGGCTGCAGGACGAACAGGAAATACAAGTGAGTCACACAGTCTTATATGGACGAACCGAACGGTCGCCCATAACTAAATATCATGACAGTCTTTGAAGTTATACTTCTTTAGGCGCGTTATGAAAAATTGATGGGTGTCAAATTAAACGATGCGCGCGCATGTATGACACAATATTTTCTCCCGGGAGAAGTTGCCCGCTAAACCGCTCATTAAGGGCAGATTTAATGTTAGATTTCAAAAAAGTGACCGCCATTTTGAATTTCTTTGTTTTAAGGCCAACCGACCTCAATATCGACATCTGGGCATGGTTTTAAGTACAAAGGGCAGATTTAATGTTAAATTTCAAAAAAGTTGCCGCCATTTTGAAATTCTTTATTTGAAGGCCAATCGACCTCAAAATCGATATCTGAGCATGGCTTTGAACACAAAAGACAGATCCAATGTTACAATTAAAAAGAGTGGCCGCCATTTTGAATTTCTTTGTTTTAAGGACAATTTACGTCAAAATCTATACTTGGGCATGTCATTGATAGTAAAAGACAGATCTAATATTAGACTTAAGAAACAGGTCGCTATTTTGAACTTCTAGAAGTAGAAGAAGAAGTATAACTTCTCATGCGCCTACACACGTACACGCACCGATTTTTTTTTCTAACTCTTGTCAAACTTGAACTTAATAAAGCATGTTAAATTCCAGAACGGCAACACATGTGACATGCGCGCCAACAGTAACGGCAGCACGGCGGGCGGGTCCGGGGCGCCGGGCGCGAGGGTCCGCGCTGCACTGCGGGCCGGGGCTCCGGTACACCACCATCCGCCTGGTGAGCACACGTGCTTTACCATAATATAATTTACACTAACATCAAGGGTTGCGAGCGCCTCCTAAAGACCGGTGTGGCCAGAAAAGCCGACTCGCGTCAGGCTACTGGCGGTAGGGCCATTAACAAAAAAAAACATCAAAACCCGCTTTACTATACAGGGAAATGGAAAATACATTTCTAACTCCTCCCTATTCTTCTGTTTGATTAACTTCGTTGCAGGTTAATATTAATTAGTGTTCCTTGAGAGTTGAGACCCGCCGATCTTCACCGCTGGGTGTCATAAAATGCGTGCCACTGTCGATCCTGGCTTACAGGAGTTGCAGTGGTGGGTGTGAGGGCGGGATAGTCTCGTAACATCAAATTAAATTAAAAAAATGGGAGAAATTACGTATAAAAAGCCAAAAGACACTTCAAATATATTTTTATAATTTGAATTTATATTGACTAAATCAGTACCCTATTTAATAGAACTTCGTTAATGCATTTAAAGGATCACATCGTTATAGTTCCTTTACAGTTTATTTTATATCTACAATATTTTACAATACATTTACCTTTAAATTAACATCAACATACCCTAATTATTAACAGTAATATCAATTTCCAGATTTCCTTGAGAATCTTCGAGAGACGCAGCGCCAGCGGCTTCAGGACATGCCGGAAGTGCCCGGCACCCCGACGCCCCTCGCGCCCCTCACGCCCCCTGCAGCCCCAGTGACGCCCCCCCAGCGCACGCCCCCTCCACTCCCGCCAAAGCCTTCGCAGAGGACAGCTCCCACTGTAGTCTGAAGGGACGGACTGTGCATTCTGGACTATGCATACTGCCGAGAATCTTCTCGCGAGTCGAAGGCACATAGCCAAAGATGGGCCAAATTGGACATCGAAGTCTTAGAAAAACGAACATTTCTTAGACGAAGGAGTTATGTCATGGAGAAGCCTGGACTATCAAAATACTTCTGTCTTGCAAAAGGCCAAATGAATAGCAATCCTTAAGTTAGAGGACGCCTGAGGGACTTCAAATCAGCAAGCTTTATCGATTTGCGCACCTCTATCGCTTGATCGCTTCTAGTGGAGGTATCAAGAAAAACGGCATCAAAATAATCGATAATATGACGTATAAACTACATTGCTAATTACTCTTTTTGGACAAAAGATCTTATTGATAAATAGTGTTGGAAAAACGATAGTGTCGCAAAATGTGTGATTTTGCGCTTCAGCTTACTACTGGATTCTAAGTGTATACGTCCTAGTGGACACAAAGCTTTAATTTGGACCTAATTTAGTGTACCGAGGGCTATGTTATCGATTTTTATAATCGTGATTATTCAGACTTTAAGATGAGTGAAAACAAATTAAGTTTAGTGTATCATTTACTCGTAAAAATGTATATTTTGTGAACCCATTTTTATAGTAGATTGCACTTATTTGCGGCGTTATGGTGTAATCGATTTTTATTAACGATTCTCAGTGATTGGTTTGTAAGATATGTTCGGAAAAACATGTGAAATGGCAGCAAATGTTTTAGGTATAACTTTGAGGTTGTATAACTCATTGTAAAATATTTTATTGGTAATATAAGTTATTGATAAAGCGATGAATTCGCTAGTATCAAATATTGCATTTTACAAATCTCATAATTTCGTACAAATCATATGCCATGTTTACACCATTCCAGTAGGCAGTACGAGTGTGTGTGTGTTTGTAAGTTAGTTATATGTAAATAACGTAACAAATGTTGGTGCCTTCCATAGAGTTAAGATATTTACAATCTGCCTATAATAAAATTATAAATTGTAATTCTTTCGCTGATGGAGTATGTGACATCTACTTAGCTTATAAATATCGACAAAGAAATCTATCTATTTATAGTTTCATATACTAAAGTACATGGATAGAAGAAACACTAAATACATCAACATTTATGAGGTACAATTTTTGCAAATGACTTATTGTAACTTTTTGCTTGAAATGTGACTTAAATAATGAAGGATTAAGTTAGGTCACGTTAGCTCACAGTGGAAGGTCAAGTGTTCATGATTGGATACTAAGTATTCACTCGCGTCGAGAGTATTTTGTCTATGGTCAAAGTGTAAAGTACTTTTATATGTAAACTAATGTTCACTAACTAGAGTTGTGTAAGTAGATAGGTAATTTATTTGTAATGGAATTGAAATGCACCCTGAGTATTGATTATGGAAATATAATTATGATTGGTACGTCGTGTTTTATTTGGGTTGTTTTTGGCAAATTACCGTGTATGATATATCTGCGGAACATAGGTAGTATCCAGACATTTACACTTTTTAGGGGTCAGAAGCCGCTATGGGCGTAGCTAGTTATTTTTCCAGGATGGGCACTGTCCTAGCCTACAATACAGGGTCATTTTGACATTGCGTTAATAAATAAAACCACATACTTGTTGAAAATAACACTTTCCATTTTAAGTTATTTTAACAATAGATGTAAAATAAAAAAGAGTTCGTTTCGAACAAAACAAATGTCAATAAAAAGTAACTAAAAGTTTACACGCCCTAATGCCACTATGACTGTTTTAGAATTGCTTGCAGCAGCAACATTACACTTTCAGTCAGAAATACACTTACGCACACACAATATACGCACTAAACTATAAAACGATAAAAAAATTGGAATACTACAACCGGGATTTTTGGCGAAAGTATTCGTTATTCACGATGATTTTTAGCACGTTAGCAGATGTATAAACGAATATGTGGTTTCATTTAGTAACGCAATGTAAAAATGACTTCTGTGTAGTTGCAGTTTAAAATTATTGTTTTTCGTTTTAAAAAACTATGGTAGTAGTCGCTATCTCAAACTTCTTTCGATGGGCACCGCGCAATTTTGGGGTGGGCACGGACCACTCAGCCTCCCCTATGGTGCCGCATAAGTACACCCACATTTAGGTGTTATGATGCCCGCCTGTTGCCATTTACTGGGCACCATTCCAAGCATCAGCCCCGAAGAGGCCGTAATATATCGACTATTTCAGTCAACTTTTCATCTTGATTTTTTAAAAAAATAAACTGATCTCATTAATTTATGATATTTACGTCAACGGAAAGACTATTTCAACACGAATGGAATAAACGAGCTAGATTTTTCACATCTTTCTTTAATTTCAATCTATCCACCAAGTTCCAACGTCTGTTTCAGATTTTTTTTGTACGGAGACTCAAACTTGGGTGCGGGGCGACACGCAAGGTTTGGCGATCCTGCAGTTATATTATTATCCATTTTGTTTTTGTATATTCAAATTCGAAGAAATCACGCACTATACAGTAGAAGTCGGTGTGCCCTTGCGTCTCGCCCCGCACCCCGCAGCGTGGAGCGGGGCAGTGTGTGAAACACTTAATTTAAATTGCCACCAAGTAAATACACTAACAAATATACAAAAACAACGTTTAATTTATTCACAATATAGAACACATTTATAAAGCAAATAAAACTCGTACATCTGACTACAAATTTATTACATTGCTATTATACACACTACTTCTCCGGTATGGCCGGCGTTTCTTCCGTCTTTTCCGGTAGCGCCACAGCTTCTACGACCTCTTCCGGCTTCACCCGAGTCAACTTCGAGGGCTCTTTCGGTGGCGCCCAATCCGGAATGATTTTGTCGTGGATGCGCCAGGTGCCGTAGAGGTTTGAGAGATGTTTCTCGAAGACTATGTATTCAAGGACATCTTTGGCTAATATCTCGCTGCCGTGTATGAGGCGGCCAAATCTATCGTATACTGCTAACTGTTGTCGCGTGTGGAAGCGCACCGTCACCTGAATATGACATGTTTCGTGTTTTAAGCTAAACATGGGGCTAGGATGTGAAAAAATAACACAATGCGTCTCCGCTTCGTTTTATTGTGATTGGTTGAGAGACTGACATGTCGGTCTCTCAACCAATCACAAACATCAAAATACCGATACGTCAGTCTCTCAACCAATCACAATAAAACGAAGCGGAGACGCATCGTGTTTCTTTTTCACATCCTAGCCTCACAGTAAAGATATGGCTGCAGTGGCTTTGTAATTACCGTTTTCAATCTTAATCTTCAATCCGATTCCCGAGGTTAAATCAATCAAAATAAATGATTTTTAAATATGACAATAAAACTTCATTATGCTATCATAGACCATTGGCGCGATAGAAAAAAAAATGGAATCGTTATTGAAATCGGCAGTAGAACAAAAGTTTCATCATGGTTTAATCACTAATAATACGACATACAATATAGACATCATCTAAATATTAAAAATATAAAAAAACCTTGATTAATAGCAACACACCTGGCCAAATATATTCTCCTTACTAATGACATCAGTGCACCGTGCGTGCACCACTCTTGGGGGCTCCAGCGACTCCAAAAACCTCCATCTAATCGTCTTCAACATAGCATTGTGTCGGAACTCCCCATATGCTTTCTCCGTAACATACAATCTCAAAGCATGCTTATCGTTATTAGCTAAGCTCTCATGAGCTTTTATGTAGATGTTCTGAGCCTGTTCACAGAAAGCTTTAGTATCAAAGTCCTCATCAAATGATTTTATTTTGCGTATGGCCATCATAGACCTCGATTTCTTTTCCAGAAGTTGTACTGTTTGCTTGGCGCGAGTTGTAGACACTAGGGATGCTTTGCCATCACCCTCTGGTGGTATATATGCTTCGAACACACCACCTGGAAGGATTTGAAGATTTATTTACATACACAAAATTTCTTGCAAGTTCCACATAAATCTTTACGAAATTGGTAAGTAGAATATAAAGAAAACATAATCTAAAACATACATACATATGGGTCTAATACAGAACATCCTTTTTTGAAGTTATCTTAACATAATTAAAAGCGTGCATGTCTCGGCCAACTAACTACCACCACCCACCCCTAGATCGTGTCTGCTTGGTAATTATAGGCAGACCCCAAACCTACGCCATTTACTATAATATAACTATTTTAAATCAAGTATTTAAAAAAAAATCCAAACACTAATTATTAATGCAAAATGTACAACTGCAATTTTTTAAGACCATATTAAACCAAAATTCCATAAAAGAGATGTCTCGCTTTTTGTATAGGTGCTGGAGCTCAATATCTAACTATAGGTCAGACAATCTTAGCTAGCCGGTATGACAAATCAAATTTTTCGCGACGCGATAGCTTTGGGGGTATGTCTACCCAAATAATTCAAAAGTCAACTACATAATTACAAATATTTATCATGTTCTCCATAAATTATAACAAAGAGTATCATACATATACACATATACATATACACTCACGCCTTTTATCCCCGAAGGCGTAGGCAGAGGCGCAACTAGTGCACCCACTTTTCGCCATTATTCCGTCCCATGATGTGATAGGGGGCGAGCCTATCACCATATCGGGCACAAATTCCAGACTCCGAGCTGATACTGAATCGAAAAACTCAATATCACTTTGCCCGACCCGGGAATCGAACCCGAGACCTCAGCATTGCAGTCGTACCATAGTACAACTACGCCACCGAGGCAGTCTAAAGAGTATCATACTTATGTTATATGTAACATATTTGAATTATTATCGTAAAAATGTACTGAAATAAAGAATAATATAATCTTGAGTCATATATCAACGCGACGCTTTTATAATGTTGTATATTGCCGTATATGAGCGTAGCGTTGGGAAAGCTTAAAATTGCTTGGCTACCAAACCAATTACTGAAAAAAATCGAAACTTTGATGTAAACATAAACACTGCCGTTAATTTAAAAATTATGTTTAAAGTACATTTTACAAAAAAAATTGAAGATTGCGTTCCATATTTAAAAAAAACACAGTTTATACTCGAAGAAAGAAAACAAAGATATCCAGAGAAAAAAATTAAACGAGTTGAATAAATATTCGATAGTATTCAAGAATCGGTTATTTGAAGCAACCGATTTTTGGTTCTCGTCCCTACACATAGCATTCTGTGAAGTATGAATAAATTGTCATACCGGCCAGCTATGATTGTCTGACCTATAGGCTCAAACTTTATGGAGATTAAAGGGGCAAAAATATGGATCTTGGATTCATTGATGTATTAAAAACCCCTTGGATCCAATAAAAAATTTTAACTTTTTTAAAAGCATTAATTTTAAGTTCATTGTTTGAAGTGTTAAGTTCTAAGCAGAATAAAATTACACAAATTTCAAAATCATAGGACTTTCAAATTATATATGATCTATGCTCGGTTTCTGAATTACTATTGACGGCAGTTTATCTATTCATTAGCGCTATTGGTTCGATAACCAATGAAAATGCGTTTCTGAACAGGGCACTGCAAGATAAACTCAGCTTAAACTTCCTTTAACTTAACTGGCCAATTTTTGCCGTTTATCTGTTCCATAACTGTTTGACGTGTCATTTGATGAGAATCGACGACAACGCAGTTAGATATTAATTACAATACAGAGGAACATAATCGATACAGACAATCATATCAGTTTCAGTACTATTTAAAATTCTTAAATTCTAAATAAAACAACTTAAAACATAAATTGTCAAACTAGTGCTAGTATGGCGTAAAACATTTTGTGACTCTTCGACATTTTTTTTTAATTCGGCAATGATGCCATTCATCAGCCAGAAACAAATAACAAATTACCACAAAATAAAATTCAAATAATGTTTAGGCGTTGATCTATGTTAAAATAAGTTATTATTGTATATAAAATAACGAGTAGTTAGGAATTTTAGTAACAAAATCCATTTTAAAGTCGACTGCTAACAAAGAGCCATCTAGTAGCAAAATATGGAGCTGGTTGTCGGTTTCATAGTTATTGAATGCTTCATGATATGTTCAGAGACAGTAAAAGTTAACCGATGTTTATCTTAAGTTTAACTTTAATGGATCAATAGTTATTAAAAGTTTAACTGGGAGATTCAGAAATCGGGCATTATTGCCTAGTTTTTGTGAATACTATCCAAATACATATAAAGTATCTTCGTTAGCATTTTAACCCCATTTTTACACATATCCTTTGATATTACCTGTAGCAGATATATAAAATGGCCGCTCCATCCATTGCCTGGGGGGCTTGATGCCACGCTCCTTCATCTTTTGACGTAACTTCTCCTTTGAGAATGTGCTGGGATCCTCGTTAAAGTCAGGTAGCTCAAGTTTCATGAATTTTGCTGCTCTCTCCTTCTTGTATTTGGGTATATAATGCTTGGAGGTGGTGGTGCGGCATTGCTGGTTGCATACCAATGCTGGTGCCAGGCGGAGACTTCCAAACTGAAGGTAAAATAGTAATCCACAGAGTAGTCAACAAATTTTTTAACTGGTTACAGTACCTATATTATTTTATGTATATTACTATGTAGACTGCCTCGGTGGCGGAGTTGTATCATGGTACGACTGCAATGCTGAGGTCTCGGGTTCAATCACTGGGTCGGGCAAAGTGATGAGTTTTTCTACTTAGTATCAGCTCGGAGTCTGGAATTTGTGCCCGATATGGCGATAGGCTCGCCCCCTATCACATGATAGGACAGAAGAACGGCGAAAAGTGGGTATACTAGTTGCTCTCCCTGTCCCTTCGGGGATAAAAGGGGTGAGTGTATATGTGTATATTACTACGTATACTTCAACAGAGTACTGTGAAAAATTATTACTTCATTTGCTATCCGTATTCATAGATGGCATGTAAAGTTATTATTTGAATTGTGATGAATGAATTGTGTAACAGGGTGCAACGCTTTTTTTGGGCAATACACAAACAAATGTATTTTATAAAAAATGTTTGCCATTAGTTTGTATATTGAATTTAAGTACTAAATAGTAAATACTATGTAGCCAATTTCAAATATTAAGTAAGTTTGAGCAAAAATTGGATTTATTGAATGAATACAAGTTATTAATGAGTAACTAGTTATACAATATAAAAAAATATAAACACAACATATATAATTTCTAAATTATTATGATATACTTGTAATTGAATTAAAACGTATATGTGATAATTACCTTCGAAAGTATGGAGGCAGACATAATTTCTGAATATGCTAGTAATAAAAATAAATATATTCAATGCCCAAATAATAATTAATGTTTTTAACAGAGACAAATAATTCTAAATTACTAACTTAATTTCTAAATTACTCCTTATTTCTAAATTCTAACCTAAAAATGTATTCCAACTTCCAAGCTTGAGCTTAGCGTTCCATTGTATGGCTACGAAAGACTCAGCGTGAAGTTCTTTTCAATTTTATAATTATAATTTACATATTAATAAATATTTTTTTATGTTAAAAGCTGCTTATGATGTATTTATTATATTTCATTAAAATAAACAAATAATTGATTATAGGAAGAACTAGGCTGTATACATAAACGTTACATGGGCAACAAGGGCTCTTGGAAAAAATATAATGTCTATGGTATTTTGTTTTTCTGCCATTTTTAGTCAAATACATTTCCATCAATTTGTGTTTTTTAAATTAAGCATCACAAAATTTATCAAATTAATTGTGAGGTATTTGAAAATAATTTTGTTTTTATTGATGCTTAAATAGTGTTCATTTTCTGAATAAAAAAATTTTTGTTCATTTTTTTCTTTCACCAACGAACATCTCGCTGAAGCTTTAAATCTCCTGTATTTTGACTTTTTATGCAGTTCCGATTATTTTTATCCTATACAGAGCTGTTTATCTGCATACGTTTAGTCTAAAAGTTAATTCGAAATAAACTTTTTCGAGACATTTGAATCGATCGCGACTATAGCACCGGAAATCCGGCGACTCCATACACGTTGTCTCTAGCACAAGGGAATAGAGATCGTCGCAGCGTTTCTTTCTTTTCTGAACAGGCGCAGTCCTAGAGAACTCGCAAAAGGAGTAAAAGGCTCCTACATAACCTGTCAATATGTAAGTACTAGTGTACGATATAAGTTGCATTGTAATTAGTCTCAAACGCGTCGTTTAGTGTTGGTGAGGTTTTGGAATCGAAACTTCTTGTTCCTTGCTGAGTCATAGCCAGGTGAAGTCGTTATCACAACTCGCAATTGTGGTGTCTGCCTTTGGGATATTCGGGTTATCCGCCACATTTGCAGCTAGTGGAGGTAGGAACGCGTGCGGACGCCATAATAGGACAAAGGGCCGAGTCTAGGGATGGTGTTGCGTGGCGCGACGGCAGCCAGCGGCCGATGACCTTACAATAACCACCTTTTACTCTTATTAATCGCCACGTGTTTTCTTTTCAGCAATATATTGTATGAGTCAGAAGGTAGAAAAACCAGTATTATCGGGTCAACGGATCAAGACCAGAAAAAGAGGTAAGATTTTGTTATTAATTGTTATGAAATGTTGAAATATTGGCACGTTGACGCTAACTGTGTTCACCTTGGCCGTGGGCCGTCGGAGGAAGCTCTGGCAACGCGGACATGTTCTGGCAACGATCAGCTAGCTATGTAGGTCACGCATCACCATTAACTCACTGTAGGGACCCTGTGCTTGGCCTTAGGCACCGTGCCCTGTGCACATCCTCTACGCTATAGAGTAGTATAAAGGAGTATAAAGTTCTAAATCTCCCGCCGTTCCGTGACCCACTTTACCACTTGGTTGATTTGAATTCCATTTCACAAGGCTCTCGATACTTGCGTTGAGACATTCATAGAGACTTGTTATTGCGCCGCGGACATTTAGAAACATACCAATAAATACAGTATTTGGCGTCAATGGAATAAACTTTTTTTTAAGCTACTCCATTATTGGCACACTTTTTGACTCGTCAAGCCCCGCTACGGACGCCGGCGTCCGAGTATTAGAGTTTCTCCATACATCTATATGTATATATATAAGCGGGGTTTGACGGGTTAAGTCAATGTTTGACCACCTGTTCACCTTGCTTTAACAAAGAAATGTGAAGAATGCAAATTTCCTTTTAAGGCTACATAGTAACATACCTACCAGGTGGACAATTTCGAAATGACCATAAATTTGGGGAAAATTTACTCCACTCTACTGGTTTATCTGGTTATTTGGTATTCAAGCTAAATTTTTTTTATAAGTTTCAGGTAAATTTGAAATACTTGTTATATCTTTTCTAATATAGTATTTATAAGCTGTAAGTTTTCCTTGGTGTAAATAAATAAACATTTACAACTAGCTTTGCCCGCGGCTCCGCCCGCGTTAAAAAGTTTCCCAGGATAAGTCCCGGTTTATATTTTCCCGGGATAAGAAGTAGCCTAGGTCCTTCCCAGGGTCGTAAACTGTCTCCTTACTAAATTTCATTGAAATAGATTCATTGGATAGGTTGTTACTGCTCCAGCGGCGTGATTTAAAAAGTTCGGGATAAAATTCCCGGGTAACGTTTTTCCGGGATAAAAGTAGCCTATGTACTCTTCTGGATCTCTAGCTAACTGTACTTGTTTGTGTTATCATATTTTCTTACGGTTCCACTCGCAGAAAACGATTTTCCGGGATTTTCTACAAGAATGAATTTTGAAATATTGAGAAATGTTTTTGTTTACAATACCACTTCACTCGAAAAACATTCCAGTTATCAAAGTATTTTATTCAATCAATAAATACCTACCTACTATAAATAGTTTCAAATTGAGGAAAACAGGGCTTAGATATTTACGCAAATTTATTTACTAGTTAGTATGGTAATTATTACTCCACCTGAGGAATATATATATATTATACAGTTAGTACTTCGTACACAATATATACTTGTGAATCATTTTTGCAGTGTATTTACTCAAGGGCAACAAGGTTAAATGAAATAATATAAATGCAAAAACTATGTTCTTTCTTTATGGACTTACCTACAACTTCATAACATAAACAAAAATCCAAGGACATTTGAATAGTCCTAAATGTAAAAACAATGCAATTATGTAAATACTAAAGAAACTTCATTGTATTTGTGCTCTAGTATCTTAATTCTCACCGATTTATTGTTTAGAAATCTCTAGGAATGTCTCCCTTGCGTCATGTTTTCGAAGATCCTAAGTCCTTTGAACATTAAATGCTTTATGTTTATAGCCCATCCGCTATCGATTACATAATTAAGCTTGATCTAGAATTTATGCGATGAAAAGAAACAATATCCGAGTTTCTAGAATAGCGTAACGATTTTGGCAACAATCGATATGAAATTTATGTACATAAATTTATAACTTGATATCGAATTCAGCTACTTAATGCTATAGTATAAAAGTCCTAGTACGTTTTAATTACTTATGAGACTCTTAAATGTCTAATAAACATTGTGCCTTTTACGACAAAATAACCTAATAAGCCGATGTCATAACACGTAGTATTAGAATTCTAGGACATAGCCCCGCTTATATATATATATAGATGTAAGGGGAAACCCTATATGTATGGACGCCGGCGTCCGTCGCGGGGCTTGACGAGTCAAACTTGTCAATAGGTAAAAATCTGGCTGTGAAACCCAGTAGTAGCCAGTTTGTTTTTCTATGTATTAAACCCTGCCGACGCGAAATAATTTCCTTTCCAGCATAGTTCAATAAACCGTTCTAAACATAAGGAGACATCAACTTGTAAAATAAACTGATTGATATCATTTCTGCACATGCTTAATGCATTCGGAGTTTCAATTGATAAAGTACTTTGGTACCTGAAAACTAGTCTGTAAGCAGTATTTTGTATAATTCTGTATTTTAATACTAGATTTTGGTGTTGTCTCCAACCGCGTTTAAAGCCATGCCCGGGATAAGTGGCCTATAGCATTCAGGGATAATGTAGTTTTCTATAAGTGAAAGACATTATCCGGTGCCGTAAGAGGTAAGACCCGAAACGCCCGGTGAGTGGCTCACTACCTGGATAAAAAGAATCTATGCATTCGTCTAAGATATTGTATTTGTGTGCCAAATTACATTCAAATCAGAATACATCAAAATGCTTTAAAGAGTTTTTCCTGGATAAAAGTCCCGCTATATATTTTCCCCGGGATAAAAAGGATAAAACGTTCCCAGGGTTTCGAACTATCTTCATACCAAATTCATCGAAATCCTTTCGGTAGTTTTTGAGTTTATCGCATACAGAACTTGCCACCCCTTTTTACCCCCTTAGGGACTGAATTTCGCAAAATCCCGTCTTAGTAAGCACCTAGACGTCCTAAAAGGAACCCCCATGCAAAATTTGAGGCTCCTAGCACTTGCTTCTGAGATTTCATCATGAGTGAGTGTGTGACCTTTCGCTTGTATACAGATTTTAGTTATCGAATGTTTTGTCTTCGAATGAATTTTGAATAGGGAAAAATAAAGCAGTTATTAAATTTTGAAATATTCTTGTGAGCAAAAGTGGGGGCGTTGCGGGGGTATCGCGCTATCTCTTTCGCACGCAGACAGCGTTATGGCCGACGGCGCTTGGTGACGTCACAGCCTAGTATTGCTGCTATTTGACAGCTACCCCTTCCACCAAATTTCAAAACTTTATAACTTACTATTGCGCCAATTTTGAAATTTCTTTTTCCGTTACATTTTGGATAACATAATATATTACTCATAATTGTATTTAAAAAAAGTAGTCAACTAACCCATTGAGTTTGAAGGAAAAGAGACAAAACATTCTATAACTAAAATAGGATTATAAACTGTTTACGAATCAGGTCGTAGTATTAAGCTCTGACCTACACTAAGTATTAAGCTTCGCACACCTCATTCTAAGACCGAAGGCCTCATTCTAATCGGATCGCGTTAACATCATGTAGTAAACACCCCCTCCATTCCCGAGAACAGCACAACTCCCTAAGGGTGGCCAATAAAAGTCTTGTATTACACCAGTTTTGGTAGCCTTGGCATAATTCCCGTTCGACCTGGCCATGACACAGCCCGGTAGGGTATATCATCTTGCTCTGCACCCATTGGGGTCGGCACATTATGTTGATGTTGCCAGCAACTTTACATATCCCTCTAAGAGTTTTTTTTATTGCATTCAATGACGAGACGAGCATGCCGTTCGCCTGATAGTAAGCGAAACGTCCACCCATAAACAATAGCAACACCATTCAGCACCTTGAGTTACAAAGTACTGTGTGGCATTCCACTGCGCTCGTCATCCTGAGACATAAGATGTTAAGTCTCATTATGCCCTGTAGTTACACTGGCTACAATGTTCCTCAAACCGAAACACAACAGTGCAAGCACATTACTGCTTGGCGGTAGAAAAAATGCTTTGAAAAACCATGTTAAATTAATTTGAATCTTATTTCTGCTAATTATTCTGAGGTTCATATGACCTGATTATTTTGTTTACGTACCAGTAATATATAATAAATGAGGTAGTTAATTAGTCATTTTATTTTCTCTCTTGTATATAAAATACATTGTATATAGAATCTGTTTTCATGAAGCAATGAATAAACACGTGCCCGAAGGAATTTACCCTCGTCTCGGCAATTCCTGAGATTAATTACTATAAATCCTTTCTTGATTATCTTCTAGGTTAATACATGTATTATAAGGATTATATGTTTAATATTTTATGTAACCGCTCAGAATGAAGCTGCGTGATCAATCTGTTCATTATGTAAGGTTGTAATAGCGTTATTATGTAGACTTTATTACTACTAGGCTTTTATCGTGGGTTTTGGTACGTGTGGAGGGATGTACATGGAAAAAGGTCTTAATTTTAAGTACACTTTACCCATATACAAAGTGAATACAGAACTTGATGAGCAAACATCGGATCCATGCAGCGGCTCATCTGTTTACTTTTTTTTATTAAATATCTCATCGTTTGAAAAACTTTAATTGTAATACTAGCTGTTGCCCGCGGCTCCGCCCGCGTTATAAAGTTTTTCCGGGATAAAAGTCCCGCTTTATTATTTCCCGAGATAAAACGTAGCCTAAGTTACTCCTTATTACATCAGCTACCTGCCAATAAAAGTCCCGTCAAAATAGGTCCAGTCATTTCAGAGATTAGCCGGAACAAACAGACAGAAAAAAATTGTAAAAAATGATATTTTAGTTCGACTGCCTCGGTGGCGTAGTTGTATTATAGTACGACTGCAGTGCTGAGGTCTCGGGTTCGATCCCCGGGTCGGGCAAAGTGATATAGAGTTTTTCTATTCAGTATCAGCTCGGAGTTTGGAATTTGTGCCCGATATGGCGATAGGCTCGCCCCTATCACATCATGGGACGGAATAACGGCAAAAAGTGGGTGCACTAGTTGCGTCTCTGCCTACCCTTCGTCTTCGGGGATAGGCGTGTGTGTGTGTGTTATTTTAGTTTATGTACCGTATATATTCATATACATGTAGTAAAAAGCGGTTAATTCAATATTACAAACAGACACTCCAATTTTATTTATATGTATAGATTAGGATAGGATAATCCCACACGAGTTTTTATTTATAAGTTTCAAATTACTGACACCGAAATTTCCATCCAAGATTCATACATCTAAAACCTAAATGTCATCAAGATGTTCAACAATTTGATTGTCATTTTTGAACGTCCATCTTGTGAACATAAAAAATAAACAGGCACATAAACGTGGTAACTGTAAAGTCACAGTTAGGTGTATGTAGGACAAAGGCGATTCGCACGCACCGCGCCGAACATGCGACGTCATGTCGACCGGAACAGTTTGGCGCTTGTCTTTTTGTTTCTTCAAGATGGCTGCCATGTCTTGATTTTTTCATGTGGGATAAAATCATGTTTGAGATGTAAAACACAAAGTATGTCCTAAATTAAGACTCGTATTAATATGCAACTCCGTTTTGCTCTGAAGTGCGATACCAGAGGAGACGCTCTCAAATTAAGGTCGGCATCTTAAGATACTCTCTATTTAATAAACCCACATTAACTGTAGGTCAAGTTACATCTTAGTGACAATATGTGTGACTGATTTTGACACTTGAGTCTTTTATGTAACAGCACCAACTCTGCTGAGAACAAGGTCTTAAATAACAGCTTGAGGTTGGGTTATTACATAGTTCAATACATTAAATGACTACTTGAGGTTTAACTTAAACGTGAGATTGATTGATTGATGATCGCCCTAAGTATTGGTCAGAGGTATTCGATTTTGGGCATTTTCAGATCCACAAAACTCGAGTCAATTTACATAAATATGTCGGTCTCTGCACGAGGTTCAAAGTTAAAACCCTGCTCTCACTTTACGCCTAGCACCTTCTCCATCTTTGCTAGCCAAAAAATATAGGTTTGCATAGTTTTTCTAGATCTTCAGTCATATATTTAAACATAATATTGTGTAATTCTAATACAACAATTTGTGACATCGCGTTAATTGTACAAAAAAAATTAAACAATTTTCAAGTCCTCGACTGATGTCATTGTATGTGCTTTATATGGCTACAAAAAATATCATGAGGAATTTTCCGTTGTTTCTGCTGGTTATGTATGGCGGGCGTTGGATTGAGGAAAAAGTTTGTAGGCAGTTATTGTTCGCTGGCACAGGGGAGTCTCTGATGCGTGCAATACTTGCCGTTTGCGTGCGATTTATGTATTAACATTAATTACCAAACTTCTTAGTTAAATATTTTTTTTGTGGTTCCGCCCGTGTTGGTTTTTCTCTGGAATAACAATTTTAAATGTTAACCACCTTAAAGTGTATTCATACGTTATTAATACAAAATTCAAAGCATATATTTTCGGGTGATGACTTCGTACGAAAACAATATTTTGTTTTACTTTTAATTCGTCATGGTGTCCACTGCTGAATATCGGCCACCCGCAAAAAAAATTACACCTATCTATTAATTTGTCTGATTATTACTTTTCCAGCTAACCGTTAAATTATCTATCAGAGCTTAATCTACGATGTTTCATCAGTTATTGTCTCTTATCGCGTTATCACTATACACTCTGTACGTCGGAGTACCTTCTAATCCCGGCGTCAACCAGGTAGTGATTTACCTCAAGGTTGCTGTAGTTACGATAAAAACGTAAAACTGCTACACCTGTGGTTTTTTACATGCTTAATACAGGATATGTCTCCTCATTTCCTGAATTACTTGAAGAACTTTTTTTAGAGTTTATGAAAACTACTACATATTTGATTTTTTTTCAAGTAATCTTCCCATCAAAGTGATATTGAGTTTTTCTATTCAATATCAGCTCAGAGCTTGGAATTTGTGACCGACATGGCGATAGGCTCGCCCCCTATCACATCATGGGACGGAATAACGACGAAAAGTGGGTGCACTAGTTGCGCCTCTGCCTATCCCTTCGGGGATAATAGGCGTGAGTGAGTGTGTGTGTAATCTTCCCATAGAAATTTCTCAACTCTTTGCTTAATTAAACAAATTTGATCGTGTTCGGACTGGTTATGCATTTAATTTACTCAAAAAAAAACATGCACAAGTTTATCAATAATCTTATATTCATTTGTTTGCGATCTGCAATTTATTTTAGTAACTTTACTGGATTTTCTTATAAAAGATAACTATAACGTGAATAGACGCGCGTTTTTTGCTTACGCGACAATTCGCCAACAAGTAATAAATAAAATTAATCAACGACAAAAGCATAAACACTCAAAGTAGAATAACTAATAAGCTTTGTTATTCCAAAGCAAGCTCACTATAACAGGTTTGTATAGAAACAAGCAATATCATAACTATCTGCGAACAACTACAAATATATTACACGTGTTGTTTATAATCGTTTACACATTATACAAACAAATACATACATGTATGAGTTGTATACATTAGATATCTGATAATAATCTTACTTCTTATAGTAACAATATCAACGCGAAAGGTTATAAATGTGTGTTTGAATGTTGGAAATGTAAACGCATATTATAGCAGAATACGCAGAATGGAAAGACAAAACCGCACAATTGGCGTCATACCAAATCGGGACATGATTTAAACCATAAGTTGAAATAACTATAAATCAGTAATTTCAAATTATAGTCCTGTTTCACTTCTAGGCACGACTATTAATTAGGGATTCTAGCCTAATACTAAGAATAAACTTTGTCAGATAAGTGTATGGACTATCTTAAGGTTCTAAGGGTGGTATTAATAAATCAATCTCAAAGTTTGAGGTCCATCTCAAGTAGACGATGTATTGAACTTTTCATACATTATGTCTACTTGAGATGTAACATAAAATGTAAATTCAAAAACTACTAGAATTTTTATTCCGAGAAAATATTTTTGTCTCGGAAAAACTTTTAGGGCGGAGCCACGAGCAGAAGTCTATTAATAATATAAAAGTCATTACGATTAGACAGCATTGAGGTGTTCAAACATCAGCTATATATGACATCTTACTCTTTAGAATTCATAGAAATGAGAAATCCCTAACGTGGGATACAAACGCTATATTAAGACTCTGCTGTATTCCGAGATATCTATAAATAGGACAATGTATCAATGGGTGAGATGCAGCCTCCGCACCTCTCGAGAGGTTCAATATTCCTTTACCGCTTATTCGCTGCAGACAGGCTGCTTCAATAGCGTGGGGTGTACTGCGTTTTGCGGAGGCAGTTCAAATGCACGGCTGTGATCTAGTTTCAATTTAGATCTCCTGGTCATTGGGGGTATATTTATCTATACTAATGTTATAAAGTGGAAACATTTGTATTTTTGTATGTTTCTTTGTTACGAATAAACTCAAACTACTCGACCGATTTTAATAATTCTTTCATCAATATGAAACTACAATATCGGCGAGTAGCATAGGCTAATCTAACCTTTTGTTCCGTACTTTTATTAATTTACAATTAGGTAATGCTGGCACAATACTACGGCATACAATTATTTATTTTCTATTATGAACGGATCTGTATCTGCCACAAAATCCGAACGCATCCTAAGCAGCGACAAGTGCTGCCACCCCGAACGTGCAATACAGACGTTCTCTCTCTTCCGTAAAAGCAACCGCTTCGAACGCAACGTAGTTCTGTGCGCGCTGTGTCTTATATTCCAAACATTAACATTATTCCAAGAATAAACTAGTGATACGTGTGGTGCAATACTTGACGGCAATCAGCAACCTATGGCCATTCACCAACGCTGGGTACCCAGGGAAACGAGCAGTGCTGAAAGTGCAGGTGAGTGGTAGATACAGTCCTCTATTTAACACCATCCGAAGGTCTGGTCGATTTCCCATACACCTTTAATTCCGGGAAAATATAAAGCGGGACTCGTCCCGGAAAAATTCACTCGGACTAAGCCGCGAGCAAAAATCTAGCAGTCGTAAACTCTGATGGCATACGAAAAAAGGGGCGGGACCTTTTAGCTCTCGTCTAGAGCCTCGCGCTAAAAAATCGGAAGACTCAGTCGGCTAAAACCCCACGCTATGCCACTGGGTTGAGTGAATTGATATTGGGGTTTTCGGCTAAGTATCAGCCCGGAACAACCCCCATAATATGGCCGGCGTAGCTGGCTACAGGTGTGTTTCACCTTTGCCTAAAGAAGTGGTGTATGAAGTATACAGACAGAATAGGCTTGCATTCCTCACACTGCATGTTTAGCTAGCTAGCTAGCCTATTGCTGTGCTAATAAATCTGTTTCCGAGGTATTGGATGATCATTATTTACATCCTATCATATTTCTTGATATCTATAAGACTATACATCTTAGGGTTTAGGTTTACAAATAATAAAACTGCATCGAAATCGATTCAGCACGACACTGCGACTTTTGGGCATGGGCCTCTATTGAAAGTGTCTTATATATACTACTTAGATGATGTTTTGGTTTACTGAGTTGTTTTGGTCACGAGACTGCAACCTTGGCCGCTGAGTTATCATTGTTTTGCGCGGACACCTTCCTGATTACCCGCTAAGTGGTCGCGCACGATAATTGTATCATGACTCTATGTTATGCACATTTCACACCTCTATCTTACTTGCTTATGAGTAAAATCGGCAAACATCCAGAATATTTACGGTAAATTTTCTTTTGTATTTTAATAAAATTAATACTGTATTCTCACTAGAAAAAAGATAAATAAAAATGATACCAAAGTCATAGAACAGCTAATATTGTGAACAAACATTGTTTTTTTCTTTATAGAGCCTGTAAGGTATAGGCCATACGGTACATAAAACATGTTAATACATGCTCATTTCAATTAATAGAAATTGCAACTAATTTTTTAGCCTTAAATTATATACTACATTATGACTTGTCGCCTGAGTGTAACATAAATATTGTATACAGTTTTTTTGTGTATTCATCATCATCACCAGCCACATGAACTCATCTGCTGATCAAGGCCTCCCCTAAAGATTTCCAAACGAACCTGTCGAAAGCGGCCTGCTTCCAGCCTACCCCTATGACATTTGTGCACCTTTAGTATGAAAACGACACAATTCAAAAAGATAGAAAATTGAGTTGTTGTCATAAAATTACTTAAAACAATGTTCTCAATACAATAATAGTTCAAAAACAGCCATATTCAAGCAGGAAAAGGACCAAACTGTTATATCGGTCCCTTTTTCACTATATTTTTATAAAGGAGTAGTTGTTAGTCATTTAAAAATGACAACTCAATTTTTTTATTTTTGAATTGTGTCGTTTTCGTTCTAAAGGTGCGATTTATTAAGTTGTCCGTCCCTATACAGATTTATTGACTAGTATATATTATTTCCAGATGAGAAAGAGAAGTACGACCCGAACGGGTTCCGCGACGCGCTTGTGCAGGGGCTGGAGCGCGCCGGCGGCGACCTGGACGCCGCGTACAAGTTCCTAGACACCGCCGGATCGAAGCTAGACTACCGCCGCTATGGCGAGGTCATATTCGACGTGCTCATTGCGGGCGGCTTGCTGCGTGAGTACTCTTTATGCTGTCCCTATTTTTTTTGTTTTTATTTATCTATACTAATATTATAAAGCTGAAGAGTTTGTTTGTTTGTTTGTTTGAACGCGCTAATCTCAGGAACTACTGGTTCGAATTAAAAATTATTTTTGTGTTGAATAGACCATTTATCGAGGAAGGCTTTAGGCTATATAACATCACGATGCAACTATTAGGAGCGAAGAAATAATGGAAAATGTGAAAAAAAAACGGGGAAAATTATTCATCCTTGAGGGCTTCCATTGCGTGCGCTGCGAAAACGGTTCAAGATACCAAAAATATATGTATGAAAGAATTATTCCTTTTGAAATGATCTAAAAAAATGTCTGCGACAGTATATGTCTGTCTTTTAAGATTAACTCACTAGAACCGTTTTTATGGTAATCAAATTTGGTCGAAATTAATGCATTATTTGTTAAGAGTTGTATCAAAGTCATAATATTAATCTTTATCCAAATAAATGTGTTGGATAGAGTGATTCAACGGGAAGGTTTTTATGTATGTACTTTTAGACCGGAAAAACTTATTAACGCGGGCGAAGCCGTGGGCAAAAGCTAGTTCACATGTAAAAGGCATAAAACAGAATTCAATAAAACCTAAATAATACATAAGTATTTTACTAATTATAATCTGGATTGATTTCCTTAATATATGCCCTAATTGAGTTTACTGTGGTAACTGAAATAAAATTTATGCTTATTGATGATTTTGTTGCAAAAGTGTACTTAATGTTTGGTTCTTTTACTTTTTACTAATGGCGATTGTTTTTTTTTTCCTATGCTATTACATTACAATATAATATTTTTAATGCTACGTCTACATAGTCTAGTAATGATGTACAAGTTGTGTATGGTGGATGGGTAGCGAATACAAGTTAAATTGTCTCTGAAGTGGGTTGTTAATTTGATGATGGGTTGTGTATGCTTCTTGGTTCAATATAAATATTGGCATATTTTTGAAAGTCAAGCATGGTTGTTCAATTCTTATAAAATTTCACGTTTTTTAATTTCTGTAGGGTCTCTTCTTTTCTTCTTTAATTTCTTCTCTAGGGAAATTAAGTATGCGTTCTTATGCATATCTTAATTGTAATGACAATATAATCCGATTTTTTGGGAAATTATGGTAACGCTATACATGAATTGGTACTGTGGTCAAAATAAGCTTCTGTTTCAATTTAAAAGCTAATTGAACTAGAAAAACCATTTGTAACTATTCTAAATGATGAAATAACTGGCTAGAGTCCTGACACTCATGATCGACAAAATCGTTCGTTAACACCTGATTTTCCCTCCGTACATCCCATCACTATTCCGCGTGGATATCGATATGTAACGCTAGTGTTGTGCGCAGTGCCCGGCGGTTCGGTGTCGATGGACGGCGACACGCCCAAGACCAGCATGTGTATATTCGCCGCAAACGAGGACATGGACACCATGCGAAACTTTGAACAGGTGAGGTGTATTTTGACGCCAGAATTAACTATACTAGCAATATTGTAAAGTGGAAAGATTTGTATTTTTGTACTAATAAACTCAAAAATTTTTGGATCGATTTTAAAAAATCTTTCAGCAATATAACGCTACATTCAGCTAGTAACACAGGCTACTTTTTATACCAGGAAAACTTATTCAAGCGGGTGCAGCGTTCAAAAGTCAAAAATATACTTAAGTGCATTTGCTGTGACTTAATTTTACTGCAACTGATAAGTGAAGGCACAGGGCAATGTGTGTGCCTTGATGATCACGATTTTGCTAATTATAATTTACATGGAATAATTTTGTGTAAAGATTTCGTTGACATTCGTGGTGCTTGTCAATATTAAAGAAGTCTTTGGAAGATAATCTGCTTACAATAGATTAAACAAAAAAACAATAATTTAAATGATGAAAAACATGGCTAGAGTCCTGAACTAAATGTTGAGAAACCCTTTCTCGTTCAATCTATACTGATTTATTATACTAACCATAATAGGTAATGTCTGTCTGTATGTGTTATGATGAGAGTATATATCCATTTGCAGGTATTCGTGAAACTGATGCGTCGGTACAAATACCTCGAGAAGATGTTCGAGGAAGAAATGAAAAAGGTGAGGTCCGAAACGAAATAATTATGAAATCTGTTTTCATATTATCTTTGCTAGTTTTATATTGTATTTTTTTATAATATTGTAATATAATGTTTTATGTAATTGTGCACACATAAAGCCCGTCCAGGTCGTATGCGTGGTTCGGTGTCGAAGTGTGCGACAGTATCGCGCGGAACAATCTCGTGCGTCGGCACACACCGGCGTCCGTTATAACTCGCCGCTCTACATTATTGTCAAAAATACACCAATATATCGTACCTTTAGAACGAAAACGACACAATTCAAAAAATAGAAAATTGAGTTGTCATTTTTAAATGACTAAAAAATAGTACCTTATTTATAAAGAAATTATAAAAAAGGGACCGATATAACAGCTTTGTCCTTTTCCTGTTGGAATATGGATGTGTTTGAACTATTGTTGTATTGAGTACTTCGTTTTAAGTAATTTTATGACGATAACTCAATTTTCTATCTTTTTGAATTGTGTCGTTTTCATCCTAAAGGTGCGATTATAACCATATTACTAGATTGAAAGAATAGTGTTAAGTAGTTGAAGAATAGTTTGATAGTCCATCTGTGTACACTACCACTGCAATGTTTATTTTCACCACCAAGCAGCAGTGTGCTAGTTAGTCCTGTATTAAATTGATATTAATTGTGTTTTAGTACTTTTGTAACTTAGCGTAATTCTACGTAAACTTATGCATACAATGTAAATGTTGTTTGTCGCAGGTCCTGGTGTATTTGAAGGGTTTTGAGCCGCTACAGCGCATCAAACTGGCGCGCATGACCGCGCTGTGGATCGGTACGTATCTTACTAATATTACAAATGAAAAAGTTTAAAAGTGATTGCATGTTTATTAAAAGTATATGCAGAAACAACTAGACTGAATTAGATAAAATTTAGCACATGGTTAGGTCATGTCCTGGATTAACACAAGGGTAATTTTTATCCCGGTATTTGCTCCTGTGTGAAATAATGTTGTTTTTTTATCTTCCCTTGTTCGATTCGTAATAGATTGGCGTAACACACTGTACAGAGTGTTTATATAAGTACCTATCTGACGTAGTTTTTACGCCCGGTGACCATCCATACGTCAACCTGCGATATAATTATTGCGCGAGAAAATGGCTAACAAAAATGATTTATTGAACATAGCAATGTCCTAACAAAAAAAATTATTTGTTAATAAACCAGCTATGAAATGTATATAAATAGAAACGTTTGCACACTATTAGAGCCGGACTGTGCACATTGCGTTGTTCGGTGTCGAAGCTGTGCTACATCAACCGAGTGGAACATCCTCGCGCTATATACAACACGTATTGCGCGTTCACATTGACCACTCTACATTACTTCATTGATTTCTTAAACTAGAAATGGTAGGGATTATTCGATGTGTTACACCAATAATATGCAAATTCCTATTTTTTGCGTTGGGATATTTTGTGTAAACACTAAAGTTAATTACTGATTAAAACTAATTGTCTGGTGTCGCCCACAATGATTCAGAGAACATTGCGGAAGTATTATATTTTTTTGCACTTTGATAGTCTCACTTCCTAAATTGAAAGCACCCAAATGCCAGTCTCTAAATTATTTATTGTATTTGTGAAATAAATAAACAACATAATTACAAAAACAGTTATCTAACATTTCCATTTGTTCTCAGGCAACGGTTGCGTACCGCCTGCCGTGCTGCTGGTGCTGATCAACGAGCATCTCCTGAAGGATAACCTGGCGCTGGACTTCGTGCTGGAGGTGTTCACCACGGTGAAGCAGGAGCGCGGCGTCGCTTCTCTCATCGCGGCGCTGCGACGAGGACAGCTCGAAGGCAGGTGTGTGCATGTAGTAACCCCATGGTTCACTAGCTTGTAATGGCTCTGGTTCTAATATTGCATTTTCGGCCAAAGTGTGATGTCTATGAATACTACATGTAGCATTCTAGGCAATAGAAATATCTTAAGGTGACTTATTCATGGCCATTTTTGTTCTGGTTAGTGCCTGGCAATATTTCAACCACCAGACAAGCTATTTGTTGGCCTTGTAGTTCACTTAAGTAGAAGTAATTCAACGTCAAGTCCAATATTTCTCTTTTAAGAATGTATTAAGTCCCCGACACGCACATTTCGGGCTGTTTGTTTGTTGTTCAGCTCGATTAATGTCGAGGGTAGAGCGAGGCGTCATGTACTGGCCTGCTGTGCCTCTCGCAGCGGCGTCATTAATGGTGCTACATACATGTTATCTAAATATAATGTTAGGATGTTTGGCATAGGTGAGGACATATACATACATACATACATACATCTTACTATACTACTACTACTGTGAATTTGCGTGCGATTTGCAGATTCCCTATAGTAAAGGGACAGTAACCAGAAATGAGGTTTTTAATTTTAATTTTAATATAGAACCAAGAAGAATCCTAAGTTTTTAGCCTAACATTGTCAGTTCTGTATTCCCTACTGACCTGATGCTAACCGGAGAGGTATACGTAGTGACAACTATCACTCGTCGGTTGAAACAATTATGTCGCCCTACTTGGACCAGATATACACAGGCTGATCCTGGAACGCGACATACTTAGGTGGGCCATTATGGCGGGTTAAACACCTTATATATGATGGTCGCTATCCGGTCGAATACTAAAATTTAACATCACCAGCATGTAGCACCTTTAGAATGAAAATGACGCATTTCAAAAAAATCGAAAATTGAGTTATCGACATAAAATAACTTAAAACAAAGTTCTCAATACAATAATAGTTTAATCACAGTCATATTTAAGCAGTTACAGGACCAAGCTGTTATATCGGGCCCTTTTTATTATATTCTTGTAGAAAATGGGACAGTTTTAAGTCATTTTATGAAGATAAATCAATTTTTTTTTTTTAATTGTGTCGTTTTCTTTCTAAAGGTGCGATTATTTATTTATTTACTTTATTGTACACGTACATTAGAAAATTACAGTATTTGCACTAGAAATAAAGTACAATTGGCGGTCTTATCACTCGAGGCAATTTCTTAAAGACAACCGTAGCATGAAAACAGGGAAAGGAGAAGAAAAGGCAGTTGAGGTGTACATTGTACAAGACAGAATATCGTCGATGAAGTACCAATACCTCCTAACTGTCAATTTAGTCCAAAATTACTTTTTTATTACAATAGACATAAAACTCATATTCGCATGGAAAGAATTAACTCCTATCCAAAATTTCTTTACCAATAAGCTTCTTGAGCTATGGAAAACATCTACTTAGTGACAGAATTCATTCGTTCGTATTTATTTAACAGTTTTTTTCTTCTGGTATAAAATTAGATTCTGAACACTTAGGAGGTATTGGTACTTCATCGACGATATATTATTATATTTATTTGATTATTATTAATATGTTTGTGTTGTGTAGACTGCTGGAGTTCCTGCCGCTGAACCGTCGCAGTGAGGAGGTGCTGGCGACATCGTTCGGGGCTCGCGGGCTGGCCGAGCTGCTGCGGCTGCACCGCGCGCAGGCCTCGCAGGAGGCCCGGCGTGACCTCACCGCCGCCCTGCAGGACGACCTCGCCGACGACAAGCCCGTGCGCGATCTCATACAGGACCTGCGCGACATGGCGCTCAAGAACGCCATACCGGAACACGAGGTCATCGCCATTGTAAGTACAATTGTAACGTGTTGTTTTAGTGGATTTCATTAATAAACTGGGTAGACATCCTGGTTATAGACAAGATTCCATCGTCAGATACATTACAATACAAAGTCGATATGACGATAGGCTCACCCATCATCACATATCAAGGGACAGACTGTCGCGCCTCTGTCTACGCTTTCGGGGTTAAAATGTGTAAAATAAAGTCTACAACAATATAGCTAATGACAGAAACGCCGATACAAAATACACGCAAGTTACCGAGTTCAATGGCTTTAAAAGAAAATTGCTAAATTCCTTCGAAAATTGGTATAATTTCATCCACCAGTAACTTCAAATACAAAAATACAAATTAAAATTGTGTAGAACAAGGCATACCATCAACTAGATCTATGGATCTGGTTAATAAAGTCTCCCAACATTCCATATTGTATGATGATAACCGATGACGAGTCCAAGCATCGCATGATCACGTGGCGGGCTCGCACCGGTCGAGTATTTCGAACGATGCGCAGCTAGCTTCGTTTACATGCGAACGCGATGACGATACGGCAGCCTGATTATCTCTTATCATAATCTTATAGCATACTGTTGTCAAAATTGTTCTAAAAGTAACTGGTTGTTGCAGATCTGGCAGTGTGTGATGTCTCGCAGTGAATGGAACAAGAAAGAGGAGCTGCTGGCCGAGCAGGCTGCGAAACACTTGCGCCAATACACGCCGCTACTGGAGGCGTTCGCGCAGTCCGCTAAGGCTGAGTTGGCTCTGCTGACCAAGGTGACATGGGTTTTTAAATCATATTTGTATTATAAATGCAAGTTTGGTAAGAAATTTAGATATGGAGAAGTTGACACTGAAACGAATGGTTAAAATTCTCATTTTCTGTTATGGGGAAGAAAATATGACGATCACCTAGTATTTCATAATGACACAATATAATTGTTTCCTGAATTGAAGCGAGCCAATCCGCAAGTTGCCGCAAAATTTATATTTATTGTTTTGTATCTGCTATTATTACTTGACATTGGCGAAATAACCGATAGATAATCGGTGGAAGCCATAATTTAAAAGAAGAAGAATTGTTTCATGTCAAGCAATGGAGGGTACAGCTGTGGCATTTACCTGATGGCAAAGGTTTCATGATTCCCATTGTAAGATTGTTTAGCAGAGGCATGGTGAAGGTATGACACCACATACTATTCTAGGAGTAAAGAATACTCAATTACTTATGTAAAAAATGTATGTCTTCTAGGTACAAGAGTACTGCTACGAGAACATGAACTTCATGCGCGCGTTCAGTAAGCTGGTAGTGATGCTGTACAAGACAAATGTACTCTCTGAGGAGGTGATCCTCAAGTGGTACCGTGAGCCCAATTCCACCAAGGGCAAGATGATGTTCCTCGACCAGATGAAGAAGTTCGTCGAGTGGCTGCAGAGCGCCGAGGAAGGTGAGAACTAACACACACCATAATAATCCTACTAATATTATAAAGGCGAAAGTTTGTAAGAATGGATGTTTGGATGTATGGATGTTTGTTCCTTTTTCACGCAAAAACTACTAAACGGATTTCGATGAAATTTGGCACACGGATAGATTATGTCCTGGATTAACACATAGGCTACTTTTTATCCTGAGAAAACATAAAGCGGGACTTTTATCCCGGAAAAACTTTTTAACGCAGGCGGAGCCGGGGGCGAAAGCTAGTAAGTAATAACCCTGTATTACACGCTATCGCACCGATGGGCATGGTCTCTATTACCGAGAATGTTTAGGCATTGGACTATCATGCTAGCCTAGTGCAAGTTGGCAGACTTCACATACATTTGAAATTCTGATATAGAATTCTTAGGACAACCACATGCGTGCAGTTAACCGCGTTTCCGCTACGCCATTAGTCCACCTGCAAAGTGCGGCTTGAGTAGTGGAATCTTAAACATGCATGTAATTTCCAATATACCTATATAGTATGCCGTAGGAAACGCGGCCTTACTGCAACTGTTCACTTTTTTACTTACAACTCTCAAAAGCGCGCATGTAGTTCATTCGATCGCTGATTTTGGTGTCGTACTATAACATGGTGACACCCGCGATATGTAGACAGCACGCGTACAGCTCAAGAGCGGGGTAAACGAACTGAAAGCATTGTTTCAGTTTATGTGATAGTTTTGGTGGATATCTCTACCTCTCAGAGTAAGTATATACCTATAGAGGGCTAATATCGCATCGTGCGCCCACTACCCAGCGTAGGCAGGTGAACTATAGCTACTTATATAAAAATGTTGGCGACTGCTAGGGATGGGCACGCGAGCAGCACCAACGCAACAGTTATCGATAAGTACAGGTCCGGCGGCGCGGTACATATTGTTGTTAAAAAATTGTGGTTCTACAAAATATGGCCTTGTGAGTAATTTTAAGCGTATTGCCTTAATATAGATAAAAGCTATGCTGCGAATTGGTGTAGTGCCATGTGGAATGATTTATAAACACGGTACCTCAAGAGCAGTTTTTACAAGCATTAAGAACCAATAATATTAATGGATATCCATTATAATTGAACCAATGGATATAAACCGAGCATCGCACAATGGATTTCTTAGCTAGTCTCCCCAAGCCTAAAATAGTCACGTCTAGTTTTTGAAATATTTATTACCAATGTTAAAAAAATTACAAAAAAATATATCTTAATGATTGCCAACTTATACTGTCAAGACCCGCGATACAAGCTATGCAATAGCTTAAAAATATTATCATAATCAGTAAATTTTTAGGAACAGTAATTATTTCTTTCATTTCATAAACAAAAACGCAATTATTAATTGGCTTAAAAATCACACACAGACAAAAACAGTTACCTAAGCTACATTATATTAAGCATCGCCTTCGATAGTGATAAATACGTATGCTATAATATAAAAATATTACATCGATTCTGGTATCGACGCGTAACATCACTATCGAAAAAGCGGGATGCGGGGCAGTGCGGGGTGTACAAGTGTTCGCCCCCCGAGCGTCTTTCATACCGCGACGCGTAATTTCAATTTTACCTAAAAATATGCTGAAATATGGCTTGCCTGTGAAACGTGATATTAGAATTCTGTTAAGTGTGTTTCCGAGTGTCGTTTTTACAAGATTCCACAGAACATTTAACCATTTTGCAGTATTAATAATCAAATATTCGCATAGATCTCACTCGCGTATGCTCACGCCGTTCCTACTCGAGTGACTACAAGCGCTTGCGGCCGGCGCAGGACGATGTTCCCACCCGTGCCTATTGTTCCCACTTGCATACGCGCTCTCTATAGGTATATACTTACTCTGAGCTCTACCTGGAATGAGGAATGGATGGTGGGTGAATAAGGCGATTTAAATAACTCTTTCAAGCTGTCATAAAGCTTGGTACAGTCTATATGGTGACAAATATCTAGTTTTATGAGATTTCAATTCATGCATAAAACTGAAACGAAGCCCCCTATCATTTCATAATAAGGAATAAATGAAATAGAGCTTACCTGTGCAACCAAACCTGCGCGAGTGTAAAGTAAAATTATAATCATGATACTAAACTTGTTTTATTTTTCAGAGTCTGAGAGCGGTGAAGACGACGATTAGTTTAAGAGCAGCGAGTGAGACTGACAAACACCCCATGCATAATGTTTCCAACACACGCGCGTCGCTACAATAATAATGTATAATAATAAACGTTGGAGCTGCAGGCGGCGGCGCGCGACACCTTTTCTACAGCTGTATAGTATTCATGTCTACATACATGCAACAATGAATTCAAACCTAAAATATTTTTTATTCAATTTTTTTAGTAAAATTCCAATAAATGGTGGTAACACGCTGGTGGTGTTTTATTGTACTTTGAAAACATTTTAGAGGTGAAACTGAAGAAAGTGCGATGGCTTACACTGTTTCACAACTTTTAAGTAAATGCTAGTCGGCACGTAAATGTATAATCGAGGGTATAAGACGAACAAATACCAAAGATCACACTCGTTTCAAATAAATGACAATAAAATGAGTACTGTCATATAATACATACATACATGCATACACACTCGCGCCCTTTATCCCCGAAGGGGTAGGCATAGATGTCCATTATGTGACCCTGTGCGGACCTATATCCATATCCGGCACAAATTCCATACTCCAGGCTGATACTGAATAGAAAAACTTATCACTGCCTAACCATGGGAATCAAACCCGAGACCGACTTCACCACTGCAGTCATACCGTAATACGAATACACCATTGAGGCAGATAATACATTATAATAGGCCTAGGGGTGCAGACCGAAAACTATGCATTTAGCTTGGCTCATATACCCATACTCACGCCTTTTTTTATCCCCGAAGGGATAGGCAGAGGCACAACTAGCAAGGGCGGATCCAGCTTTGGCGCCAGGGGGGGGTCACATAGTCGTGGACAAGTCACAAGAAGTTATAATTTAATTTTGAAAAGTAAAAAGTAGGTATTCTATTAATAAATGTAATTACTGTAGGTACTTAAAAATACCTACCTATATTTAAATAACATTTTTTTTAAGTCTTCTCCCGAAACGCGTTAATGTTTCCGTATTATTATAATGCTCTTTGTTTTAATGCGTTCGTTCTTTTAAACGTTCCATTAGAGGTTAGTTCTAGTTAGACATTAGGCGTTAGTCGAAAAAAAGGGCGCACAAGTGTCACACGAAATTTGACATACGTAATATGAATGGTAGCGGCCGTGGCGGTGGCGCGACAAAATTATTTTCGATGCGTTCGTTCCCGAATAATACGTTTGCCATCAAAGTATTATAGTAAACAAGCTTTTGGTCGCAGCACCGCCGCGTGAAAAAGATTTTCCGGTATAAAAGTCCCGCTTTATATTTTCAGGGAATAAAAAATAGCCTATGTATTAATCCAGGACATGATCTACCCACGTGCCAAATTTCATTGAAATGCGTTCAGTAATTTAGGAGATGTGCAGTAAGTAAAAAACAGAAAAACACACAGACAGACAGAAAAGAATTACAATAATCACTGATTTGTGTTCCATTACTCTTCTGTAGTCACTGCCTTTCTTTTTTATCACATTTCTTTAAATGTACGGACATACTGGTTCTACTGCTTTATTAAATACACTTAGTATAGTACTATACAATCTTAGCTGGCTGGTATGACAATTCAAATTTTTCGCGACGCGAAAGCTTTGTGAGAACGTCTAACCAAAAATTCTAAAGTCGGCTACATAATTACAAATATTTATCATGTTTTCTATACATTATAAGAGATAGTATCATACTTATTTAACATATTTGATTTAAAAGAATAACATCTTGACTCTTATATGAACGCTTTTACAGTGTTGTATTTTTCAGTTTATGAGCGTAATGTTTCGAAAGTTTTAAATCGCTTGGTAACGAAACGTAAACGATTACTTTAAAAAATCTAAACTTTGGATGCAAATAAAACACAGCTGTATATTTAAAAATTATGCTGTAAGTATGTTTTACAAACATATTTGAACAATGAGTTAGATATTTAAATTTAGATATAGAAGACTGAAAATGAAGATCTCCAAAGTAAATAATTTACCGTACCACTAAATTTGTGATTTAAGTTTCAGTACACACATTATTTCTTTGTAATGTCCAATAACCAATTTAAATGTTATGAAAGGATAATCGTGAAATTCTATCGATAAATCAAAATGAACGACTAACAATAACTATTACAATAAAAAACCTCTTGATTGTAATGTGTAAGATTTGATAATAATCTAACTCTATTTGCATACGATAACAAAATCCTTGAATATAAAATCAATTGCATTAAAAATCGATTATTTGTTGCAACCGATTTTTTGTTTTCTTCTCTACACACTATCCGACCTATAAGGAGTATTGATATCTTACTGATACTTCGAAGCAAATCAATGCCAAAATAACTTTCTACGCCTTTTTTAGTCTAATCAACAAGTTCAAAAACGTAAAAAATAGAGATAAAGGGCCTAAAAATATGAGCGATGGCTCATTCGATTCGTAATCACCTCTAGAAAAATGTTTTTGAAGGATTTTGGTGCAGGTTAAAAATTGCAATTCTTATTAACAAAATACGATGAAAAAAAAAATGATATTTCGTTTTTTGTTAATAACTCGAAAAATATTAACATTTAAGCAATTTTTAAAAAAGCTCGTTAAAGAGGAGGAAATTTCCAATAAAAAAGTCCTGACTCCTGGAATTCTATCTCCATTATTTATAATTTTAAATAGACGTTGAAAATAGGGCTCCACGCGGCAGTTACGGCATGCGCGCGCTGCCGCTAAAGAGAGTTCAGCAATAAAAATAATTTATTTATAACATAAAATGTGATTTTAAAAATTTGAAAAAATTATTTTATCTTCTTAACACTTGAAAGAATCGAGCCCTGAAGAAAAAAAAGTTTAATCACCACTTTTCAAAAAGTTATTCAATTGTTAACTAACCAATTTTTTCCCAATCTCCATTTGCATTAACAATATGATGAAAGGTATAAATTATTGGCCTATAAATTTTAAACTTCGTGGAGCCCTTTTGATATACAGGGTTATTTTTACATTGCATTACTAAATGAAACCATATATTCGTCTATACCTCTGCTAACATCGTGCTAAAAGTTATCAATGAATAACGAATACTTTCGCCAAAAATCCCAGTTCTAGTATTCCATTTTTTTCTCATTTTGTAGTTTGGTGCGAATATGGTGTGTCCGTAAGTGTATTTCTGACTGAAAGTGTAATGTTGCTGCTGCGACGAATGCCCCTAGAGCAGTCATTGTGGCATTAAGGCGTGTAAACTTAAAGTTGCTTTTTATTGATATTTACTTTGTTCGAAAATTATACTTTTTTATTTTACATCTATGGTTAAAATAACTTAATATAAAGTGTTATTTCGAACGAGATAAGTATGTGGTTTCATTTATTAACGCAATATCAAAATGACCCTGTATGTACTTTATAAGATCCTGCGGTAAATTTTCATTAAAGTTTATTAATTTGTTAGTTATGATTTTTTATAACTACTTAATTTTATAAATTTTGTAATTTTTCAATAGTTATAAAAAATCATAATTAATAAATTAATAAACTTTAATGAAAATTTACCGCAGGATCTTATAAAGTACATATATCAAAAGGGCTCCACGAAGTTTAAAATTTATAGGCCAATTATTTATACCTTTCATCACATTGTTTATGCCAATGGAGATTGGGAAAAAATTGGTTAGTTAACAATTGAATAACTTTTTGAAAAATGGTGATTAAACTTTTTTTTTTCTTCAGGGCTCGATTCTTTCAAGTGTTAAGAAGATACAAGAATTTTTTCAAATTTTTAAAATCACATTTTATCTTATAAATAAATTATTTATATTGCTGAACTCTCTTTAGCGGCAGCGCGCGCATGCCGGGGTGCAAAGTCAGGAAACCTCCACGTGGTGCACCCTGGGCAACGGAGCGTCGGTCGAGTTGATCGGCGCTACGGCCAATATCCTGACAACAGTGGTCTCGGCGGTCGTCGCCGCTTTTTGCGGTGGCTGCCGCATTTTTAGATGGTGGGCCCGTTTATTCGGGCGGCTCCCGGTTCATCCGGGAGTGTCGACGGGCTCGGTGTGCGCTAACACCGCCCCGAGCAGGCAGCGGGGGGGAACCTTCCTCTCCGCTGTCACCGTTGCAGATCGTAATCTAGTATGGAGGTCCGTGGACATGTCTCGCGCTCCTGCTGGACCGAGGGTCTTGGCTTAATCGCCCGGACCACGAGGGAGAAAACCTCTATAAAAAGTTCCCCGAATCCCAAGCGGCGGCGCACCGCGAGGGGATGCATGGCCGATGGGTAGTTCGGTCACTAGTGCGACCCCCGCCAGAGTACCGGCCGACCCTCTTGGCGGGTTACGCTAGGCTTACCCAGGTACAGGGGGCACTGCCTGGGTGGACTCTTTATTTCCCCCATACTCGTGGGATTCATTATGAATGATAAACTTAACCCAAAAATTATATTGACGAGGGTGCCTACCCCAGTTTCGGCTGGAGAGGCGGAGATTGGTGGGCGAAAGCCCGTTGATGGCGGACGAAGAGTCGGCGCGGACAAGATGTCCACAGGCGTCGACTCGGAGTCGAGTGGGAGCGTTTCCTCCGTTCGGAGCCATAGGCTCTGGAGGAAACGTTCCGAGTTGGACAAGGGCAGCAGGTCGTCCCTGGGAAGCGACACGGAGGAGCCAACTCCGAAGTCGCAGACGACTGCTGGACGTGGCAGGGGAGGCCCAGCTTCGGTCGACGTATTCGTCGAACCGAAGCCAAGGGAGAGGGTGCGCGACCTCATAAAGCGCAGGGAGGCCCGCCAAAGGGCGAGAAGGGTGGAGAGCGGGGAAGGCATGGTCCTTCGCTCCGCCAACCCAAAGGTGCCCGCCGAGGAGGTGGCTGTCGCGGCGGCGGCGGAACCGGCACCGAGTGCTCGCCCTAAAGGCGAGGCCAAGAAGTGGCGCGATAAATGCGCCAAACTAGAGGAGGCGGTGAAGGAGCTGAAGCGTGAAAACGCTTCTCTCCTTCGCCGTCTGGAGGAGCTGGCAGCAGTGGAGGCCAAGTGGCAGGCCAGGATGGAGTCGGTGCTCTTAGGGCCGGCCCAGAGGCCTCCGCTGGCCCACGAAAGAAGGTCCACCCCCGGGGACATACCACTCCCCGTCCAGGGTGGTTTCGTTGGGGGAGCTCCCCAGCCTTCCTCTAAGGGGAAGGGGAGGGGGAAGGGGAAAGGAGCAGTGCAGCCTGCTCCTCTCAAGGCTCCTGCCATCGTGGCCGGGCCCTCCACCTCAGCTGCCGTGGCGGTCGCTGGACCGTCTGGGGTCCCCAAAAAAGGGAGGGGGAAAGTCGCCACCCCCGCTGCCCCCGTCGTCGCGAGGACTGCTCCAAGGGAGCCTCGCCCACTACCGCCAGCCCCAGCGTCCATGGACGCTGAATGGACGGTGGTGGTGGGCAAGAAGAAGCGGGGGAAGTCCAACCCCGCCGCAGCGCCCGCAGTAATACCGCAGACGCAACAGAGGAGGCAGAGGCGCAAAGAGCCCAAACTGCGTCAGCCACGCTCGGCGGCCATAGTGCTGTCGCTGACGCCGGCGGCGGTGGCCAAGGGGCTCACCTACGCAAAGGTGCTGACGGACGCTCAGCACCGCGTGGACCTCGCCGGCCTCGGCATAGACAGGCTGAGGCCCAAGGTGGCAGCCACGGGTGCCATGCTCTATGAGGTGCCCGGGGCTGAGTCGGAGCGGAAGGCGGACTCCCTCGCCGCAAGGCTGAGGGAATGCTTTGGCGGGTCGGAAGATGTCCAAATCTCCCGGCCCACCAAATGCACGGAGCTGCGGCTGTCGGAGTTGGATCCGGCAGCCACTTCCGAGACGGTCGCAGCGGCCCTCAGCGTTGCTGGCGAGTGCGCAGCTGATGCCGTGAAGGTCGGAGAAATCCGGCCTGATCGCTCCGGCCTGAGCGCAGTTTGGGCCAAGGTGCCGACCAGGGCGGCACAAAAAATAAAGGCGGGCCGCCTGATGGTAGGGTGGACTGTGGCCCGGGTGACCGTGCTCGGGGCGCGCCCGATGCGCTGTTACCGTTGTTTGGAGCACGGTCACACGCAGAGTACCTGCGTCGGAGGACCGGACCGCAGCGATTTGTGCTATCGCTGCGGTAAACCGGGCCACAAAGCCCGTGAATGCGAGGCCGCGCCGAACTGCGCTGTCTGCGCGGCCGCAGGGAGGCCCGCCAAACATCCGGTGGGCGGGAAGGCGTGTCCCGCCCCCTCCCGTCGCGATAGGCGTCGCGACGGAAGACGAAGTGTTGCTGCCGCTGGGGCTTCGACCCAGCCGCAGGCAACGAGCCCACCGCAAGGGGCCGCGATGGACGTGGTAGAGATCGCCCAATAATGGATTTAAATTTCCTCCAGGCGAACATCAACCACTGTGCCAGTGCCCAGGACCTGTTGTCCCAAAGCCTGGCGCAGTGGTCGGTGCAAGTGGCCGTGGTCGCTGAGCCGTATTTTGTCCCCCCCCGGGATAACTGGGCGGGGGACCTTGACGGCTTGGTGGCCATCATCAGCCGGGGCGCCGCTGGCTCCCCACCCTTCGAAAAAGTAGCGAAGGATAGGGGATGCGTGGCGGTTCTGTTGGGAGACATTTGGATAGTAGGAGTGTACTTTTCTCCCAACAGACCCCTCGCCGAATTTGAGTCTTTCCTCGTTCGGCTGGGGGCCTTGGTGGAACAAGGCCAACCTCACCCGGCGGTCGTCGCCGGCGACTTCAACGCCAAATCCGTGGCTTGGGGTTCGCCGGCGACGAACGGTCGTGGTCGGGTCCTGGAGGAATGGGCGATCTCTGTCGGCCTGGTCGTCCTGAACAGGGGGTCGGTGGACACATGCGTGCGGCACAACGGCGGGTCTATTATAGACCTGTCGTTGGCGAGTGCCGCCGTCGCACGCCGTGTCCGGGACTGGAGAGTCCTCGTGGGCGTGGAGACGTTGTCGGACCATCGTTACATCAGGTTCGGCGTCTCCGCGTCCCCGAGTGTCCAGTCCGGTGGTGTACCGAGTGCCCCAAATCAGGACGGCCCGCGGTGGGCGCTTCGTCGCCTCGATGGGGAGGCCCTAGTGCTGGCCGCTCTGGTCATGTCGTGGCTCCCCGTGCCGGACGGGCCGGTACGGGTTGAGCAGGAGGCGGAGTGGTTCGGGGTGGCAATGTCGGATGTCTGCGACGCCGGCATGCCCCGAGCTCTCCGCCGTTCGCCGGTGCGACAGGTGTACTGGTGGTCGGCGGAGCTAGCGCAGTTGCGCGCGTCGTGCGTGGCTGCGCGCCGCCGATACGCCAGGCATCGTCGTCGCCGGCTAAGAGACGAGAATCACGCAGACCAGGAGCGGCAGCTCTATGGCCTCTACAAAGAGGCAAAGAGAGCGCTGCGGGTGGCCATTCATGGGGCCAAGGTCGCGGCACGTAAGGCGTTCGTGGGGACTCTCGACAGGGACCCGTGGGGGCGCCCTTACCGGATGGTGATGAAGAAGCTTCGCCCAGCGGCGCCCCCGCTGTCGCAGAGTCTCCGGCCAGAATTACTGGCCAACGTCGTCGCGGCCTTGTTCCCGGCCACCGAGGAGTTCACTCCTCCACCGATGGCGCCACCGGATGTGGCGTCATCGTCGAATGAGAATCCGGCAAGGGATATCCCGGAGGTTTCGCCCGCTGAAATGCGGGCGGCAGTGCTTCGGCTGCGGAGCAAAAACACGGCCCCAGGGCTCGATGGCATCCCCGGGAAAGCCTGGGTGCTAGCCCTCGAGTACCTGGGCCCGAGGCTCCGCGGCTTATTCACCGCCTGCCTGGAGCAGGGCGTCTTCCCGGTGCGTTGGAAAACCGGGAAGCTCGTCCTGCTGAAGAAGGGGGGACGACCCGCAGAGTCGCCGTCGGCCTACCGGCCCATCGTGTTGCTCGACGAGGTGGCAAAGCTCTTCGAGCGCATCATCCATACCCGCCTCGTCGAGCACCTCGATAGGGTCGGTCCGAATTTGGCCGACGAACAGTATGGATTCAGGAGGGGACGTTCCACTGTCCACGCGATTCTGCGGGTGAAGGCACAGGCGGAGGATGCAGTGGCCAGAGGCAGTGTGGTGATAGCGGTGTCGTTGGACATATCCAACGCATTCAACTCGCTGCCCTGGCCCTGCATCCACGAGGCACTGCGGTACCACGTGGTGCCGCCCTATCTCCGGCGTCTGGTGCACGCGTACCTGTCTGACAGGCACGTGGTGTATCCGGGCGCCGATGGGTGGCACCGAAGAGCGATGTCGTGCGGTGTTCCACAGGGCTCGGTTTTGGGCCCTCTCCTGTGGAACATCGGGTACGACTGGGTGCTCCGTGGTTCCAATCTCCGGGGCGTCGGCGTGACATGTTACGCCGACGATACGTTAGTCACAGCGACTGCTGGGACCTTCCGGGACGCCGCAACTCTGGCGGCGGCGGGCACCGGCCAAGTAGTTGGAAGAATTCAACGTTTAGGTTTGAAGGTGGCCCTCGAGAAAACCGAGGCCGTGTGTTTTCACGGACCTCGGAGAGGGCCACCGGCCGGTGCCGGCATCGTCGTTGGGGGGGTGCGGATCCCCATCGGCTCTAGCATGAGGTATCTAGGTTTAGTCCTGGATAGCCGATGGCGATTCCGCACCCACTTTAAGGAGTTGAGGACGAAATTGTCCCGGGCAGCGGGCGCTCTTTCCCGCCTGCTGCCCAACCTGGAAGGTCCTGGCTTCCCTTGCCGGAGGCTGTATCACGGAGTCGTGCGGTCCATAGCTCTTTATGGCAGCCCCGTTTGGGCTGACTCCCTGGGTCGCCCCTGCGTCGCCCTTCTGCGCGCCCCGCAGAGAGCTTTAGCGCAGCGGGCGGTCAGGGCGTACCGCACGGTCTCTTTCGAGGCGGCTTGCCTATTGGCCGGATTTCTGCCCTGGGACCTGGACGCCAAATCCCTTGCCGATGTATTCCATTGGCGGGAGGAGGCGTTCAGTCGCGGGGAGCGTCCGGCCCTGAAGGAGGTGGAGGCCAAGAGGGCCGCCTTACGGCGAGCCGCCGTGGAGGAGTGGCGTCTCAGGCTGGAGGCCCCGTCGTGGGGGCACCGGGTCGTAGAGGCAGTGCGTCCTGTCTTTGCCGAATGGCTGGACAGGCGCCACGGAGCGGCAACATACCGCCTGACGCAGGTGCTCACCGGGCATGGCTGCTTCGGTGAGTTCCTGTTTCGGGTGGTAGGTGTAGAGGAGTCGGCCGTGTGTCACTATTGTGACAACTGCCCAATGGACACGGCCCAACATACGTTGGAGTGTTGTCCAGCCTGGGATGAGGAGCGCAGCGCTCTCAGAACAGTCGTCGGAGAAGACCTCTCGCTGCCGGCCGTGGTTGCTTCCATGGTCGGCGGCCGGGAGGCCTGGCAGGCGGTGGCCCACTTCTGCGAGGCGGTCCTCTCGCGGAAGGAGAGTGCCGAGAGGGATCGCCAGCGCAGTGGTGATCCCTCCCGCCGCCAGACGAGACGTAGGAGGCGTCGGGTGGACGACTGACCGACGTCTCCCGCCCTGTGGATTGGGGGCGTTTGGAGAATTCCACCACGGTATCCCCTGCCTGTCGTAAAAGGCGACTAATAGGGGCCTCCGGGGGTCACGGGTGGGCGGGACGTGCCGCCCACCCATTAGTCTAGCCAATTTCTGTGGCCCCCGTGATGGACATGTCCGAGGCAGCGTGTCTCACGTGTACGTGCAGGGGCGGTTGCGGACGACAACTTAGACGTGAGTCGGAGGAAGCCCGCAGCCGTCCCTAATGCGCCGAAGATGGCCTTTTTAAAAAAAAAAAAAAAAAAAAAGCGCGCGCATGCCGTAACTGCCGCGCGGAGCCCTATTTTCATCGTCTAATTAAAATTATAAATAATGGAGATAGAATTCCGGGAGTTACGACTTTTTTATTGGAAATTTCCTCCTCTTTAACGAGCTTTTTTCAAAATTGCTTAAATGTTAATATTTTTCGAGTTATTAACAAAAAATGAAATATAATTTTTTTTTCATCTTATTTTGTTAATAACAATTGCAATTTTTAGCCTGCAACAAAATCCTTCAAAAACATTTTTCTAGAGGTGATTACGAATCGAATGAGCCATCCCTTATATTTTTAGGCCCTTTATCTCTATTTTTCACGTTTTTGAATTTATTGATTAGACTATTTAACCCCATTAGGGAAGATATTTCAATAAAATACGAAACATGTCTTCCATCAATGGTGTTAAAAAAGTTTACGCTAAATTTGAATTAGATTGGACCAAGGAATCGCGTTGCCCCATACAAACTTTGCCCCCCTTTTTCATCTCTTTAGGGGTAGAATTTCGGAAAATCCTTTCTTATCGGAAGCCTACGTCATACAAGGAACACACCCTCCAAGTTTCAAGTCTCTACGATCAGCGGTTTAGGCTGTGCGTTGATCCGTCAGTCAGTCAGGACTAAGCCTTTTATATGAATATGTCGGGACAGGAAGGAAGTATAAAAAGGAATTATCATTTTTATTAATCTCATTGAGGGTGTCTGAATATATTAAGTCGGGTAAGATAAAATAATAATCGTGCGACAAACCAGTCGGTATGTCGAACTCGTAGTGGGAGTTACAGTTGGGTGTATAAAAAGAGTGCCGAATCATTTGAAGCGACTAGTACGGTGCAGATCACTAATAAGTGGTAACTATGGTGGTTTTCATATCGGTCAGTGCTTAAGTAAAGCGGTTACTATGTTAATTCGGGTTGTTACTAGGTGAGTCGTTTAGAGTTGCGAAGTTTGTTTAAGTAATTGCCTCAATATGCAATGTGTTATAATAACCAAAGTTAATAATGAATCCTGACGTGGTATTGTACTCTGTGAACAGTTTATTACGCAATAATTGACCAACGAACAATAAATAGCGAGTTAAAGAGAATTCATTTGTGACTTTTATTGTGTGAACCTACGTGTATCGATATCGGCCGTCACTGTCTCCGACAGATAGATTAATTAAATATTTAAAATACTTAAATAAAATCTATATTGTGACAAAAAATATATAAAAACATAATGTTTAATAATTTTAATTAGTGGTCCACCTAGGTTCTGGACTCCGTCCAGGGGGGGGTCATGACCCCCATGACCCCCCCCCCTGGATCCGCCCTTGACAACTAGTGCACCCACTTTTCGCAGTGTGTATTCCGCTCCATGATGTGATTGAGGAGAGCCTATCGACATATCGGGCACAAATTCCAGACTGCAGCTCCGGGCTAATACTGAACAGAAAAACCAATGCCACTGACCGACCCTACCGAGATTATTTCAGACGTGTGCAGACTGCAAACTTAGGCCTCATTTTGGGAGACGCGGGACGTCTTGCGGCACGTTTCGCATGGCGTTTCGCGGTGCGTCGTGCTATTTTTCAGTCTATAGAGAGGCAGCGTGTGCAGCGATCCGCGTCATCGCACGTGTAAACTCAAACATGTGGCAAAGTACGATGTTGGTTTTAAAGACGCGCGGCGTGATGAGTGGCGGTGCTCGCGGCGGGCATCGCTGCGGCGGACATCGATTTGGGTGCAGTGATGAAACGAGACGCCGCGGGTGTCACTAGAACAGAGAATGGTCGCTGCGTGAGACGCGTCGCCATACAATGCCTTATGTTTGAATTCAGTTCGGGCCGCCCCGCTACACGCGCCGCACAACGCCCCGCGTCTCCAAAAACCAGGCCTAAGCCATGTTCTATATGTAAGTTTCTCAACTATGCGGGCTAAGGTAAACTAACAGCTTAGTTCTTGATCTACAAGCGGCGTTAAACAATGTTTTTTTTCCATAATACAAAGTAACACTGAGCTGATGAATAATATAATCAATCAATTTTCTTTCTTTCCAACCTTTTAAATAAGTAATTTTCTGTAACGGCAAAATGTTTAAAAAAATAACGCGCCATCAAGCATCGGTTCTGACTCGCGAAATAACCAAAACGATGATAAACATGCAAATCAGGAGAAAATAATATTAGTGTACAATATTATACAGGTTAAGTTTTCAATTGGGCGTGGATGGCGAAATCAACTATGAGGCATAGCGAAAAATAGTGAAACGAGTCTCGGGGTCGATTTTAATGAAAACAAAAACTGCATCATTGGATATTTTAAAAATCAATATTCCTAGCCAGCAACCATAACAGCCCTGTATTATATACTACCCACTGCTGAGCACGGGCCTCCTCTACAACTGAGAGGGTTAAGGCCTTAGTGCACCACGCTGGCCTAGTGCGGGTGTGCAGACTTCACATACCTTCGAAATTTAGAGAACTTCTCGGGTATGCAGGTTTCCTCGCGATGTTTTCCTTCACCGTTAAATCGAGCGATAATTTACAAAGAATATACATCACTTTTTATAAAAGTCAGAAGTGTGTGCCCTTGGGTTTTGAACCTGCGGACATTCGTCTCGGTTCCACTCTCCACTAGGCTATCACCGCCAGGAACCTAATTTGTCTTAATCCGGGCCTACCTGTAGGTTCTGTTATTTTATCTTACTAACATTATATATATATATAAATGCGAAAGTTTCTGAATACGATTGGATGTTTGTAAGTTGATGTTTCTTATAAGTAAACGCAGAAGCAACTAAATGCATTTGGATGGAATTTAGCACACGGTAAGATCATGTCCTATATTTACACATAGGGTTATTTTTATCCCGGTAATGTGCTCCCATAGACAATAACGGATATTTTTATTGTTATACCTTATGTAGGTAGATGTCGCTGGCGTTGTACTGTGTTTTATGGACTTTTATAGCGGGAAAGGCTTTTCACGTTGGCGAAGCCTTGGGCAACAACTGTAATATAATCCTACTAATATTATAAACGCAAAAGTTTGTAAGAATATGTGTATGTATGTGAATATGTGGATGTTTGCTACTCTTTCACGCAAAAACTACTGAATGGATTTCGATGAAATTTGGCACACGGGTAGATCATGTCCTGGCACACATAGGCTATTTTATATATTTTTTTATCACCGGAAAATATGAAACGCGACTTTTATCCCGGATTTTATTTTCTCACGAGTGGAGACGTCACAGTCAAACCACTGAAGCGATTGCGATGCATTTTGGTAAGGAGATAGTTTAAGACCCTGGGAAGGATCTACGCTACTTCTTATCCCGGGAAAATTAAAACCGGGACTTTAATCCCGGAAAATGGTTTTCTGCGAGCGAAACCGCAAACAAATAAGTATGGAGATAGTTTGAGATTCAGAGAAGGACTTAGGCTACTTTTATCCCGGAAAAATATACGCCGGGAATTTTATCTCGGATTTTTTTTCTGGCGGTTTTGTGTCTTTTAATTTTAAGGATTTGTCCTTACATCACTACTTATTATAAAACAAAGTCCCCTATCGCATCTGTTTGTCTCCTGAACGCGATAAACTAAAACACTACCAAACGGATTTTGATTAGTTTTTCACCAATGGTTGGTGTGATTCAAGAGTAAGGTTTATTCTTATCCTACTAATCCTATTATTATATATTATAAACGGGAAAGTTTGTAAGTATGGATGTATGAATGATTGTTACTCTTTCACGCAAAAAATACTGAACGGATGTTCATGAAATTTGACACACGGGTAGATCATGTACTGGATTAACACATAAGCTACTTTTTATCCCGGGAAAATATAAAGCGTGACTTTAATCCCGGAAAAACTCATTCACGCGGGCGGAGCCGCGGGCAAAAGCTAGTATGTAATATTTACTGCCGAGTACTCTTCTTAAAATTGGCATTATGGGGATATTACCCAATGCAAACTGCAACAAAATTTTAAACTTTTAAAAAAAGTTTAATATATTGTGCCATAATATTACACAAAAAACTGCTTATGCTGCAATAAGCAATTCGTTTTTGAATAATAATGAATACATTTTCTACATTTTAAAAAGTCGGCTGTTATACTACCAGGATGAGAATAATTTAAAACGTGCCATGGATTTCCAATTTCAAATGAAAAAGTACTTAGTATTACATTATGTGAGATATCTTATTTCAGCTTCCACTTTCGTAACTGAATAGATACACAAAAATGATATGTAATAAGTATTTATGATGAAACCCAGAAATAAAATATACTTAATACAGAATTTAAATGTTTTTTTTTATTAAAGTTAAGATCTTTGATTAATAAATTAATTCACAATTTAACACGCGTTTTGTAAATCCGTTTCCTACTGCTTTTCCCCCGTTAAATACGCATTCGCGGTTGGGACAAAACAGAAAATTTTATATGGTCAAGTTAGGTAGGCATTAGTTTTAGGCCTTTTATTTGTCTATTTAAATTCTACACATGGTATCCGTCGATTCCATTGTTTTGGTGAAAACAAAGACGACATTCGAATTATTATTTCTAAGTCATGCAAAACATCTTTACTGTTAACTTTGCGTGAAGATAATAAAAATTTACTAGAAAATAAAAAGTGAGTATTAAACTTTCAAGTTCAAAAATGGCGTTTTGCGCAGATTAATAGCTCAGAAAACAAAATATAGGTACGTAATCCTACTAATATTATAAAGGCGAAAGTTTGTAAGAATGTATCGATGTTTGGATGTTTGGATGTATGGATGTTTGTTCCTCTTTCACGCAAAAACTACTGAACGGATTTCGATGAAATTTGGCACACGGGTAGATCATATCCTGGATTAACACATAGGCTACTTTTTATCCCGGGAAAATATAAACCGGGACTTTTATCCCGGAAAAACTTTTTAATGCGGGCGGAGCCCCGGGCAAAAGCTAGTATTATTATAAGTAAAGCAGGATAGAATTGTTAGTCTAAGGATATAATATATTCATCTAGTAATTGTGAAATACCTGTTTATATAATATTATAATGTGTTTGTAATGCCTACCTACATAATAAATCATTGACTGTCAGATATCTCGGTGACTCTAGAACCATACAATTTTACAAATAAGTACCTAAACGTTTTAAAACTAAGTAATAACTTAACTGAAGTTGCCTAAGAACTTTTAATTCATCTAAATGCGTTACATTCCTTTGGGCACAATCCTAGTTTGGGATGAAAAAAATCTCATGAACAGTAAAAAAGAGTAAAGTTATCACATTTCGTCTTCAATGTTTGTGATCGTGCAATATGAAATAGATCGTGCAATACCTACCTACTGTCGGAATATTGTATTACATACTATTATATGTAGCATGGACCTTTAAAGATCATTCATACAATATTATAACATTCAAATATCACAATAGCTTTATATATTTGTAATGGGAATAATTGACTGATTTCGCCCTTCGTAGTTTGTTAATTTCCTCTCAGAAAGCAGTTCACCATATTCACATATAATTGTGCAATTTGCATGGCAACAAAGCGGAGACATTCGGCCCGTTCCTTGGCCGTTTGATACATTTCCGTTGGCCATCTGGTCGCAGCTTTAGAATCTCGAGGACAATGGGTACCTTTAAAAACGCATAAAGCTGGCCTAGTTCAATGAAAAGAGTATATTATTTGGCCGGAGTTATGCAAAATAATTATGCTTTAAAAATTTCTTGGAGTTTAAATAAGGGACAATTGTAGATAAGCAATGTTTTTCTAGCCGTGTGAATAAAAATTTACCATATTTGCAAAACTACGAGACTTTCAAATATATTTTTTGTAAAATAATCGTCATAGAACAATCATGCGTATACAAAAAAGAGCTGTATTTACAACGTATGACTTGGGGTGTGAATTTGAATACATCATAAATTATCAGGGGGACGCTTTTTTGATTGTTTATTTGTCCCTGACTGTTGGAGTTGGGACTATCAATGAAAACTAGGACTAATAGGTATGTACACACATACGCCTTTTATCCTCGAAGGGGTAGGCAGGGGCCCAACTAGTGCACCCACTTTTCGCCGTTATTCCATCCCATGATGTTACAGGGGGCGACCCTATCGCCACATCGGGCACAAATTCCAGACTGAATAGAAAAACTCAATATCACTTTGGCCGACTCGGGGATCGAACCCGAGACCTCAGCATTGCAGTCGTACCATAATACAACTACGCCACCGAGGCAGTCGTTTGTCATTTCTTATAGCCGTGTTTACACTAGTAAGTTCTCGCAGGAATATATTGCACAAGAACTTCCAGACACGTTTTCACAAGTGGCAATATTTAAATAATTCTAGAAATGCGACTTGCCGCAAGTCCTTCACGTGCCAAAATTTTAGAAGTCAGCTTAGTGTGACAGTTTACCCGGTAAAAATCACTTCTGGATGATAACTTCAGGAAGTTTTCTTGTTAATCTAAATCCCGCTTATTAAAATGTTCTGGCTGCAACGTTAAAGCGATGAATCATCTAAATTTTACATTTAGAACATTAGGTACTTAGATAGGTATTACAAAAAACATTCCCGCCATTTTAAAATAACGTCCTAACCCCCATGTCCATTGAATGAGCATTAGGAACGTAAAATCAAAGTATGGCTATCTACAAGTACTCTGAATCGACCGTGTCCTTGCAATCATTACCTACAGCCGCGCGGTACGTAAACACGCGATAGGGCTGCCCGTCTACAGTATTTTAATTTAATTTAAGCTCCATGAGTTCCTTTCGAGTAATAAGATTGTAAAAGATATTATTTGAGAAATGAAGTTCTTTGTGAATGAAATAAGAAGTGCTCAATTAATATACAATATGTGTTTTTTGATTATTAGATTTAATATAAAAAAAAACACCTGTACAAATTTGGGACTAAAAAAATTTTCACCTCTACTGAGATGTACGAAAAGCTTTATTGTTAAATTTAATAGTACTTATGAAAACTTTTGGAAAAAATGGGCAAGAATCCAAGCAACCAAAAACAGCACGATATCCTACTCTCCTACTAATATTATAAAGGCGAAAGTTTGTAAGTATGTATGGATGTATGGATGTTTGTTACTCTTTCACGCAAAAAGTACTGAACGGATTTCGATGAAATTTGGTACACGGTTAGACCATGTTCTGGATTAACACATAGGCTACATTTTATCCCGGGAAAATAAAAAGCTGGACTTTTATCCCGGAAAAACTTTTTAACGCAGGCGGAGCCGCGGGAAAAATCTAGTAGTCTATAATTCCTCTTTACCATATTAAGTAAGTACTTGTACTTATTTAATTCAAATATGTACAAAATGTACGCTTACGCTAGGTAGGTATTGCTTACAAAACCATCACACCGTTCATTCGTCACTGCGGCGCACTCGCAACTTTTTGTGTACTTAATGTGTACCAAACTCGAGGCGCGTAGGTATCACTCGCGTTCCGACTATTTGTATGAAGGTATTCTACTATAGAGATATGTATACTGTGGTTAAACCGACAGATCATGAAGACCTTGGGGAGGCGAATTTCCTGACCATTCATCGTAGACTTGTTTAACGGCTGCGTTGATGTGGGGCTGTTTTGTGCGCGCCCCTCGTATTTCAAGGACACGCTTCTTGCCACCAAGGTCACTCAAGTACTAAACACGTGTTATATTTAAATTTCGAATCATGTTGTATTTTGAACTTCGAATTATGTATTTCCTTATAATGGACAAACGGTAATTTTACTATTGAAATCACAAAAGCTGGGCTCGTTTTAAGTTCTTTGTTATTTCTAGACTTTTGAAACGTTTATTATGCTAAATGTGGCAAGATAATTGTTGAATATTTTCTGTGGCGACATAAAGGGCTTTTTATTGTCGACTTGAATATGGATAAAAAAATAATGGTTCAATGTGTTTAATTTCGTTATGGTAGCTTAGTGATAAAATTAGTTTGCGATGCTTATTTTAACCTATCGTAACAAAGTTATAGTTAATGAGCTCTCTTGCATTAGATAACATAATAATATACCGCAGAATTGCATAAATGGCAAATTAATGCTGCATACAAAACTGTATCAAATTACATACATATTTAATTTCTTCTTTATCTCACTTGGCAACACAACATAAATAAAAAGTTTTGTGCCTAAACAAATTTATTAGAATTTCAATGATAGATGAATTATTACCTACTTATCTACCTTAATAACTTCGGTTTTTATTGTAAATACTTACAAGATAAGTATAAAAAAATGCAGAGGTGGTTTTAGAAATTTAATGCAAATATTATTGTGTTAAGTTTAAAGTCGCTAATCCCTGTAAATACTTCACAGATTCCGAAAAATCTGATACCAATAGTAGGTAGGGAACTCAGAGTAAGTATATACCTAGGTATATACTTACTCTGAGGTAGGGAAGCTGTTTTACACCTATGTGCTTTAAGTAGGCAATTTTTTTGTTTTCAAAGCGAACTACTTTCGAGGCGCCAACAGAAGCTATTTCTTTTAAATAAATATACATGTAGGTAGGTAAATATAGGTAGGTAGGACTGCCTCGGTGGCGTAGTTGTATTACAGTACGACTACAAAGCTGAGGTCTCGGGTTCGATCCCCGGGTCGGGCAAAGTGATATTGAGTTTTTCTATTCAGTATTAGCTCGGAGTCTGGAATTTGTGCCCGATATGGCGATAGGCTCGCCCCCTAGCACATCATGGGACGGAATAATGGCGAAAAGTGGGTGTACTAGTTGCGCCTCTGCCTACCCCTTCGGGGATAACAGGCGTGAGTGTATATGTATATGTATGTATATATGTATATGTATATATATGTAGGTAGGTATATGTTAGTACTTACCTTTATTATCTTCAGCTTCAAGGCCAAGATCAAAGAGCATTCTCTCTGGGCTAAAGACTTTGGTAAATACTCTGTTATTCTGAAACACAAGCTAAAGTTACTGATATTGAAGTCCTGTTTCCGTATTTTACCCTATATTGTACACCTCTAGAATTACAATTACGCACCTAAATGTAAAACAAACGCAAAATTGTCACAAGTGCAGCAAACATTAAAGGGAATGTTTAAAATGCATTATATTCGAATAATGGATGTTGCAAATTTAACTATTTGTCTAAAGGGGCGATATTTTTCGACCTTTGCTACCTAATATATAAACAAAAATATACATAAGTACAATAAAAGTTAAACAAAAACATAAATCTCTAAAAAAATACTTTATTAGATTTTATCAAAATAAATAGGTACTTACTTTTACGAACTTATAGGTTACTTAAGTAAATTTATACCCAAGTCAAGTTTATAATATTTAGGGCCAATTTCAATTTTCATTGCTTATATGCGCTAATCCTCAAATAAATCAAACATATAGGTACGCCGAATACAAATGTCACAATCTAATCCAGGGACATAGTTTAGACTAACAGGGTATATATTTTTTTTTTTTTGTCCCTGACATTACTCTTTCTAGCCTGACGAGGGTCGGCTTATGAAAGAACACCGGTCTATTGGGTGAGTGCAGAAGGCGCTCGCAACCCTTAAAATTTAAGCGACCACGCTGAGGGCGACCCACTAACGGGTCACGAACCTCGGCTCAGGGCGGCCACTGAGAGGATAAGACATCAGCGTTTGGGGAAGATGGTTTTTAACCTAATCCTATTTAGTGGTATCGTACCTAGTAGTCTTCGGCGCGCGGGCCGGAACTGCTAAGAGAGGTCAGGGTGACGGGGAGCGCGACGAGGTCCTTAACAGGGTATAGATAAGAGTGTGACTTTTGTAGGTATTTGATCGACTTTTGTTTTAGGTTGATTTATATTATACATTTATATGACCAATAGCGTTTATCAGCAAGCGGTGAAATCGGCCTTTAGGCCTGCGCTGCTATTCAATTACATATATGTATATATATTAAAACATAAATTCCATTTAAAAAATACTATTGAAATGAATAGTTTCTAGTTCCTACAGATTTGTAAATCTAAGGGGTCACTACGATAATCCGACACATTCAATCAAATTGGAAGTTGAATGATTTTCGAATTATTCAACTGTATTTTTGTCGCGCAGCGGGAAATCTTTGCGCTGATTCACCCTAAATTTCACCTCCTCTCAAGAAATTAATTTTGCAACAATGTCTGTTAAACGTTGCGAAATAATCCGGATATGGTGCAATTTTAAAGGTTAATAAATGTGTTGTTTACAATAACCTATACCCTCCAGTGATAGGCAGAAGTATAATTAAAGTTAGAGCACTAAGTAGGTTTCTACGCTGAGCCTTATTCTGTTCCAACATGAGAAAGGAAGAGATATTTATAGGGCATAAATTTGCTCCTGTTACGAGAGTTTTCGAAACTGATTTCCTGAAGTGAAGATCGAATATAGGATCATCTCTTGGTTTGCAGCGCTAGTATTCACAGTTTTCTATCCTACTAATATTATAAAGGCGAAAGTTTCTTAGAATGTCTGGATGTATGGATGTTTGTTCCTCTTTCACGCAAAAACTACTGAACGGATTTTGATGAAATTTGGCACACGGATAGATCATGTCCTGGATTAACACATAGGCTACTTTTTATCCCGGGAAAACATAAAGCGGGTCTTTTATCCCGGAAAAACTTTCTAACGCGGGCGGAGCCGCGGGCAAAAGCTAGTAAGAAATAATTTAATTGATTTAATCTTTCAAACTATTTTTGACCTTATATACTTATTTACAACGACACATTCCGCTCCCATGAACTATCTATAAGTAACTAGCTCTTTTAATAAAGGACATCAGTTTATCTTTATGTGGATAGAACTCCAATTCCTAAATATACAATTTTTATAATAAATCGTTTAATTTGAAAGACCTTCATACCATACCAGCCCTGTATTATTTATATACGGGCCACTGTTGAGCACGGGCCATCTTTACAACTGGGAAGGTTAAGGCCTTAATCCACCACGCTGGCAGACTTCACATACCTTCAAAATTCAGAGGACTTCTCAGGTATGCAGGTTTCCTCACGATGTTTTCCTTCACCGTTAAAGCAAGCGATAATTCGCAGAGAATACACACATAATTTTTTAGAAAAGTCAGAGGTGTTCCGTTGGGTTTTGAACCTGCGGACATTCGTCTCGGCAGTCCGTTCCATTCCCAACTAGGCTATCGCCGCTTAAAGACCTCCAATTTTGAGATTTGTGTTATTTTATTTTGCTTAAAAACGACACTTAATATAAACGTTTTTAAAAAAGTTTGTTATAAATGGAAGAGTCGAAAAATATATTTTAATGGATCCAAGATTCATATTTTGCCTTTTTAAAATCCCTAAAGTTTCAGCCTGGTAAAATTTTGACACCTAGCACACATACAAAAAGCGGACATGTTCTTTGCACAAACAAACAAAGTTAACTAATCGAATGTTAAAATTACGATTAAGCTTTGTAATGTCAAACAAATCACCCAAGCCAAGCTTGTTAAATCGCAATCCAAAAAACCACCATAATATTAGCACAAACATGAAAAACAAAGATACATAAGCCGGCAGCTGCGTAGGAAACGTACAACCGAAAAGAGGTCGCGTATTGTGCGCACACACCTGCAGCATTGAAGCACGAGGGCCTTACATCCCCGGATTTCAATACCAAGGGAACGAGATAAAGACACGCATTTCTGTTAGCGATACCTGAGAGCGAAAAAACTAACGAGCCCATTGCTTTGTGCCGTGTACTTAGGGAATGGAATGTCACTCACTCTGTATTATTACACGACTGTTTAACGTTTAACCAAGCGGTTAATCTGTGTGCGTGCATTTTTACAAGAAGCCTACGGGGATTTGTAATACATCATACATAGGAAAATATGCACGCCAAATGTATTTAGTCGAGTATAGTAATTTCATAAATGCGTACGTTGTTTTAATACACACAAAATCATGCATTTAATTGTCTTTCTTTTATGCGTAAAAACAATCAAATGTTCTATAGGAGCCTGTATAGTTACTGCCTCGGTGGCGTAGTTGTATTGCGTACGCGTTACGACTACGATTTATGCGCTGAGATCCTGGGTTCGAATCCCGGGTGCAAGCCAAAAATATTGTGACTGGGTTTTTCCATCTTAAAAATTACTCAGTCGCAGCTCGGAGTCAGGCAGTTGGCGGTGTGATACCCCCGTGCCTCGGAAAGCACGTAAAGCAGTTGGTCCTGCGCCTAAACTTTTTCCGGTCATGTCGGATTGCTGTCTCACCGGACTATGCGAGTGAAGGAATAGCGAGTGCACTTGTGCACTATAATATCTCCTGCGTAACTGATCTCCGTTGACATTGGCCTTCGTGACCGAAACTGGCTAGGAGGATTTCATATAGTGACACATCTTTTGATTTGTGTCACTATAAACGCGTTCATATCTATTATCAATTTATTATAACGCGCTGGATGCAGGGCACTTTTGACAGGTCCATCTGGAAATCTTTGGGGGAGGCCTATGTTCAGCAGTAGACGTCATATGGCTGATGATGAAGATGATGATCAATCTATTATTATGTTTATGTATTAAAGAAGAAACGTTTTAATAGTTCGTGGTAGAAAGCGGCATTAATCTGACTTGCAATGCAATGCAATCCCCTGTATACTGCCCACTGCTGAGCACGGGCCTCCTCTACTACTGAGAGGGGTTAGGCCTTAGTCCACTACGCTGGCCTAGTGCGGGTTGGCAGACTTCAGATACCCTCGAGGTTCTTAAGGAGAATTCTCAGGTATGTAGGTTTCCTCACGATGTTTCCCTTCACCGTTAAAGCGAGCGGTAATTGATAAACAATACACACGTAAATTCGAAAAGTCAGAGGTGTGTGCCCTGGATTTTGAACCTCCGGACATTGTTTCGGTAGACCGTTCCATTCCCATATAGGCTATCGTCCACTTATCTGATATAAAGAACCAGAACTGCAATTGTTATCAAAGGCGAAAATTATATTAAATAATACATTACATCAAAGAAATTATCTAATTTTCAAATATCGCCGCCCTCTACAAACAACACCACCGACTTTTACCTAAGTTATGTAACTAGTAAAAATCTCTAAGTATCGTTTTCCCAGTTAACTTTAAATGATATAACTTATTTGATTATACTTACTTGCGTAAATAAGTTATCTCAAGACGTACGTACCGACATACCCGATCATACGAATGCATTCCCAATATTCAGTACTTACCTACAAAAATACCACAAAAAATCAATTACGCCGATATAATAGTTTGAAACTTTCTACTTTATTGTCACTGAATCCATGAAATCATAAACGAAATGCATACAAAGGTTCGTACCTGCAAGTACCCGTCTTCTTAGAATGCATCCTCAGTAAGATTACGGTACTCGCTCCTTTGTGATCAGTTTCCGGGGAGTTGTGCTTTTGTTAATTTTAGATTTGAAACGTTACGAAATTATATGCACCTTGTTATAACCGTAGCTTAAATTTATACTTTTAAACAAAATGACAAGGATGCGATCAAATCAGAATGTCGCACAGAAATGGGGTGGAATTGGAAAAAGAAAGTAAGTTTTGCTTGTAGTCCATGTAAATTGTGAGTCTGAGTTTGAGGAAAATAAAACAAGAGAGTTTTAGCCCCGTAGTAACAGTAGATATGATATTTCAGGCTAGTATAAACTGAATTGTACTGTTGTCGAAGAAACTACTCGCTTGGTGATAAAAGCAACGTAAGTCTAAACAAAATGCCACCCAGAACTTTGAATTACAAATAACGTATCTACTAACTATATATGATGTGTGTTTATTAGATACCTCGTATGCGAAAGTACATGGATAGGTACCGCCATTGCCCATTTCTGCCGAGAAGATGCAGTGTTCCATTCCTAGTTTGGAGAAAATTATAGCCAGTGTAAACAGACATAAATTAGACAACTAAGGTAGTTTTTAGTCCCTGCAATTTTGTCCGTTGTGAAACTAAATTAGCTGGCAAATTCAAAAGCTGCATGACATGTCACGTTTTTAAAGTCGTAATTTTTTTTTACAATGTCCTAAATGTCCACCGCATCAAAGAAAGGCCTAACAATGACTAAGATAACTGGTATTCGAAATATTGATAGTAAAAAAACTGTCGTAGGTACGTAACGATTTTTCATACGTTATTTGTAAAATATTGTCGATGTTTAGCGTTCTCTACTACTACCTGATAAGTTAGTGTTACTATTCTGCATTCTGTGCTTTTTTGGTAAATAATTATTATTGTAATTTCGCGTAGTGAGTGAGCCTGGAGTTCGTTCAAAGATCAAACGCAGAATTAAGTTTAAAATGCACTACATTTTAATTGTTAAAGAAAGCTCAATCTATATATATAAAAGAAAGTGGTGTTAGTTACACCACTTATAACTCAAGAATGGCTGAACGGATTTACCTGAAAATTGGTGGAGAGATAGCTTAGAACCAGGAGACGGACATAGGATACTTTTTATCCCGGGAAAATATAAACCGTGACTTTTATCCCGGATAATTGTTTTCTGCCAGTGGAACCGCAAGAAAACAAGTATAGAGATATTTCGAGATCCAGTTGAGGACATAATTACTCTTATCCCGGAAAAAGATAAACCGGGAATTATATCGAGCCGCCACGACTAAACCACTGAACCGATGGCGATGCAATTTGGCAGGGAGATAGTTTAAAACCTGGGAAGAATCTAGGCTACTTCATATCCCGGGAAAATATAATCCGGGACCATAATCCCGGAAAATAGTTTTTTGCCAGTGGAACCGTATGAAAATAAGTATGGAGATAGTTTGTGATCCAAAGGAAATCATACATTATGTCTACTTGAGATGTAACTCAAACTTGAGATTGACCTATTAATACCGCCCATAGGCTACTATTATCCCGGAAAACAGACACCGGGAATTTTATTCGGGATTTTTTTCCGGAAAAAAATATGGTTAGGTATTATTTACGGGGGGGTGGGGGTGTTTAGGGATTTTAAAATTTCGTTAAATAAGGACTCATTTGGTGGCAGGGAGGTTTTTTGCAAGAAAATTACGCGGAAAATTTGAAAATTTAAGAATACTTAACCCCCATATTAAACGTGTATGTCACTGAATTCCACCTAAGCGGCTGGACCGATTTTAATGACTTTTTTTGTGTCCTCAGGTGGGTTTGAGAATAGTTTCGATTAACAATTAGATCCGGAAGGTGGCGCTGTACTCGGGTTCTAGGATTTCATTTCCTTTTTAGGGCAGGACAACGTCTGTCGGGGCCGCTAGTTTATTATAATTTATATCTGTCATTTACATATATTGCAAATAAAAAGCAGTATACCTTTTTTATTACATGATCAATTTCATCATGAACTCCAGTGCTGAACAAAAAAATAAAATAAAAAAGCTTTTATTTGACCCTGCCACAATTTTATCTTAGTTTCTAGTTTGTTTATTTACTAAATTCTAGGTATACTGAACTGGGTGAACATAGGCCTTCCCTAAATATTTCCGGACTAACTTGTCAAAAGCGTTTTCTTATTTAACGTATATTTTTTCATTCATTTCGCATTTCGCTTTTCATTTTCATATTTATTGCATACGTATTTAAAACTTTGTCGATATTAAAGGTAAACCATGCGTTATTTACTGGATCCCTGATATTCCAGGATGGGTGAAGGTGGTAGATTGCCAATGCGCAAAGTTTAATAAATAATAATATTTTTTTTTTTTTTTTTTTTTTTTTGTCCCTGACTAAACTCTTGTTAGCCTGACGAGGGTCGGCTTATACAAGAACACCGGTCTTGTGGGTGAGCGCAGAAGGCGCTCGCAACCCTTAAATTTAAGCGACCAAGCTGAGGGCGACCCACTAATGGGTCACGACCTCGGCTCAGGGCGGCCACTGAGAGGATAAGACATCAGCGTTTGGGGAAATTTGGTTTGAAACCTAATCCTATTTACGTGTTGATCGTAGTCTTCGGCACGCGGGCCGGAACTGCTAAGAGAGGGCAGGGGGTTGGGGAACGCGACGAGGTCCTCGACGGCGAGGACGGTACAGCGGTCTTGTTAAGTGTATGAGCTTTAGATGCTCGTTCTTTTCGCGTAAGGCTAGAGTGATTTCGTCCTCTGGATCTGACAAGACTGAACGCGGTCGTCTCCATTTGGCGCGATCAAATGGAGTATAAATCGACGCTTTACGGATAAGCGTGTTCGGGTGGTTTACCGCCCTGTCGAAATAGCGTCTGCTGGCGCACTGCATAAAGTGCCTGATGGTCGGCATATTGGTGTCCACGTGGAGGTTGCGATTGCGAACGTACCACGGGGCACCAAGTGCATGTCGTAAGAATCGATTTTGAAGCACCTGCATTCGCTGAAGGCGACCGGGCGGTAAATGAGCGAATACGGGCGACGCGTATGTCATTATCGGACGGATGCATGTTTTAAAGATCCTAATCTTGTTGCGGATTGACATCTTACTATTTTTGTTTAGGAGCCAGTGAAGCTGGCTCATCGCGAATGCGGCTCGCGCGCGTACCGCATTTACGTGTGGGATGAAGGTCAACCTCTGATCAAGGGTTACTCCTAAATATTTGGCTTGGCCCTTCCAGGGAATAACCTGGTCGGACATGCGGACTGAAAAGTGAGGGACATGGACTTTCCTTTTCCGAGTGAAAAGGATGGCCTGACTTTTGGTGGGATTGACGGTGATTCGCCATTTGCGGAACCACTCACCGAGTTCGTCGGCGGCGGTTTGCAAAGTGCGCACCACTTTGTCGGGGTCTATACGTGAAGCGTATATTGCGGTATCATCCGCGAATAGTGCCAGATGGGCGTTTTGTGGTCTAGGGATGTCGCTTGTGTACAGCGAGAATAGAAAGGGGGACAGGGCGGAGCCTTGCGGGACTCCGGCCGTGATGGTGTGTCGGGAAGAGAGAGTTCCCTCCACGCGATATCTGAAACCGCGATTCGACAGGAAATCTCGTATGATGTGCACGAGTTGTGTGGGCACGTTGAGAGTGTACAGCTTGAAAAGCAAGCCGTTGTGCCACACCCTGTCGAATGCTTTTTCGATATCGAAGAAAATAGCACCGGTAGGCATTCCTTTACGAAATTGATCGTGGACGTACTCCGTGATGCGGAGCACCTGATTGACACAACTGTGTCTAGGACGAAAGCCAAACTGTTCTGGAGGGATCAAATTTTGATTAAAAGCTACTATTTTAAGGCGGTCGAGGACGATCCGCTCGTAGATTTTGCCCAGAGTACTGAGCAGACTGATGGGCCTATAAGAGGAGGGTTCGAAAGCGGGTTTCCCCGGCTTGTGGATTCCTATCACAACTGCCTCTTTCCAGACCTCTGGGAAGATGCAGTTACGAAACGCGGCGTCATAAATGGATGTTAAGATTTGAACTAGATGCTCCGGGAGCATCTTAATCATACGAGTAGGGATTAGATCGCCCCCGGGGGCTTTTCTACGTTTGAGTGCCTTGATCAGAGTGGTGACTTCTTCGATCGTCACCGGCGCAAGGGGGTCGGGCGGCGGGTCGACGTCCGGGTCGACGTTATCGTATAACGGTCGCGGTATAGAGACTGGCGGTGGCCGGACCGCGTTCCTATCTTCGACGAAGGTGTCAACCGCAACAAGAATGTCGTCATCTACGGGTACGGAGGTGAGCGAGCATTGAGACTCCAGGCTGCCGGCCAGTAGTTCCGCTTTCTCGTCGTCATCAAACGCCGGGCGTTGATTCGGACGATTGAGCGGAGGCATGGAGGCCACGTCGTTTCTCCTGAAGGAACGAACCAGTTGCCAAAAGGCGGTATGTGTCGGATCGATATCGGCAAGGCGAGTATCCCACCTCGAATCGACGACCTCTTTTATGCTACGCTTAACCTCGCGTTGGAGGTAGCGCGCAAGATGTCGTCGTTCCGGGACGGGTCTCGTCGCGCAGGCTTTGAGCGTAGCGTTACGCAACCTCACCCACCACCGAACGTCTTCGGGAAGTTGCCAGTGACTGTGAACAGTCTCTGGCACCCTCTCGGAGCTTTCGCTCAAAACGTTCTGAAGGTGGTCGGTGAAGACGCGTATCGCGCTGGTCGTTTCCTCAGGAGTCACGATGTTGGTCGGGATCGCGGAGAGATCAGTGGATGAGGTGTCCGCGAGCTTGGTGCCTAAAAGACGCCAATTCGTTTTCACCTTCATCGGAATATTAGGACCTGTGTCTGTTGGACTGTTTTCGGGGACTAGATCGAGGATCACAGGTCTGTGGTCAGAGTCTAACTCTTGTAACACTTGCATGGAACGCACGCTAAGGCTTACGTTCCGTACAAGTGCCACGTCGAGTATGTCCGGTCGGTGGTCGTCGTTGTAACTATAGTGGGTAGGTTCTGAAGGAACCAATAGGCTTAGATTGATTGTGTCAAGACAACTCTCTAGGACTGCACCTCGCTCGTTGGTCGAGTTGCAGTTCCAGAGAGTGTTCTTGGCATTGAGGTCTCCCGCCAAAATGACGGAATCCCCCAGATCAAATAGGGTTTCGAGTTCGTTGGAGTGAAGCTCCTTAGTGGGCGAGAGATAGGCCGATATGATGGTGATCGGCGGGTGTCCGGTCATGGCTAGCCTGCAGACCGAAGCCTCAATGTTGCTCAAGCTTATCGGTGATTCTAATGGAATACAATGAAGGGACCTTTTGTAATAAATGAGAGTGCCTCCTAAACGGCCACTGGTACGATCATTTCGCACCAGTTTGAAGTTTGGGATGTTGGGATCGCGGTGAGAGGGCTTAAGGAACGTTTCCTGGATGAGGAAAACGTCAATTTGGTTGTCGCGGACAAAAGAAGAAATTTCGGCTTTTTGGTCCCGAATGCCGTTACAATTGAAAAACCCCACTCTGAGGGAGCGAGGTTTTGTCCGCTGGGGGAGTTGTCTGGCGTTGGTAGCCATTTATGAAGTGAAAGAGGGGAGACGCACAGCGTTAACTGTGGCCTCGAAGATTTGCTGCTGGATCAGAGCGATCTCAGCGATTAAAAGGGGGTCTTCTACTCCCGTACGGGTGAGTAGACGAGAACGCTCGTAAAGTTTCCCGTGGAGAATCATTATCTCCGGGGAGCCTAATAGTGAGGCGACTGAGGAAGAGGCGTCGTTTGCCTTCGCCGCCACCGTCGCCGACTGAGAAGGGGTGGGAGGGGTGGTGGGTTTGGGTTTGGGTTTGGGCTGGGCTGCCTTTGAAGAAGGAGCCACAGCTGGGGGAGGAGAGGGTCGAGTAGAGGCCGGGGCAGCGGGAGTGACTCCGCTGGGGGCCTGAGAAATGGGTTTAGCGCGCGCCGTGGGAGGAAACCACGGGTTGCGCACTGGCGCAGGTGCCAGTTTGAATGTGGTGGCCTGAGGGGCCGAGGGAGCCGCAGCTTTAGGAGCTTTGGCAACTCTTTTAGGGGCGCGAGGGCATCCGCGATAATTCGCTGGATGGCCGGTTTGCCGGCAGTTGGTGCACGAAGGCGGCTCCGTGCACTGAGAGCGGTCCTTGGGACGGGGGCACTCGGATGTGCCGTGTTCGCCGAGGCACTTGACGCACCTGGCGGGGAGGCGACAGCCACGAGAATTGTGGCCGTATTTCTGGCAGTTGTGACACTGCCCTATCTGGGTCGATTTGTGTGGGGCTTCGACGGTGAAGCCGCCTAGCCCCGAGATATCTTTAATCTCAAACAGACGTTTGACGTCGGAAGGGGACTGAAGGATGGCAAGGACCATTTCATATTGAATTCCCGGCCGGGAGGCGCGGGACTGTCTGTGCATCCTGTGCACTTCTAGGGCGACTATGCCTTTCTCTTCGAGGCCTTCTTTGACCTCGAGAGTCGACATTTGGACGGGGATACCGCGAATGACGTAGCGGAAGCGCCGCTCGTCTGGGAGAGAATAGGTGAAATAGTGCCAATGTTTGGCATCTAAGAACTTAGTCAGCGCCCTGTGGTCCGCGATTGAGGCGGGCTGCAGGGCAAGAAGTTTGTGGATTTTATTCCACGAGTTGGAAGCGATAGATATGCGCTGTTTGCGCAGTTCCTCAAATATGTCCCGCATGGTCATATTTGAGGGGAGTTGGAGGTTTAACCTCGGGGGTTTTTTAGGCCCCTTTGGTTGAGTCGGCGGCGGTGGCGGCGTCGACGCAGACGCGGACGCGGTTGGCGCTGAAGGCGCGGAAGGCGCAGAAGGCGCGGATGGGGAGGCTGGCGCGTGAGTAGCGACGCTTCTCTGCTTCTTCCTCCGGCTGTTCTTCACCGTGGTGAAGCCTTCCTCGTCGCGTTCCGACGAAGACGACTCCTCCCCGGATTCGCAGGCGGAGGAAGAAGCAGATATTGGCCGTTTTTTCGAGTTATTGGAGGCTGCGGGAGTGCTGGGGGACGTGTCCATGTCCTCTTCAGACTCCGCGGAGCCGCCCGAGGTTTCGGTGGTCTCCGTTGAGGTCGTAGCCTCGGACGACTCCGAGGTGTCTGAGGACGCAGACGGTTCCCTGGCTTCCCTAGCCATACTTAGAATTTCTTGTCGGACCACGTTGTCCGACTGGAACATCTCCCTCACCACTCTCATTATTTCCTCCCTGGAAATAATGGGTGCGGCGAGGGGGATGTTAACTAGGTTTGGTTGAGCGGCGACGACAGGCCGCTCGGGAGCCAAATCCATCGGCCCAGAATCAGCCATATTGGCGGCTGAGTCCGAGCCTATGGTAGAAAATGATTTGCGGGCCGCGTGTGTGTTCACTAACCCCGGGTGTGCACCGCCTGTAAAGAACACACAGAAGAAACCAGGCGGGTTCACACAAAACGAAACGAGCGCGGATCGCGACGCGGTGTGGGACGCGATGAACTAAGTCCCCGGGTAGGAACGCCCGGGGGTGAGTGAGTGCGTGTCCCTCCCCGCCGGGTATAGGCGAGGGGGGGGTGTACTTAAAATTAGGTGTGCCCTAAGCTTGTATCCCTTTTGCCAGTCTTATTGTGCAAAAGGGTTCCTAGCAGTCCGTGTACCGTAAACGGTATTGGCCGGAGGCCGCACGCTCAACCGATACACGGGATGGATTTTAAGGAAAGGGTAGGGTTGGGAAGGTGATATACGGGAGAGACTGCGGTGTGCCTCCGCAGCCTCCGGATCCGTACCCGTCGGCTTTGCCTTGCCCTGAGGGGGCGCAGCGCGTTGCCGGTGACGCGACTCGGCTTGTTAGCACCGTTAGGTTTCCGCCGAGCCAATACCCTGAAGGGGCCAAACGTCGATAAGAAACAAATTGGGCTAAACCCTGTCCTGAAAAGGACGCGGCTTGGCCCGAAATAGGCTAACAAAATAGCAAAGGGTTGCCCCTTTGCTACCTGTTTGGCCTTGGCTGTAGCGAGGTCGCTACGGAACGCACCGAGCAGGTACTCGGGCGGAACAATGAGAGTTGCAGCGAGCGCTACAACAAACAATAGGTCCGTCCGAGACGGCTGCTCAGAGCGGAATGAAAAAAAAAAAAAAAAAAAAAAAAAAAAAAAAAAGTAAATAATAATAATACCAGCCGTGTCTTATATACTGTCCCACTGCTGGGCACGGGCACCCTCTACTACTGAAAGGGGTTAGGCCTTAGACCACCACGCTGGCCTAGTGCGGGTTGGCAGACTTCACACACCCTCGAAATTCTTATGGAGACTTCTCAGGTATGTAGGTTTCTTCATGATGTTTTCCTTCACCGTTAAAGTGAACGATAATTGATAAACAAAGTTTAAAAAGCAATAAATTAAGAAAAGAAATATATAAAACGTAAGTCATCGTCATCATCATCCGCCTTTTATCAATCTCGAAGTTGTTCGTTCAAAAAGTAAGTAACAAGTATAAAGAGCATTATATCGCGCTTTAGAACCTACTGAATACTTATTACCAGAGCGATTCACACTTGTCCGGTTTTTGTCTTTTATTTCCGTTGCGTATTCACGGTCATTAAAGCATGACCAAATGGACAAAGGTAATTATTAAGCTTATTGTTTTTCTATTAAAGATTATTTTATTCTAATTCCTATATTGCACATCATCCAATTATCAATAATAATTCAATGTGGGGTCAACGCAACACGAGTTTTTACGCATGCAGAATGGATTTGTCACAGTTTTGACGATGTTGCCAGCCTGGTGACAACCTCGTCTGCAGGCTCCAAACCTAGGAAAAATTCTTAGAGTACCCTATCATATTCTAGCATGTTTGAAAAGCGATCCCAAGACCCCGTTCATTGTAATGTATCACCAAGGCGGAGAAATAATTCTGTGTCCAATGATATTCCAAAAACATAGATATGATAATAGCAATCGCAATTTGAAGACTCGAAAGTAACCCAATTGGGATAGTTTTATACACTACACTTAGATGACTATAATATCTACTAGCTGTTTTAATTGTTCATACTGGTTTAAATACGTCAATTCTTTCACATACCTAGATTAAAATATTTGTACGCTGACAACGGCAGAATACTATGAGCTTATTAATAACACGTGTAACAACATTTTACAGTATTCAACAAATAAACGATTTATTATTTATTATATTAGTATTGCGTAATGCCAAGGATGTGCCTTGGACGACGATGTACGACTGCCTCCATGGCGTAGTTGTATTAAGGTACGACTGCAAAGCTGAGGTCTCGGGTTCGATCCCTGGGTCGGGTAAAGTGATATTGGGCATTACTATTCAGTATCAGCACGGAGTTAGGTATTTGTGCCCGATATGGCGATAGGCTCGCCCCCTATCACATCATGGGACGGAATAATGGCGAAAAGTGAGTGCACTAGTTGCACCTCTGCCTACCCCTTCGGGGATAAAAAGAGTGAGTGTGTCCAGGATGAGCGTGTGGAACACATTTTACCCGACTAGGACGAAGCATGGAAGGGTAATGATTTCGTTTAATTTTAAAATATGGCGTATCGTTTTAAAAATCATTGATTGGGTGCTATTTACATTGCTTATTTAAGGCTGTCGTCAGAATTTTCAATATTGATCTTGCTATTATTTTATGAATTTGGCACGTAGGTAAGCCATGTCCTGGATGAATGTATAGGCTACTTTTATTCTCGGAAAAGTACTTAATTATATCTTTGGAAGGTCCCTCCCGCGAGCGGATCCACGAGCAACACCAAGTAATAGTAATATTGCTGTATCATTCCAAATAAAAGTTTTATAAGTAATGTAACGTCACGCCTCTGTGACGATCACTGTGTGGTATATACCATGAGTCCCAATATTTTTCATCCCTTGTTAAAGTCATGAGGGGGTGTTGTTTTACTCCCTACGTTTGGCAGGGTTGAGAAGCGCCTGACGTACCCTCTCCCGCTGGTTATCCTTCTGCCCAAGGTTAGTACACGATATTTTTTTATTGATTCCGAAAGACGATACTGCCCATGATCAGTACATTACTTTTTTCTATTACAACCGAATGACGAAAAGAGCACGCCGCTCGCCTGATGGTAAGCGATACGACAAACAAGTAGCAACACCATACAGAACTTTTAATTCTAAAGTACTGTGTGGCATTCCACTGCGCTCGCCATCCTGAGACCTAAGATGTTAAGTCTCATAATGTTCACAAACCGGAACGCAACAGTGCATGCACCCTGCTGCTTGGCGGTAGAAATAGACATTGCGGTGGTACCTACCCAGGTGGCCCCACGTATACGAGAGACCAACCACCAGTAACTCTGCACTATCTACCCTATCATTATATTAAGCAGTGAATATACTATGGCCTCTGATGTAAAAAAACATCTCGGCTTCATCTCCAAAGGGGTGAGCGGAGGCGAAACCACCGGCACCCACTTTTCATCATGGGTGTTCCGTCCCATGATGGGGCTGTATCGCAATATCCGACACAAATTCCAGACTGCGAGCTGAACGGAACCCAGTATCACCGACCTGGGATTCTAATTTCTAACCTGAGACCTCAGAGTGGTGTCGTCCGCTGACGCAATACCACTACTCCACCGAGGCAGGCACCATTACAATGATACACATACATTCACGCCTGTTATCCCCGAAGGGGTAGGCAGAGGCGCAACTAGTTCACCCACTTTTCGACGACATTTCGTCCCATGATGTGATAGGGGCGAGCCTATCGCCATATCGGGCACAAATCATTACGATGATGATAATTCAAAAATATTTTTAGAATCAAATAGTATCAAAGCAAAATAATACTAACCAATTAACAATAAGTTGTCGAGCAAAAACCTTTAAGTCTTGGCGTTATATTATTATAGTAATTTTAAATCATACAAAGAAATGCCTCACCTACGAAACAAACTCAAGATTCAACAGTCCACGACCGTTAAGCTGCCACTATACCAATGATTGTTATTTCTTTTTTTTAAATGCTATTCGGACATGCCCAATTAGTTATACTCAGCAATCTTCATTGTTCAAAAGGTTTAAAGTTCATTCATTCGTGCAAGAAACATATATTGTTTCAGATGCTATTTTGTAAATTTGAATAACAGTGACTATTTATTTTACTCCTATTTTAAATATGTGTGGAAGATAGCCTAGTTGGGAATGGAACGGTCTGCCGAGACAATGTCCCGAGGTTCAAACCCAAGGCACACACCTCTGACTTTTCGAAGTTATGTGTGAAAGAAAACATCGTAAGGTAACCTACATGGCTGAGAATTCTTCATGAGAATTTCGAGGCTATGTGAAATCTGCCAATCCGCACTAGGCCAGCGTGGTGGACTAAGGCCTAAAACCCTCTCAGTAGTAGAGGAGGCCCGTGCTCAGCAGTGGGCAGTAGGTATATAATACAGGGCTGGTATTATTATTATTTTATTATTTTAAATAAATATGAATGAAAAGATATGTAAGCCACTCACTTGGTTAGTTGTAAGCGACGTACGACTGCAAGTATAGTGAGTAGCAACTAGCAACACCATTCGAAATTCGAATTACACATCACACTAACTTTCCAATTTATAATATTGGTGAAATGACATGAAATAATTTATCAGAATCCATGAAGTGTTAAACAATACTTAGATTCATTAATTTTTTACTCTCCCACCCTTTCGGAAAGTAGTGTCTGCCAGCGATAAACGGGCATGAAACTCTAGGGTTACTCGCAAAATCAGTTCAAAGGTAATATAGGTACAGTGTATAATGTTTAGAGCAGTTTATTTATTTTCTAGCAAAATAATACATTTTTAATTCCCATACGAGTGCACTACCTTCTCAGGAATCGTGGTTGTTTTTAAGATGATGTAAGATGCCGCCTGAATGTGCACCGGCATACCCCGGGCGCTCTCCGAATCGAGTCTATACAGTGTTACCATGTGTATGTTGGTCGAATCCAGTTGGGCACAAATTACATCCGGTACACTCCCACAAACCACTTTTTGTTCCATATCGCTCAGGTTCGAAGTAAATAGTTTTTGAACTCAGGACGTCAATATTAAATATGTATATCTACTCTGTGACCAGGAGCTTAATAATGTGTAGCTACTAATACAAGGCTGAAACCGGGTGATTCTGAAATTTCATTGTCTGGCGTGCTCTACACTACTTTTATCCCGGGAAAATATTTCAGTACCGGCAGGGCCGCGGTCATAAACTAATCTAAGTACATGTCTGCTATACAGTTTTTCTTGCTCTCTGATAAATGTCATTCAAGTTAGCAATACACAAAAAATATTATACTAACATGTTTAGTTACTAAGGCGATAACTTATAGGCGCATGAATTACGTCTGCCTACCCCTTCTGTGACATAAGCGTGACTTTCCTTCCGCCGTCTCACGCTCTACAAGAGGCGTCGTTAATAATATAACTTACTCATATTATGTTTACATAAACGTTTTTGTGCCGTACAGTTATGTTTGAGTAACTCTTTAATTGGAGTGCTTAACTCTACCGCAGTGCAATGGGTAACAGTAACTCAAGCAAAGGCCAATTACTGTGGGCTTAGTGTTTTTTTAAGTAGATATACTTAAGCCTCATTTAGACAGATCAGACTTATTATTATAAGTTTTTGAATATCTGTCAAAAGACTCGTATGTATGTATGTTAACGCGAGCGAAAATTGCCTTGCTATTATGCAAGTTCAGATGGGGTAACTTTTTAAGGAATAATTGCATAAGATTAATTAGAAATTATTAATAGAAAAACTCAATATCACTTTTCCCAACCCGAACCCAAGACCTCAACATTGCAGTCGTACCATAATAGAATTACGCCACCGAGGCAGTAACATAATATGCACAAATTCTAATTAATCTTTAAAATATATTCTATAGATTCAGGTAGATCAAAAAAAGCGAATGGGAACGTTTATGGAAAACGGCGGTTAGTAGTAGAGTCGTTTGCTAAGCAGGGAGACAAAATATAATACAGGGTTGTTTTTATTGTAAACATTTCTTATACCAATGCGAGATTACAGAGTTATCCTACTGAATCGTTTCTCTGTGTAGCATTGCGCGGCTGTCGTCAGAGCGGTACGGCGAGTGATATTTGACCCCGCCATGGAGTGGGTTCACGGTACCCCACAATTTGAAGACTACAATAAATTAGATTTATTCATACCTTACCTACACAATTGTTTGCTCTCAAATAGTCAATTGGGTCAACGAAAATGAAATTAAAACTTATTTATGCTAATGAACAAAATATTCTAGTCATAAATTAAATTCTTATTCGAAAAAAATGTATTATTTATTAGCAATAAAGATTACAATTTACAAGATATTATTTAAAATTTCGTGTTCTTTTTTTGAATGATTGTTATTTTACCCTAAAGCAAAATCGGAGCACAGGTGTTTTAAATATTACAACCAAAAAGCTCAGCCATTTAATAAAATATCGGACTACTAGTAATTTCAGACAATTTACAATTCGGTCCAAGCTAGACCGGGGCTCAGTTTTATACCAATTAACAAATTCTTTAGCATGCAGTGAAGTTAGTGGCGGGCTCGCGGGCCGGGGCACGTGGGCTAGCTAACGGTCGGCCTGCATGAGACCGGTCCGCGCAACTCGTGTTCCATAATGGAATTTTTGAATTTGATTTTACGGAGTTACAGTCATTACGTAACTTTATGGTTATTTCTGAAGGGTTTGATAGATATTTAATTGTAAACTGTCGATAGTTAAGAAAAGTTTGATTGATACTTAATTATTAAGCTTAATTAGTCGATCGAGTTATTGCATTAGAAACATAAATACGATGTGAAACCCCGGTTCTATGTTCGATTCCCGGGTCAGGTAAGTAACCTATGATTTACGTTTTACAAATTGAATACTCGTGACGAGCTTGGGGTTAGTATTTTTGTAAATATCTTGAGTTACCCAAAATAAGAATATGTAAATACCCAATAAGGCTGTAGGGTAATTTTTATCACACCATAGAGCGAATATGAGCGACACGAAGTGTGAATTCTACTGCATCTCTGCTTAACCCTCAGGGGATGACGGTATAACCTTTAGATTATGTTATCATTATATATATTTGATCTTATCACCGTATAACCTTATCATTTTATAACGGCATAGAAAGATGACGGTGAGATAGGGCACACCTATCCGGACCTGGTCTGCACAATTCGCATACAAAATTATGTTGTAAAGTTCAATGGTGACAAGATAAAGTTATAAAAATAAATTTACACTTTCAAGCCCGAGACACCCAACTTCTTTATATTCAATTTAATTAATTTTGTTGCCTTTTTACACCAAAACAAGTGCAAGTAATTCGCATAATATGAGCGTTTCCACTGCTTCTCAAGAGTGCCGATACTATTAGGAACTTAAAAAATGTAATACACTGATGACTGCACGCAATATCCTCGTTTGATGCCAAAATTACATTGACTTCATTTTATATACAAATGAATGACAAATGACTTGTGACGATCAAACTGTTCTTGTAGTTGACGCCACGACGGCCGGCAGTTGCAACGCCTACCACCACCAGAGCTACCCAGATGGATAGTAAATCGATTCTGTAGTTTTTGAGAAAATCGCGGACATACAAACTTATATACATATGTACATAGTACATACATACGGGTCGAATACAGATCGTCCTTTCTTGATGTCAGTTAAAAAGGTAGAATGTACGAATAAAAGGATCCAAGGGTTCTATTGCTGTGCTTTATTGCACGCTGTTAAGTTCGCCTTTGCCTCGATACATCATTGCAGAGAGTATTAGAACAGGATAATTTGCCTTGCTGGTGACGATAGGTCTCTTTTTCATTACTATATTTCTTCGCCCTTAAATTACGGTAAGGATGAATCATTCAAAAGTATTTAATATTTGTGCGCGTCATAAAACCCTCTTGTTTTACTGGTAGCGTAAAATGGAATATGAACCATAAGGACATGGGTTCAAATCCTCGATCAAGAAACAATTTTTTTTTAAGACGAAATGCCCGGGAATGGACCCTCAAGAGAAAGTTGATGCCAAGCAGATGGCCGGTCGTACAAAGTAAGCTAAAACCTTCGGACCAGTCTGATCAAGTCCTGGATTATCTAATAGTATTTAATCAACTTTTATTCAGGAAAAGTGCACAATGAGATATACCGGCAAAATTACATATGCAGGGGAACCGCGTGTAAAATCTATTGAATCCTTACAAATCTAAGTCTCCCATCGCGCCTGTCTATCTGAATGCAATAAACCCAAAGAGTATCGAACGGATTTCGGGAACCCTGGAAGGGACATAGGCTACTATCCAGGGATAGTATATATCAGGATGTTTATCCTGAAAAAACTCTTTCACCCAGGAGAAGCCGCAAGCAAAAGTAGTCATAGATATTTCGTGACTGTCGTCTTCGGGACACAGCGGCAGAACCATCTATGAACGAAGTGATCGCAGAGTCAATTCCTGCCACGAGACAGATGAAAATAATCTGCATATATATTTGTCTAGTTGTTGCAGTTTTAGACAAGATGCCTTTTCAGGCTAATAGGTATCGAGATATTTAATGTATGAGAATGACATATCGTAAGGACAGACTCTACGACTCTATAATTCCGTTACCTAGGCTCCAAAATGTATGGGAATGGCATATCCGATCAATAAGTCTCTTGCTAGGATGCGTCACTCCCATATTCTTTGTCTTCTATTAGCATTGATTTTGTAGAAAGGCCTGTTGGTTGCGGCCCCAGAAATTCCCTCGCACATTGATAGATACAATTTGGTCTACAATCTACATTAGTGTGGAATCAGAAGTATGTGTGAATGTTGATTATATTTATTGACATCAATTTTTAAACAGTAGCAACGATTATAAATACATAATGAGGTTTAGTTAAATCAAATCAAAATAAAATGAAGCCATAGCACGGGAGGCGCAGTGTGCGGCAATGGGGATGCCAGCATTTAAGATTTTCTTGATTTTTACGGATTTTGTTGTATGGAGTATTCTTGTGACTTGTTCACGGATATGTAACATATTTTAATGATCATGATAGAACCAAGAATGGGTTAAAAAAGAGGTTACCAATTGGGTATTTTAAAATTTGCTTTTTTTTTTCTTAAATATTAAAGTATTTATGTAATACTTAAAGTTTTTATGACGAAAAGATTCATTAAAGAATGAAGTTACAGCGCCGAAGACACGAGAGAACATTTATTAATTCTCTGTAACATAGTTATTAAAGGTAATTCTAATAGGTAATTCCTATTTAATCCAAGAATGTAATAAGTAAATTATACTCGGGAGAGGATCTCTAACAAAACGTCTAGTATATAATTTTATTCATTAAAAATAACATTTCAACGGTATTAAGTAAAGTATTTGAAAATTAAGCCCCTATTATTATTCTTTTCGAATTTAAATTCGGTATTTCAAAACGATTTTATCATATTCAGAAAAAACACATTATAATATATCCTATCGACATATCGCTATGATATTTCATGCTCCTAAATAACATTAGCGTTAACGATAGTAGAAAGGCATCTTAGTGATGGCCCCAGATTGTATAGCGTTTAGCTAGCAACCCCGACAACAGGTCGGTGCCGCTGCGCAAGCGCAATCTGCGAGCGCGCAGCTGCGGCGACAGCTGGCACCGATGCACCTAGCGAGCAGCGTCGCCACTCGCATGTGGTAATACACAATATTGTTTTGTAATAAACAATCTTACCGAACGAAGCTTGTAAGATAAAACGACTGACGTGAATCTATTCGAGCTCAATGCTCATAAAATCTAGAATCCATGTTAGAGTTGGTTCGCACGTTTCTAAAAGCTAAAATTCTGTAAAAGGTTTCATTCCAGTAATTAATAAAATTGTTCTAGCGTTGACGAGTGATGAAATCATGATTTATCGTCAATATTCTTGGTGTCTACATTACAGTTTGAAAAAAAAAAGAACACATTGTTTACATAATATATCAAATTCATAAAAAAAAATTACGCGATACTTTTAAGCAACTCTTCCCTTCAATCTCATACTGTAAGCCGTAAGGTTAACTTCAGCTAAGTATTTAATTATAAGTAAAAGGTAAGCTTTCAAAGTTTATTTTGTAAAACATTTCATTAAAATAAACCGTATAAAACATGTGCAAAACTTGTATAACTTTAGCATTACCGCCCGCGTTTCCAGAATTACGTTTTAATAGTCTCCACTTTATTATAAAAACTCAAGTAAGTCTCAATGTGACATCAGGAAGCTGATATATAAAAGGTATATAATTACAGTACACGGAGTTCAGCTAGACTACGATAAATATTTTAGTAAGATTTATTACTTTATAAAATTATTCATTTTGTCGCCAACTTTATTGGCTATATAGTTCTGGATTCGAATTACAGGTCGAGTATCACTTTTAAGGGTTGCTTGGTGTCCAAGACTGGATCTACCAGAGATTGGTTGAGATTAGGCATACGGCTCGTCATAAAAACTATTCTGGGAGATGTTATGAAGCTGTCAAGTATAAATTGGTTGTATGAGACAAATGAAGTGATTATGCGGTCAATAGTTATCCCATCATTATGGTAAGTATATGGATTGTCAGTTACAAAGAGACAAACAACGGGATCTCAATCGCTTTGTCATTCTTAGTGGCAAATTTTGTGAGAGCTTTACTTAGTCCACTATATCTTTGTAAAAACACTAACTCCATACTCCAGGATGCAAGGAGATATAGGCAGTAGTGCCACACCCGGATCAACGTTTGGCTAATCGTCTCCTATCTTTGGATAGGGCATCCCTACGCATAGTTGTAGGTACCATCACTGGACATTGCCCACTAAACAAACATTTATATGTTTTAGGTATGACTGACAGCCCCCTACGTAGGAGATGTCTGTTAGTCGATGAAACAGCTGCCCACGTCATCCTGGAATGCGAAGGTGTAACTGCACAACGGGCAGAAATGCTCGACTCACCGGAATCACTCCGAGAAGCCTGTGGAGATACTAGGACGATCCTTCGCTTCTGGTCGGAGTTACGCTGGCTTGTCCTAAAGCTAGCATGTATATCACGCACAATGGCTCGATACTTTTACGGGCTAAGTGCGGGAAAAGGAGGCCACTACCAATACCAAATATCAATAGACAGTAGTGAGGGTGAAAAAGCCTAACTTCATTAATCTAAGAGGAATCCTTTTGTATGCGAGCCTGATTAGGCACCACCGCAATGTCAATACCTGTCGCCAAACCGCTCTGTTGTGTTCTAATTTGAAGGACATTGTAGCTAATAATAATATTGGGTATTATGACTCTTCAGCTAATGTCTCAGGGTGACGAGCGAAGTGCAAGTTTGGGTTATGTTGCAACATGCCAACTGTAACAGAAATATTACTACGCGGGATGCGGCTTATTTCACGAAAATGTAAATCTTTTTAACACGCTTTCTGAGACTATTTATTTAGATTCTTATTCTAAAATTACATAATATTCTAAATATGAATGTTTTTACTACAAGCTAAGAACAATGTTAGTAACAATTGTAATCTATATTTAATATTATAAACCTGAAGAGTTTGTTTGTTTGATTGATTTAACGCGCTAATCTCAGGAACTACTGAACCGATTTTGAAAGTTCTTTCAGTAATAGGAAGCTACATTACTCCAGAGTGCTATAGACTATACTCTTTTTCACGCGGGCGGAGCCGCGAGCATGACCTAGTTTACTATAAAAGACAATACGTACTACGTGATTTCTGTATATTACCGTCACGTCTGTCGTCTTCGCCCATTACCATTTTTCAATAAAAAATCTTACCCATTTAATCAAAATTTGACAGCTGGTCATGTCGATTTGACTAGGGCAATGGTTCCTAATCGTAGTTTTGTAGAATACAGGTGTTGTAAGATTTTGTAAACGTAATAATGAGATTAGTAGACTGCTTCCCTGAATATGCTTCACATTTAGCCATAAACAGGAGTAAAATTTACCAAAAATTTAAGTATAAGAGGACTTTATTCTGCTGGTCATCTCGAATCATTAAATTGCCATAACCTATGTCCAGTATTTACACATCCTATAATGAACCTAAATTATCTTTCAAACCAGAACATAGACGCTTGGCTTTTAAAAATAGGCTAAATATAAAGGAGTGACAAAGAAAAAAAAGCACACCATGATCCATGAAGTATTTATTGTGCACACACTTAATTTAAAACTGTCTTCATTGATCTTATCCTATTACGCAGTAATTATACGAGTTTTATTCAGAGAAAAGTCAAAAGGATGTCTGTAAGGCAATTGTCTAGGCTCAGTCTTGATTTTCTTCGAAAGTCAGTTAACCCTTAAAGTTTAGAAGCCGTGGTGCGAGGCAGGCCAGATGACGGCGCGGGGGCGACAGATGCGCGGGCAGCTGTTGCACGCACGCGCCTCGCACCTTTTGTACGATGCTCCCAATGCTTTTTGTTCTATTGTACTGCCATTGATACTTGATTGAGATACTGATTGACATATTTGCACATTTTTACGCGAAATTTGGAGGTTGAAATAGGTAGACTAAATCGGAAATATTGTCGAAAAGATCTTGATTGATCTCAGGGCCCGAAGCTGGGTGATTTTTACGTGTCTGCGTCTATTCTGAACATAAAGTTTAATAATTTGTTTCTACTTTCTACTAACTTCATTCATTCCTAATTTCTGTTCCGATTCTTCCACTTCAAAAGATATAAACTTTGCAAAGTGTGACTGTACTACTGGTGTCTCTGTTTACCCTTTTGGGGAAACAAAGGCGTGAGTTAATTAGTATAAGTAGTTAGTGTATTGTTTATCAATTATCGTTTGCTTTAATGGCGTAGGAAAATATCGTGAGGAAACCCAGATATCTGATAATTCTCCATAAGAATTTCGAAGTTAGGCCAGCGTTTTGCACTAAGGCCTATATACACTTTCCCTTCCATTCCCTTTTTGTAGGGGAGGCCTGTGTTGTGTATACATATAGTGGGCACTGTGCAGTACACATATGTATAATATACGGATAATATTAAGTATAATTATTATAGTCAGTGTGGGAATTCGTTAGTGAGACCTACACGGAAGAACAAAGCTATTATTTCTAAGAAAAGAAACTTTCCTCTACAAACCCGGCAAATTCTTAAGTTCTTGCATTATCTACAGTTCACATACAAAATGACCTTCTTGGGAATCAAATCTATAGTGTCGTGTTACGCTGGCTGCGCGTACAACGGTGGCCGCTTACTCAGCAAGGCATTAGTCTAAACATCCTGAAACACATCTGGGTAGATAAGGCCCTGTTTTGACTTACGTAGTTTGGAAAGTCTTGGAGATCTGTCTGATTGGGAGGTCTTGCTCAACTTCCAGGTCGCGTGACAGATTGTTTTTTTATATGCTAACCCTAAATTATCACCACAATACATTACTCATTTACTTTCCGTCAGACTCTCAAGAGGCTGCTGGCACTTTAAGAGCGAATTTAATGGGCATAAAATAAAATATTTTTTATAAACTCTCGTAGCAACCCGAAGTAAATGGGTACAGTTCTGTAATAATATAAAACATTAGTAGTGCTCGCGGCTCCGCCCGCGTGAAAAAGTTTTTCCGGGACAAAAATATTTTCCCGGGATAAAAAGTAACCTATAGCACTCAGGGGCTATGTAGCGTCCTATTAGTGAAAGAATTTTCAAAATCGGTTCAGTAGTTCCTGAGATTAGCGCGTTCAAACAAACAAACAAACTCTTCAGCTTTATAATATTAGTATAGATTGTTGGGCCCAGAGCTTCTGTACACTTAAAGAAAGGCATTTGTCTGCGAGGCCACGGTGGCCTAATGTAGTTGTTAGACCTCACAAGTATTAACATAACAACATTTAGCTTTAACATATTTTCCTTAAACCGTGCGTTGATCTACATAAAAAGAAAAGTCCTTATTCAGCCATTCACTGACTCATAAAAGCTGGAAATAATATGAGTCAACCGCGCCCTGGAATCCAACCCTCAAACTTTGCCTTGAACATTATACTCCCGCTAGTATTTTCATAATAAATGTCCCCATCAAAATCACACTAAGTACCTTCCTTACATCCTACTAATATTATAAAGGCGAAAGTTTGTAAGATTGTATGGATGTTTGGATGTTTGGATGTATGGATGTTTGTTCCTTTTTTCCACGCAAAAACTACTGAACGGATTTCGATGAAATTTGGCACACGGGTAGATCATGTCCTGGATTAACATATAGGCTACTTTTTATCCCGGGGAAACATAAACCGGGACTTTTATCCCGGAAAAACTTTTTAATGCGGGCGGAGCCGCGGGCAAAAGCTAGTTATCACATAATTTCAAAATAAAGTCCCCCAGCCGCGTCTGTCTGAACGCGATATAGTTAAAAAGAACGGAACGCATTTCGGTGAGCGTTATGGAAACCCTGGAGAGGACATAGTCTATGTATTATCCCGGGAAAATATATGGCGAAACTTTTATTCCGGAAAAACTCTTTCATACGGGCAAAGCCGCGAGTAAAAGCTAGTTAAAAAATGTGTAAGTTTGTCAATATACTTATTTTAAGTTAACTTTCAATAAGGTTAATAAAACGTTACATTCAATAGTTTTTGTTAAAAGGTACACTGACACCTCATATCCTGGATTAACAAAGAGATAACTAGGCTATTTTTTATCCTGGAATACAAAGAGGTAATTGATATTCTTGTACCTCGGAAGCTTATTCACGTGGTCACTAACCAAAGCTGCGAGAAAAAGTTCACCTACTAATATTATAAACGCGAAAGTTTGTAAGTATGGATGTATGTATGTTTGTTACTCTTTCACGCAAAAACTACTGAACGGATTTCGATGAAATTTGGCACACGGGTAGATCATGTCCTGGATTAATACATAGGCTACTTTTTATCCCAGGAAAGTATAAAGCGGGACTTTTATCCCGGAAAAACTTTTTAATGCGGGCGGAGCTGCGGGCAAAAGCTAGTACAAAATAAATACAAGAAAAACTCAGTGTAAAGCGGGTAAAATCTAGGAAGGTTGGATGTTCGATTGTTGTGCTAGAACTAATGGTTATACTATCCTATAACCGTCATAAGATCTCTAAGAGTTCCTCATCTTCAAATCAACGCAAATAGTCATACTATACCTACTTAGTAAATTCTACCTTAAATTGTTTATGTTATTTATTTACAACATTTTATTATTAGACAAATAACGATATAACACACACACTCACACTTTTTATATCCCCGAAGGGGTAGGCAGAGGCGTAGCTGGTGCACCCACTTTTCATCGTTATTCGGTCCCATTATGTGATAGGAGGTGAGCCTATCGCCATATCGGGCACAAATTCCAGACTCCGAGCTGATACTGAATAGAAAAACTCAATATCACTCTGTCCGACCCGGGGATCGAACCCGAGACCTCAGCATTGCAGACGTACCATAATACAACTACGCCACCGGGGCAATCCTAATAACGATATAACAAAACAAATAACTAAATAACAGATTTATAACTAACAAACTCAACGATTGAAAATCGTAACAATAGCTAGGTTGTAAGTTGTGCACAAAAATTTCAATGGAGTGGGCATTTTTATGTTTTCCAAGAAGAGACGCTCAGCGGCCATTCGCTACAACGAAAGTATTTTGCCGCCGCGGAAACACATTGTAATCCTTATTGATTACGCTTTAAGGCTTAAAAACCTTTCTCAGAACAATTTGATTGTACACGCCGCTTCCTTTTGTTCTAAATTAAAATAAAATTTGCAACCATCGCTCTACGTATTGGCAAAAAATATAGGTTCATCGAAGGTAGAAAATCCTCTTTGCCTTAAAGTTTTGCTATTATGGTTTTAAGTCGGGGCAATATTTAAATATTGTTTATTTTGTTTATTTGGTTAAACAAGTTTTTGGCACATTTATAATATTTTAAGAGCAAACTAAACAAAAAATTTTAAGCAGTTCTTATACACACAATACATTATTAAAAAGGACAAAAAGTAATAAAACATAAAAAGTTAAATAAATAATTAGGTATTATTAAAATTGCTTATTTTAAAATTCATTATTTATAAACACATCGAAACATACGAAAAATGAAATTAAAATGATCATTATGCATGATTATGGTGCAAGTACCTACATCAAAACTAATTTCAGATATAACATTACTTAACTAGATTCTTTATTTATAAAGAAACTAAGTAAATGTTTTATACCTAAGTTCACGTTGGAATTAATATCAAGTAACTACCAAAATATAGATTCTTATAGCAATTCAATAAAAAAGAATTACCTACAAACTTCTATTGAGCCCCAATGGTATTTTTTGTCAACTTTTGACTGCACGTGGGATTTTCCTGGGTAAAATTAAAAAAAAACCCATTGAATGCAACAATGCAACCTTGTCTGTTGCGATTTTTTACCTGTACCCATGAGCTTACCATAGAGAATTTTACGTATTGTATAGATTTGAGTAACTTTCGTATCCACTATCACATCAAACAGCATTTTAGTGGTTAGTGCAACATTTTACTGAATTGAACTTGAAAAAATTAGTGTTCTTGAAGGATATAAACAAATTAAGTGCATCTTCAGATTCCGTGGTTTCTCGGAGTTTATTAAGATAAAATCTTAGACTAACAGATAAAATCAGCCTACAAGCCCTGAGCCGATATTAAAACATGTACCTAATAGTCATATCAAATTAAAAATCTAGGCTAGCCAGTTAAGATAAGTGTATACTTTTAAAAGTATGCGATGGCTATGTTTACTGTTAACACGAAAAAGAAATTCAATTCAGTATTCGTCTGATTGTTATCAACAGAAATCAAAACGCGAAATACCAGAGAGAGTTGTTTCGAAATCGCTTCAGCTTTTCACTTTTTAATAATTATAGTTTGTATTAAAAAATCTACATGTCGATATATCCCCATATTATGATAAAATAAATTGCAATATACCTAATTGTGAATTACATCTTTTTCATACAATTGCGACCGTCAAAGTGTTTTTGCAAAAAATGGAGGTAGTTTTATCATCTTTGACTATCTGATCCGAAATGACGTCATTATGTCTCATAAATTGAATTTATCACCACGTGGCGCGTGCGTGCCTGATATTTTTTTCCCAGCGATAATGGAATATGTGTCTCTCTATTTTGATGTGTAATCTATGGTCGATTGCAGCGCGGGCGCAGGTAGCGGACCCTGGATGGACGGTTTGAATGTCGAATATCGCAGGGTTGCCAGCATTAAATAATTATTTAACACTTTTCCGTTAAGTTCGGAAACTAAGGTATTTAGGTTTAACCAGATGAGTAAAAAAAATAATTACATAGTTTATAACTTACTAGACTTCTGCTCGCGGCTTCGCCCGCGTGAATGAGTTTTTCCGGGATAAAAGTCCCGCTTTATATTTCCCCGGGATAAATTATACATATTATTATAAACCTTCCTCTTGAATCACTCTATCTATCAATCATATTATCTTTTTTTATTTTATAACAATTGTAATTTTGGCACTAAACGTTATTATTATTATAAAAAAAACCGCATCAAAATCCGTTGCGTAGTTTTGAAGATCTATGCATACATAGGGACAGACAGCAAGAAGCGACTTTGTTTTATACTATATAGGGATTATACATTGAGAATCATTTTGCAAAAAAAGAGAAGAAATAAATTAGGTATTTCCGCTCCTTCCGTTAAATCAAACAGAAAATATCATGTGTTGATTTGGTGACTTCCGTGTATTTTTATCATGTATAAATTACGGAATAGTACTGGTACTACGCAATTAGGTACATGTATCTTTTAAAAGTACCCCTGCATGAATCTAGGCATATGAAATTAGCGTAAAGAATGAGATTATCGACTATCTCAACCGCATGAACTTTGAATTGACCAAAGCGAAAAGCTCGGCCATGCGTCATACGTCCGATATGTTGATCGCCATCATTAAACGTGTCAAGGATCTCGACTTTCAAATGCGGCGGCGACGCGTCCAGTTTCCCTAGCAGTGATGCAAAGCTCTCACGTTGACAACACCGTCGGGAAGTTCAGGAACCACTTCCCAGAACGATAAAGGGCCAGAGGGTGTGAAGCGGCGCGCGGGGGGGAAGACGGCGCGACAGCTGCGCGCGCGTCGCTCTCCCCGCGGGCCCGCGCCTTCGTCACGGCACTCACCAGTCGGTGCTCACACGAAACGCACGTTGGCGCCGATCGTGTCGCGAAATACGCGCGTAACATTTCCGTTGGAGTAGAGTGCGTGAGTTCAAACTTTCCATTTAACAAATGGAGCGTTCACGTGTGCCGGAGGAGATCGTCGGAGGCGTTGCGCCGGCGAAGGACGCGCGCTGGGCGCGGCGCAGGAGCGGCCGTCGGCATCCTTTGTCCGGGAGGCCCGTTTGGCTGGGCGGTGACTGGCGCTATATTCGGTACGTTTGCGATATTGCACCAGTCCCGGCCTATCCGAGCGGGCCGGGTCGTCGGGGACCGCTACTCGGGCGCTCCGTCGCTCAGCATCCGCGGCGCGCGGTCCCGTTAGGCGGCCGGTCGGTCGTTCACTGCGGTGGCCACGCTTAGGTCGTGATTAGGTGTAAACGTTGTGTCTGTTAATCAAATTGCACCAATCCCGGCCTGCTTGTGGTCGCCATGCCGCGTGAGACCGCCGCCGTCAGCACCACACGTGCTGCCGCGACGTGGACCCGCTGCAAGTTGCATCTTACCCCCTATACAAACCTGTGCAACATTTATTACCTAAGGTAGGTCAACCTGTTTGGCCGATTTGCATTTCTCTAACAACGTGTAGCATGTTTTATGTATAGTTCGCGGTCGAAAGTATTGTAAGACCGAAAATGATGATATTTTTTGTAAGAAAGTCGATCGTCGGCGGTGAGTGCTCTGTGAACCGCTCGGGGACCGGTTCGTTCGCCCATAAATCGTAATATATAAGTGTATAAGGCAAATGACGAGCTCGGAGGCGCACCGCCGCGTCGAAGGACATCGACGAGTATTTTAGAGTACGCCAGTCTAGGAACAGCTGATTTCTCATTCATGTTTTATTTATTAAATGCTAAGTCACTCGGTCTCTTTCGGGTTGTATGTAAGTGGGTCAGCGTAGGACAATGGCCGCTTCGAACACTTCGAATCCTTGTTACAAGTTTCTTTTAAATCTTTACTTGATAACTACGATATTAAATTTGTATCTTAAACGCAATTGTATTGTTGAGTTTACATAATAACCTAATTAACGGTGCAAAATAACTTAATTAATGAGCAGTGAACAAACATTGAAAAGATTAAATTTCGCTCACAAATAAGTATTCGAAGTTTTTCAACGCGAATCATCATCTACCCTCCAACTTCAAACAACCTAAAAATTCAACCGCCTTGTGACGTTGCGGGTCACACAAGGTGTCTAAAATAGTGTTAAACGCACTTAACTGACATTTGTCACATTGTTTCTCTGAATAATAGATTATTAACTTATTACCCAATGAACACAAACGTTTCATCGAGATCTGCGATAACTATGCACTGCATAGATAGTATGCAGGTACCCACCTAGCCGAAAGTGTATCATCTATTCATGTTTTCCATTACTGTAGTTTGAACATAGTTTAACGGTGTTTTATGTTTATTTTAGCATTGTTGATAAGCAAATGTTAAAACTTAAAACGCAGGTATTTACCTACTAAGGTGCAATATTTGAACACTACTTTCAGTCTATAATTTACTCTATTTGACAAACTTTTGGTGTTAATTAGCAATGGCTGATAGATTTAAATCTGTTATGTGAATCAATGTAAAATTAAAAGTACTATTCACATAAATTATGTTCACGTTATTTTCATGCTGTGATTGCTTATAACCAGAGTTACAATTACGTAAGTGACAATAGCTATTAATATATTGTGTAGATTTTAAAAGAATTATTGTAAACTCCGTTAGCAAACCATAACCAATAAATAAATATTTTCCTCATTAATGTCATTAAATTCTAGTCTATGGGCACAACTTTAGAATAAAACGTGCTGTTGTAAGTCTTCAATCTATTCCATACCTGGCTAGTAGGTAGGCAAAATTGTTGGAAAAAGAAAAATATCCAAAGCGACACCTTACCATAACATGCCTAGTTCTAGTGGAAGCATAAATTATAAGGTTTTTATTGCTTATTAAATTTGATTGTCGTACTTTACATAAGGGTAGATGAAAAAAACTCAGAAACTGACCCGAAATTACCGAAGATAGTTTAGGTTCTTGTAGGCTTTTGTCTCTATACATAATTTTTTTGTTTAGTCTCTGAATTGGACGTTTTTGTTTTCTGTAGTACCTGTACTATAGACATTAAATAGTCATCGACTATATTTTTGTCTTACTTAACATTATCTTCCTCAGCTTAGGGATGCCCATTACCAGCTTTGAATATCATCATTTTCGGTCCAATAAAACTGTTAAAATATTTAACCATCACTATAGCCATGATACATACCTATTCTTTTTAAATCGTTTACACGTGATATCTGAGGTAATAAAATAAAATGTATAGATAATAGAAGAGTTTTATAGTACGCATTCCATAAATAGGTATTTAGGTGAGTAATTTATGATGACGTCCACTGCTATTACGTTATCACTATATAACGTACCTAATATTAAATTTTTTGAACTGACAGATAAAATAATATTATGATTCGATCTAGAGATTCGCTAAATTTGATAGAATAGTCGAAAAACACGATGTTTCTAGTGAATAGTGATGTGACATTCATAACCGGTTTTTGTAACAAAACTATATTGTATTTTAATGATGCATCTTTTTTTTAATATATTGAGGTTTTACAATCGATAAATTTGCCAAGTTGTAAGCTGTCATTCATACCCAAGTTGTATTTTATTGTTGGGCAGATGCTAAAGGTTTCATACCTATTAGCTTTTTAACCTTAATTATTTGGCATATATTTTTAACGCGAAGGTACATGCTATAATACTTCAGTGAAATCAGTACCACAGGTTTAAAGTAGCTTTAGAACCACTAGTTGTTATCAGTGCTACCAATTTTTATTCTATATATTTAGGACATCCGGTGACGTAAACGCAGTATATAGAAACGAGTCCACCTATATTTGTTGATGTTATAAAGCATATAAGTTCAAATTGTTCTACGAATTTGTCACCTATGAATGATTAAATATTGTAATACATTTTATAGCACGTAGTTTTTGTAGTTCACACGTTGAGATCGAAACGACTGGATTTCCCCGATGTGTAATTTCAAACTTGGTCATTTTACTGTATTTAATATACTTACAAATATCATAATTACAGTCATCTTATTCTGTGAATATCTTAATGAAAATCAATAAAATCAATATGATAAGATGTAACAATTGTTACTGTGGGATTGTAAATGACAGACGAGAACAACTTTTTTACAAGTTTTCTACCAAAAGGAACAGAAATTCTGATTAGTTGAACTTAAAACAGACAATAAGAACCGTATAGGCGTTTACGAAATCATAAAAACCGATATCGTGTCGTCGGACATGAAATTGCTTTATGTGTCGATAGTAAGCCTCTGACTCGAATACAAAATTTACCGTTGGTTATAAAAGTGCACGATTTAAAATAAATTAGAAGTGACTTATATCTACTTGGTTATTAAAATATTCGAACTTCAGAATAACTATGTATCATGGTTAGTGCAATGAGTTATGTATCATATTTTCTAATTTTGGTAAAATCTAGTTTTATAAGTTTATTAAATAAATTTATAAATATAAGAAATAACTTTCTAAGACATCGTAAATTTAGCCCTTATTTCACGTGTAAATAAGTTACATAAAATTTTAGAGTTAACCTAAAGTCTTAGATAATGCAACTGCGAACTTATGCATAACATGAGATAGCACAACTAGGTACAACTTGTGAATATAGTTATAGAACCGTCGCGACGTACAATGAATCAAGCGGAAAGATGATTCACAAGTCGAGAAATATAACCGTTATGATTTAAATTGCAACAGCTGTCATGGGGAACTCACGGATTGCGGTACCCACATACCTTGGTCGGGGTATAAACTTTCGACCGCTTGTACTTGGCTGTATTGCGTCAAAAACCGGAAAATGTACACATCTCGTTTCTGTATTATCGGTTTTTGAGTTTCGTTATAATCATTCGATAGTTTTTTTTGCCTATAACCCAGTTTTATGTATCGTTTTTAACAGTTTTACTGGCTTTAAGATTGTTGCAAAAGTTGTTTTTTAAATTTTGTTGAAATTAAACTATTATAACGGATTTTATCGCGGTTTTTTGTTTTTTTTTTCTTAATTAGTGTATATTATAAGTATGTAATAAGCTAATGATCGTGTTTTGTAAAATTTTATGTTCTTGTTCTGTATTCTTGACTTGTGAACTAATAATATTGTAATTTAATCTAAATGACACCAGTACCCGTCTTCTTAAATATGTTTTCAGGTAGGATTTATAATGTGTATAGTAATTAATAACAAAAATAATTTGTTACAGATATCATTACATCAGATAATAATATGTGACTATTTACATTCATTCTTTTTAGGCATTATGCTCTTACTGTTTTAGCATTACGAGTGAGTTTTCCTTTAAAAACAAGATCAAAACACGAATGGCGGGAACAAAAACCGTGACGTGTGCAATTATTTTGTAATATTATGTGAAGGCGAGATGGATACGGCGCATGATTTTAAAAGTGAGTGTATTACGTAATTAATATCATAATTATTGTGAACGTGAATGTTTAAGTATGGTATAACTTGTAGCCTCGTGTGTTTACGAGACATTTTTAAATTTATGTTATTTCCAAGGCGTTCAGCTGTTTATTTTATAGGTAAATAACGAGAAAAGTCCGGTAAGTGCTTTTAAATACTTACCTTCAAATATTTCGAAAACTTATTTTGGATTGGATTGTCATCAGCGAGAATAAAGGCAGTTTGATTTAATTCCTTGTTTATTGAATCAAGTGTCAAGTTTATCTGGGCTAACATAAAAAAAATGTTTTTAAAAGAATTATCAAAAGAAGATCTGTAATCCTAACTAAGTACAGTCAGCCAAATAAGTAGCTGAACAAATTCAAAACAACAAATTGCGTCTACACTTTGGTGTTCTTACCAATTTTTGTTTTCTCTTCAAAAAAATAAAATAAATACGATTACTTTACTTCCCTTAGAGAAAAAAAAAAGTTTCAATTTAACTTAACGCGTGGAAGTGATTTGAAATTTTGAATTTGTTCAGCTGTGGCTGAATGTACACACCGTAGACTTTGCCGTCCTCAATAATAAGTTTCCCAGAAAAATTAAATAAATTGTTCTACGAAAGAACAAAATAAGTTTATAGAAATATACGAGACCATAGCAAATGCTTGCCATTTTACATAATAGCGGACATCTGCTTATTATTTCACCGTGCACTTTCTATGAAAGGAGGTCTTATTTTATAACAGATCATTAAGTTCGTAGTTGTTCATTAGGCACTTGTGAATTTTGGAATCTGCCAGTAGGTACAGTCAGATACATAAGTAGCCGCCTACACACTTGTGTTCTTACGATTTATTTTCTCTCCACAATATTATAAAAGGGATTTATTTTACTTCACATAAAGAAAAGGAAAGTTTTAATTAAACTTGACGCGTATAGGCGATTGCCAATTTTGAATTTGCTATATGTGGCTGACTATACGTCATGTAAACTAATTAAATATTATTCGTATCAATTGGTCGGAAATTAACGAATTGTTTAGAACTTCTATAAAAAAATCATGCAATAGTCTAATAGATATAGGTAATAGGTGCATACATATTATATTCCTATACTTCCTGATTTAATGTTATCTTCTATCAAGTGAGATACAGAAGACTTCCTAATACCTGAAGAGTTTCTTTCAGCCCACAACAACGGGTTCTCCGCTCAAACAGGCCATCATTAAGATTTTGTTATATTAGGTATACTTTTTTCATCTATATGGTATATGTATGTGTATGTATATCTATCTATATGTATGTATATGGTACTAACAATATTGATTTGTAATATTTCTTGACTAGCTTTTGCTCGAGGCTCCGCCCGCGTGTAAAAGTTTTTCCGGAGCCCGTTTTATATTTTGCCGGGATGAAAAGCCTATGTGCTAATCCAGGACATGATCTACCCGTGTGCCAAATTTCTACGGAATCCGTACAGTAGTTTCGGAGATGTGCAGTAACAAACAAACAGACAGAAAATAATTATAAAAATCGCTGATATGTTTTCCATTACTTTTCTTTAGTCACCCCCTTTTTTTCACATTTCTTTAAATGTACAGACACACCGGTTCTACTACTTTCTTATATGTATAGATAGATAGGCCATTGTAGGATTTAAACCAATGGAGTAAATAAATAACTTTAACCCGTCAAACCCCGCATATTATATGGACTGCCTCCGTGGCGTAGTTGTATTACAGTTTTTTTTTTTTGTTGACGCGGAGAAAGTGACTTATTACTACCGCCCAGTGTTCAAGGGGAACGACTGAGCGGTTATGTTGGGTTCACCGTGCCTTACGACCCGACGTTGAGCCGCCCGGAAAGATGGAAAACGTCGGGCGACCGCCGGGCCGAGTCCCTAACCTATGTACACCGCACGGCATACCAACTAAAACTCCGCGGTGGCCATCTTCGGCGCATTAGGGACGGCTGCGGGCTTCCTCCGACTCACGTCTAAGTTGTCTTCCGCAACCGCCCTGCGCGTACCGCTATTGCGGTCCTTCTCCTGTTGTTGCGGGGGCTCAGAAGCCCCCGTACACCGAAGGACGCCCTCGGCGTCCGAGGCAGCGTGAGACACGCTGCCGTCCATCACAGGGGTCACAGAAGTTGGCTAGACTAATAGGTGGACGACACCTCCCGCCCACCCGTGACCCCCGGAGGCCCCTATTAGTCGCCTTTTACGACAGGCATGGGATACCGTGGTGGAATTCTCCAATCGCCCCCAATCCACAGGACGGGAGACGTCGGTCAGTCGTCTACCCGACGCCTCCTACGTCTCGTCTGGCGGCGGGAGGGATCACCACTGCGCTGGCGATCCCTCTCGGCACTCTCCTTCCGCGAGAGGGCCGCCTCGCAGAAGTGGGCCACCGCCTGCCAGGCCTCCCGACCGCCGACCATGGAAGCGACCACGGCCGGCAGCGAGAGGTCTCCTCCGACTAGTTATATTACAGTACGACTGCAAAGCTGAGGAAAAGCACACTCTCGTCAGCCTACCGGCCGACTTCAATTTACAAGACTGTATTGTGTGTTGTGGTTGGCTTGTTTCTAAAGCACCAACTTTTTTGTATTTGTAGGACTCCGTTGAGTACTTTAAGAAACAAATTCTAATTTTTCTTTAATTTTTAACTAATATTTTGTTTTCATTTAGAGAAACTAGACTCTAAGATATTGGCAATTAAAAACAATGATTATTAGAACAGTTTTTATATTTTTTAATTATTCGAATAATAACCTAAAAAAGGTTGAATATTCAATTATCAAAATTTTCGAATATTTGCAAGCCCTACTTGCAATTCGCCAGTGTGATAAGTCTTAACTTTACCTGACCACGAATGCAACAACCTTATTCAGCGCATGTATACTGAAAATTCCGCAACTAATTTCGTAAAGTGTAAACATCGTGAATACATCATACAGTAGTCGAGCGACCAGCCCCCTATCGCTCGCCCCGCGACTTTCTCAGCCCCGGAATTCTCTAGATGCCCCCGGACCTCGAGGTATGAGGTACCGGTCAGTCGTCCACCCGGCGCCTCCTTCGTGTCTTCTGGCTGCGGGCGGGATCGCTCTGCACACGATCCCGCTAGGCGTTCTCCTTCCGCGGTTTGGCTCACTCGCAGAAGGAGGCCACTGCTCGCCATGACTTCCTGCCGTCGACCATGGGGGACACCACGGCCGGCAGTGAGAGGTCTACGGCGACGACTGCTCCATAACGCAGTGGTGTTGTAAATCCATGCTGGGCACAATGGTGGCACACGGCGGATTCCTCTTCCGATCCGACACAGAAACGAGCCGAAACACCCGTGGACCGCCAGCACCTGTGTCAGACGGAATGCCGGTGCACCGTGGCGCCTGTCAAGCCAGCTTAAGAAGACAGGTCGCACTGCCGCGACGGTCTTCATGCCCGAGTTCGGGCTCTCCAGCTTTGTAAACCCACTCAACTCAAAGTTTGGGTAATCGGTCTGAGATTTCATCGAAGGTCATATTAAAGTTATACCCATTGGGGTTTTCTGGTCCGTGTCAGTCCAGAGTAGAATTAATCTGCCCAGTAAATAGTAATATCTCTCCAATTTAAATCTAATGTAGATAACGAAATATGAACGTGTAACGTATACCCCAGAAAAAACCTTACCGTGATATCAATTGTAGTACAGAATTCAGACTTGGACAGTTTACTGATAAAAAAATCAATGGAAAAAGCCATTCTGAGTTCTTGACCTGAAAGTACAGTTACATGGCCATAGAATAAACACCAAAGGAGCCCCTCTATGTTATCGTTTGTTTGTAAATATAAGATAAGTAGGAAATAGGTATGTTGGAAAACGCTGTGCAATGTTGCATCACCGATGACCGTTGGACGGCTTGTCGTTCAAATTCTCTTGATTTTACCCGACTACGGTGAAGGAAGGGAATGTTGTTAATACCCTATGTATGGATTTTCAACTAATCTGGCTCCTAGTGAATTTGAGAAATGAGGTGTTATATTGAGCGCCTATTATAATAGGCCATAACTAGATCTTACTGTACTTATCTCACGATATGATTTCAGACAAATGTTTTTGGTTTCTAGTTATTTTTTATGCTTGGTGTCCTATATACACGTGATGCTCAACAAGTTTGGCAACACTATTAAGAGCTTGCTAAATGATGCGGGTTGTTCCGTTATTTAGCCGAGCGGCATATCTCCAAAAACATAATATATTTAATATTAATTTTATAGACATAAAATGTGCGTGCTAAATTATTACTATTGGGGTATTTTACAAGTTATAAATTTAAAAAACCGAATTTTATGACCGAAACAGTTTTTTGTGCCCTACTAGCCAAGTTAGAACAGATATATTTTAATTTGAAACTTTCATTAAAGCTTTTTTACGGTTTAGGTTGATACGCATTACACAATAATTATAATCCACTATATTAAGGAGATATTATGTTCCGTGCGATTCCGTGGTTACTGCACGATATATTTTTCGACATGACGTTACTATTTTCACCCTATGTTCAATATTCATTTCGCAATCGCCATTTAGTCTGGATCTTTAACCATCATACTACATTAGAAGAGAGGAAAAATAATGAAAACCTTTTAAATAGTCTTATGCTCATATATCTTTCTATTTCATCGAGTACCTACAATAGAAATAAGTAAATAAAAAGCGAATAGACATATTATTTGCTGTTTGTTGATGTTTGTGTTCATAAGTCGCAGTTTTATTCCCGCAGCGGAGTCACACAATTCCTGGACATCATTCTTGCTCAGAACGAGTTTTGGCAGAACCGGATGACGCAATCATGGCTGCGAGCACGCCTATTAATTCAACCCTAATGATATTCTTTTATACCATGCAACTGAAGAAATGTTATCGACGACAATTTACGAAAATCCACGTTATGTTCCATTTGTGTGGTAAACACAAAAAAAAATAGCTATGTTAGAAGTAAGCCAGAAAAAAACTATTTCTTAAATAAAGGTCCAAATGCTATACACAAATAATAGTTAAGCATACATGTGACTTATTTAAGTGCAGTACTCACTGTTTACACACAGTTTTACACTGCACCACACTCAAAAAGGTTTGAGTAGTTGTTGACAGCTGTCAACAACAGCTATTTTATTTTCTATAGAATAAAGTGAAGATTGGCGTGCAGATAATGTTTTTAGTATAAAAAACAAACATCCTGAGACTGCAGGCCACAGGGGTAAAAATGACCTTATACAAGTTATATCTATAGATAAAACGCAGTCTGGTAAAAGAGGATCATGTGATTTTTTTAACCTTAGGGGTTTGAAATATTAATTATACAGGTGTATTTCGATAGTGTTCCAACTGAAGGTCGATAGAGGACTTCAATGTGCATCCATTTAATCCCCATCTATGCTGCCCGAAATTGGATAGTTTAAAAGTTATTTAGAAATTAAAATTTTGCAACTTTTTTTTATGAAAATCGACTTGATCGTAATTAAAGGTACACTATTAGGTCTACAGTCATGATATTTTTACACAAATATGAGTAATAATTGACCTTTCAAATAACCATGATAGTTAGTCAATGTTTTATAAATAAACAATAATATTTACGAAAGTTAATGAACTTCATCATTTCACCCTTATTATGCATGTTATTCTGTAGAAGATGTAGAAAGAAATACCCATTTCTTTGCATTGCAGTGTTGCTCTCGAAGAGGCCAGTTTTTGTTCCAGGTCAAATAATTCCTGGAAGTACGCAAGTTATGGATTCTGGCATTGGGAAGGGAAGAAGCACAAAATTTATTACTTCTGTCATTAAATGACTGCTTCGGTGGCGTAGTTGTATTATGGTATGACTGCAATACTGAGGTCTCGGGTTCGATCCCCGGGTCGGGCAAAGTGATATTGAGTTTTTCTATTCAGTATCAGCTCGGAATCTGGAATTCGTGCCTGATATGGCGATAGGCTCGCCCCCTATCACATCATGGGACGGAATAACGGCGAAAAGTGGGTGCACTAGTTGCGCCTCTGCCTACCCCTTCGGGGATAAAAGGCGTGAGTGTATATTATGTATGTATGCCATTAATTAAATAATCACATGAAGTCTACATAGGTCATAGATCTCCCCTAGGGTTCCAGACGGACCCGTCAAAAGCGTCCTGCATCCAGCGTGTTCCTGCTAAATAAATAATAGTTACTACAAAATTATTTACAATTGTCTTTTCTTACCTTCTTTTCTAATGAACAAGTCGGCTCTTAGTTTTATTAGTATAATATCATTGTGAATAAGTCGTTCCGTGATTGAAGGTAGTTAATAAATTTCGTATAATGTTCCGTATTTCCAAATGTGCGTTCAGAAATCACCCAACATGCATTTTCGTTAACATTGGTAAATAGGTACCTACTTTGGGTAAATATTATGAAATATTTTTTCTTGAAATTTGGAAAATGCTGAACAAACGATACTTTAAGAGTTACTTTAATTGAGGTGAAGTTAAGAATTTATATTGCGAAATGTGCGAAAATGATGCACGTGATATATATAATTGTATGATTACCAAACTTGGTAGATTTTATTAATTTTTCATTTAGTAATCTCATTTTAAATTATTATATGATATTAAGTACGTCGAAATGGTGAGAATTATATTTATAATGCAATAGAATTTTACTTGTGTAATTTTTATACGTTCACTTTTTCCTTGAAGTCTGTCTGACATTGTATCATGGGAATACACTGAATATGTTCCGCTTACTGAAAAGTCTTAGAATTTCTAATGGCGTCCGACGTCTACCCCCGAATAACATTTTGAAAGTTATTGGTTTGAAAAAGGAAATAAGTAAAAACTTTAAAATCGACTGTGTACAATATTTTTTTTATAAGATTTGTTTAATAAAAACTTTTTCTAATAGTAGGTATCAGACAATAGTATATTACCGTAATACAATTACGTCGCCGAGCACTTTTTGTGTCGATTGACGACTGTCGAGTGTGAATTTTCTTACGGATATTAAGTATAGCTTTTGCCCACGGCTTCGCCCGCGTTAATAAGTTTTTCCGGGCTGAAAGTAAATAAAAACCTTCCCGTTGAATCACTCTATCCAACACATTTATTTGGATAAAGATTAACAAATAATGCATTAATTTCGACCAAATTTCATTACCATAAAAACGGTTCTAATGAGTTAATCTTAAAAGATAGACATATACTGTCGCGGACATTTTTTTAGATCATTTCAAGAGGAATAATTCTTTCATACATATATTTTTGGTATCTTGAACCGTTTTCACAGCGCACGCAATGGAAGCCCTCAAGGAAGAATAATTTTCTCCGTTTTTTTCACATTTTCCATTATTTCTTCGCTCCTAATAGTTGCATCGTGATGTCATATAGGCTAAAGCCTTCCTCGATAAATGGTCTATTCAACACAAAAAGAATTTTTCAATTCGAACCAGTAGTTCCTGAGATTAGCGCGTTCAAACAAACAAACAAACTCTTCAGCTTTATAATATTAGTATAGATTGTAGTTAGTACCTAGATAATTTAGTTATTTAGGTTAGATTAGGTACCTTAGAGAGGGAGTCCCACCGTGTGTACGCCCATGCCACCGAGGCAGTCAATGCTGAGGTCTCTGGTTCGATCTTCGGGTCGGGCAGCGATATTAGGTTTTTCTACTTACTATCAGCCCGGAGTCTGGAATTTGTCCTCGATATGGTAATAGGCTCGCCCCAATCACATCATGGGACTGAATATGCACGGCGAAAAGTAGGTGTGTGCTAGTTGCGTCTCTGCCTCCCTCTTCGGGGATAAAAGGCGTGATTGTGAATGTATGTATGCATGTATGTAATAGTATATTAGGTACATACATACATATATACTCACGCCTTTTATCCCCGAAGGGGTAGGCAGAGGCGCAACTAGTGCACCCACTTTTCACCATTATTCCGTCCCATGATGTGATAGGGGGCGAGCTTATCGCTATATCGGGCACAAATTCCAGACTCCGAGCTGATACTGAATAGAAAAACTCAATATCTAGTATATTAGGTAGGTACCTATAATCTATTTCTAGCTTAAACATTGAATTAGTTATTATTTCCTACCTTATGTAAGTAAGGAATTAGTAATTAGATGTTACAAATAATAACTATAAAATTACATAGTAAGTTACTCACAAAACAGTTAAAAATGAAAGTTATAAGTAATTAGGAAAAGAAGTGAAATGTTTGTTTCTATTAACTAATTGTAAATCATAGTCCAAACGGTCTGTTTACAAAAGTTTAATTTGCGTTGTTATTGTACGTTGGTCAACGGTCTGTTGGTTTCGGTGTCAAGGTCTCGCTCCCCTACCCTGATGCAGGCGGACCCACGTGTTTTAACAATATAAAGAAATAAGTACGAAAGCATGTTTTAAAAATATCGAAATATAGGTTTTGTGAGGTGTAGAATAGTAATATTTTTCCAGAATGCCTAAATGACAATGAAATAACAGGAAATTCATAATTCGACGTGATCAAACTACGTAGTTACTTTTACGGGCGATCTACGTAGTATAGAAAAATTACTCATAGATCTGGCGGGCCCATTCTTATGATAATGTATGTAAACACTGGACCATTATATTACACATGAAAATGAAAAAAAAAATCCCTACAATATCGATTAGGTACTTATAATAATTGATTGGCTGTAATATTATGTACAGAAGTCGTACCGTGTCTACTTATGATGCTGTAAATTATAATCACAGATTTTCAGCTGCATTACTTTTGAAGATTCTTATGCATGAAGTTCGTCAATAGTCAATAATACGTAGGTATAATATAATAATCAGATATCGTAATGTAAATAATAGATATACTTTACGGACGTGTTATTCCTGAGCATTATTGAGTTTCGGGGTTCAAATCAAGTGACTGAGTGTTTTTGGTTCGATGTTGATATAGAGATATAATATGGTCTACATGACAACTCATGAGAAATTGGTTCAGATGTTTCGAACGGAAGATACGTGGCGTAAATTACGTTACTACGTGTTCAAGCTATGTCTTTAAAATAAAAATAACTAATTTTGTAATCTTTACCAGTTTCTTGTTTTTAATTTGTTACTTCAAGAACGAATTCTAAGAATGTGTTGTGCACAGCAGATGTCTAGAATTGTAAGGTCAGAATAAACTGGTACGGAATTAGTATGGACTGATAACTAAAGCAGTAGGTAAGTAGGTATAACACCCACAAGCGAATCTACACACGGTTTCGTCTGTTACTGCTATAGAAAGTAGTTTCTAGTAATCAGGGATCATGTTACCCTTATAATTAAACTAGCTTTTGCCCGAGGCGCCGCCCGCGTTAAAAAGTTTTTTCGGGATAAAAGTAGCCTATGTCCTTCTCTGGATCTCAAACTATCTCCATACTAATTTTCTTGTTGACAGACAGACAGAGTTACTTTCGCGTTTATAATATTAGTATGGATAATTATCACATTCGAGTAGTACCAAATATTAAGTTGCGTAGTAGTAAATTCAAACCTTGAATTAATTTTGACTGGCTGTCTTGTGAATCGAACCCTTTACGCGATGAGACGATATTCGCGTGAATTAAAAATAATTCGTTACCGAAAAATCTAATTATGGCGATAATTCGCGTTGTGGAACTTTTGTTTTAACTAGCTAGTCTGACCTTCCGAATGTCCATTACGATTTTCTCGGAACCAAGAATCCTTGCGGGCTGGCAATTTCGGAACGTTTGTCTAGCGAGGCTAATGAATGACATAATGTAGGTCTAAGCCTGCATGGGCATAGTTTTTTTTAGTTTTCGCGGAGAAAGGGACTTATTACTACCACCCAGCCTTCAAGGAGCTTCACTGAGCGTTTATGTTGGGTTCACAGTGCCTTACGACCCAGCGTTTAGCCGCCATCAGGCGACCGCCGGGCCGAGTCCCTAACCCATGTACAACGCACGGCATACCAACTAAAACTCCGCGGTGGCCATCTTCGGCGCATTGGGGACGGCTGCGGGTTTCCTCTGACGGGGGTGTTTCAAATTGTCGCCCGTAGTCGCCCCTGCGCGGTGCCGCCTGGTGCAACCAGTCTCCTGTGTTGGGGGGCTCAGAAGCCTCCGAGCAACGAAGGACGCCCTCGGCGTCAACAGCAGCGTAAGGCCTACCATCCACCCTACCGTCTATCACGGGGTCGTAACAATGTGCTAAAACACGCACAAAGCTAAAGACGGACAGCCCTCTGCCGCCCGCCCGGTGGCCCCTATTAGCCGCCTTTTACGACAGGCAGGGGATACCGTGGTCACTAAAAAAAAAGGACTTCTGAGTACTAGGTGCGCTTGCGGATGATACCTCCGAAAATATACAACGTTGTTAATCATGGTCCTGTTTGAAGGACGTTACAGCCAGTAATTACTGGGAATTATGAGACTTAACGTCAAATGTATCAGGGTGATAAGTCCAGCGTAGTACAGTAGCACGCAGTACTTTGCTTGCTTGTTTACAGTGTTGCTTCTGTTTATGGGCGGTTGTATCGCTAGTGGCGTGGCGGGCCCCCGAACACTGATTTTGGGAGCCCCCGAACCAGAGATGATGAAGAGGATTGTCAGGAAAACCCTGGATAAAAAAGGCCACTGGATTTTGTACTGGCGAAGACCCTTCTCCATGGATTTGCCACAGACGTACACGTGTGTAATTACGCCACTGATCGCTTACCATCAGGCGAGCGGTTTGCTCTTCTCATCATGTATTTATACAGGGTCATTTTGACATCGCGTTACTGCCTCGGTGGCGTAGTGGTATTGCGTACGCATTACGAGTACGATTTGCGCGCTGAGGTCCTGGGTTCGAATCCCGGGTCGAGCCAAAAAAAATTGTGACTGGGTATTTTCATCTTAAAATTTACTCAGTCGCAGCTCGGAGTCAGGAAGTTGGCGGTGTGATACCCCCGTGCCTCGGAAAGCACGTAAAGCCGTTGGTCCTGCGCCTGATCTCTCTCCGGTCATGTCGGATTGCCGTCTCACCGGACTATGAGAGTGAAGGAATAGCGAGTGCACCTGTGTATTGCGCACACACTTGTGCACTATAATATCTCCTGCGTACCAGGCTGATCTCCGTTGCGATTGGCCGCCGTGGCCGAAACTGGCTAGGAGGATTTCACTAAATGAAACCAAATACTTATCTCCTTGAAAATTACCCTTTCCATTGAGCTATTTTAACCATACACACACACACACTCACTCACGCTATCCCCGAAGGGGTAGGCAGAGGTGCAACTAGTGCACCCACTTTTCGCCGTTATTCCGTCCCATGATGTGATAGGGGCGAGCCTATCGCCATATCGGGCACAAATTCCATACTCCGAGCTGGTATTGAATAGAAAAACTCAATATCACTTTTGCCCGACCCGGGAATCAAACCCGAGACCTCAGAATTGCAGTCGTACCACAATACAACTACGCCACCGAGGCAGTATTTTAACCATACATGTATAATAAAGTAGTGTAAGTTACGAACGAAATAAATAAAAATAAAAAGTACTTAAGTAACTAAGTTTACACGCCCTTATGCCACTAACACTGCTCCGAGGATCCGTCGTATCTAGGACTCCAAACCCGGAATTCCAAGATCCTGGTATTCCGGGATCCGGCGTCATCTTCCAGTTCCGGAAATACCGAGATCCCGCCGCGCGGGATAGAAAATTTTTGGTACAGCAACTACCGATATTAAAGATAGGCTGCGATATTGGATGCCCTAGTCGTACTGGCAAAATTTCACTTCATTCAGAAAAGCACACGCTATATTCGCACTAAATTACATAGTGATAAGGTAATCGGTAAAATTAAGATTTTTAGTGAAAATATTAGTATTTCATGAATGATATTTGCGTAATGTTAGCAGAGGCAAAGATGAGTATGTGGTTCAATTTATTAACGCATTGTTAAAATAACCCCGTATATTAGCATTTTGTTACAATGAATGTCTGGAATAGGTATAGGATATGTGTTATGGTACAGCGACAAACTAACATCTCATACAAAATTCATTGGAATCAAATGAATACAGCATTGTTCTATATATAGTCGCGTAATTTTATTACATCGTTATTACATACGTAAAGATTATGAATTTGAATAACATTTTTAGTATGTAATGCATGCGTTTGTATTGTATTCCTTTCGTCATAACACGTGACGTCACAACTGGTATAAGTATATGGATACTGTCATGTGCTTTGCCAAATTGCTTGCTGTGGACCGCGAGGTCTTGAATTCATTATCTAGGTAATGTCTGCGGCTCCACCTGCTTGAAAGACCTTCCTATGGGCGTAATTTGTCATTTTCCAGGCCTATGTACTAGTTTGACTCTAAGATTAAATTGGGTTATTTTGAAATTTATATTATTAGTAGCTGTCTCAAAATGCTGTAGGTAGGTCAAGCAAATCTGGTATTGGCATGGCCTATCCGTCCCCCTTTCTGCATAATATAGACCTTGGCTGGATTAAAGATGGCTATGTAATTTTAAGGGATAATAATTAGTATTAATCACGGCATTTTCTATTTGTGTGCCATTATCATCATCATCAGCCACATGACGTCCACTGCTGAACATAGGCCTCCCCCAAAGATTTCCAGATGGACCTGTCAAAAGCGGCTCGCATCGAGCGCGTTCCTGCGGCCTTTACCAAGTCATCGGTCCACCTTGCAGGTGGAGGCCGACGCTGCGCTTGCCAGTACGTGGTCTTCACTCGAGAACTGTTTTGCCCCATCTGCCGTCAGTTCTTCGAACTATGTGCCCTGCCCATTGCCACTTCAGCTTGCTTATCCGTTGGGCTATGTCAGTGACTCGTTCTTCTACGGATCTCCTCATTTCTGATTCGATCGCGTAGAGAACCACCTAGCATAGCCCTCTCCATAGCTTGCTGAGTGACCGTGAGCCGTCTTAGGCGGCCCATAGTCAGAGGCCACGTCTCAGTGCCGTATGTTATCACTGGTAACACACATTAATTGAAGACTTTTGTCTTCAGGCAATGAGGTATTTTGGACAAGACGACCTTGCTTAGTTTCACGAACGCTGCCCATCCCAGCTGGATTCGCCGATTGACCTCTTTCTCAAAGTTGGAGTTAGAGTTTGTGTGCTATAGTCTTTCCAAATCAGTTTAGCATTTAATACGTTTTAACTAACATCCAAATATTTTCAAAGAATCTGCATTTAATTTCATTTAGTATTATTATTAGCATTATGTATCACCACGGTATCACGTACTTATGTAACAGCTATGTAATAAATGATGCAAAATATGTTTTTGTTATATATTTTTTTCAATCCCCTAAGAAGTTATATGTAATAATGGTAAAGGTATGTAATAATGATTAAAACCGTAACGTAGGTAACGTTACGGTTTTAATAAATCCTAGACAAGTAACAACGATCAATAAAATAGTCCGTATCAAATTACGTTTTTTTTAATACCAGTTAAGTTCCTGTTAATTAAGTACCTGAAAATATTAACAACATACTTTGCTTATATTTGAAAAGGCGGTAATTAATCACTTACAAATAATACGTAACTACTTTTCAATTGCTTTGTCAAAATGTTCAACGAGAGGGTATTTATTTGGTAAAAAAAATATTATTTTCTTTACTACGAAATTCGCACCTTTAGGATGAAAACGACACAATTCAAAAAGATAGAAAATTTAGTTATCGTCATTAAATTACTTAAAACGAAGTTCTCAATACAATAATAGTTCAAACACAGCCATATTCAAGTAGAAAAAGAACAAAACTGTTATATCAGTCTATTTTTTATTATATTTTTATAAATAAGGGACTAGTTTTTAGTCATTTAAAAATGACAACTCAATTTTCTATTTGTTTCGTTCTAAAGGTGCGAAATGTAGATTTCCCGAATATACAGTATAACGCCATCTATTGTTAGTAAGAAGTAACAATCTCCACATCGTGGATATTAGTAAAAAAATAATAGAATTTTAAGTTATTTTTGTGATATTTTAATCAGTGATGTAAACAGAGATCATAAAACACATTGTGACAATAAAACGCATAAAAATGTAAATAAGCATTAAAATAAAACCTATCTTCGAGAATTTCATCTGATTGCCCAAAAACGAGGCTGTAAGATCTCATAGAAATAAATAAGGTCATTATTTGAAACATGCAAAACACTATTAACTGTACACTTATTTCATTTAAGTACATGTTGTTTCATCTTTTTTATATGGGAATGGTAAAGTGATTGATGCAGGTCAAGTAGGGTCCACAGTGTCCACTAACGAGAGATGCTGACATCTTGTCAGTCGATACAGTTATGTCGGCCTGTCAACCGGATATTCACAGCCATCTGCCATTCCACTCCACGCTTAATTTTTTTCAAGCATATTGCTACTATTTGGCTTAGTTTCTAAGATCAGCTATTGACGTTAACTCCCTCTGGGAGATTGTTATGTATTACAAGAGTATAAAAATACAATTTCGCTTAATGTGATGAATACACGTAACAACTACAAACATAATTAACGCACTTGGATTTCCTATATAATATATTTCCTGATAGTCCTTATTCTCGCACTGGCTACACTATCAAACACCCACTTAGAACTCACTTCACCAGGCGCACCACCGATTTTAACGTCAAAATCACTAGATTTACTTCTTCCATCTTGATTTTCGTTATGTTTATTTTGCGTTTTGCCGCCAATTTGACTTTTCGCGCCATTTGCGTTAGGTCCGCCATTTTGTTTCTGTCCGCCATGTTGGTATCGGGCGCCATCTATGACAATAGCTCCGCAGATGGTCAGAAGTTGCATCGCAGCGTCTTTTTGTTGCGCGTCGTTGGTTATCAGGACTTTAGTTCCACCGAAAACGTCGTAAGAATAATTTGCATGCTGTTGGCCTAGGGCTATACGCTCTATTCTGGCTTTCTGTAACATGACAGTTAATTAAAAATATGGATTGTAAATGACATTATGCATGTACTGTTAAAAAATTGTTAGAGCGCCTTTGAGTGATAAAACGAATACATATCACACAATTATTCACAAACTATGATTTTTTACTTTTGGTCCTTCAACCCCGATAAACTACATATTATTTACATTATCTTTACAGGGGCTTTAGATGAGAAGCCTTTCTACAATCGTTAACGTTAATTGAAAACAAAAAAGATGGTAATGTCATATCTTATCGTTAAGTTGGTCAATGCGAACGAATCCATAAAAAAACTACTGAATAGATAAGTTTGTAACTTTTCTAAGGCTTCAAGTGTCACTCCAATACCATTATCTCCAAACTCTAAACTTATGACAGTAATTTATTTTTTCTGAAAACCTGGTCTAGTATTCCAATCATTTTACTATCACCTACCTGCGATATCTTCTTCAAATGGTCCACTTCATAGCCCAGGTGGTGTAGCCACTTGCCCTGGGTCGCGCAGTCGAGTGCCCACTGCATGTGGAGTACTCTGCAGCCGCGTGCAGCGCCGAGCAGTGCATTCAGCGTCCGAGCCTTCTGCACGTCGTTTGTGGCTCGGACACTTGTGTCGACACCACTTTGAGCTGTTATGCCTGTGAATTAATTTCGCATTTAATATCCACATTTAAAATTAAGTTTGTATTGTTACTTGTGATTTGTAAAATATATACTATTTAAAAAAAAATAAGATTACTAAAAACCTACACTGAGTTTCTTGGTGCTTATTTTCAGGTCAGTGGGATTTTCCGAAGCACCGGTAGAATCCTTTTATTCATAAAAAAATATTGTAAAAAATGACGTGTAAAAGCGCCCTTAGGGGCCTAATTACTTAATAAATGATTTGATTTGAATATTAGAATTGATATCTATGACTGCCTCGGTGGCGTAGTTGTATTATGGTACGACTGCAATGCTGAAGTCTCGGGTTCGATCCCTGGGTCGGGAAAAGTGATATTAAGTTTTTCTATTCAGTATCAGCTCGGAGTCTGGAATTTGTGCCCGATATGGCGATAGGCTCGCCCCCCATCACATCGTGGGACGGAATAACGGCGAAAAGTGGATGCACTAGTTGCGCCTCTGCCTACCCCTTCGGGGATAAAGGGCGTGAGTGTATGTGTGTGATATCTATGAGCGATTTTATTACGATAATAATATGGGCGAGGATTTTATTGAAGACTGGTGCGTTCAAGAATACCAAGTAAATAAATATTAGTAAAAGAATATTCAGAGTAGGTTCAGTTATTGAGTTGGGAGTTGCCCTCCTAGATACAAAGCCCCAGCAAAGTAGTCAGAAAGTGGTTGATTGATGGTAAAACTGCTCACAAAGTAGTAATAAGTAATGAAATTAATGTCACTTGAAACTAAAATATCTTCAAAGATTTTATTGTTGCATTTTCATTTAATCGAATGACAAGACAAACAAGACAAAAGAAAGTGTATAACATAAAAAAGAAAACTACATTAAAACCTATATACAACACCTCCACACTAAATTAACAATACAATATTCTTAAACAAAAAAAACAAAAACATACATTTATTTTAAAACTAATCTATACCCAGCCGTTTAATAGGCTTACGCTCGCGCTTGGGCCTAGGCTCAGGGGGTGCGACTGCAGCATCCGTACCGACACTCGGTACAGTTACTCGAGCTGACGTTCCAACCGAAGTGTCGGCCGTAACAGCACTCGCTCCAGTCGACATTCCTACTGCAGGGATGGTCTTATCTGCTATTACAACGGGCGTCAACTTCTCGGACTCGACAACCTGGCCAGGAGTGCTTAGCGCCTTGGGATACAAGCATGAACTCGTTAACCGCCGTTTTAACTGATCAATATGCCGATGCAGATGAGACCCATCACAAGCCACAACAGTGTAATCTGTTCTACCGAGACATTCTAACACCTGCCCCTGCAACCATTTGAAACCCCGCCCAAAGTCTCTATACCAGACAAGATCACCAGGCTTGAATTCTCTCACTAACCCGGATCTTAGATTAGTGTGACCTCCTGATTTCGCAATCTTCGTTACATCGGGTTTCAAGGAATCAAGCCTGGTTCTCAGCTTCCTGCCCTGTAACAATTGTGCAGGAGTCTCTCCAGTAGTACAATGAGGAGTGTTATGGTATACTAACAAAAACCTGCATATTGCCAATTCTATATTTATCCCCTCATGAACAGCCTTTTTGATAACCCCTTTAACTATTTTGACCGCATTCTCTGCGGCTCCATTGGAAGCTGGATGATAAGGAGCACTAAACGTATGCTCAATGCCATTATTAGAGAGGAAATCTTTAAAATCATTACCAGAAAAAGGGGGACCATTATCGGAGACAACTTGCCGGGGAAGCCCCCATCGCGACCATGACTCACGCAACTTACTGATTGTAGCTTCTGCTGTTGTTCGCGACATTTTAAAAACCTCAATCCATTTCGATCTAGCGTCCACAGATATTAGGTACGTATACCCACCGATAGGTCCTAAAAAGTCTAAGTGTATCCTCTCATATGGACGTTGAGGCCAACCCCACGGCTGTGGAGGCGCCGCCGGTGGGGCGGACGCAACCGAAGCGCAGGTAACACACGCGCGACACGTTGCCTCCACTGCCTCGTCGATCCCCGGCCACCATACATAACTCCGCGCATACGACTTGGTTTTAACGATACCCATGTGAGGTTCATGCAGTTCCTTTAATACACGCGGCCTACATGACTCGGGTACTACCAGACGATGACCCCACATTAAACAATTCAGCTCAATATACAACTCGTTTTTTCTAGCGAAAAAAGGTTTTAATTGCAATATGTCAATATCTTCAGGCCAACCGTCTCGGACGTAACTACAAACACGACTTAATATCGGGTCGCGCTCCGTCTCTTTCTTAATTGTGCTATTATCGAGAAGCAAAGCATCAGAAGCAAAATGTAAGTAAGTTTGTTCCGGAGGTTCGTATTTATCGTCATCCACCGGCAAACGCGAAAAAATATCTGCACCGTTATCATTGGAACCTATGTACTCTATATCGAAATCATATGCCGCAACTATAAGGGCCCAACGTTGCATGCGGCTTGCGGCCATCGTAGGGATTCCATTATTAGGACCAAACAAACTGACCAGCGGTTTATGATCTGTCTTAAGTTTAAAACGGCAACCGTATAAATATTGGTGGAATTTCTTTATGCAATATACAATAGCTAAGGCTTCGCGATGTATCTGGGAGTACGCTTGCTCTGATTGCCTAAGCTTTCGTGATACATAAGCTATAGGGCGCTCAACCCCCACCGCCGCATCACGCTGAGACAAGACCCCTCCTACACCTTGCGAGCTTGCATCACATGTCAAAACAAGCTGTTTCTTCGGATCATAATGGGTTAAAACAGCACTACTCACCATTAAGCGCTTAACGGCCTCAAACGCGTCAGTTTGCGTTTGCCCCCATTGCCAATGCCTGCCCTTTCTCAATAACCCATGAAGAGGAAAAAGTAAATCACTAAGTTTGGGCACGAACCTACCATAAAAATTTACCATACCCAAAAACGACTTCAGCTCTGTTACGTTTTTAGGAATCGGCATGTTTTTAATGGCTCTCAATTTATCCGGATCCGGTTTTATACCATTCTTATCCACTATGAACCCAAGGTACTTTATTTCTTTGGATAAAAACGTACATTTATCTTTATTAACTTTAAGCCCAACACTTTCGAGTTTGTGGAACAAAGCCTCAAGGGCCATCAGATGTAACTTCCTTGTTTTACCCGTGACAATGATATCGTCACAAAAACATTGTACATTGGGAATGCCCTTTATGAGATTACACATAATTCGTTGAAATATACCGCTGCTAGACGACAAGCCAAAAACTAAGCGATTATATTTGAATAACCCTTTATGTGTGTTAACTACAGTGAACATTTTAGATTCTTCCGTAAGGCATATTTGATTGTAGGCTTGTGACAGGTCAATCTTAGAAAATTCCTCACCCCCAGCAAGATTCGAAAGTAGTTCGTCTATACGTGGCAATGGATATCTATCGACCATTAAAACGGGGTTAAGTGTTACCTTGTGATCAGCACATACACGTAACTGACCATTACCTTTTGGTACCAACACCAGAGGCGTCGCCCAGTCCGAGCAGTCGACAGGATCGATGATGCCCTGTTTTTGCATAGCGTCGAGCGCGGCATCAACCTTTAAACGCAGGGCAAATGGCACCGGCCGCGCGCGGCAGAACACAGGAGTCGCACCCTCGCGCACGCACAGCGCCGCCAGTCCACCCGTATAACAACCCAACTCGCCATCCAAAACCCTTTTATACCTGTCAAGGATATCGTTTAAATTATTACATTCGATACTAAAATTATTCATTAAACCTCCCGTTAATCTAGGAATTTGAATATTAAGCTCAGACAACCATTGCCTACCTAGTAAAGATGTTACACCTTTATCTACTACAAACAGTTCAAGACACTTTTTACACTCTTTAAACTGCACTAAAGGTCTAATAACACCGATGGGTTGAACTCTAGATCCGTCATAAAACTTGAATACTAAGTCGCAAACCTCCATCTCCAAATCCTTGAACAAGTCGTTGTACGTTTTTCTACTTATACACGAGCAGGTTGAACCAGTGTCGATCTCCATCGTCAATTTCCTATTATTAACTAACAGCGTTAACATAACTGGACCATAATCACTCACATTTAACTGGAATATTGGTTCATCCTCGTTACACCCAATGGCTGCAAACTCTGAAGCCTTTTCCTCACTAGTGTAGTGAGTCTGCCCCCGCCTGCAATTCATTTGCCGCCTCCATCCCTTACATTCTTGCATCTCCGAAGATTTACATGGGCATACCTTTCTCAAATGACCTCTATTCTTACACAGAGAACATACAAAATTTGAGTATCTGCATTCTTGCGCTTGATGCCGACCACCGCAGGCAGTGCAAGAATCTCTAAAAATTTTGACGTCAGTGCCTTCTCCGTGATCCCTACTGCTCCTTCCGCTTATGCAAGGCTTCCTACTAGACGACGAAGTCGCATTCAATGCCTGACAAGCGGTTGTTGTTGGCGTCGATGGCACCACAACAGCCGCAGCATCACGTTCTGCCGCCTCCAAAGAAGTTGCAAGAGTTACAGCTTCAGAAAATGACATAGTCACCGGTTCCGCAAACAAGCGTTGTCGGATAAGTTCACTCCTCACACCGCAGACGAATTGGTCACGAAGATTGTCATTTAAATTGATACCAAAATCACATTCCTTGGATACCTTCTTTAAGGCGGCCACGAATTGCATAACGTTTCCATGAATGCTCTGTTTTTCCTGGCGAAAACGGTAACGTTCGGCCCATACTGATGGCCGCGGTTGTAAATGTCCTCGCACTAGGTCAACAAGATCTTCATACCTTAGCTCCGTCGGTTTTTTCGGACTCGCCAAAGTTACCATCAACTCGTACACCTCTTCCCCAACCAGAGAAATTAGAGACGGCAATTTCAATTTGTCTTCCACGCCATTTGCCTCAAAATACAAGTCCACGCGTTCACAATAAAGAGTCCAGTTACCGGTCTCTAAATTAAACTCTTTAATCTTCCCGACCGTCATGATAACGCAATGATTATCCTCGTCGCCAAATAAAATATCTTCAAAGATTTTATTGTTGCATTTTCATTTAATCGAATGACAAGACAAACAAGACAAAAGAAAGTGTATAACATAAAAAAGAAAACTACATTAAAACCTATATACAACAGAAACTGTCAGTAATGTTCCACAATTTAAAGGAATCAGTTGCCAAAAAAGAAAAGTGACCTGTAATATCCTGATTACTCTCCCTGCAGGAACCGAGTAACACATGCGTTGTTCTCCTATTAACAGAGGTCTGGATGCGTCCTCCCAGGGACCTTATAGCGGCCGATGCGCTTTGTTTTTCTGTACGATTCATTCCAGTAAGCACCTGAAATTAAATACCATTTACATTCAAAATTATTCAAGGTCGGATAAGGGGAAAAGTTATAAATTGGCAGGGATACTGTGAATACGCCGACTCGAGTGCTATTGAATCACTGCCTGAAAATCAATGTAAAAATAGCCCGCTGTGTTTTACTGGTGGTAGGACATATTTCAGCCCAAATAAAAACTACCGTACATAATTTTTTATTTATTGCATACAATGACGAGACGAGCATGCCGTTCGCCTGATGGTAAGCAATACGATCACCCATAAACAGTAGAAACACCATCCAGCACCTTGAGTTACAAAGTACTGTGTGGCATTCCACTGCGCTCGTCATCCTGAGACACTTATGTCTCAGGATGACGAGCGCATAATGAGACGGACTGAGATGAGACTTAACATCTTAATGTTAAGTCTCATTATGTCCGGTAGTTACACTGGCTACAATGTCTTTCAAACCGAAACACAACAGTGCATGCACACTGCTGTTTGGCGGTAGAAATAAACATTACGGTGGTACCCACCCAGACGGACTCTTACATATGAGAGTCCTACCACCAGTAAAGTTATTAAAATCTGCCATACCGTCCCATGTAAGTATGTCTCGTTTTGGTTCCATTCCTGTATATATCTGGTCCAAGTAGGCCGACATAATTGTTTCAACCGACGAGTGATAATTATCGACACTATGTGGACCTCTCTCAGCTTACCGTCAGATGCTATCGGCTCACCTTATGACTATGGGTACTAGCTTTTGCCCGCGGATTCGCCCGCGTTACAAAGTTTTCTTCCTCTTTTAGGTTAATGGCTCCACCGTTACAGCGGTGATTTTGCCAATGTCTTCATTTAGATGTGTTGCTCAGAAGTCAAAAAGCATAACTTCAGTTTTGACAATTTCTTAACAATGGATTAATAACAAGATCCGGCCTGAATTGCCTATGAAAAGTGATACTCAAAGTATGAAAATTATTTTTGTTATATGTTAAAAAGTTTTTAGCATGCTATGAATAAATTAATATCTTATAATTATAGTAAAATACACAGACGATAACTTAATAAAAACATTGAAGCTTGAACTTTGTCGATCGCGCAAGAACAGCTATTTCATCATTCGCAAATTACTCACAGCATTTTAATTCATACACATACACACACACACTCACGCCTGTTATCCCCGAAGGGGTAGACAGAGGCGCAACTAGTGCACCCACTTTTCGCACTGCGTATTCCGTCCCATGATGTGATAGACAAGCCTATCGCAATATCGGGCACAAATTCCAGACTCCGGGCTGATGCTGAATACAAAAACCCAATATCGCTGCCCGAACCGGGAATCGAGCCCGAGACCTTGGCTCTGCGGTCGTAACGTAATACAACGCAACCGCGGCAGTCTTTTTCATATTCTGGCATTAGAAATTAGCATGATTGTTTATCACGCTGCAACAGGAAAATTCACATGCTAATTGATTCGCTATTTAATTTTGACTGCCTCGGTGGCGTAGTTGTATTGCGTATGCGTTACGAATACGATTTGCGCGCTGAGGTCCTGGGTTCGAATCCCGGGTCGAGCCAAAAAATATTGTGACTGGGTTTTTCCATCTTAAAAATTACTCAGTCGCAGCTCGGAGTCAGGAAGTTGGCGGTGCGATACCCCCGTGCCTCAGAAAGCACGTAAAGCCGTTGGTCCTGCGCCTGACCTCTCTCCGGTCATGTCGGATTGCCGTCTCACCGGACTATGAGAGTGAGGGAATAGCGAGTGCACCTGTGTATTGCGCACACACTTGTGCACTATAATATCTCCTGCGTACCTGGCTGATCTTCGTTGAGATTGGCCGCCGTGGCCGAAACTGGCTAGGAGGATTTTCAATTCGAAATAGAAATTAATTGCCATTGCTAGTAAATGAGTAAATTTGATCTATAAGAGCAGGATACTCACTATCCTATCACTATAAAAGTGGACGATAGCCTAGTTGGGAATGGAACGGTCTGCCGAGACAATGTCCGGAGGTTCACAACCCAAGGCACACACCTCTTATTTTTCGAAGTTACGTGTGTATTGTTTATCAATTATCGTTCGCTTTAACGGTGAAGGAAAACATCGTGAGGAAACCTACATGCCTGAGAATTCTCCATAAGAATTGCGAGGGTATGTGAAGTCTGTCAACACACACTAGGCCAGCGTGGTGGACTAAGGCCTTAACCCTCTCAGTAGAGGAGGCCCGTGCTCAGCAGTGGCTAGTATACACCTGTGGCTGGTATTATTATTACTCACTATCCTGGGTGCAGTGTCAGCGTGTGCAGTAGGTCCAGGAGCCTGCGTGCAGGAGGCCGCTATCCTGCGAGCCATATGTTCCGCGCGTATCAGGTCACGCCGGTCCTTCTGCGTTAGTCTCACGCGGGGCCGCTGTGTCGGCTTTTTATTTGCATCCTCTGCTTCTGAAATTATTAATACATACATCTATACTAATATTATAAAGAGATTTGTATTTTTGTATGTTCGAACGAATAAACTCAAAAACTTCTAGACAGATTTAAAAAAAAAACTTTCACCAATATAAAGCTACATTACCAGCGAGTAACGCAGGCTACTTTTTATCCCGGGAAAATATAAAGCGGGACTTTTATCCCAGAAAATCTCTTTCACGCGGGCAGAGCCCAGGTAATATACCTAGTGTAATATAAATAGGGTAGTTTCCTATGTTTGATTTGGTACATCTATACTAATATTATAAAGCTGAATAGTTTGTTTGTTTGTTTGAACGCGCTAATCTCAGGAACTACTGGTTCGAATTGAAAAATTCTTTTTGTGTTGAATAGACCATTTATCGAGGAAGGCTTTAGGCTATATAACATCACGATGCAACTATTAGGAGCGAAGAAATAATGGAAAATGTGAAAAAAAACGGGGAAAATTATTCATCCTTGAGGGCTTCCATTGCGTGCGCTGCGAAAACGGTTCAAGATACCAAAAATATATGTATGAAAGAATTATTCCCCTTGAAATGATCTAAAAAAATGTCCGCGACAGTATATGTCTATCTTTTAAGATTAACTCACTAGAACCGTTTTTATGGTAATCTAATTTGGTCGAAATTAATGCATTATTTGTTAAGAGTTGTATCAACGTCATAGTCATAGAGTGATTCAACGGGAAGGTTTTTATGTACTTTTAGCCCGGAAAAACTTATTAACGCGGGCGAAGCCGTGGGCAAAAGCTAGTTATTTTATATGTAACAGAAAATAATACGAAAAACAAATTCTTCTGTAAAATCAAAATCAAAATTGGTTGACAATTAAAGCAGTTATTCATATTTGAAATATTGTTGTGAGCAAAAGTGGGGGCGTAGTGGGGATATCGCGACATTTGTTTCGCACGCACGCAGCGTTAGTGTCTGGCGACACTCAGTGACGTCACATTCTGCTGTTACCGTTATCTAACAGATGCCCCTTCCACCAAACTTCAAAGCTTTATAACTCATTTATTATTGCTTGTATTTTAAAAATTCTTTTTTCTCTAGATTTTAGAAGACATAAATGTTTGATAATGTATTTAAAAAAAAGTAGTCAACTACCCTATTACAGTCGTTAGATTGTAAGGGACCCATCTCCATTATCTTACCAGACTCATCATCCGTGTTTCTGGTGATGTCAGGGTCTTTATGGGTGAACAGCTTCCTCCTGGACTTCCTGGGTGGTTGGGGGCTCGTCGACATGGACATCGGCATGGCCCGTCGCGGCGCGGTGTTCACGCGACTCTCTACGTCTGGGAATAGAAAAACATACATACATACATATCGAATTCAGAACCTCCTTTTTGAAGTCGGTTAAAAAAGTGTCACGGCTAAGCAGAGGTATAACACATCCACATTTCGACAGCTATGTTGTCCTATTGTCATTTGCAAATCAAGGATATTATTGAGAAAAAATATAGCCTATAACCAAAGCATAATAAATACGAATTGATAAGACACCTCGTTTGTCAAAATCGGTTCAATAGGAGCGACGCTAGAGTGGAACACAATGGATACATACATACATAGGGTGTAAAAATCATTACCCTTCCTTGCTTCGCCATTCAGGTAAAAAAATCTCACTTTACTTGACTAGGATTGAACCATAGGCTAAATATCCTCACAAACTGTTACCATTATATTAGTAAGATTAAATAAAATAAAAATTAAATACTTTATTCATCACGTAGGCGAACATAGTTGCACTTATGATAAGTCAAAATACATTCAATAAATAATAATTATTACTACAAGAAATCACAAATATAACTACTGTCGTTTTCATAGGGAGCAAAATCAATGAAAAATAAATAAAGAAGCCATGCTCGGGCTGGCAGGAAAGAGAAGTTAAAATAAAACTATGAATTAATTTTACTAAAAATACTGGGAGGAACGCGTCGCGATCCTCACCGGTGAGGACACTACAGGCCCTAGCCTAGCTAACCTACCAGCCTTTCACTGGCTACCTAAGCGATGACTACCCGAAGAACAAAGACAGCAAGAAACTCCGGGCTGACTTTTTCGTCATCAATTGTCCAAATGATTATTAATAAAATTACCGGTATTATCTCGCGACTTATCCCGCGACGTTTCGAGTGTTGTGTCGCGCGTGGTGTTCGCTTCGCTGCTCGTGTTGCGCTCCGTCTCGCTGGATATCCTCAGACGTAACTCCCTAATTTCCCTCTCTTCTTTACTTTCTGTGAGGAGACCGCTTAGTGGCACGTTTTCCATGTCTGCCTTTTTCTGCGATAAGGTATTTACTCAAGTTGATATCTTTTCCTCTTGTGAGATGTGATTTCAATGTAAGGTGCCAAGTAGACATGGGCGCCGCCTAGGAAAAAGCCGGCGGCGGCGTGCTGGTAATTTTTGGTCGGCGGCGGCGTAACGCCGGCGGCGTGGATTTTTTAAATGAATAGTGAATATATGTATAGGCCACATATAAATTCCTCAGTTACATGTTCGTAGGTAGTTGGAAGCACTAGCCAATTAACTTATCGGTATAAAAACCCCTTCAGGACCCATGCTCCATCCACCCTGTGGATTGGGGGCATTTGGAAAAATTCCACCACGGTATACCCTACCTGTCGTAAAAGACTATTAGTCAATAGAGGCCACCGCGGGTCCCAGGCGGACGGCAGGGGGCTGTCCGTCTTTAGTTTTGTGTTTTTTTAGCACATTGTTGCAATCCTTGTGATGGACGGCAGCGTGGCAGTTAGGCCTCACGTTGCCGTTGACGCAGAGGGCGCCCTTCGGTGCGCAGGAGCGTCTGAGCCCAACACAACAGCAGACGGGCCGCACTAGGCGGCACCGCGCAGGGGCGCCGCTAGGCCCGGGCGAGAGAAAAGTCGAAAATAAAAGGGGCCTCACAAAGCTGATGTCACCGACGTCCACGTTTGGTCTAGCGCCGCCATTATAAACTACTACGGCATACTAAATGTATACCAAAGCACTTTGTTGCGTCAGGGACGGGTTCATGATCTCATGGTCATGTGCGCCTAATCATTTTATCCGCAAATCTCCATCGAAAGGACGGGTAATATTCAGTTCTCCACCTCATGCCTCAAATTTCTCTACTTCTAGTGGGAGAAGTCCGACCTTTCGTGTTCCCGCACCATCTCTTCTCATAAGAGGTCTACTTTCGTACTCGTAGGGCATCAAAAATTAAGATCTCTTGCTGTGGTCTTGGTTAGTAACACAGCGACAGCGAGAGGCCTCCTCCATTAAATGACACGAAATCGCTATGCTCTCAATTAAGGTTAACTAAAACTCCGATAAATGTTAGGTTATATATTGGACCGTATATTGCAACCTCAAAGGCCGAGTGGACAGTTATTCGGGACGCGACAGACATACCCCAAGATCGCCCGATAGCACCTATTAGTCGGCTTTTATAACAGACCGGGGATGCTGTAGTGGACTTCCCTAAACGCCCCCAATTCACAGGTCAGGACCAGGAGTCTCTAACGTCTCTGATGGCAGAGGGATTGGCCCGCTATCGATCTCTCGTAGCACTCTCTTTCTGATGGAGGACTACTCCGAAAAAGTTAGCCACTGCAATTTAGAACCTCCGCCTGTTGACCATGGACCAGTAAAAACTATCACATGCACCTGACCGTAAGACACCGTCGTTGGGCAGCTATCACTATGAAAAGACATGACCTACGATCTGCCACAGATACTCTCCGGAACAATGTTCTCCGATGAGTACATTTATCAGTTGATAGTTGGACCATAGTTGCTTTACGCCTTGGTGAAATCAGGGTGGACTACTAAAACATTTGGGCACCGAGGACGGGGTCTCCAGCCTGAGACCACATCCTCCACGGCAACTTCGCCGAAAGGTGCCCGCTTGGCCTCTATTTAGGAGCCGGACGCGGCTCGTGTGTGGAAGCTCCCTCGAGGCAGTGGAAGGTGGCCGTAGGGCTTTGGGGTCCAGATCCTAGGCCGGTATCTAACCAACAAGTAAGTCACGTACAAGATCGTGTGGTACGCGCTTATTATCTGCTGCGGATTCCACAGGAGAGCATTGCAGAGAGATTCGGAGGTCCAAGGTTTCGGCCGATAAGGTACTGCTGTAGAAGATCATGGACCACATAACTCCGTGGCATAATGTTTAGTTAGCGATGCCAGGACCTTTTAGGTTAGACATCTTGAAAGAGCGCAGCCGCGTATGGGCGCGTGAGCACAGAGGCCGTAGCCAAAATGCCTTTTACAATCGTTAACGCTAATAGTAGTTTTTCTGTTATTAACTTTAAAAAACCCAAGTCGGACAAAAACTATGAATACATTTTTTTAAGAAAAATGTTTTTTTATTCCAAATCCACGCCGGCGCGGCGCCTATGTCTACATCGAACTAAATATGACATTTGAGACCCAATCATTCATAAAATTTGACAATAAAAATTAAAAGTATTCACAAAATCCACGCCGTCCAAGTTAGGCGGCGGCGGCGGCGGCGCGCGGGTCCTGCCCGGCGGCGTAACGCCGGCGCGGCGCCCATGTCTAGTGCCAAGTAATAGTAAGTTTTAACAATATTAACAATAGTAATTACCAGTGCTAATTCCTTTTGTATGCATTGAAAACAAAAAGATATATCAAATACCTATGCAATAGTAAGCTATGACCATATAAAATGTTCACTATACAAGGGATCAGGAAATGCAAGTTACCAGCATCTGCCTCAAAGTCCTTGGCGATGGCAGATCGGAAGGTCTGGGGGCGGCCGGGAACGACTGCTCCGGTAACCGCTTAGCTGACGCTGCACAGGCTTCCACCCACAACGGAGACACCAGCCTGCAAGCCAGGGCTCGAGCTTTGGCACGGATTGTGCGGTCTCCACCTGTCATTTTAGAAACTTAATGACAAACCAGGTGCATCGGCTTTAAGTTTTATTGCCGATTGCATCAGGTAGTATAAGGGCGTCACATGCAAGAGCTGGATTTATTATAACTTGAATATAAATCACTTATTTTTGACAGGAGAAGCATAAAACACGAAGGGCAATAATTTTCAGAGTTGTGACGTTATAATTTTCTGCCCAGGGCGCTCAGGTAGCTAAGTAGGCCTGCATTAGTAGATGGTATATCTGAGATCTAGATTTGAAAGAATCAAGTTTATTATTGGAATAGTAACGCATATGGGAAACAAAACACGAATCATATTTTTTTTTAAACTGATTTGTCTTCCAAATCTAGTGTAACTTTGTGTTGCCTTTTCCATCACTATTTGTCTGGTAGGCAGCTGACTGAGACCAACCAATATTTCAGCATTATCTATACTAATATTATAAAGCTGAAGAGTTTGTTTGTTTGAACGCGCTAATCTCAGGAACTACTGAACCGATTTTGAAAATTCTTTCACTAATAGGAAGCTACTTTACTCCTGAGTGCTATAGGCTACTTTTAATCTTGGGAAAATATTTTTATCCCGGAAAATCTTTTTCACGCAGGTGGAGCAGCAAGCACTATTAGTGCTTTATAAAATGTACTGTGCAAATTCCACATTAAAGTAAAATAATCACATGTTGATTAGTTTCATACTAACATTTATATAAAAGAAAAATAAAATTAGTATGTAATACATTATGTGTGCTGTATTAAAATTTAGAATGTTCTAGAATAAGTTAATCAAGTCATACTTTGTCTTTACTTGTTTAAGGAACATGACCTACCTTGCGACCATATGAGATGTGTAACTAATGGGCTCCATTTGGGCACCACACTTGATCCTAATGCGGTGAGTGCAGCCCTCAGTGCAAGTGCCCTGGACTCTGAACCAACATCTACTAACGCCACTACACCTCTCAGTACATCACTTGCCTGTGGTTTGTTGTTTATTAGCTGCAAAAAAATGGGGTTTATGAGTACTATTAAAAGTAGAACTGGGCTTAATCCGTCAAACCCCGTATATATATACATAGATGTATGGGGAAACCTTATATACTCTAACCCTGGCATCCGTAGCTGGGCTTGACAAGACAAATATGTAACTAACATACAAAAAAAATAAGTAATAGTGAACTAGTATCAAGTTGCCATTATTTTGTTGTTCTATTAATGAAATTTAATGGTTAAAATTGTCAACCAATACTTAAATATACACTTAAAGTAGTTGTAAAACCTAAATTAATAAGTAGTATTGATTTTTTATGTTTATGCAAATGTTAGACATCGATAATGCAAACCTAGTTTTTGCACATTTTTAGTATTTTCTTTTTTTCTTGACCTTTTTGAAGGCTTTGCAGGCCTCAGTTCATAGTAATTTTGATATCAAATAATTGAAAGCATTAAACTTAGTGACATATTACTAATTGAGATGCCACATAAAAATACTAATTTAGAAGCAATACCGAATACTGCTTTACCTTTCTTGTATTCCGAACTGGAATTATATTCTTAATACACAGCACATCATTTAAATTTTTTCCCTCATTTATATTTTTATTCATTTGGTTCTTATTTTTGAATGTATCAGGGGTTGCAATGAGAGCATCAGTTTCCTTTAATTTTGACCATTCTTCTCTTATCCTCATTCTGGCTGAGCATCTCTGCAAAAAATAACAGCTTTGTGGAAGATCTATTGTGATTTCTAGGATCATTGATTTGGACGTCCTAAATTTCTAATCGAATGATATGTGGAAGTTAAACTGTTTGTAATTTATATTAATTGTTAAATCCTGCAGTTTTTTTTAAACGATGGCTTGACACAACTATGTTTCAAAGTGTTAGGTAATAGTGGCATATAAAACTGGAAACTACTAAAACTACATTTGAATTGAAACTGTATACTTGCTAGGTATGGGCTTCAAAGATTTTAGACAGGTTTTAAAACTTTTGTATACTATTCTATTCAAATTATTTATTATATGTATTAAGATACATTGTTTATCTAATTATGACTGGTTAAATAGATTCACATCTCAATGGTAACATGTTTTTTATGTTTCATTGATAACAGAAAGACTTTTTAAGCTTATTAAGGAAGATAAAATTATTTAATATTGTAAGCTTTTCCTTATTGGTTTCTAATTACTCTGAGATACATTTGAGGGATGATATCAAGACATCTGATGAGAGGTTTAAGTATTAACAAAATAGTAATTTCTGTACTTACCAAGCTGGATGCGCTTATTACGTCTTTATTCATGGTGCTAGTGTATGAATCAATCAAACTACTCTACAGCTACAAAAATACATCTATTTCTGTGGATGTACTATAAAATTATTCTTTCTACACTATTTTCTTGAAGAGTGAAGATTTCATATATTTTTTTACCTTATTCCTGAAATTGAACATGTCCCAACTTGACATTACTTGACAACAGTCAACAATGAACAAAGTAGGGATGTGAAAAATAAATGATTTTCATAATGATCGATTATTCTATTTTCAAAATGGATTTTTTATTATCGATTTTCTTAGTCATAAAAATATATTTTTGATAAATGGATTATAAAAAATTACACGTTTTAATCAATATTTGCAAACAGCTCAATTTGTACGATTAATGAAATAGCGCGAGGAAAGTTAACCTTACATCCGGTCTCAATAACTTACTAACAGAAAGCGAACAGTTAAAATGCTTACTTTTGGTGGTTATCTGTGTTACTATAATATATTACTGAATTATGTACCGCCCACTGCCGAGCACGGGCCTCCTTTACAACTGAGAGTGTTAACGCCTTAGTCCACCACGACGGCCTAGTGCGGGTTGGCAGACTGAAATAGATAAGAATATATTCCTCTTTCCTTATCCGGAGGGTTAGGTCAGGGTATAGAGGGAGGTTTAGCATAGTTTTTTATGTTGCATCTGCTTAACATTACCACAGAAAAAATATGACTATTCAATAAAAAATCTGTTAATTGGCTGCCCATTTGATGTGTCATCTTAACATAGTATAAAACAAAGTAGCTTCCCGCTGTCTGTCCCTATCTATGCTTAGATCTTTAAAACTACGCATCGGATTTTGATGCGGTTTTTTTAGTAGATAGAGTGATACAACGGGAAGGTTTTTATATACTTTTAGCCCGAAAAAACGTATTAACGCGGGCGGAGCCGCGGGCAAAGCTAGTTATTTGTATAAACTGTAACCGCTAATCGCCAAAACTTAAAAATGTAATTGAATTGATTGAACCGCTCATCGCCATGTCCATTTACCAACATTACTATGAGATTTGTAATTATTGTCTTGCATTTATTTTGGTGCTATTTGCAAATCATATTCGTATTAAATTAAGAATACACTTAGTTTAAATAAAAATGTATTTGTATTTTATTTTTGTGACCCAAAGGTGGTCGTTTTATTATTTATACTAATCGTTTTATTTTATTTTTATTTGTTAAATAGCACTGAACATTCGTGGAAATAATTATTTTGTTGTTTAAAGTTTGACAAAATATTTGTTTTGAATTTTAGTTTGGAAATCAGAAGGTTGTTTTGGTTATTTTAAATATTTATCATTTTATTTGATTTTTGTTCTGATAAATTGATAATAACTGAAAAAAACAATTATTTTAAAAATAATTTATTAAAATCGATTTTTCCGATATCGATTTATGTAACATCCCTGCAACAAAGTGTATGGTCAAGGTTCAATTTAAGGTCAAGTAACACTGAACCGTCAAGCAGTGGTCTCGAACTTACCGATTTTCGGTATTTATAGCGATATTGGGTCTGTCTTACCGAAATGACATGATTTTTCAACGATTTTTAGATAGCTAGAAGATTCTCCCGATTTTTCTGCCGATTTTCAGCTATTCCTAATTAAAATCGCCTTTTTCTTTAGTATTTTACGTTAAATAAGTTGCTGTTTGGGCGGGGCGTCTTAAATTAGGCACCGACTCCAAATATACGTACCTATATACTAAGCGAATATAAAGTTGAGTTATTTTTTGGTTTGCAGTGGTTTTGAAGTCGGTTTATATTTGTTGAAAAGTTGTTATTTGTTGATTTATTGTTAGTTAATTATGGAATGGTGTAAACAATACATCATAGATGTACGATTGCAGCATTCGTGAGTCATCTAGTTCGTTAGTGATTGAAGAGTTCCATTGTGTATCTCCGAAGATCTTCATAATTTATATACTAAAACCTTAAATTAAATTGTATGTGACTGATTTCGCACACGACGGCAAATGACGCGCCGCCGGTGTCGTCTGCCGTCAGCCGCGTCCTGCGGAATTACAGCTTAAGACGGTTTTGTCAGCATAACCAAGAATTAGTATTATAATTTTCCAAAAGTAATAGAAAAACAGAATTTGGTGTGAATCAGCATTATCAGCAGGCTGTACACACTATAAGTATCTCTGGCTCTCGGACTTGTCGATGTAAACTTTAACGCATGTTTACGTAGGCATTAGAGTAGCTACAGTCATTTTCCAGAGGGGCAAGTATCTTGCACATAAAATATAAAATAACTTCTGTGTGCTTGCCGATATGAAAATTAACTACGTTTTAAAAATTATAATAAGAGTAGGCTGCCTCAAAATATTTGTTGTGGGTATTTTAAGGTAATTAAATACAAGAATTAAAAAAAAATACACCGCACACCTCAATTTCTACTTTCTTTCAAACCTATGGGTTTAAAAGTCTGACTTTGAGGAATCCTAATAGGTAATCCAGGAGCATTTTAGAAAAAATAAACAAAATTATAACAATATAAGCCATTCCTAATGTTGTATTTTATTTTACTCAGTAGGTAGGAGAAAAACGATAATTAGAAGAAAAAAAACAAGTAAAAAGTTAAATTTTTTTTCTTCTCGATTATGAAGAAGTTTGCACTTCAAATAAGCTTTTGAGAGTGAAACCTTCTTTCAAAGGTTCTATAGCCAGTCCTAAATATGGACTGTACACCGGCTTCACTTCTGAATCTGGCTTGTTTTGAGCTAATTGCGAAGCGAGGTACAAATTGGGCCCCATCTCCCCGCGGGGTTCTCCTATTTCTTCCAACTCTTCTATGTCATCCGCAGGGGATGTAGGGGCCTGAAATCAATTAAAAAGCGGTTAATATGTTCGATAGGCAATAAACTAGTCAACAATTTTTGATCCTCGTTTTTATTGATCAAGATAAAAAAAAAACTAAATGTAAAAAGGGAAGGAATATGAGGAGTGAATTACAAGTTATAATCTAGGTAACTTCTTACTAATTTAGATTTTTTTGCGAAAGTTTGTGAATATGTTTGGACGTTTGTATGTTTGTTTGAAACAAACGCAGGTCTGAACGGATTTGGATAAAAATGGCACATGGGTAGACCGCATCCCGAAGTAACACAAAGACTACTTTTTATCCTGGTGATTGCGACCGTGGAAAGAATTGTAATTTTTCATTTGAAATTTTATGCAGATGGCGCTGGCGTTTGATGTACTTTTGTGGCGGGAAAGGCTTTTAGCGAGCGAAGCCGTGAGCAACAGATATCATTTTTATAAAATTGACAGAAGAATCTCTCTAACTCATTATCCCAATTTATTTCCACTCCAAATATCGGCTTGTCGTTATAGGCTTGGTGTAAAGCTTGGAGCTCCGTCAGTAAGGGGCGAAGTCTGTCGCGAGGGTCGGCTCTAAATCCCAGGATATAGCCACCTGACGACTGGCGTATTACAAACACAAGTGCTTCGCCGAACTTAGATTCGCGGATTGTAATCTACGGAGACGAAAAATCTATTTTATTTACCCAATAGCTTTTTACGAAAAGCGATTAGGTAATTCAAATTCATTTGCTGAATTTCGTAATAAAGCATAAATAGCTAAAAATTATTTAAAATAATCTGTAATTATGACAACTATGTAATATTTGTCAGCAAGGTTAGATAAAATTGATACATTTTGAAGTTACATAGGTATTTAGAAACGTCGAAGATTCTTCTATAATAGTAGATTTAATAAAAGTTGATAACACCTTATAATATTTTTTTGATATCACGGAAAAATTGTCTACAACCTAAAATAAAAATCTGTTGTGCAGTATTTCTCAATTTTAAGTAATTAATAAAGAAGGAATAACTAATTACTCACACTTTCAATAGTAATATAAGGCATGGAGACATTAAATGCTTCGTTTATATCCGCGAACCAAACAACCCTGACGTTCGTCACTATCATAGTGCCCAGATTACCAGAGTCGCTTGACAGATTCCAAATACCATTTTCTTGAAGGCATATCTGTTAATGTAGAAAAAAGTTTAAATATATAAAGCCCATTGGTGTAGTGACGGCTTCCTTTCGATACTAATGATTTCTCAGGACGTGTATGGAGTAATTCGCTCTCCTGATGGTAAAGTGTAAACCCCACTACTAGCTATAAACAGAAGCGTTCACCCATAAACTATATTCAGTTATATTATAATATATCTTTACAGCACTACTACGCTCGTCATCCTGAGTAACATGTTACTTAACTCTCATAATTTATAATTAAGCCTAGTAATTTACTGGTGGTAGGACTCTCATAAGTAAGAGTTCGTCTGGGTGGGTACCACCGCAATGTCTATTTCTACTGCCAAGCAGCAGTGTGCATGCACTGTTGTGTTTCGGTTTGAAGGACATTGTAGCCAGTGTAACTACAGGACATAATGATACTTAACATTTTATGTCTCAGGATGACGAGCGCAGTGGAATGCCACACAGTACTTAGTAACTCAAGGTGCTGGATGGTGTTTCTACTGTTTATGGTTGGTCGTATCGCTTACCGTCAGGCGAACAGCATGCTCGTCTCGCCATTCGATGCGATAAACAAAAAAAAAATACGTCGGCTACAATTTCCTTCAAACCGGACATCATTGCTGACATGCAGCACTGAGTTTCAATTTGTCCTACTATATTCTATAACATACGTTGTAGGTACTTACCTTTTCCAGTGGTAGTATTCGCATTTGCTTGTTATGTATGATTGAACCCCTCAGTTTGAGGTCTCTGTACAGCCTCGAGCACACATAGGCCCTGAAATAAAATGCTGGGTTGTGGTTAATGGTCATATTTATTATTTTACTGACAGCTTCGGTGGCGTAGTTGTATTACATGGATGGTACGATACTGCTCGAAGGCCCCGGGTTCTTATCCCGGATCGGCCAAGGTAATATCATTTTTTGCTCAATAACAGCCCGAGGTCATGCCCTGGTTGCACCTCAACCTACCCCTTCGGAGATGAAGACGTGATGTGTTTTTTTATTATACAATCTTTAGGCGTTTAAAGGCTGACCCCAGCTTGGAGTTTGTGGGAACGTGTCACTGACAGATTTACAATGAGCACGTACGGTGGTCGTTCTACTGACTGGAACATAATATATCCGGTGCCTTCTCGCCATACATCATAGCACTACTATTAGTATTCATTAGAGGATCAACAAAGCACCGTTTCTTAATTACATACCTAAGTGTCAGGATGTTGACGGGGTCCTTGTATCCTTTAGCCTTTACTTGTAGTGTTTTTCTATAAGAAAGTATAAGGCCTAAACCATCTCAGTAGTAGAGGAGGCCCGTGCTCAGCAGTAGGCTGTATTTAATACAGAGGTGGTATTACTATTAAGTATGAAAAATTACTTGTGGATACCGGAGACCAAGGTGTAATGCCTGATGCAGTTAGGAGACAGATTTGTGAAGATAAACTCATATCTGCTAGTTTTGTAGGAGGCCAGTAGATAGAGTGCCTGCGTTGTGCCTCGGAGGCCGGAGTTTACTATCCTTGTGTTGGTCATCGTGATGCAGTTGAGGCCTATAGCTAGAAATAGACAAGTTAGTGATTATTTATATGATGCTAAGGTACTTTATGTTGTAAAATGTCGGTGTAAGTTGTAGTGGTTCGCTCCCTGTCTACCCCTTTAGGAGACAATTGTAAGCTTAGTTATACGTTGATAGAAGATTATATTTTGGATATGATTATATTTATCAGATAATAAGGTAACAATCTGAAAGCATTGCAGAGAATATTTGTTATTAGGCCGACGCGACGGCGTGGCCGACTGAAATAAAGATATTTTTTCGAGAATGTCCATAATATTCGAAATTGAACTAAGGCTGGGATTAATAAGTCAAAAAAATACACTGATAGACTATAATACAATTTCCAATATTCCCAACAATTTTAAAACCCGTCTCTCTAGTCTCTAAGAGGCACAAAAACGGCTTAAATATTAGGTCTTTACCTATGAAATTGCCGTGTAGTATAGAGAAAGTTACTCATATTTTTTATAAATATTTTTTAATTCATCAATCAAAATATGCACCCATGCTATCGATGCATCTCTGCCAGCGCAGTGGTAATTTTTCAATGCCTTTCTTGAAGAAGTCAAATGTACGGGAGCCAACAAACTCTTCAAATGCATTTTGTATTGTCTCTCGCATATTAGACAGAAAACCTACAACAGACGGTCTCTAAGCTACAACAGTTAGGGATGAATATATTGCGTTATCCATCGTCCTACTACTCTCCTATTCACCAGGTTTTGCGCCGACATTTTCCAAAATTTAGACAACTTTTTGGCACGAAAAAATTTAATACCCGAGATGCAGTACAAAATGCCTTTGAAGAGTTTGTTGGCTCCCGTACACCTGACTTCTTCAAGAAGGGCACTAAAAATTACCACTGCGCTGGCTGAGATGCATCGATAGCATGAGTGCATATTTTGATTGATAGAAATATTTTATTTTTGTAAAAGACGACTAACTTTCTGTATACTAAACGGAAATTCGTACGTAAAGAACCAATATATATTTAATGGATTATGATGAGCCTTACACAGATTGATCCGCGGTGATGCCAAGGAATGCCAGATAATCCTTAGATTGGTAACAACCATGCGACCTTTGGTACCACTGTTGCCTTTCGTATCCTCAATCGGTTCGATTCTGTCGAATATCTTTTCACCGGGGCGAAGTTTTAGATATCTATAAAAACACTACTTACAATATCCATAATATACTACCATACTAGGCCTATATTATATATTGCCCATTGCTGGGCACGAGCCTCTTCTAGAACTGAGAGGGTTTAGGCCTTAGTCTACCACGCTGGCCTATTGTGGGTTGGCAGACTTCACATACCTTCGAAATTCTTATAGAGAACTTCTCAGGTATGCAGGTTTCTTCACGATGTTTACCTTCACCGTTAAAGCGAGCGATAATTCACAAGAAATACACACATGACTTTTTAGAAAACCAGAGGTGCGTGCCCTTGGGTTTTGAACCTAAGGTCATTCGTCTCGGCAGTCCGTTCCACTCCCAACTAGGCTATCGCCGCTTAATTTTTATGAATGACTATAAACATCTTAAGAAATATTTTCACTACTCAGGGAAAAACATTCTTTGATCTGCCCTTATTCAACTCTCTTGTGGGTTCGGCGCAAGACAGTTTCATGGCCGGACCCCAGTTTGTTTTCAACTCACTCTAAACCTTCGCGCAAGATGTTAAAGAAAACCCAACAGTGTTTTGTTTTAAGACCTGGGAATTGAACATAGAACATTGCCGCTAGACCATATACGCTGCCAATAAACCAAAGAGGTGATAACATAAGAGAAAATAAACTGGAGTTGCGTGTCTAGTATCTACAAAAAAATATTAGTTTTGCTTTCAATAACTTATAGATGCTCACGCGAACGGCAAATCGAAGAGTACTTCGCGATCCTCCCAAACGACACCTGATTTTGCTTTAGACATTGTTTTCAGGAATAATCTCACTTGATACAATATTCTTTTGTTATTGTTACCGTTGCCATGGTAACGCTTGTGAATATTGCCAGACGGAAAGCCTAATTACTCCTTCATGGTAGAATGTAACCGATATTAAGTGTTATTAAAAATAATGAATTACTTAAATGAAGTAAAGAATCCGCCATGCCAGTCACAAAACAAAAATCGTAACTTTTAGTTAGTCTTTGTTCCCAGCTGACTAAAAACACGCCGGGATTACAATGAAAACGACCGTAGTCTTGAAGCCATCAAAACTGATTAAATTAAACAGTTAATACGACAACAACGGACAAATCCGATAATATTTAAAGACATTTTAAGACGTTTCCATCAATTTAAATCACGCCATAAGCACTTAACAGCTTTTAAACTGGATGACGTTTAGATTCTAATGAAGTTACGCGCCATTTTCTTAAAGGATTGGTCAAAAGGAGCAACTTTTAATGGACGTTAGAGTTTATGCGTACGTTATGTTTGTATTTAGATGAGTATGGATTCTAAATAAAGCGTGAGTATTTATGAAATAGGTAATGCGCCATTTTAATAGGATTGTCAAACCGTTTGGCTCTCAAAGCGCGTTAAGGCGTTATCGCATAGTAAATTGCTTGTACTGCAACAATGTGTGTTAAGCAATGCATATCTCTAAAGCGAGGTTACAGTAGCAAGAAAACTTGTAGAAGTTGGCTTCCGCATTCGATTTTTACCGTGAAATTAGTCACGGTAACCTGATTTCTGCAAAGCAGCTTGAACGACTTGCGATTCGCATGTACCTATAAGAGGTTTGAATTATTTCTGTAAACGTATCCCGAACATTTTGCAAGACATACCTATTGCTGCGAGAAGATGTTAGCCTAAATCACAGACTACTCAGAATAGTCTAAATTCTAAACTGTTTTTAAATTGGAGTTTAAATCTGGACAGTAGAAAACAATTTTGTGTTATATAGCACTTTGACGAGTACGAATAACGCGGTCAGTGTGATCTGATCTTAAAAAGACAATGACAAAACACCATGCTTTCCATTAATTTAATGACCGGTATCTCTTAATAATCTTACTAAAAGCTTACTTATATTGATATTTTTTTCTTATATTATTAATAATTGTCTGTGAGTTTTCCCAAGTTAATAGTACCCAGTAGGGCCTCAGTGCGGGCAGTACCAAGCTGTGTATCATGATAAAAAAAGTACTGAAATAATTACGGGCTTTTAATATAACAAATTTAAAACACAATCTAATTTAAACATCATATATAAAATACAATGACACAAAAAAACTAAATTAAAAAATACAGACCCAACATTTGTAAACGTAAATAAAAATTCTAACAATTATTACTCGTCGTAGTGACGTTAATCAGCGGCCACCGGACCGGCCGGACGGTCGCTGGCGCTCACATCCGGCCATACAGCCAGTTCCGGCGCCTCCGGACGTACACACCAATTTCCGATACAGTTTGCTTCGTCCGCGTCCTACTTACTCAGCTGGACCAGTTCTATATATTGGTTTATTGTAATCCATTTTTATCTCAAGTTTCGGGTAAACGAACGTAAATAGAAAATTCTTTTTTAAAGAAAAGTTTTTTAATGCTTCTATATTATATTTTATTTAAAAAATGTAATTTCTTTTACCCTTTTTAGTAATAAAACTCGAAAAAGTAAGTCTTTGCAACTACTAAGTTCACATCATGGACTTATTTCCCGAAGTGGTAATCAGAATGTGGAATTAGGGCAACTACTTTTGGTCATACGTCCCATCATTTATTTTATTTTATTTATTTTATTGGATCGCCAGTGGATCTTAAAACTAAGTACATAAATACAAATACACTTAAATCATGCTATCCAGTTACAGGCAACCACATCTAACGCTAGGTATTACTTTAGACTTAATTTAGTTTTTAATTTATTTAGTTACCAAGAGCAAAAAGAAAAAAAAAAATATACATCAACAATAAAAACAACAAAACAATAACACGAGAGGAGCCAACCACCATGAGTACTTAACACTGTACAAAACAAATAGTAAACTAAATGCGATTCAACATACTTAATTTTATCTAGAGTCATAAAGCTGACAAATTTTATTTTTAAAACACAATAGATTATCACTAAATAAATCTAGGTTTGCAGATCTAGACACTTCATTGTATAATCTAGTGATTCTAATTAATGGCGAGTTTAGACCAAGGTTGGTTCTGTGATTACGTACATTAAACAGTTTGTAGACATGCGAGCGTGGTAATCTGCTTGGAGCCGATATATTTATACGTTCTAAAAGTTCGGAACAGTCTATCCTATTGGTAAAAAGTTTTTGAATGAATAATAAATCTAGCAGCTTTCGTCTGTCAATGAGTGATAAGAGCTTGAAATATTTAAGACGAGAGCTGTATGACTTCAAGGAATGGTGTAAATTTAAACTATATGCGAGATGACCGAGGAACCTTTTTTGTATTCGTTCGATTCTATTTCTATGAACCTCATAAAAAGGAGACCAAACTTGCGAGCAATACTCCAATATACTACGAACTAACGAGCTATATAAAAGAATTCTTGTTTTAGGACGTTTAAGTGTTATGGTGTTTCTAATAATGAAACCAAACATTTTCGATGCACTATTTAGAATTTTGTCCAAATGCGCATTGAAGGTCAATTTGGAATCCATAATCACTCCCAAGTCGCGTATACATTCTACGTGTTTTATATTACTGCCATTTGCAGTGTACGCTGTTCGTAAGTTAATTTTTTTTCTGCTAAAGGTTATGAAATTGCATTTCTCTGCGTTTAGAAGCATATTATTATGCTCGCACCACTTAACTAGTCTATCGATATCCTCTTGAACTAGCTTGCAGTCATCTAAAGATCTAATTGGTTTCATAATTTTGAGGTCGTCAGCAAATAAATAAACTGTAGTATGATGAAAACATTCCGTAACAGAATTTATAATTAACAGAAATAACAGAGGTCCCAAGTGCGAGCCCTGTGGTACGCCTGAAGTCACTAAAAACTCAGCAGATTGTGCACCATTCACCACTACGTAAGATCTGCGATTAGTGAGATATGATTCAAGCCATTTTAACATAGGTTTCCCTACACCCACATCAGCAAGCCTTAGCAACAGTATTGCATGGTCAACCTTGTCAAAGGCCTTGCTGAAGTCGGTATATATGGCGTCAACTTGAATGCCTTGATCCATACAACTAGATACAGTATCTATGAAAGCTACAAGGTTTGTGGTTGTGGATCTTTTAGGAATGAAACCGTGTTGCCGTTCCGTTAGATGCGTTTTAAACAGGCAGTATAAATACGGGTAAATAAGTGACTCGAACACTTTTGGCGCAATAGACAGGATAGATATAGGCCTGTAGTTTTTGATGTAATGTTTTGGACCATCTTTGTAAATTGGAACTATTTTTGCCTTTTTCCAATGGTCAGGAAATTCTCCTGTGCGGAGTGATCTGTTAAATATTAATGTAAGCGGAATTGCTAATTGATCGGCACATTTAGCTAGAAATATGGGTGGTATACCGTCTGGACCAGGACCTTTATTTAAATCTAATTTCTTTAGCTTCTTATGTACATCAGATTGCGATAGACTAATAGTATTAAGAGAGAGTGAACTGCTTATAGGGATAATATTTAATTTTACGTTTTGTGAGTTATTATTTCTACTATAAATGGAGGAAAAATTTTTTGCAAATAAGTTACATATATTGTCTTCATTAGTTGCATCTTCATCATCTAAATGCATATATGAGGGAATGTTGCTTTTACGATTGCGTTTATCTTTTATGAACGTCCAGAAGTACTTAGGGTTTCTTGCTATGCTTTCCTCGAGACCAGCGCAATACGTTTCAAAACATTCTTGAATCAACTTTTCTGTTCTAGCCTTAATTAAGTCTAAAGTAACCTCATCCATAGGGTTCTTATATTTCTTAAAACGCAGTCTTACTTTATGTCTCTCCTTTAAAGCTCTAATTAGGCCGTTAGAAAACCAAACAGGATATTTGTAACTCCTTGGTTTGGTCATAGGTACCAACTTGCTAATTAAGGCTTTTAGTATTTCGTAAAATTTTGTAACCTGTTCATTCACATTAATGCAATGTGCAAACAAGTTAGGCCAATCAATTTTATCCAACTCTTTCGCAATCGTGTCATAGTCAGCCCTATAGAAATTTAGCCTAGGTGTCTGACAAGAATTCAGATTACTCTCCAATGTCAATGAAAGCACAAATTCTAAAGGGGGGTGATATTTATCAACAGAAGTTAATGTATCAACAGCCTCAACAAGACATAAATTTGATTCAGAAGTTAAAATAAAATCGAGTGTACCGTTTTTATGGTTTTTAATGTAATTATGCTGTTTTACATTATTTAAGGCCATAAACTCAGACATAAGATGATAGAGTGGACATGCAGTATTTACTAATGCCGTAAACTTATCACAATCGTTGGTAACCCACGTCAGGTTTGAAAGGTTGAAATCACCTAATATTAAGGAGTGCTCATAGTTTGAAAGATTTAAGCTAGCAGTGTCTACAAACTGTTCAAAGTCCGTAAGATTGACAGGTGGTGGGATATAAACGACACAAATGCAAATTTTACAGCTACTACTACCATTTTTTATTTGAACAACTATCCACAGATCCTCAACTTTGGATTGAGTTTCATATTCAACGACTCTGTGTGAATCAATTTTTTTATTGACTGCAATCATGACTCCACCACCCGTCTTCTTAGAATAAGGACGTGTCAGGTCACGATCCCGCCTATAAACAACGTATCGATTATCGAATAATTCAGAATCAGTGATGTTACATTGTACCCAAGTTTCAGTGATAACTATTATGTCATAATCATTAAGAGAAACATTACGATAAAAATCATTGGTTTTGGTATTTAAGCCTCTACAGTTTTGGTAATAACAGTTAATGTGAGAGAATGATTTTGAAATAAGACATAGGTTTCATTCCACTAATAAGAAATAATAACTATTTAAGATTTTGTAAAGCAGACAAATCCTTAATTGCTATTGCTGAAGTAGTGTCGGATTTTCTCATAAATATACGTCCTCTTCTTATCCAGACAAATCTATATCCAAGTTCTTTGGCCTTAACTCTAGCTGCCTTGTGAAGCTCTCGATTGTGAAATGAAAGATGTTCAGCCACATAGATTGGTTTCTGGTCTCCACCGATACCTAGATGTGCACTATTGAGTTTATCCAATGAATGAGTCCTATTGAATTTAATTACTGCAGCCAAGAATCCGTCTCGCACTAACGGACTACGCAACTTGATGATTATAGATCTTGGCCGAGAAGATGAATGGTTTACTTTTGCGACTCTTGTACACAAGTGGATATCTCCATCTTCCAGATCGAACGATACCGTTCTGGCTAGCTGTTTTGTTAATAGTAGAAGATTTTCTGTTTTATGTTCAGGCACACACTGCAGTTCGATGTTAGAAGCACGAGTATGTTGCTCAATGTCGGATAGACGATAGGTAAGTTCTTTGTTAGCAGCCCTCATTTCTTCAAGTTCCTTTTGGAGACGTGCGTTTAGCTCAAATTTTTTATTCATTTCAGATCTCATATCTTCAAACTCAGCATTTATAAACGACATAGACTCGTTGAATGTAGCAATCTCTTGTTTCAGCTCCACAATGTCAGATTTAATGTCACGCAACTCGTTAGTAATGATGTTTCTTATCAAGTCAGTGAGCTCCTCCTTCAGCGCGTTTCTAATTTCGTTCCGTATGATATCTTTTAGGTCTTCCTTTGAAGGGCAGTCAGTAGGTTCCGAAACGTTTAAAATGGGAGACACGTTCTTCCTGGATCGAGACCGCTGCGTGACCCATGTTGGAGAAGACGAACTGGTACTTTCCAAAGGACGTATTGGTGTATTTGTGTTATCACCTTTCGGTCGCTTACTGAGACAGTTAGGGCATGTCCATTTCAAATCTTTGATTGTTTTTTTTGGTACAGTATTAGTACATTGTACATGACAAGCTTCTTTACAGATAATGCATTTGATATAATTGCAATCCTTTATATGACTCTTACATGCCAGACAAAGGTGCGTCATAGCAGCAAGCAAATAATATAGTTACTTATTTATAATGTTGTTTCAATATGAAACACACCCAGAGTATGTTACTAACTGAGATCACCAATTTCGCGCGGGCCGCTCCAGTGACTTTGGCTCAGCGGCACCGGCCCAACATTCACTCGACGCAGATGCCGAGACCCGCGGTTCAAATCCTAAAAGTCGCTCAACACTTTTTCTTTATTTCTCGGCACAGCAGCAGTCACAGTCGACGTTACACGGGTGAGAAGAGAAAAGCACCACACAAGAGCAATATGGCGCCGGCACTATGTGGGCACTCACACAAGATAATACGAGAGGGTCCGATTTAGATAGCAAATCAATCAACTGTGCACTTAAAACGGATTCCAACACAAAGCAAAGACTAAAGCCTACGATGTCTCTAGGAGACAGCGTAAGCACTTTACCTCTCACGTCCTCTCTACACTTAAATAGTCTTGTCCGTGTGTCGACGCGATCACGTTCCTCTCGATGCGCAAGCGACTCTCACGGTTCAGTGGTAGTATTAACCGTGAATCTACGTTGCACGCGTGTATTGTCGCGCTACCCTCGCGAAGCACTCGATCGTCACTACTGAAGACTTCAAACTTCGATGATAATGTTATTTTACTTTTATATCACTGTACTTATTGATTCTTTAATACTATGTATCTTCCAGTGTATGGATATAATAAAATTAGAGTATTTATTAAGATAAAACCTATGAAACGGGATATTACTTTACGGAGCACAACTAAATCAATCTAAACCGTCAAACAGTCAAAGATCACATCATTGTGATTTGTGTTGATCACATCAACATTCATGTGATGGAAGGCAGGCCTATTGCCATATCAAGCACCAATTCTAGACTCCAATGCAATGCTATGCATGCAGTCAGCCCTGTATTATATACTGCCCAATGCTGAGCATGGATCTCTTCTACTACTAAGAGAGGTTAGGCCTTAGTCCACTACGCTGGCCTAGTGCAGGTTGGTAGATATCAAATATCCTCGAAAATCTTATGGCGAATTCTCAGGTATATAGGTTTCCTCACGATTATTTCCTTCACCGTTAAAGCGAACGATAATTGATAAACAATACACACAAAACTTCTAAAAGTCAGGGGTATTGAAACTTCGCACACTGTCTCGGCATGTCATGCCATTTCGTACCCAACTAGGCTATCGTCACCGGGCTTATAGTGAGCAGAAAATGCATTGTCAAAAAATTAAGTAATTCCGAATAAAGGCCTGGGATCTAAACTCGGAACCTCAGAACGGTGTTGTACCGCGAAGGCAATAGAATGCCACCGAGGCAGTCATCGTATTTATCCCCGCGTAAAATACAATAAAACGCTTAATAACAAAGTAAAAATACCATAAGCCTCGATTATTGGTAATATTTAGAACCCCAGCGGTGCTTTTAGCTTTAGATATTAAGATAAATGTGCGTCGTGATAGGTCGTGTAGGGTCGCAAGCAGAAATAATTCTTTCGAATAAGGCCTGGGATTAGTGATATTTTGCGGAAATTCGAATATCTGATGGTAAAAAGTGAAAGTCATATCTTGAAAATGGGGATTATATAGGTACTTTAGGAACCGGATTACAGATAATGTATAATTTTTATTTCACTAATAGTTTCGGTTGAAGTGTTATATTATTAGGTATTTTGCACTTAAATGTAACTATCATAATTGAGAATTTGGAAATAGTCGAAATCAATTGAAGTGCACTGTATTTACCATCACGTGCAATGATGTCACTTTTCTGTTTCATTTAAAAATCTATGGTTAGGCACACTTAAAGGTCAAACTTGAGAATCTTCCAACAACAGGATTCGAATAAAAATCCGACCTATCAACAAAATAAAGTTTAACCGAAAAATCGGAAAAGTCGGATACCAAATATCCGCAAACAGATGGCTACGTGCGGCCCTTATAAATCTCCGAGCAGAATTCCGCATTAGCCGTTTAGGCGTAAAGCCGGTACAAATTTAATTTATCTGATCGTCTCGCTAGCGTAAAGTTGCGTCTTTACTCTTTTTTCTTATTTTTAAGTTCAAGGCTAGGGTTGAAAATAAAGGGGAGTAAAGAAAGACGTTTTTCGGCCATTAGCCTGCTCAAGTCTCTATGGTATTCTCCGTTTACGCTTATTGAGAACTTAAAAGGATAACTTAAACTTATCAGTGTCTACACTAGTTTAATAAAGTTGGTTTTTAAATAAAGTATCTATCGCCTTTTGTATCATTGAAGCGATATCTTGAAAATTAAATACTGTCTGTAGGTACGTTTTCGTCTTTAAAATAATGTGCAGAAATTATATTTTATACTAGCTTTTGCCCGCGGCTCCGCCCGCGTGAATGAGTTTTTCCGGGATAAAAGTCCCGCTTTATATTTTCCCGGGATAAAATGTATATGTTAATCCAGGACATGATCTACCCGTGTGCCAAATTTCATCGAAATTCGTTCAGTAGTTTTTGCGTGAAAGTGTAATAAACATCCATCCATACATTCTTACAAACTTTCGCCTTTATAATATTAGTAGGATTATGTAGTTAATTATAATATTGTTATCATAATAAAAGAATAACAGCCTTAGATTATATATTGTCCCACTGCTGGACACGGGCTTTCTCTACTACTGAGAGCTACTAAGCCGCGCCGGCCTAGTGCGCGTTGGCAGATTTCACATCCCTTCAAAATTCTCATGGAGAATTCTGAGGTGCTTATGCAAGTTTCTTTAAAACGCTTTCCTTCGCCGTTGAAGTGGTTTATTAAGAAATAAAATGTGCTATCTCCGTTGTGTTGCAGTCTTGGTCTTATATCTGCGTTTATTATTTAATCCCTCCTAAAATGTCTGTGTTTTTGAGATAATGTGCAAAGGTGCACCTATAAATTTTGTGTGCTTATAATCTTGTTATGTACTGAGACACGAGACGGACTTCGCCAGAAAAAACCGATAGAAATATTACTACAACAGAAATTTGGTCCTAGAGCAATAAAAATAACCTCAAAATATAATTACTTACCAAAGTTTATTAAAAATTTCCCTGTTAAATACCGCGTGGCTAATTATCTCTGAACTCGTCAGAAATCATTCCGTTAATGCCAAACCCATTACACTTCGGATTGCTTAATACGGGGTTATGGCCTCTCACAAACGTTTTGCGATAAACTCCAACCTTATTTTTGGAATGTTAAGGGTTATGTTCGTTTATTCAGGTTAAAATTAACTTTGTAAATGTCTCCTAATTAGGTCTTTTGTAATTAAGTGAAACGAGTTTGAAGGTTGATGACTTTAAGAAAATGTCCAGATGCGTAGGATTGTTAAGGAAAGTATTTTCCAGATGAATTGATTTTATCTACTTATGTTTATTTGTAGACATTGTGTATCTATCTGCAATGAATGATTAATGAAATAAAAAATATGCCTTCACGTTAATTGCTGATTGCGACCATTAATAAACCTCCTCTTGATAAACATAACTGTCTTAAAAGGTAGACACAGTTTCAATATTTTTGGTATTTAACTAAATTATGGAAGATTGCCGAGACAAACAGTTCCCTCATAAATAATAGCAACCCTTGATAGGTTGCCACCTAAAACTTACCTACTATATAAATTAATTACTTAAGTAAAAAATAAACCAAGTATAAAATAAATCTTATGAGTTATTTTACACAGCGGCTGTATGGTTCTTGATTCCTTTGTCCTTCTTTTCGTATGTAAAAAATATACCTATTACCTATCAATACTTCTTTCAATTTTCGCAGCGGTGTTTAGTGCGAAGTCAAGGTGTGGGACGTGGGTAGTGGACGGTAAAAGGGGGAGGGGAGGCGTTATTTTCACTTTACCGTTTATTGCCACAATAAATAACATTAGGTTTATGACTCGTATAAAAAAATACTCAGACGCGCATGCGAGGCTGAATTTTTAATTTTCCTTCGCCACAAATGTTGTAAAAGAAAAGGGGGTAAGTACAGGATAAAAAACATATGAAGATTGAGAGACAGAGTAATCTTTTTTGTCTTAGTTTCCCTAGGAGACCATTATTAACTTATGTTGTTAGATATTGACGAAAAAATCTTGGGAACGAACAATAATTAATAAACAGGAAAAGCGGAAAACACTATTTAATTTTTGCTATAATTTAATATAAAGGCATTACAGAGGCATCTAAAAAAACTTACTTGTAGAACTTTAAGTAAACGAACGCGATGTGTTTAATTTAGTTTATTGTACCCACAGTCATTATGAGGTAATATACAAAGGTACAGTGAATATAAGGTATAAGATGAATTTTCCTTCCCCTGATCAATATTATAACCATGACCAAAACACTTAGAGGACTCCATTATTTTGGCAGCTATTTATTTATTTAAAGGCATCGTCACCTGTCGTTTATCAGCGAAGTTTTCACGGCAACTAAGATACCCCAGATTTGCATAAATAATGAAACTGACATGTCTGAGAGGGGTCTCGGAAATTCTACAGTTAATTCTTGATAACATAAGTAGATTAACTTAGGTGGACTCTCGTCGTGAGGACCATTTATTTTAAGCTTATATGTCGTATGGAGTAGAATGGGTGGACCATGGACTGATGTTATATGTGATTTAATATCTGTTAAGGTGTTCTTATTGTATAAATAAAAATTTTCATGATAAGAAACTGTATTGAAAATTTAGCCCCATGACAAACCTAGCGTTTGTCATGTTGTTTTTCTGTAAAACGTTATAGTATTTTGGCCGAGTCCACTTTATTTCTTGATTCTTGAAACAAAATTCTCTACGGCTTTGCCTCTGATTACATTATTATGAGATAAGTAATGTAATATAAATAATAGCTTTTACTATTTAGGGTGATATAACTTCCTATTTTTTATACATGTTAAGGGCCATGTAGTGCATGGACAAAGATTTTTTTTAAAGGAATCATTGAAAAAGAAACAGTCGAAATCCTGCTTTCGACTGTTTAGTTTTCAATGTTTCCATTAATAATAAAATCGTAACTTCCTATTAGCAAAAAACACAAAATTTCATTAGATTAACGCGTTAAAAATACCTAAGTATAACTTATATGTAAATTATTGTGTACATCTGTCAAATGCGACCAGTGAATTTTATAAATAAATCCTTAAGTTTGTCAGGAACCTATGACTAATTGCCATTACATAAGCCTATAACAGAAATTGGAGTCCGTTTGTCGTGCGACTTGAGAACTTTTTTTTTAATAAAACGTAGGAAATTTGAATGGCCGCCCACCATCTGGCGGAGAGTTGTTTAAACTCACCCCAGAGGGGGGATGGGGGTCTCTGAAGAAAATTATGGCACACCTTATAGGGAAAGTTGTGAATTTTTTTACGAGCCGACATGAAAACGAAAGTGAGACTGCTTTTAGGGTAATAGTGCGGAGCACTTGTGGTTTTAAAATTAATGTAATTAAGCTTGGAATACTTTACTAGGAGGTATGAAGCATCCGTCTGTGAAAATACTAAAAAAATTCAGCCTCTAAGCAATATTCAAGCACTGTTGTCTTCCAAAATCAAATACTTTTTTTATTTACTTCTTGATATAGTTGAAAACGTTCATTAAAAAATAGACTTATAGATTTAATTCTACTTAAAATGAATTAAGATCTTTAATACGAGTATTTCCAAGGGCTCACAAAGTATGCATAACGTGTGTTAGACGCGTGGCTATCAGTGTCAGAGTTAGCTTCACATGAGTGTTAGGATATAAGAAAAAATAATAATGCTAATAATTGCAACGCGATTTAATGGTCTTACTTTTAAAATATATAAATTGTCATGCTTTTTGCTACTGCACCTTGAATTTGAGGTGTATAAACCACTGCTGCGAAACCGAAAATTTTTAACAATAATTCTTGTATGTACTTTTAATATTTGAATTTTGAAAATAAATAAAAATAGGGACAAGTAATTAGTAACTGTGTCAAATTAACTTATTTATCACGATTCGAAAACAGCTATCTAAAATAAGTTAAAATATTCCGTAGCAAAAAGGTTTTTGTAAAGAGTTTTCCAGTTTCTGTCTGGGGGTTCGGCACATTAGCCGAGATATCTTGCTTTAAATTCCTCTGTAACAGATTGTTTCCAAAGATCGATTAACGATTAAGACGCAGTTCTAATTGTTAGTGTTTTATGCTATTAAACTTTACCCGTCGGTTAGTTACATTTATTTTTCTCCCTTACTTCAACGTGGGGTTGGCTCAATATATTTTCCCAAGCATATTAAAACAAGATTACCGTTGTTATTACGACCAGCTCTCTATGTGACAATCTCTCTGGTAGAGTTACGATTTTTTTTAAATCACATACTGTGTATGTTATCTGGAATTCGTACCTCTACTACATGCTTTAAAGTGCAGTTATATACCAAAACTAAATGAGAGCAGCAAAAACGAGACATTTCAACATTATAATAACATCGCCTTGCAAATATTTTAACAAAGCTCACCTTGTTATCCAAGTATAACACTTTTATTGAAATAGATTTTCGAAAATTAAATCATTCTCTTTCGTAAATTACGAAGGAAAATCAAGTTTACTTAACGGCCTCGACGTGGTCTTTGAGATGTCCGTACGCCTTTTCGAGTAAAATACATTATCATTTAGGAGGATTTCACGAAACAATTGTATACAGCTTCATATTTTTTGCTTTCTGAATTTACATTTCTTTTTGTATGAAACTGGGGCATGTTCTGGCAATTAGTGATTTAGTTTGGTCAAAGGAATTTATTATTTGTTACAAAAACACAAAAAGCTTGGAGTAGTAGATATAGAAACAAAACGACAAAAGTTGATTAAGTATTAATGAATCCTTGTTAACGAAAACAAAAAGATAGTAAGGATGGGAAAAGATTCAAATTCAATTTTTTTTTCAAATAATCTTTCACAAGATAGTTCACAAGCTCTTTTGAATCGTCATGATCTACTGGTGGTAGGTCTCTAATATGTAAGAGTCCGTCTGGGTAGGTATCACCGCAATGTCTATTTCTACCACCAAGCAGCAGTGTGCATGCTCTGTTGTGTTTCGGTTTGAAGGATATTGTAGCCAGTGTAAGTACTGAACACAATGAGACTTAACATCTTATGTCTCAGGATGACGACCGCAGTGGAATGCCACACAGTACTTTGTAACTCAAAGTGCTGTATGGTGTTACTATTGTTTATGGGCGGTCGTACCAATCGCTTACCATCAGGCGAATGGCATGCTCGTCTCGTCATTCACTGCCATAAAAAAACTATCACCGCTGCGGAACTTGTTATCGCTGTAAAGAAGCAGCGCGGCGCAAGAAACTTCCTCAGCAACACGATCTGTCAATCGTACTTATATCATAAACACGAAAGTTTGTATGGATGTGATTATTTACTCTTTCACGCAAAAATTACAGACCGCATTTCGATAAAATTTGGCACACGGGTAGATGTCCTGCATTAACACATAGGCCACTTTTATCCTGGGAAAACATAAAGCGGGACTTTTATATATTTTTTTTCATAATTTCGTATTCCCGCATCATTTTTTAGACATGTAAACAACAAATACTATAAATAAATAACATAATAGACACAATCTAATTATAGAACATGTGTCACGTAAATCTGAGCATCTTAATCCGAAGCATAAAATTTGTATCTTTAAGATAATCTCTTATACTTTAATAACTTTTTTTGCATAGACATTTTATGACAGTAGTTTTAAATAAAAGAGATGTTTGTTTTTGTATGTGTGGTGGGCCTCAAAATCTATTAATTTAACTTTTCACACATGTACGCCTATGAAATTTTATAATTATTGACAACGAATGGACATTGATGGATTAAAAAACCCTACATCAATGGGAATGGAAAACAACATAATTGACTACTTTATGGACGTCATTTTTTGTTTTACGTAGTGAAGCGACTTGCTCTTCAGCTCCGATATTAATAATCGATCGATATTCTTTAAGCCCACCGATTGTGTAACAAAGATAATTCAAATCTTTTTCATTGAAAAATAAACTTTGGCAGTGTAAATTAAATATTTTCTTTTTATATATGCGTAAATATATATTATAATCAATAAAATAAACTACTAAAGTTAAACATTGACAAAAGTTATATTCGATATAGAATATATACCTACAGAATAAATTTATAAACAGAAAATATACACATTTAAACGCCTAGGCATGTTTATAAAACAATACAAAATGTGAGCAAAAATAACATTTCAATGTGTTTAATCGATAAAAACTTCTGACTAAATTAAATCAATTGTTACAAGAAATCGAATCAGTAACGCATTAGTACATCCCCAATTCATTAGAAACTGAACTGTCAAAAGTTAAATAAATTGGTTGGACTGACTATAACCAGTCTCTTCTTCTTTTCTTCGTGAACCAGTCTCAATCTCTATCTGACATCTGAATGAAATAAAGTTGTATTCGTCGGCTGTCATGCTGTCAGCACTGACTAACAAAGATGTCAGCTTTTTGTATCGGTGCTAGGCCAAGAGTCCAACCAGGCTCAAACTTTAGAGATATTAAAGGGGCAAAACATGAATCTTGGATCTATTAAAAAATATTTTTAGACCCCTCCATTTATAACAAACTTTTTTAATAGCGTTCATTCTAAGTGTAGGTTTTTAGCAAAATAAAATTACATATGTACCTAAATCTCAAAATCGGAAGACTTTAAAATCATATGATTTATTATAAAGCCCTAGTTTTTGGGAGTACTATCCAAATATATATGTAACATATCTTGGTTAAAATTTTAAGCCCGTTTTTTTTTTTTTTTTTATATTGACAATATGCACAGAAAGTTTATTGAAGAAGTGTATGCATTGATCAACAAAACAAATTGACTATTTTATGGAGACGAGTAGCATGTACCACATGTGAATTTTTATTCATAGCGTTTTCATGAATACCGATTAAAGTTTACTAGAACAATAGAAAATTTCGTTATAGTCTCTAAAGCTTCAATCAGTATGTCATAGGATTCTAATTTTCTTCACTTCGAAGTAGCCGACGCACCAGCGGGAGATAATCCACATGAGCTTAGAGTGTCGCGGTAAGAATAAATCCTGTTTTTTATTTCATCCAATACAAGATTAAATGTAGGATTTTGACTAGACCAGCTTTGGTTTTTTGATAATTAAAATCGCTAAAAACCTACATAGGCTTTTGTACTGGATTGGTGTCCCACTTAGATTTTAAAGTCTAAAACAAAGTAAAAAATTAATTAAAGGCACCTACTCCGAAATACGCTGTTACTTCCGAAAAGAATAAGAAATGAACACCATCTGCCATATTTAATATAGTCGGCCATCTTTCTTGAAGAGTCCACGAGCCACGTAATTGTCAGTCATTTATTATTTTAATTCACTAGAAGGCGATTAAGTCCACCGACCTGCCATCTTTATTTCACTTGTTTCGGCCAAATATATTGCCGTATTTAAAATTTTATTTAGAACCCCCACATAGAATCTGGAATGAGGGGTAAACGTAAAATATTTAATAACGCTGGAGGTCGGGTATCTCTTTATTTTTTTTTATAATCTGTGTAAAATTAAAAAGTTAACCCCGCATGTATTTGTGGATCGGACTGCGGCCTTGATGTTGAAAATAAATTATATAAGCCACTAGTTGACTGAGCTTTGTTCAACGCAAAACATGATTCTAATATTAATGAAGTCGGTTAAAAATGAGTTGCATTTTAAAAAGTTTTAATATCCACATTTTAATAAGCAAACGTGGTGAACATAAAATTTTGAAAACCTCGTCAAGCGATACAAAATTGTTTGATGTTTGATGTAGATAAATTGTGATTTAAAATCTAAGTATTAAAATTTCACCTTATAATAAAGTCTTTTTTATGGCATTGAATGACGAGACGAGCATGCCGTTTGCCTGATCGTAAGCAATACGGCCACCCATAAACAGTAGCAACACCATCCAGCACCTTGAGTTACAAAGTACTTTGTGGCATTCCACTGCGCTCGTCATCCTGAGACATAAGATTTTAAGTCTCATTATGTCCTGTAGTTAAGTGTAACTAGCCAACATTGTAGCCCGTGGGCTACAATGCCCTTCAAACCGAAACACAACAGTGCATGCACACTGCTGCTTGGCGGTAGAAACAAACATTGCGGTGGTACCAACCCAGACGGACTCTTACATATGAGAGTCCTACCACCAGTAATAAAAACATATTGTAATACAAAAGGCGCAATTTATTTGAAGCGGGTACGACCTGCCAGTTTTTTTCATAATTAAAATGGCATATATTTTATTTTTATAGTCAAGTCGGGTCAGTCCTTCTCCACCCACTGCTGGGTATAGGCCTCCTCTCTATCACGCTACTCTTTCCGGTTTTGTGCGCGCCTCATCCACTGATTTCCGGCACACCTTACGATGTCATCTGACCATCGGGCTGGTGGTCTGCCTCTCTCTCTGTGGCCGTTCCTCGGCTACCACTCGGTGAATGCCTTGGTCCACCTGTCATCGTCCCGTTTAGCCAAGTGACCCGCCCATCTCCACTTCAGCTTGGCGATACGTGTGCCTACATCTTCAACTTTTGTGCGTCGTCGAATTTCTACGTTTGGCACACGATCTACCAAGTGAATACCTAGCATGGCCCGTTCCATGGCTCGCTGAGCTTCGCGGATCTTATAAATATGAGTTAGAGTGAGGGGCTATGATTCGGCTCCGTAGGTGAGTATAGGCAGCACACATTGGTTGTAAACCTTGGTCTTTAGGCATTGTGGCATTTTTGACTTAAGGACGTCATCTAATCTACCGAAAGAAGCCCACCCAAGCTGGATTCGCCTAGCGATCTCCATCAACTGAGAACCCCGGTCGAAAGACAATCGATGACCAAGATAAATGCTTAACTGTCTCTATGGGGCAGTTATTAACGAAGACCATTGGCGTTCGTGGTTTGTTGGCCATAATCTTGGTCTTGGTCATGTTCATCTTCAAACCAACGCTATCAGACACTTCGTGGAGCTCATTCAGCATGAGTTGGAGATCTGCAGCGTTCTCAGCTATAAGTACGAGATCATCAGCGAATCGTAGGTGCGACATGTGGCGGCCGTTTGCATTGACTCCTCTTTCACTCCAATTAAGGATCTTTATTACGTCCTCCAAGAGGCAAGTGAATAGCTTTGGTGAAAGAGTGTCACCTTGCCGCACGCCTCTCCCAATCGGGATGAGATTGGATAACCTGTGCATGCGCACCTGCATTGTGGCGGTCTTATATAATTCCCGGAGGATATTCACATAACGCTTGTCAATGCCACAGCGATGGAGAGAGTTGAACACCGCCCAGTGTTCAACACTGTGGAAAGTCTTTTCATAATCGACGAAGGCTAAAAACAGGGGTCGGTTATATTCCCTGCATTTCTCCATGAGCTGCTTGACAGCGTGTATGTGGTCCATAGTGGAGTAACCACTCTGGAATCCCGCCTGTTATTGTATTTGTATTTTTATAAGAATTGATTTTAATATTTACTAACCTTTAATGTCTATTATCGAATACAAGTTATAATTAGACTACCAAATGATTCATTTGATGGCAACTGGCATGTCAAACAATCACAACCCTACCCTATGGATTCAAAGAAGTGTATGGTACTAACAGCGCCCGTCACCCATTCGGACTTTAGATTTTTATGAATGGGTTAACCTTGGCAATGTCCTTCAAACCTGAACACATCGCAGCTTAGTGGCAAAAATATACAGCGGTACATACAAACTTTCGGATACTGGGCTTAAGTAACTGTTGAAAATTAACTCTCACTTTATTCAGTCGTTATAGTTGGCCTAGTTGGGAGTGGAATGGACTGCCGAGACTGCAGATTATAAACCCAAGGCACACATCTCTGACTTTTCGAAGCTACGTGTGTATTATTTATCAATTATCATTCGCTTTGACTGCCTCGGTGGCGTAGTTGTATTATGGTACGACTGCAATGCTGAGTCTCGGGTTCGATCCCCGGGTCGGGCAAAGTGATATTGAGTTTTTCAATTCAGTATCATCTCGGAGTCTGGAATTTCTGCCCGATAGCGATAGGCTCGCCCCCTATCACATCATGGGACGGAATAGCGGTGAAAAGTGGGTGCACTAGTTGCGCCTCTGCCTACCCCTTCGGGGATAAAAGGCGTGAGTGTGTCTGTGTGTGTATCATTCGCTTTAACGGTAAAGAAAAACATCGTCAGGAAACCTGGATACCTGAGAAGTTCTCTAAAAGAATTTCGAAGGTATGTGAAGTCTGCCAACCCGCGCTAGGCTCACGTGGTAGACTAAGGCCTAAACCCTCTCAGTAGTAGAGGAGACCCGTGCTCAGCAGTGAGCAGTATATGCCACTGGGCTGGTATGGAGGTATGGTTTATCAACAGATGGTAGTTGTTACTTCTAATATACTCGGTCGAATCCTACTATCCTACTTCCTACTAATATTATAAAGGCGAAAGTTTGTAAGAATGTCTGGATGTTTGGATGTTTGGATGTATGGATGTTTGGATGTATGGATGTAAGGATGTTTGTTCCTCTTTCACGCAAAAACTACTGAACGGATTTCGATGAAATTTGGTACACGGGTAGATCATGTCCTGGATTAACACATAGGCTACTTTTTATACCGGGAAAATATAAACCGGGACTTCTATTTCGGAAAAACTTTTTAATGCGGGCGGAGCCGCGGGCAAAAGCTAGTGGGTAATATGTGTACAGTTAGTCACACGAGTAACTGAACAAATTCAAATTTTCAAATCGTTAGTTTAACTGAAACATTATTTTCTCTTGATATTAAGTAAAGTAAATCGCTTCTGTATTTTAACCCCCGACAAAAACGAAGGGTGTTATAAGTTTAGGGTGTGTCTGTGTTTCTGTATGTGGTATCGTAGTTCTCAAATTTGGATCGATTTTGACGCGGTATTTATTGTTTTGTAAAGAGAAAATAAACATTGTTAAGAACACAACAGTGTATAGGGGTTTGAAGTTTGAATTTGATCAGCTACTTATGATGCTGACTGTAGATACTTATTTAGCGCATAAAAGGAAAAAATATCAACTTTCAGCCACTACCAATAATTGGTAAATTTACCAGAAAACGCTTACTAATATCATAATTGTAATAAACTTATTTGAACAGGAAGTAGCGTTATACCCGTAAGCGGAAGTTACCTGAAATTTAGCACAAGAATAATCAATTAGATGAATACATCTGCCAACAAAAGTTGCCTACGAGTACGTAAATTCTGTTTGGGTTTCGACCTGTATTTATAGTGCCGGATTTTGGGAAACAAAGTAGATATATTATGTCATCATATTTAGACGGCGCGGTTGTTTCTTTAAGTGGTACGAAATGTAGCTAATCGTATTTAAAACTAGTAGTGCTCGCGGCTCTGCCCGCGTGAAAAAGTTTTTCCGGGACAAAAATATTTTCCCGGGATAAAAAGTAGCCTATAGCACTCAAGTTATGTAGCTTCCTATTAGTGAAAGAATTTCCAAAATCTGTTCAATAGTTCCTGAGATTAGCGCATTCAAACAAACAAACAAACAAACTCTTCAGATTTATAATATTAGTATAGACTATAGGGGAATAGCGAAAATGGAACAAAGAAGTTTCAAGCCGATTTTGATCAACATTAAAATTGTTCGCTTATTAGTCTCACATTGTAACTTGTAATGTAAGTCATTTTTGAGAACTTAGTTCCTTATACACTCATTTGCAAAAAAAACGGGCGGTTTGGATTTTAATTCTTTTTTAAAAAAATACGGTACCAAAATGATTTCAATCATTTGTACATGTTACTGGCCGGTTTTAAAAATGCCGTGGTGTTTAAAACAGTACGTTCTAAATTAAAATTTTCGTTTGATGCTCGTTTTTACAGAAAACCACTTTTTATCCTACATTTTTGGTGCGAAGTTCCAAAAGATAATATCGGTTTTCATAACTTTTAGTCAATTTTTATAAATTTATTTCATATTCTTAATTGTCAAAGCTTCATTTATTGCTGTTTAGCTGTCTCAATAATGTTAGAGAAAGTGGTAAAAGCTACCGAAATTATTGCCCTGCTCGAAGAGGGCTGCAGCCAATGCTTCGTGGCTCAGAGGCTAAGTGTGAGTCGCTCAACGGTTCAAAGGACCTGGTAGCGGTATCAAGACACCGGTTCCGTCGAGAGAAGGCCTGGTTCTGGAAAAAAACCATGTACCCAACCACGGGATGATCGTTTTCTTGTGAGTCACGCATTGAGAAATCGCAAGTCTTCGTATGTGGACCTTAAGAACAACCTCGAAGAAGTAAGAAATGTGCATATTAGTCTATGGACGGTCAGGAGGAGGCTGCTCGCGGCTAATATACGCAGTCATCGCCCGGCCCGCGGCCCTAAGTTACTCCGTGAGCACAGAGTTGCCAGGCTTAGGTTTGCTCGAAATTGTGAGTCATGGACTCAAGAAGACTGGAATAGGGTATTGTTCTCCGATGAAGCCAGGATATCTCTGTTCGGTGAAGATCGACGTCGGCGAGTGCTACGAAGACGAGGAGAACGCTTTGCAGAGGCTTGTTTTGAAGAAATCACACCTTATGGTGGGGGCTCTATTATGTTTTGGGCAGGAATAAATTCAATGCATCGTACAGAGTTAGTCTTCATTGAAAACGGCTCACTGACTGGACATCGATACATAACGGAAGTTCTTATTCCTCATGCACAACCCGCATTGGCCGCTTTAGGCGAAGACTCAATTTTTATGGACGACAACGCTCGCGCCCACCGGTCTGGCGATGTGGAAGCGTATGTGCAAGAGGTCGGCATTCGTCGTTTGGATTGGCCAGCTCGAAGTCCCGACCTCAATCCTATAGAGCATGTCTGGGACGTTCTGAAACGACGCGTGAGATCAGTACAACCGGCTCCGCAAACCATCAGAGAGCTGAAGAATGTGATTACCGCGGAGTGGGAACGTATTCCGCAAGCAAGTATCCGGGATATCCTTGCTAGCATACCCAGACGAATTCAAGCTGTGATTTCAGCTAGAGGGGGTCACACTCGATACTAAACATTTATCTGCTTTTACTTTATTAAAGAAAAAACAAACAAAAATCTTTGTTAACTTTTACTTCACGAGCATATGCACTACTAGCGAGCATACACTACTAGTGAACTTTAGCATTAAAACCCATAAATTTTATCAAAATTTTATGATAATACTGACGAAAACGATTATTTGCTTATTAATTTACAAAATTGTGAAAGTAAAACTACCTTTAATTATCAAACAAACCAATAGTAACATTTGAAATGGTTCATTGCTTAGGTGCCCGTTTTTTTTGCAAATGAGTTTATAAGTGGAAAAGAGTAAGTAAATATTTATATGAAGATTATATTAGATAGCGATACCTTGTTTCAAGAATAGTTTTACATATTAGGGTAGCAAGATTTTCACCTTTCACCAGGATAGTTAAAATTGAACTCATGGAACGAAAATTTAACCTGAGAAAAATAAATGTTTTCGCATCGTTAGCTTACATTTGGCGTATTTGCAAAATATTTGCGTCGATATCAAAGCAATATCGACTTTGTGTTCTAGTATGTAGCCTGTCTACGATGTTGATGTTACATTGGCCAAATAACGCAAACATTCGATTTAAAAAATTACCAATCGTATAAGCAACAAGTTCTGTCTTGTAATCGTGACTATGAATGCTGCAGCATCACGCAGTTTCTCCCCCGGCGGACAGATGGCGCCCGAGTGATTGATGACTACCAACTTAATTATAATACGTTTATTCTTAAAAAATGAAAATTTACCTTACTTTCGCTTCTTGATCCAATGTAGGAGCTTTTTACAGCTTGTGAAACGAGAATTATAATACTAACTTAGTAAGTTTCTGACAGTCCCTAATACCTACAAATTTCGGGAATTTGTGTGGGTTTTCGACTTTTTAAGAATAGGACAAAATAGTTATATTACGGTACGAATGCAATGCTGGGATCTCGAGTTCGATCGCCGGGTCGGGCAAAGTGAAATTGGATTTTCTATTCAGTATCAGTCCGGAGTCTGGAATTTGTGCCCGATATGGCGATAGGCTCGCCCCCTATCACATTATGGGATACGGAATACGGAATACGCACGGCAAAAAGTGGGTGCACTAGTTGCGCCTCTGCCTACCTCTTCGGGGATAAAAGGCGTGTTTGTATGTGTTTGCCAAATAGATTTCTAGCGATTTTTTGTATCTATGATAAACTTGTATATAGTTCGAAGTGTAATAAAACCTACTTAATGGTATTTTCTTTTTCTTTTTTATACGGGCACGAAAGAGTGACACCACAGCACATGATTGTAGTCGGAGAGGGGTCTACAAAGAGTGACGACTACGAGGATTATCCCATGTCAGTCGATACAACTATGCCGGTCTGTTTGAACCGGGTATAGACAGGCTGACCCCGGAACGCGGCTTACGTGGACCACCGTGGCGGGTTATAACACCTTATGTACGGTAGTCGGTACCCAGATGGATACGAAATATCTCCTAACACCAGCAAACAAAAGTAATAACACTCTAATCGTTGATGTCTCATCTTCTCTCAGTGACCGTCCTGAGCTTGAAGTTCGTAACCCGTTAGTGCTTTGCCGTCAGCATGGTTACTTAAAGGGTTGCGAGCGCCTAAAGCGTTCACCCTAAAGTCCGGTGTGTTTGTATAAGTCAACTCTCGTCAGGCTAACAAACGGATAGTCATGTGAAAAAAAAAACCGTTCAGGCATAAAATTCACAGCCAATCTATACGACCAAAGCCGCATGTAAAAACTAGTATACAACACAAAACCGATATCGCTATAACCGACCTGTTTCAACCAAAATCCTATAGACAATACACAAACCCTGACATCCGAGCGACATCTGTCCAGTCTACGTCGATGGGTCCAAGATATCGTATATCTGAGGATTTGTGGGCCATTAATGGCGGCTAGGGACGCCCCGAGACCCTTAGGTTTTATGAGATGGCGATATTATCCGACGACCGAGTTTTGACAGTATATGAGACATGTAGATGATTTGTGAACTCATTGTCTTGTGTGATTTCATGTTAGTGAGTGGTAAATGGTTTTAATTACATGTGATGGATTCAGGAGGCGAGAATTCATGTCTTGTAATAGTACCAACCCTATGTTGCCCACTGCTACGTACGTGCCTCCTCTACTACTGAGAGGGTTTAGGCCTTAGTCCACCACGCTGGCCTAGAAGCAGCCTTCATAATTCCTTCGAAATTGATATGGATAATTCTCAGGTATGTAAGTTTCCTCACGATGTTTTTCTTCAACGTTAAAGCGAGCGATAATTCACTCATAACTTTTTTAGAAAAGTCAGAGGTGCGTGCCCTTGGGTTTTGAACCTGCGGACATACGTCTCGGCAGTCCGTTCCTTTTCCAAGTATCGCGCACTTTCTAGATACTTTTGCCATTTATTTTTTTTAATTTCCCGTACGAAAAAACGACTACAAATTTAAACTGTCTATTCCTGTTACTTATTTACAGGACGTACGCCGTTTGTTTAAGACCATGACTTGCCAGAACTAACTTTCTCCATATCTATGGTCGTTATCTAGTCAGGTAAAAATATCCAATACTTTTAAACATTCAGGCTTCACATTTATAAAATTCCGTTTGAATATATTATCCATTTTCATCATACCACACTAACCAAGCGTAATTTTGTGCCCGATGTTGGACGACGGGGCGCACCTTAGTCTACATTGAAATTCATGCGAGATTTCACTAATGTATGCAGAACTGAGACCAAAGGATCGCAGATAAAACTCCACGTGTGCCCACAATTGCATAATTCATTTAAAAATTGCTGCTCATGCTAGCTTATTTTTAACGAAATGTTATGTTTTTAGAATATTAAGGATTCAAGAAAGAATTTATTAATCCGGTCAATTTAGACCAAAAAATGAGAGTGAGGTTACATAAAGTCCCAACAAGCTGAATTTCAGTGAAATTGTTCAAAATATAATTATAAACAATCTCTAAAAGTTCCCCATCATTCCCCTGTAAGGAAAAAAAAATATTCAAGTTCAAAGATAAAAAAAATGAGTTTTTCGCGATTTTCAGCAAAACGGTAAGTTTTATCATAAAAGTACCTCAGACAAAAATTGTAGATCATAAAATTATCTATAAAAAATGCATCAATACTTTTTTCTTACGAGCCACCGTTTCTGAGATATAACGATTCAAAAAGTTATAAAAGTTGTTATCGTCATAATATGCACGAGTACGCCACGTATATACATCTAGAGTTGTTATATTTTATATATAATATATATATATATATATATATATATATATATATATATATATACAAGGTTGATTAAACGGTGAGGCTTTATTTCTAGCTACATATGTAATGTACCATATACAAGCTCTACACCAAATTTCAGTTCAATAGGAGGAATAGTTTAGCCTCAGTATAGATTATTCGTCTTTGCAAAACTACATCGGGATGTATATCTGCCCTAACAGCTGACCGAGAGTCTAAACATAGTTATCTAAGGTCATGTAAGGTGCGTGACCTTAAATATCAACAAAATTAGGAGACGTTGCCCCTCTATCAGCTCACGTCTCACGTCAAAGTGAGTCTTAAGCTTATTGCAATAAGAACGAAAACACAATAACATTACATCATAACTTTGTAACACAAACAAAGAAGCGATTAATACATAGGCCTGGGTCATTCAAATCTTCAAAAATTCAAAGAACTGTTTTAGTTTTTTTAGTGTGTCGCCGTAATTGCTCCGGGACATGAGACGCCTTGCGAAAGCGCCTGAGCCGCTTCCTAGGTACAATCTTATTATTGCTTACGCACCATTTTGAGAATATCCAAATATTGCTTTTTGTTTATGTGATTGGACACTAATGTAAATGTAATTAAAGTGATAGTGTTTATTTATTTCTTTGTGTGATACGAGCACCGATCTTTTTGTATGTTTGTGTTTGGTTTCTGTAACTTTGTGACAGCGAAAAATTTTAAATTTGTACTTGAGACCCACCCGCTTATGCGCCGAGCTACCTATCTATTTGTATTTGCCGGTCGGCTCATCGGCGACATGAAAGACAACAGATTGCGACATTGCCGTTTTGTCACGCAGATGACCGCAGGTTAGTGTAAATATTTATAAATGGTGTTTGCGTATTAAATTGATAGAACTTGTTAGAGAAAAGTGATTTTCTATTTTTATCTTTATCGAGTTTTTGACCGTTTCGAATTATTTCCGAGCCGATATGGAGTACTCTGTCCATTTTAGTGCCCCTGGATCATAGCAACCTTGTATATATATATATATATATATATATATACAAGGTTAATTTAAATGTTTAATATCATATACTATTTCAAGATCATATACTATTTTTATACGCAATAACTGGCTGTGATACGACATCTGCATTTTACAGGAGGGGGAAAACAGCAGTTTTCAAAATGTTTGAAAAACAAGATTTAATTCAATGTGCTGAAGTTTTTAACAAGAGTAATTCAACTCAACAAGAAGTTATTACCAACGGCATCCGCTTTCTTCTTTCTATGTACGGAGCTCCTAAAAAAACTACCTGTTCGGATAAGCATCGATATGCATGTTTCGTTAAAAATACTAAAAATAAAAAACAAGTTCAATTAGCTTGTCTTCCTCCAACCTCAGTTGCTGCTCACCAACATCTTTTTCGAGTATATTACCAAATTCAAGTGTGGCTTGGTTATCAGCTAGACCCTACAGACTGGGGTTGGAAGTTCGTCAACAATATATTAGAGCCAGTTCAAACTTTACTTCCACCTGCGCCGGAAAAACTGCTGAACACTATTTTTTGCAACTGCAAAAAGGGATGCAGTGCTAAATGTGGTTGCAAAAAAGTCGGACTGTCTTGTTCTTTGGCATGCACAAATTGTCAAGGCCGGTCGTGCTCTAATATTGAATCACAAACAATGGAGGATTCGTTTGACTCCGACGAAGTATCATGCGATACATCGCTATTGACGCAATTTACTTGCATCCAAAATGAAGATGAAGAAGAAGCAGGAGAAGAAGAACAAGAAGAAGATCAAGAAGAAGAACAAGAATTTGACACTTACGAATAAGACGAATAAACTTCAACACTTTTTTTTATTTACCTACATCTCTTTTATCTTTCCCAATCTTTGAAAATTTCCGTTATTATGCAATAGTTTTACATTAAACAGGATCACAACTGACCCGTCGAGTAGGCCTACTGGGGAAACCACGTTAAAAAAACGCGCTAAGTACACTACCTCATAGGTGGCGTGGAAACGTGTGCATATTATGACGATAACAACTTTTATAACTTTTTGAATCGTTATATCTCAGAAACGGTGGCTCGTAAGAAAAAAGTATTGATGCATTTTTTATAGATAATTTTATGATCTACAATTTTTGTCTGAGGTACTTTTATGATAAAAGTTACCGTTTTGCTGAAAATCGCGAAAACTCATTTTTTTTATCTTTGACCTTGAATATATTTTTTTCCTTACAGGGGAATGATGGGGAACTTCTAGACATTGTTTATAATTACGTTTTGAACAATTTCACAGAAATTCAGCTTGTTGGGACTTTATGTAACCTCGAATGTCTAAATTGACCGGACTATTATAGAAATAAAAAAATATAAAGTTGTAATTTAAAAATGGAACACCATATCGGCCAGTTATTATACACCAATATTATACACCAAAATTGTATCCAAACTTATCTTTATAAAGCTAACAAAAAGGTTGGAATGTATTATAAAACGGTGAATTTACTTTTTGGGTTGTAATCCTACTAATATTATAAACGCGAAAGTTTGTAAGAATGTATTTATGTTTGTTTGTTACTCTTTCACGCAAAAACCATTGAACGGCTTTCGATGAAATGGCATATGGGTACATCATGTCTTGAATTAACACATAGGCTACTTTTTATCTCCGGAAAATATAAAGCAGAAAATATAAATTTTATCCCTGAAAAACTTTAAACGCGGGCGGAGCTGTGGGCAAAGCTAGTGAATATATTATAATACTACGTTTTAAGAATATGTAATATCTATAAGGACGATAGCTTAGTTGGAAATGGAACGGTCTGCCGAGACAATGTCCGCAGGTTTTAAGCCCAAGGCACACACCTCTGACTTTTCAAAGTTACGTGTGTATTGTTTATCAATTATCGTTCGCTTTAACGAATACCTGCATACCTAAGAAGTCCTTTATAAGAATTTTCGAAGATATGTGAAGTCTACCAATCTGCACTAGGCCAGCGTAGTGGACTAAGGGCTAAACCCTCTTAGTAGTAGAGGAGGCCCGTGCTCAGCAGTGGGATAGTATAATACAGGGCTGGTATTATAAGTTTCACAAAGCCTCAGAGTAAGTATATACCTATAGAGAGCTAATATCGCATCGTGCGCCCACTACCCAGCGTAGGCAGGTGAACTATAGCTACTTATATAGAAATGTTGGCGACTGCTAGGGATGGGCACGCGAGCAGCACCAACGCAACAGTTATCGATAAGTACTGGTCCGGCGGCGCGGTACATATTGTTGTTAAAAAATTGTGGTTCTACAAAGTATGGCCTTGTGAGTAATTTTAAGCGTATTGCGTTAATATAGATAAAAGCTATGCTGCGAATTGGTGTAGTGCCATGTGGAATGATTTATAAACACGGTACCTCAAGAGCAGTTTTTACAAGCATTAAGAACCAATAATATTAATGGATATCCATTATAATTGAACCAATGGATATAAACCGAGCATCGCACCATGGATTTCTTAGCTAGTCTCCCCAAGCCTAAAATAGTCACGTCTAGTTTTTGAAATATGTATTACCAATGTAAAAAAAATGTCAAAGAAATATATCTTAATGATTGCTAACTTATACTGTCAAGACCCGCGATAGTAGTTATGCAATAGCTTAAAAATATTATCGTAATCAGTCAATTTTTAGGAACAGTAATTATTTCTTTCATTTCATAAACAAAAATGCAATTATTAATTGGCTTAAAAATCACACACAGACAAAAACAGTTACCTAAGCTACATTATATTAAGCATCGCCTTCGATAGTAATATATACGTATGCATATGAAAATATTACATCGATTCTGGTATCGACGCATAACATCACTATCGAAAAAGCGGGACGCGGGGCAGTGCGGGTGGTACAAGCGTTCGCCTCCCGTGCGTCTTTCATACCGCGACGCGTGATTTCAATTTTACCTAAAAATATATTGAAATATGGCTTGCCTGTGAAACGTGATATTAGAATTCTGTTTAGTGTGTTTCCGAGTGTCGTTTTTACAACATTCCACATACCATTTAACCATTTTGCAGTATTAATATTCAAATATTCGCATAGATCTCACTCGCGTGTGCTCACACCGTTCCTACTCGAGTGACTACAAGCGCTTGCGGCCGGCGCAGGACGATGTTCCCACCCGTGCCTATTGTTCCCACTTGCATAGACGCCCTCTATAGGTATATACTTACTCTGAGCACAAAGCTCATTAATTACGTATCTATAATGCACTTCAAACTAGTACATAACACTGCTTGCACAATGTGTTTTTTGGTAGAATGTCTATGCAACGATACCTCAGGTTTCTCATATACCTACGAGAGACGCATTATCAAGCAAATATTCCCTTAGAACTAATTCCTATAGTGTTGCTAGTGTATAAAGATTTTATGTAATTCCGTCGCTGCACGTCGCCATTGTTTACCGATGTTGCCAGTTTCATTTATTTTTTGCGTTGGTGACGGCATGTCTCCGACTTTAATTTCGCTAGGAATGAATTCAATAAAAAGCTACAAGTCGGAGAATTAACTTGGAATTCTATACAATATTACATGAAAGAAACTGTTTTTTTTTTATTAGGCCATTCACCTCATAGTTGTGTTTTGTTTGAAAGGTTCATCAAAATAAAATAAACTCTGAACTGTAAACCTGCGTTCGCTATAAAATAATTAGGTACCTATATTGAATAAAAATTTACGGAGTAAAACTAAATACCTAGACATTGAAGTTATAGGTGATGGAAGATAACTTCCTACTAATATTATAAAGGCGAAAGTTTGTAAGAATGTCTGGATGTTTGGATGTATGGATGTTTGTTACTCTTTCACGCAAAAACTACTGAACGGATTTCGATGAAATTTGGCACACGGGTAGATCATGTTCTGGATTAACACATAGGCTACTTTTTATCCCGGGACAATATAAAGCGGAACTTTTATCCCGGGAAAACTCATTCACGCGGGCGGAGCCGCGGGCAAAATCTAGTAGTCAACAATAAGTTTTTTATTCAGGACATTAACCTAAACATGTTGGTAAATTTTAGGAACCGACTTTCAAAATTCTTATAAAATTTCATACATGCAAGTTATATTAAAAATATAAGACGTAATACACAATACAGTATAATATTACAAACGCGAAAGTTTGTATGTATGGATGTTTGTTACTCTTTCACGCAAAAACTACTGAACAGATTTCGATGAAAGTTGGCATACGGTAGATCATGCCCTGGATTAGTACGGTACATATATATATATATATATATATACGGTATATACATATATATTCGATACATATATACATATACACTCACGCCTATTATCCTCGAACGGGTAGGCAGAGGCGCAACTAGTGCACCCACTTTTCGCCGACATTCCGTCCCATGATGTGATAGGGGGCGAGCCTATCGCCATATCGGGCACAAAATATTCGATACATAAGCTACTTTTTATCCCGGGAAAATATAAATCGGGATTTTTATCCTGGAAAAACTTTTTAACGCGGGCAGAGCCAGGGTGAAAGCTAGTATGCAATACTTGTACCTGGGATTAATATTAGAGCAGTCCATATACTTTATAATATTACAGACTACGCGAAGATATTTATACGTCGCGGATCTTCAAGATATTTCTAGTTTAACATTACAGTTCTTTCACCGTCGCACTATAGGTATTTACAACAGCTCGTTTTTAGAGGCTCTTTACACCGGAGATTTTGATCGTGCGATTGGCAAGTATGCAACTATTTTGTTATTTTTAACCGACTTCAAAAAGGAGGTTCTGTATTCGATCCGTATGTATGTATGTATGTATGTAAATTTGTATTGCCGCGTGTTTCTCAAAAACTACTGATCCGATTTGGATGTGGTTTTCGATATTGAAATGTATATATTTCAGGGAAGGTTCTAGTATATAATTTATGAAGATCTGATGAAGATCTTCGGAGATACACAATGGAACCCTTCAATAACTAACAGCAGATGACTTGCGAATGCTATAATCGTATATCTATGATATATTGTTTTCACCATTCTATAATTAAGTAACAAAAAACAATAAATAAAACCTTTTTAATAAAAAACAAACCGACTTCAAAACCACTACACATCAAAAAATAATTAAAATTTCTATTCGCTTAGTATAATGTATATTTGGAGTCTGTGCCTAATTTAAATAGAACAATGTTTTCGTATATTTGTTACGCTTATCCGTAAAGCGTCTATATATACTCCATTTGATCGCGCCAAATGGAGACGACCGCGTTCAGTCCTGTCAGATCCAGAGGACGAAATCACTCTGGCTTTACGCGAAAAGAACGAGCATCTAAAGCTCATACACTTCACAAGACCGCTGTACCGTCCTCGCCGTCGAGGACCTCGTCGCGTTCCCCAACCCCCTGCCCTCTCTTAGCAGTTCCGGCCCGCGAGCCGAAGACTACTACGTACGCACTAATAGGATTAGGTTTAAACCATATTTCCCCAAACGCTGATGTCTTATCCTCTCAGTGGCCGCCCTGAGCCGAGGTCGTGACCCATTAGTGGGTCGCCCTCAGCGTGGTCGCTTAAATTTAAGGGTTGCGAGCGCCTTCTGCGTTCACCCACAAGACCGGTGTTCTTGTATAAGCCGACCCTCGTCAGGCTAACAAGAGTTTAGTCAGGGACAAAAAAAAAAAAAAAGTATATTTGTTTGTGTATTTCCTTAGCTTAGCTGGCAATTTAAATTAGGCATCGACTCCAAATATACGTATATACTAAGCGAATACAAATTTTAATAATTTTTTTATTTGTAGTATTTTTGAAGTCGGTTTGTTTTTTATTAAAAAGTTTTTATTATTCGGGTTAGCCTAATGACTTTTTTTTCCTATCTGGCTCTGATTTTAGTGTATAGTGCCAAACTGACAGCAAATGGGGCAAAATAGTTCTCGAGTGCAGATCACGTACCGACAAGCGCAGCGTTGCCCAAAGGTTACAGGAGCACGTTGGATGTAGGCAGCTTTTGATGGGTCCGTCTGGAAATCTTTGGGAGAGACCTATGTTCAGCAATGAGTTTAAGTGGCTGATGATGATGTATACTGCCTTCTTTTATTTTGCCACTATTTCGTGAACATCGTCAAATGTTTCTGTAATAATAAAGTGTATAAACTTCATGTATAATGCATAGTGTCTAGTGTTTAATCTTTTAAGCTACCAAGGTTTGTACATGAATATAATAATGTACTTACTACCTTTCTTAACCACAGTTTCCCTTCCGATGTAGGTAGCACTAACAGAGCTTTTATTTTTGCGGCTGTAATGCTAATAAAGATTTTCAAGATTTTTATTTATTTATTTATACACACACATACACTCACGCCTGTTATCCCCGAAGGGGTAGGCAGAGGAGCAACTAGTGCACCCACTTTTCGCCGTTATTCCGTCCCATGATGTGATAGGGGGCGAGCCTATCGCCACATTGGGCACAAATTCCAGACTCCGGGCTGATACTGGATAGAAAAACTCAATATCACTTTGCCCGACCCGGGGATCGAACCCGAGACCTCAGCTTTGCAGTCGTATTGTAATACGACTACGCCACCGAGGCATAGGATAGTAGGAGGATACAAGGGCGGATCCAGGGGGGGGGGGTCATGGGGGTCATGACCCCCCCCTGGGCTGAGTCCAGAACCTAGGTGGACCACTAATTAAAATTATTAAAGATTATGTTTTTATATATTTTTTGTCACAATAAAGATTTTATTTAAGTACTTTAAATATTTAATTAATCTTTTCATATAAAAGTCTTAGTCCTAACTGACGGATCAACGCACAGCATAAGCCGCTGAACGTAGAGACCTGAAACTTGGAGGGTGTGTTCCTTGTATGACGTAGGCTTCTGATAAGAAAGGATTTTCCGATATTCTACCCCTAAGGGTATGAAAAAGGGGGCAAAGTTTGTATGGGGCAACGCGATTCCTTGGTCCAATCTAATTAAAATTTAGCATAAACTTTTTTAATACAATTGATGGGGTTGATCCCTAATGGGGTTAAAAAGGCGTAGAACGTTATTTTGGCATTGATTTGCTTCGAAGTATCAGTAAGTATATACTCTAGTAAACAAGTTGATTGGGAAAAAAATGGTTAGTTAACAATTGAATAACTTTTTGAAAAATGGTGATTAAACTTTTTTTTCTTCAGGGCTCGATTCTTTCAAGTGTTTCTTAACACTTAAGATACTAGAATTTTTACAATTTTTTAAAATCACATTTTATGTTATAAATAAATTATTTTTATTGCTGAACTCTCTTTAGCGGCAGCGCGCGCATGCCGTAATTGCCGCGCGGAGCCCTATTTTCAACGTCTAATTAAAATTGTAAATAATTGAGATAGAATTCCGGGAGTTAGGACATTTTTATTGGAAATTTCCTCCTCTTTAACGACCTTTTTTCAAAATTCCTTAAATGTTAATATTTTTCGAGTTATTAACAAAAAACGAAATATAATTTTTTTTTCATCTTATTTTGTTAATAACAATTGCAATTTTTAACCTACACCCAAATCCTTCAAAAACTTTTTTCTAGAGGTGATTACAAATCGAATGAGCCATCGCTCATATTGTTACGACCTTTATCTCTATTTTTCACGTTTTTCAACTTGTTTACTAGAGTAATAGGTCGGATAGTGTGTAGGGAAGAGAACAAAAAATCGGTTGCACCAAATAACCGATTTTTGAATGCAATTGATTTTATATTCAAGGATTTTGTTATCGTATGTAAATAGAGTTAGATTATTATCAAATCTTACACATTACAATCAAGACGTTTTTTTATTATAATAGTTTTTGTTAGTCGTTCATTTTGATTTACCGATAGAATTTCACGGTTATCCTTTCATAACATTTAAATTGGTTATTGAACATTATAAAGAAATAATGTGTGTACTGAAACACAAATCACAAATTCAGTGGTACAGTTTAAATTATTTACTTTGGAGATCTTCATTTTCTGTCTTCTATACCTATCTAAATTTAAATATCTAACTCATTGTTCAAATATGTTTGTAAAACATAATTTTTAAATATACAGCTGTGTTTTATTTGCATCCAAAGTTTATTTTTTTTTAAGTAATCGTTTACGTTTCGTTACCAAGCGATTTAAAACTTTCGAAACATTACGCTCATAAACTGAAAAATACAACACTATAAAAGCGTCGCGTTGATATAAGAGTCAAGATGTTATTATTTATTTCAGTATATTTTTACAATTTTAAATCAAATATGTTAAATAAGTATGATACTATTTCTTATAATGTATAGAAAACATGATAAATATTTGTAATTATGTAGCCGACTTTTGAATTTTTGGTTAGACTTTCTTACAAAGCTATCGCGTCGCGAAAAATTTGAATTGTCATACCAGCCAGCTAAGAATACATACATATACATATACACTCACGCCTGTTATCCCCGAAGGGGTAGGCAGAGGCGCAACTAGTGCACCCACTTTTCGCCATTATTCCGTCCCATGATGTGATAGGGGGCGAGCCTATCGCCATATCGGGCACAAATTCCAGACTCCGAGCTGATACTGAATAGAAAAACTCAATATCACTTTGCCCGACCCGGGGATCGAACCCGAGACCACAGCTTTGCAGTCGTACTGTAATACAACTACGCCACCGAGGCAGCTAAGATTGTATAGTATACTAGCGGCCCCGACAGACGTTGTCCTGCCCTAAAAAGGAAATAAAATCCTAGAACCCGAGTACAGCGCTACCTACCGGATAGAATTGTAATCTAAACCATTCTGGAATCCTCTTGGAGACACACAAAAAAATGTCATTAAAATCGGTCCAGCCGTTTTTCCGCGCAATTTTCTTAATTTTTTCTTTCATAAGAACCTTCTCCTGACAATAATAAACACATCAAAAAAAGAAATAACGAAATCAGTCCAGCCGTTCACGCGTGATGCCGTGACCAAGGAAAATAGGGATTCATTTTTATATAATAGATAGTATATAAGTGTATTTAATATAGCAGTAGAATCAGTGTGTCCGTACATATAAAGAAATGTGATAAAAAAGAAAGGCAGTGACTACAGAAGAGTAATGGAACACAAATCAGTGATGCTGCGTGCGGGAGGTGCTGCGACTAAAAGCTAGTTTAATATAATACTTTGACGGCAAACGCATTATTCGGGAACGAACGCATCGAAAAGAATTTTGTCGCGCCACACAAACGCATTAAAACAAAGAGCATTATAATACTACGGAAACATTGAAGTAGATGTAGTGATAAGCCGTTTCGGGCGAAGACGTAAAAAAAATTGTTATTTAAATATAGGTAGGTATTTTTAAGTACCTACAGTAATTATATTTACTAACTAGCTTTTGCCAGCGGCTCCGCCCGCGTGAGTGTTTCCGAGATAAGAGTCCCGTTTTATATTTCACGGGGATAAAAAGTAGCCTATGTCCTTTTTCAAGTTCTAAAATATCTGTGTACCAAATTTCATTTAAATCGGTTCTGTAGTATTGGCGTGAAAGCGCGACAGACAGAGTTATTCATTTGATTACCATAAAAACGGTTCTAGTGAGTTAATCTTCAAAGATAGACATATACTGTCTGGGACATTTTTTTAGATCATTTTAAGAGGAATAATTCTTTCATACATATATTTTTGGTATCTTGAACCGTTTTCACAGCGCACGCAATGGAAGCCCTCAAGGATGAATAATTTATCCCGTTTTTTTTCACATTTTCCATTATTTCTTCGCTCCTAATAGTTGCATCGTGATGTTATATAGCCTAAAGCCTACCTCGATAAATGGTCTATTCAACACAAAAAGAATTTTTCAATTCGAACCATTAGTTCCTGAGATTAGCGCGTTCAAACAAACAAACAAACTCTTCAGCTTTATAATATTACTAGCTTTTGCCCACGGCTTCGCCCGCGTTAATAAGGTTTTCCGGGCTAAAAGTACATAAAAACCTTCCTGTTGAATCACTCTATGACTATGACGTTGATACAACTCTTAACAAATAATGCATTAATTTCGACCAAATTTGATTACCATAAAAACGATTCTAGTGAGTTAATCTTAAAAGATAGACATATACTGTCCCGGACATTTTTTTAGATCATTTCAAGAGGAATAATTCTTTCATACATATATTTTTGGTATCTTGAACCGTTTTCGCAGCGCACGCAATGGAAGCCCTCAAGGATGAATAATTTTCCCCGTTTTTTTCACATTTTCCATTATTTCTTCGCTCCTAATAGTTGCATCGTGATGTTATATAGCCTAAAGCCTTCCTCGATAAATGGTCTATTCAACACAAAAAGAATTTTTCAATTCGAACCAGTAGCTCCTGAGATTAGCGCGTTCAAACAAACAAACAAACAAACTCTTCAGCTTTATAATATTAGTATAGATTATTATAGATAGAATACCTACTTTAACTTTTCAAAATTAAATTATAACTTCTTGTGACTTGACCACGACTATGTGACCCCCCCCTGGCGCCAAAGCTGGATCCGCCCTTGGGAGGATAACAGGCGTTAGTGTATATGCATATATGTATATGTTATTTATTTAGTTATACACATTTTCCTACTAATATTATAAAGGCGAAAGTTTGTAAGAATGTATGGATGTATGGATGTTTGTTCCTCTTTCACGCAAAAACTATTGAATGGATTTCGATGAAATTTGGCACACGGGTAGATAATGTCCTGGATTAACACATAGACTATTTTTTATCCCGGAGAAATATAAACCGGGACTTTTATCCCGGAAAAACATTTTAATGCGGGCGGAGCCGCAGGCAAAAGCTAGTTATAATATAAAACACCATTACAGCAATAGTGGTGTTGTAGTGACAAGTTGTTATTGCCTCAATATACCTGTAGGCCGCTTCTGTGAATTCCTGTAGGTAGTGAACAAATATATCCACGTTCTCGGAAATAATATTGAGCAATCGTATGCCCCGCGACAAAGGTACCTTTCTACAATTAAGCGCTAATAGAAAGTAAAGTATGGTGATGACATTGATAAGTTTACCGCTAGGATATGTCGTACTTCTACAATACATTACGGTTAATGATTGTAAAAAGACACTTCGCACTTTAGAATAAAAACAACACAATTCGTAAAAATCTAAAATTAAGTTATCTTCATAAAATTACTTAAAACGAAATTCTCAATAAAACAATAGCTCAAAATCCAAACACAGCCATAGGTATTCTAGCGGGGACTGGACAAAACTGTTATATCGGTACCATTTTAATTATATTTTTATAAAAAAGGGACCAGTTTTGAGTCATTTTATGACAGGAACACTATTTTCGAGTTTCTTGATTTTTTTTTTATTGAAATGAATGACGATACGAGCATGCCGTTCGCCTGATGGTAAGCGATACGACCACCCATGAACAGTAGCAATACCATTCAGGACCTTGAGTTATGAAGTACTGTGTGGCATTCCACTGCGCTCGTCATCCTGAGACATAAGATGTTAAAACTTGTTATGTCCAGTAGTTACATTGGTTACAATGTCCTTCAAACCGAAACACACCAGTGCATGTACATTGATGCTTGGCGGTAAAAATAGATATTACGGTGGTACTCACCCAGACGGACACTTACATATGAGAGACCTACCACAAATAAAAGCGAATAGTGTCATTTTCGTTCTAAAGGTGTGAGTTGAGCTAGGCCCTCGGTATTTACAGGTTAGCTTCACGAACCGCGCGTCCACACTCACCAGTGTAAAGGGCCCACTATGTCAGTTGATTCACGCTTCGCAATGAATTCAATAAGGAGCTCCCCAGCCACCAAGCAGCGTGGCTCTAGTAAATTAGCCTCCGCGCTCTTTTTCCGTTCTCAATGTAGCACGTAATAACATTACCCACTCGACGAGATTAAAACTTGCAAACAGTTTTTATCTACGTCCTAGACTCTTGATTTATGTGATAAAACGAATGCACTGTTACATATAGTGGACGATAGTCTAGTTAGGAATGGAACGGCCTGCAGACAGTGTCCGGAAGTTCAAAAACCCAAGGCACACACCTGTGACTTTTTAAAGTTACGTGTGTATTGTTTATCAATTATCGTTAGCTTTAACGGTGAAGGAAAACATTGTGAGGAAACCTGCATGCCTAAGAAGTTCTTTATAAGAATTTCGAAGGTATGTGAAGTCTACCAACCTGCACTAGGCCAGCGTGGTGGACTAAGGCCTAAACCCTCTCAGTAGTACAGGAGGCCCGTGCCCAGCAGTGGGACAGTATTTAATATAGGGCTGGTATTATTATTATTATTACACTGTTACATATTGGTTAAGGTATTTGTTTCTTCAAATGTTTTTGATTATTTTGGTTTTGTAAGTTAAGCTGGGACATGTAAAGTTGTTTTGAAGGTACGAGTGGCTACAACGTTTATTATTAAGGAGGTAGTTATCTAATATTTAGACAGATTCAAACTCATCCCAACTTCTCTCATAGTTGGTTGTCGTATAATAAGTACGTGTATATAATTAGGAAACTGATTTTGAGGTGGTTGCTGGAGTCCTATCTTATTTATAAAATCTGAGTGAAACCATAACAAAAACAATATAGGCGATGCTTAGTTATTGAGTTGGTTACCTACTATACATTCTTACATACAGTAAAACTAATTGTTTTGTCAGTTAAGTATTACAATAATAAAGAAATAAGTCATAAAGCTGTACTTCGATATCATTTGTACACTAGCAGTTGATAAATCGACTATTCAACAAAAGCCCTGAGTAGTAAGGGATTCGACGGTTCTAGAGCAACGTTGGGGGGTCGGTCGGCGCCACTCTGGCCTAGTTCGTCAATCATTTCGATTGCTCCAATTTCGGCGCGTACGATCCGCGAATTAACCCGCGGATTAAATTGATACCTACCGCGAATTGATCCGCGGATTTAATTAATACCTACCGCGAATTGATCCGCGGATTTAATTAATACCTACCGCGAATTGATCCGCGGATTTAATTAATACCTACCGCGAATTGATCCGCGGAATTAATTAATACCAACCGCGAATAAATCCGCGGATTAATTTGATCCGCGGAATCCATTTCATATCGCCCGCGAGATAGATATAAACCGCGAAGCGAATTGGAGTTGCATGGTTTACGGTCCCCTCAAGCTTGTACCTTTTCCCTCTGTTTCGTTGTGCTTTTGTATTTCTACTTTCTAACAGCGACCCTTTTTCTTTGAAGAATACAAATGTCTTTGTTCCATATTCCTATGGGCTCGTGTTTCTACGTAAAAGCCATTTACAATTACCCATCACTCACCCTTTATGCATTACGGGCATTATTTATGATCCATAAAGCAATCGTTACAATACACCATACATTACTCAAATTCTAAGTAAAACCCTTCGGGTCTTCTCATTGTCAATGATTAACTGCATGTCCATTATTTTAAACAACAGTTACGGATCCTATTATTCCCATTTCCTGATGTTACGTATTCAATGGAACGTTCAAAGTGAAAGTTGAACATGTTGGATCCTGTCTGCAGGGAAACAATACTCGCTCTCCATATAAAAACCAAACTCAAAATCACATGGTATCGTATTCCACTCTGTGCTCTCTTCGAAGTGTGATCTCCAGTTCTTTGTAATAGTGAAGTGATAGTAAAACAGTGTAATAGTAAATACTGAAGCTGATATAAAAATGAATGTAAGTACCTTCTTATACTTTGATCTAAATTTGTTATAACCAGATGTTTTATTAATTGTATATGCTATGTGTTGTTCACTGGGTCAATGCATTTTAGTTGTATTTGATCTCTTATTAATTTATCAAAGTTACTGTAGTGCATTTTATTTCACATACCTATAAGTGTTTATCATACAATACTTCCTTAACCGATTTGTTTTATTTACAGTTTTATTTTCGTTACATTTGATCTCTTATTAAATTGTCAATGTTACTGTAGTGTACATTTATACTTCGCATACCTATAAGTATTTATCATATAATACTTCCTTAACCGATTTGTTTTATTAACAGTTTTATTTAATTTTATTACAGTTTTCGGAAAATACTTTCAAAAATTACTATTATGCTGAAGATATAGATGAACCTAGTGATGAAGAAGGTACACTCGCCTTTAAAGTCAAAAAAGCGATAATAGCAAACAAAAGATCCATGGAATGCAACAACATTGACGAATTTTTCGAAAAACCTAAGAAAAAGAAGACAACGACAAAAAAATCATCTAGTGTTGGTCGAGCGACGAGTGGTGGTGTTTCATACATAAAAACAAACAGCGATGACAGCAGTTCTGCATCACACCTCATAAAAATTGAGGTGTATGATGTTAATAAAATAAAAAACATCGCACCGACGGAACAATGGAAACATGCTGATGTGCGGGTTAAATATTACGCTGAAACTGAGAGTGACAAAAACTTGCAATCTATCAAGGACTCGGTGTACAATATAACTAAACAGTTGGCGAGTAAGGACGATTGTGTGAAATATTTTATAGACACCGACAAGTGAGCAAAGTGCCAGTGCGTAATCCATATACCTACATGTTTTATTATCACAAGTAACTTTGAAATCTTTTTTGTGTGAATAAATAAGACTTTATTTAAATATTATGATTTGACCTAACAAACTAGCCATTATATTTTTGTGAATGTTACACTTAAGTATTTTTATAATTTATATTGTATTGTAAAAACACTGTTTTAAGTTATACCATATTTTTTCTTTTTGAACTCTTTATGTTGTAAATAGCTATAAGTCTTTTTAATGTTTTTTATTTTTGTGATTGTTACACTAAGTATTTTTATAATTTAAATTGTATTGTAAACTCACTGTTTGAAGTTATTATATATTTTTGCTTTTTGAACTCTTTGTGTTGTAAATAATAATGTCTTTTTTTTTTCATACCCATGCTTTAGAATTGTAAAGTTATTACAAACATTCATTAATTGTTTGGAAGAATTATAATTATTGTATGGGGTTATTAATTTACAATAAAGAAAAATCGTAATTCATTGCCACATTTCATTTATTCACCTCAAAACATGATTTAAATAAACCAGTTAAAAATATATCATTGCATATTGTGTTATCACTAAATAATACTTGAAAATCTTTGAGACTCTTACCATAATATTTATAGTATAGATACATTAAACAGTACTCTCCACAAACTATAGTAAAGTCATTTTGAATTCGACTTGTATTGTAATTCCACATTCTAGAATTTCTCGCTAAAAACATTCGATGGTATCCTTGAGGTGGTCGACCGTAGGAATCAAAGTACTGTCCAAAACCATTCTTATCTATGTGTATGGCGACCCAGTGAGAACCTGGTTTGTTATCAGTGTCTAAGTTGCTAACTACGTATGTAGGACTTACTACATGTATTGGTAGGCGATTGGCTGCATATACATTATATTCAATACATGGATCAATTTTCTTTAAATAATTCTGTATTTCTATTGTATTCATTTTTATTTACAAAATTGCTGCAGAATCTTATCAGGTCGAATGATAAAGTGGTAATGTCATATATAAGGTTAAGAAGATACTATTATGGCACTTATCTGGCAAATTTACTAATTTTGTGGGGTAGCAAGGATTATGGTAGAACAAAGAACTTAATATTTTTTTTAATTCATTTTATTGGTAACTTACATCTAACAGCAAATCTGAATTAAATTATTCATACATAATCAAATCTAATCTTAAACAGTTAATTTTGTTTTCTTAGCTACTATAATCTACTGAAATGTTGCGGTTTTTATCTATTTCAATAACATTATCAAACTCCGCATAAACAATACAATTAATAGTTTGTGATAAAGCTGTTTCAAAACGCACTTCTAATCTCACACTACCATGCTTTACAAGATTCCAATGACTTGAAGAGTTTGCTGATAAATCAGGTGTCAAATCAAATGCCAACATACAATACCCTTGAGCGTATTGTTCTCGAGATATCCCATTACCTTCATTTAGAAAGTGTATACCTGTTCCCGAAAACAATGTATGATATACTGAAGTAAAAATATTGTTCTCAAATGAGGGTTGTAAAGCCTTTGATGGTATTTGTTGACCGTCTATATATAAACTAAAAGTATTAATGTCATAATTTTGAAAGTTAAATGGGTTCTTAGTGAGGTTTCCATTGAAAGCAGCGTTATTTACAAATCCTACTATACATCTTTTAGGTAATTGCCCTAAGAAAATGTTATCTAGAGTTTTTCCTTGAACACCTGATGGTATTGTTAAAACTTTAACTTCAGCTCGAGTAATGGGGTATTTGGCTGTGGTAGAAGCTAAGACCTTTTGATGAGCAAGTAACACGCTGGGATTGATTCGTGCTCTACGAATAATCAAAGATGCATCCGTAATAGATACTTTTAATTTAAGGTCACCTGTAGAGGCCATGAGATTGAAATTTTCTCTAGAACGAACTAACTTAACACAAATATCAACACCATTGATTAAAAATTTTTCTTGATTGAATAAATCGCCATGCAAGTGACCAATCATTTCCAATTCTTTACTTTCACTGGCTAATTCTTGCCTCTTAGTAAATCCTTTATTAGTATCATCAGTGGAATCCATTTTTCCAGCTGTATCCTCATACCATAAACCACAGGTGAGGTGAGAATTTTTTGCTGCAGGAGCATAGTTCAATAAGTTTTCTATGTACGCACGATAAGCATATGTGTTATTGGGTGGTGATACAAGTTTTTGATTTAAATACACATCAAGTTGACTGAAGAGTGAGTGCAACCAATTGTTCACCGGAGCAACGACTGTAGATGCGGTGAGTTTGGTGTTATCTTGATTTACTATTTTCGCTTTCAAGTGAATTAACGTATGAGATAAATCTATGTAGTCATCTCCTGCCCCAGGAATTTGAAATTCTATAGGACCATCATCGGCCAGAGATGATATTGGTTTATAATGGATCCAATTTCCACTTTCAATGCTAGTTTGGGTTGATGGCAATGCAAACAAATCCAATTCGGACTTAATACATTCACAGGAATGACTGTGTAAAAAAGACATTTTGATTAATTGTTAGAAAATATGTCTTTGATTTGTTTTGGAGTAATTTTTGATTTTTTTAGAGCTTTCACTTTCGTGGTCAACGACGGAATGACTCCAGGTAGACGTTTTCGTTTTGTTATATATCCTGATCCAGACATATTAATTTTATCTATTTTTTCATCGGCCTTGCGTTTCAAGTTGGTACCAACTTCTTTAAGACGTGCTTTTATTGAATCTTCCATAGGTCGCGCACTCACCATATCTGTCAATAGGCCAACACCAGCACTTAATGCCTCTTTACCAACAGCTCTAACACCGCTAGATAGTAATGGTAAAACTGACCTAAATAATCCCCCAAGAAAACTACCAATTCCATGTCCTTTTTGATAAGGCGCCCCTTTATATACCACCCCTATACCTGAACCAGCCTGATGAGAATAATAGCGTTGATAAGGGCATGTCATGTCAGAGCGTTCAAAATGCATCATAATTTTTTAAAATGTAGTTTAACACACACTGTTCCAAACTGAAATGGTATCTTTTGTCCGGTGCTCGACCTTATATCTATTTCGATGGTATCGAATTCTCTTCGCATTACTGATAAGTAATGAGGAGGTGAAAATACATGCATTTTATTAGCACCATAGATGTATTTAGAAGGATCTAATGGTATAACTCTTAGAAGAGGTGTCATAACATCACCTACAATTTGAGGTTCAACTATATCACAGTAAACGAATAGTTGAGATGGTAACCCTAAATGTAAATTAGCTGGACATTTTGCTAAATTCTTTTCAACGAGATTTCTGTTTGGTTCAAATCCCAACTGTAAACCTAGTTTAGGAGATAATGTGACAGATTTAATCGTTTCGTCTAATACAGAAACAGACACAAATTTGGATATATTATCGTAGCGGAATTTGATTTTTTCCCTTATATTATTTAATGCTGATAAAATATGGTTAATATTATCATAGTTTGTTGCAGTTATGTGAGTCTTATAATATACTGTGGATAGTTTGTCTTCATGGGGCATTTTCATGATTTTTGTTATGTAAATAACATTCTCATGATCTTGAACAGTAAACATGGTGCATGGATATTGGAATTCAACGATTCCTACACACCATTCTCCTTCCAATATTATGGGTTTGGGTAATTTTGTTGAAAAAATTGATGTTTTGTTCTCAGGAAAGTATTCCATTGAACTATTGCTAAGTAAAGTTAAATAAAAATCCTTAATCATATTTTTTTCAAACTGGAAGCTAAAATCCAACTATTAAATTTGTTCGGATAACCTTTCCACTTAACTAACACTTGTTGTCTGCTGCCAGAGTAACGAGAGCGAATTATTTTATCGATCTTGTGTTCAATGGTGGGGTCATAAATGACCTTTTGTAATTCTCGTTCATAAAACGTTCCTACTATCTCTTCACCATCTAAATCTTTAATAGTATAAACGGGCCACGGAGTACGTTCTATTATAGAAGAAATCACAAATATTTCATCGCTCCAATTAGATTCATAACCTTTTTGGAATACATGTTTATATTTGGTTATTCTAACATGATCACCGAGATGAAACATAGGTAGTATATTTTTTGACGATTTTTCAGATTTTTCATATAAATTACTCCAAACTGTCATTATATTATTAGAATTAACATCTGAAGGACACATTTTAATACTAGAATGAAAACTGTGATTGTAAGAGTGTATCAAGTTTTGCAAAATATCAATATATTTATGTGTATTCTTGTGTGTAAAATAGCGCCACATCTTCATTTTTAGCGTTCTTTGAAATCTTTCTACAATACTTGCTTTGATGTCTGGATTATTTGTCGTATAGTAATTAATGTTTTTTGTTTTAAAGTATCTTTGAACATCTTTTGATACAAATTCAGTGCCTTTATCAGATTGAATGTGTGTAGGTGTGGTACTAGCTTCATTAAATATACTATCGAAACACTTTTTTATGGTTTCTGAATTTTTCTTTTGCAAGGGTCTGGCATATGCATATTTGCTAAAAACATCAATAACACAAAGAATGTAATTGAAACCTTTATTATCCTTAGAATAAGTTCGCATATCACTTAAATCGGCTTGCCAAAGTTCATTTAGATTAGAGAGAACGTATTTGTTTCGAGCGAATCTTCTATGTACTGGTTTATGGAGTGTATACGTAGATTGAGATTGCAACCAGTTTTTAACTTCTTCCTTTTTCATTTTACCTTTCATGGCTTTTGATAATTTGTCGATATTGCTATATCCAGCGGGGTGTGATACATCGTAATAAATTTGATTTATTTCTAATAAGGGGTCCATTTTTCCCAATCAATCTTTTTCTTAATTTTATTTGCGTGTTTAATTTCACTAGTTGGTGTCAAATATACCTCTGTGTTTTGTGGCGGTTGTTCTTCGATGTCTTTTTGAAGTTGAGCTATGTACTCACGTCGTTTTGGATTGCCAATATATGTTAAAGGTATTTTCAAATCTTTTAACGCTTTAGCAAATTTTTCCCAACCGGGTGGGTCGTTGTTTTTCAATGGTCGCAGTGTATCGCTTATTAAATCGATAATGTTACTGTTAGGAATTACTTCATTATCCACAATCACTGTGCCAACATCATTCCAATAAATTTTGTTTTTATTTAGTGACACAGAATTCAATAATAACTCACCTTTTTTTACATATGTTTTTGGTATTAAATTTAAAATTTGTGTTGTTGAATAGGAAGGTTTTTTTTCGAGTGTAAAATGTTCTTGTTGCTTCTGTTCATCACCCAATGTCTGACTGACAACTACATCTTTATTCTTGATATCATTATTTATATTAAAAATTTTCCAGTTTTCAGATGTGGGTTTATTGTTATCGTCATTTGAAGTTATTATAGGGAGTTCAATGGGACGACGATCTTCTTCCATAAAGTGGAGATATCTTTGTAAAATCTGTAAGTATAATTTACACTTTTTTCGATCATCCATATTACTGCTGAGTATTTTTTCCATTTCGCTATCTAAACGAGAGGTAGGATTTTCATTTCTTTTTTGATTTAGCTTATCTATCAAACTTGGGTCAACTAACAGCATTTTTTTGGCGTGTTCCATTTTAAACCAGTCCACTTATCAATCCACTCAAAATAGAACCCAATATGATCGGAAGAAATGCACCACCTTTTTGAACTATTATATTCTTTCTTACTTTATTTGTACTTTTACGTACTAATTTTCGTAGTAGATTTTTGTACTTTTTTAGTTTACTCTTTGATTTTTCTTCAAGTTTTATATTTCCTTGTAAAACGTTATGAATACATTCACAAATAAAATTAATTTCGTTTTCGTTACAGACTTTTAAAAGAGCTTGTTGATGTTTTGGTTTAAGTTTATAAAGAGCATTTAACAAGTGTTCATGCGTCTTTAAGCGTCGATCCATCATTTGTAAATGACGGGTATTTGTTGGTTCTTGACATATTTAAACTCTTTTGTGGGAATGTACACTGTAGAATGACCATCAGGTGGAAATATCTTTGATTTAATTCGACACATGTCAACCGTGTCTTGTTTTAGATCTATCATCAAATAGCCATGTGCTTCTTTTGTAGCATCTTTGTAAGAATCTTCTATGAATTTACTATTTTCTGGTGATACTTGTCGTGCTAAGTAGCGTATTTGAGTTTTATCACGTGGGTTCTTAAAATAAATGATATAGTTTGAATTCAAAGATATGTCTCTTTGTCCTTTACCCTGATGAAATAAATTTTGAGTAATATAAAATACACTCAAGTTCCTATGATGACTACCTTTAGTAAATATGTCAACAATGCGTCCATCACATTCTCTCATGAGATCATCTATAATAATAAGGTTAGTTTCCTTTCCATCAAACATATTCAAATCTGGTATACCCTGATAATAGTTTACGTTTGGTAAATTATATAAGGGTTGCATTTCATCAAAACACCAAGTAATTTGTTGAAAATTGATGTTGCATACTTCATTAATATGTTTAATAAAGTTTGTTACAAAATTGGACTTTCCACATCCACTTGGACCTGCAACTATGGCAGTAAATGGATGATAAAAATGAAACATTTTTAAATGCACGTGTGAACTCGAAAAGCGTTTCGAAATGAATAAAACAAGAAGTTGGGATTAAATGTTTTATATTTAATTTTATTTATATACAAACATGATTCTACCCGTTCTTCGAAAAATGCCCACTGGAATGAGAAGAAGCACCAAGAAACTCAGCCGTAGATCTTGATTTTTTTTTATTACATAACTATTTGATAAAATTACATTTATAAAATGAATATTAATAAAAATAAATTAAGTAGGTATAAAAATTAACTTTGCATCAACAAATGTTATTTTAATGTCACACGATATGAAAATATAAAATAATTTATGTCAAATTTAGATAGTGAAATAAAAAAGTAAAAACACATCCATAATAAATTAAGGATTTTGAATAATTTATAACTATTAAACACACATGCATTAACATAGTACACGTCTTTTCTTGTACAGAAAGCAATAATAAAATCAAATGTCCTTTATTTTATAATGACCCCATGCTAGAGTATCAGTTGAATTGTCTAATAAATAACGTTTTGTATCATTGTATGATAAAGATATTTTATTAATTTTTTGGGTGTATATTGTGTGTTTTATTGATTTAAATCTCAACATTTCATTATATTGCGTTTTCTTCTCATATAGACATAATTTATAATCTGTAAGACAAAAATTTTTTGAAACATTTTTATTGATACCTTTTGCTTTACACATTGATTTACTTTGCACATCCATTGCATACATTTTTGAGCGAAGACCTACAAACTCTTTGAGAATTTTACCGTTGTTTTCATCTTTAAAAAAACCTAACCGCTTTTTATTTAATAATGGAAAACCATATTCATTATTTAGGGGATAGTCGGATGTATCAAAGTAGTTTCCTAAATCAGTTTTAATATCGGCATAAAAATTTTCTGTAAATATTTGATATATTAAACTATCAGTGTCAGTATATAGTAACTTAAGTTTTTCTTGATATTTATTTTTCATGTAATCGTAATGAAAATCATACAGTAATGTTTTTGATAGATCCAAAATACAGAAACCGAGATAAATTGGTTTATTATAGAAAACGTTAGTTTTATTTAATTGTATTGCAACTAAGTTCTCTGAGAATATTGATAAACTGTGAAATTCAGGCCTTGCTATCAAAGACTGAGCGCCTTGGGTTTTGCCACGATTTAACCAATGATTTACTAGTTTTACATTAACTCGTTTTCTTACATTTTCCATGGTTTTACCAAACACAGAATTGTTCATGAGTTTGAAAAAATCTTTTTCAAAATCAGAAGTGGCTAACGAACGCATATGAGTGTTCAAATCAATGTAACTTTTTAACCATGTGGACTGTTCAAATTTAAGTATTCTGTGAATTTTAACTAATCGGAGACCTTTCCTTATACATTGTTTAAGGTTTCTATAATGGATGACATAATTTTTCTTATCATTTAAATTCGGGATCAGTTTCTTATCTTTACTACTTCCTAAACACACATTTTCTGGGCAAAAGGGAAAATCTGAGTGAAAATCATGTAAAGTTTTAGAATATTCTAAATCTACTTCCAAAATAAAACCATGATGAGCATCATCGGCGACATTAAAATCTGTCTCTATGTCCACCCATTCAAATTTACCGGTTGGGAGACATTGGGACATGGCCCAACCATATAGGTTATTTGCGTCTAAGTACATAAGAAATGAAGATGGTTTACTTGAATTATATTCTGACATAAATATGTTATTTGCTATTGCGTGTCTGTTACTACATTGTGATATACCACCCCGAATATTATTAGCTATAAACGTTATCTTATCGATATCCGTTAATAGTTCTAAATTTATTTTAGTAAATATTAACATAGCGTCCCAACTTAAGCCAGGTGCTGTATAATAGTGGGCGGGATCCAATCCATATGTTTTAAGACAGACATCTCTAAAATTTTCAAATATGTCCGCTAGTAGCAAAACATCCGTTTTTAAATAAAGATCTGAATAATCGCCCATGTCTTTACAATTGAAATGATTCCATACATCTTGAGCATGGTGGTAATCATTTTCTGTGATGTGACTATCATTTAAAGAACTATAAAATTTGTCGCGAGTAGGAAGAGAAGTTATTTTTAAAGATTCAAATGAAGTCATGTATTCGTATGGATAAACACCTTTTCTTATCAATCGCGTAAAATCTTCTTCACATGGATATTTTAATTTGAGTTCTCGAAATTGTTCACGCAATAAATTCTGAGCTAATTTATTTAGGCTACTTGACATAAATTTAAACGAATCAAGAAATCTTAATTTTATAACTCTATTATTGATTTGTATATTTTTAGATAGAGAGATATATTTTTCTTTATTCTCAGGAATAAGTTCAATATCACCTTCCTCGAAATCAAGACCGTGCACTATAAAGTGAGCATCATAATTACTAAAATTATGTAAAAACACTGGCACAAAATTAGGAGCTTTGTATTTCTGAGAGCACAGTGCATGAGCAACTCCTTCATATGCACCAGTGTGGAAATTATATGATATTTTGGTATCTCCATTTAATTTGTTACCACAAATATAACATGATTCACTCTGACTTATACTTATTTTATTTTCATCTGTTAATGGTAATGGGGATTTCATAAAAGTATTTTTTTTGCAAATATTTTCTAAATCTTCTTTAATTAACTTCATAAATTTTAGCACGCAATCCTTTCCGGTATATGATCTGTATACTGAATAATTATCGTTATAAGAACACTTAATATAATAACCAAAACTATACATTTCGTGTTTCTGAACATTAATAGTTGATGATTGATTTGGGTTATTAGAACAACTATTTATTGGATTTAAGAATGCTTCAAAGTCAGCATATATTACAAAGGGTACTCTTAATTTACGTTCAAAGTTATTAAATGAAATTTGGTTTGATGGGATTAATTCATTAAACCAGTTTCTTTTTTTATCGTTTTCTGATGGTAAATTTGTACACACGTTGAAACAGTCATTTTCTTGGTGACGTTTCAAATTATCTAATGAAGTAAAATTTAATAAACAACCATCACATATATGAACTGCATGTTCAGAGGTCGATAATTGTTTCGATAGTAATCTCGAGAGGTTCTTAATAAAACAATAATGACCCCTTGTACCTTCAGTTATGTACAATAAGTTTAAATGAGTAGTTTTTCTATGTTTCGTGAAATATAATGGTCCTACAATTTTATTTGCTTTGTTCAATGAATCATAATGTAATCCAAAAACATTGATACTCATATTATTTAATTTCTCAAACTTATGAATGTCATTAATCTTAACAGGAAACGGTAGACTATCAAATTTCAATTTGTTTTTATGTGCCATATAAGATGATACCCTATTGGAGCTATGAATAGCTGGATATAATCCTGACAATACTGCCCAACGGAAGCATTCATGATCACTATTTTGAACATTGATGACGGCTTTCTTATATTTAATGTCTAGCGGTAAGTCTATATATGAAGATCCACGTAATGGGTTAAATTTGTTAACGTTAATGTCTAAGTGATTTATTTTTACTAAACTCCATCCACTACCCTTTTTTTCAAAATTTGCCATTTTGTTCGTTATTTCAGTAAGTATTGATGGGAAAATAATGTCTTTATCATCCCCTTGACAAACAAGATAATTAGATATTTGAAAGTCAAAAGTATTACGTAAATTTTTAGTTTCTTGTATAAAGTCGGCATTAAGAATAAAATTAGCTTTTATAACAATATGTTCAAGGATAGATCGTTCTAACAGTTGATATATAAAGTTTTTAATATTTTGCAAAAATAATTCAGGTGTTTCAAACAGATGGTCAGAAACGAAATTAGATTTCACTCTGTATGTAATTAGTCTATTACCGAAAGCACTATCAATAAATTGAACATTAGGATAATCATTATCTCTTCTTATTACATTATTTTTATGTTCATTACTGTTTAAGTGACTGTTCAAATATTTTTTTAACACACGTACATGACAATCAGGACATTCAATTTTATCATCAGATTCTGTACTTACATTTGATGCGTTTCTCGCTGACGATGATGTCGAAGGGGTTTCAAGATGAAGATTTTTCTTCTTTTTTGATTCCTTTTCACTCAATATCCCCGACGCTGACCTTTTCCTGCTGCCTTCTCCATTTTGCATAGATCTGCATGACAAATAAATTATTAATAACTTCCTTAACAAAAGAAATTTATTGCACAATTCTTTAAATACTAACATTTTTTGTTATTCACAAAGTAAACAATATGCTTGCATTGGTAATACACCATCGATAACGTCCTCATCGGATTGAATTACATTCATTATTTTATGTCCTTTACATGGGGTGTAATATGGAGCAATATCAGGGTCTCGTAGCATTGACTCTGGTAAGATATTTTGTATATACCAAAACCTAATAAAACGATGATATTTATGTAAAATAATATTTTTGTTAAAACTAGCAATCTCAGTTTGAGATAAACTACAAATATCAAGTGTGCAATACATAATATATTCGTTTTGCTTCGATGATAAAAATATGAATGAAAGAAACGCATGGAATGATTCTAAAAAATCAATCTAACCATTTTAAATACGCGAAATACATCCCCACTTAAACTTTACCAAAACATGTTACAGCAAATAATAAAATCATAAAAAGTATTTTACTCACGTTTCAACTTGTGCATGTTCTATTTTGTCACAGAGCTCGTAGAGTTCTCCATCGTATTGCGATGACATCAGATCCACTGATTCAATGTTTTCGAGAAGAGCGACGAGTTCCGAGTTGTAATAATCACAGCTTAATGTATCCATGGTGAGGGATGTCTTAACAATGCATAAATTAAAAAATGAGTTCCGAGCTTATATACTACTTAAACAATACACTTTACAACTCTCGTAAACTATTATTACGTTGTAAAAAGTATTCCATTTGTTTGAAACAGTTCACAAAGTAAGCTTTATCAAGAACAATTATTAAAAAGAATCATAAATATTTACAATAATTATACTTCGCAAGAACACAAAGAGTTCAAAAAGCAAAAATATATAATAACTTCAAACAGTGAGTTTACAATACAATTTAAATTATAAAAATACTTAGTGTAACAATCACAAAAATAAAAAACATTAAAAAGACTTATAGCTATTTACAACATAAAGAGTTCAAAAAGAAAAAATATGGTATAACTTAAAACAGTGTTTTTACAATACAATATAAATTATAAAAATACTTAAGTGTAACATTCACAAAAATATAATGGCTAGTTTGTTAGGTCAAATCATAATATTTAAATAAAGTCTTATTTATTCACACAAAAAAGATTTCAAAGTTACTTGTGATAATAAAACATGTAGGTATATGGATTACGCACTGGCACTTTGCTCACTTGTCGGTGTCTATAAAATATTTCACACAATCGTCCTTACTCGCCAACTGTTTAGTTATATTGTACACCGAGTCCTTGATAGATTGCAAGTTTTTGTCACTCTCAGTTTCAGCGTAATATTTAACCCGCACATCAGCATGTTTCCATTGTTCCGTCGGTGCGATGTTTTTTATTTTATTAACATCATACACCTCAATTTTTATGAGGTGTGATGCAGAACTGCTGTCATCGCTGTTTGTTTTTATGTATGAAACACCACCACTCGTCGCTCGACCAACACTAGATGATTTTTTTGTCGTTGTCTTCTTTTTCTTAGGTTTTTCGAAAAATTCGTCAATGTTGTTGCATTCCATGGATCTTTTGTTTGCTATTATCGCTTTTTTGACTTTAAAGGCGAGTGTACCTTCTTCATCACTAGGTTCATCTATATCTTCAGCATAATAGTAATTTTTGAAAGTATTTTCCGAAAACTGTAATAAAATTAAATAAAACTGTTAATAAAACAAATCGGTTAAGGAAGTATTATATGATAAATACTTATAGGTATGCGAAGTATAAATGTACACTACAGTAACATTGACAATTTAATAAGAGATCAAATGTAACGAAAATAAAACTGTAAATAAAACAAATCGGTTAAGGAAGTATTGTATGATAAACACTTATAGGTATGTGAAATAAAATGCACTACAGTAACTTTGATAAATTAATAAGAGATCAAATACAACTAAAATGCATTGACCCAGTGAACAACACATAGCATATACAATTAATAAAACATCTGGTTATAACAAATTTAGATCAAAGTATAAGAAGGTACTTACATTCATTTTTATATCAGCTTCAGTATTTACTATTACACTGTTTTACTATCACTTCACTATTACAAAGAACTGGAGATCACACTTCGAAGAGAGCACAGAGTGGAATACGATACCATGTGATTTTGAGTTTGGTTTTTATATGGAGAGCGAGTATTGTTTCCCTGCAGACAGGATCCAACATGTTCAACTTTCACTTTGAACGTTCCATTGAATACGTAACATCAGGAAATGGGAATAATAGGATCCGTAACTGTTGTTTAAAATAATGGACATGCAGTTAATCATTGACAATGAGAAGACCCGAAGGGTTTTACTTAGAATTTGAGTAATGTATGGTGTATTGTAACGATTGCTTTATGGATCATAAATAATGCCCGTAATGCATAAAGGGTGAGTGATGGGTAATTGTAAATGGCTTTTACGTAGAAACACGAGCCCATAGGAATATGGAACAAAGACATTTGTATTCTTCAAAGAAAAAGGGTCGCTGTTAGAAAGTAGAAATACAAAAGCACAACGAAACAGAGGGAAAAGGTACAAGCTTGAGGGGACCGTAAACCATGCAACTCCAATTCGCTTCGCGGTTTATATCTATCTCGCGGGCGATATGAAATGGATTCCGCGGATCAAATTAATCCGCGGATTTATTCGCGGTTGGTATTAATTAATTCCGCGGATCAATTCGCGGTAGGTATTAATTAAATCCGCGGATCAATTCGCGGTAGGTATTAATTAAATCCGCGGATCAATTCGCGGTAGGTATTAATTAAATCCGCGGATCAATTCGCGGTAGGTATCAATTTAATCCGCGGGTTAATTCTCGGATCGTACGCGCCGAAATTGGAGCAATCGAAATGATTGACGAACTAGGCCAGAGTGGCGCCGACCGACCCCCCAACGTTGCTCTAGAACCGTCGAATCCCTTACTACTGCCCTGTAAGATTTTCCAAGCCAGAAAAAATGGATCTACTTATTAATTCCTTTATAGACAACATACAAGATGTATCTAGGATCGACTATGTGTTTAACCTTTAAACGTGTAAACACTCCTATGTGTTTAATAAACGAGCAATACATAACAAAGACATTAATCGAAAAATCCCTCTGAATGATGCGATGGTCAGTAACAGTAACAGCTCCGCAGACATGGCTACGTGTTAACTGCTAATTGGAACTGTTCCCCGTAACTGTTATTGCTGTGTTGTGTTAGGCGACAGATAGCCAGACGGGAATTGGCGCGAGTTTTTGAGGTTATGTTGGTGAATTGATGTTGGAGAACTTTTGTTTGCACAGTTGCCAGATGGAGAGGTTTCTCAATAAAGGACATGTCCAAAACGGGCTTTAAATTCTAACTAAAATACTTACATATCAAGCAGCAGTGTGCATGCACTGTTTTGTTTCGGTTTGAAGGACATTGTAGCCAGTGTAACTACTGGACATAATGGGATTTAACATCTTATGTCTCAGGATGACGAGCGCAGTGGAATGCCACACAGTACTTTGTAAGTCAAGGTGCTGAATGGTGTTGCTACTGTTTATGAGTGGTCGTATCGCTTACTATCAGGCGAACGGCATGGTGGAATAAACGAATGGTGGTTGCTGAATAGCTTATCATCAGGTGAATGGCATACTCGTCTCGTTATTCGATGCAATAAAAAAAACATATATTTGGATAGGACCTACTCCCAAAATCTAGGCCTTTGCAATAAATCATAATTATTATAATTTTAGTCTTCCGATTTTGAGATATATGTAATTTTATTTTGCTTAGAAACTACAAACAGCGTCAACGTTTTTGAAGAAGTTAGTTATTACTGGAGGGGTCTAAAAATATTTTTTATTGGATACATAATATTTTTGCCTTTTAATATTAATAAAGTTTGAGCCTCTCTCCTTTGTCTTTTTAAATTTTGTGCATTTATGTTTATTATTATTTATATATTCTCATTATAGTGTAGAAACTACTGAAACAAATAAATGATATAAGAAACTTCGGCGGACAAAATGTGTGGTGGTACTTTCGGGGAAGACATTTATTCGGTTGACGGCAAAATATTTATATTATATTACGTGCCAAAACAAACATTTTGAATAAAGGAAAGCCCGGGACCTTCTTTTTGCCCTCATACCATTGTTTTTTACTTAAAAGCCAATTTTCTGGCACCTCTACACTTAATTTTACTAGGATTTCATAAGAATTATCTGGCAATAGAGTTTGTTTGGGATTTAGATCATGTCTAGATCTTATACGTGAGAGTAGGAATAAAACAAGACTCACAAATACTCGATGAATAAAGTATGTCTGAATTTTATTAACTTGTGGCTTGGTCTGTTTTCATTCTCTGTTTGTTGAGGAGGAACCTAGTGTACTGCCTCGGTGGCGTAGTTGTATTACAGTACGACTGCAAAGCTGGGGTCTCGGGTTCGATCCCCGGGTCGGGCAAAGTGATATTGAGTTTTTCTATTCAGTATCAGCCCCGAGTCTGGAATTTGTGCCCGATATGGCGATAGGCTCGCCCTCTATCACATCATGGGATGGAGTAGCGGCGAAGGGTGGGTGCACTGGTTGCGCCTCTGCCTACCCCTTCGGGGATAACAGGCGTGTGTGTGTGTGTGTGTGTGTGAACCTAGTGTATAATAAAGACTTATCTGTACATCAAATTTCATCTAAATTGTACTTCTAACATACATTCAAACATCTTAACGTTTCACATTTATCCTTTTATCCCCAAAAGGGTAGGCAGACGCGCAACTAGTGCACCCACTTTTCGTCGTGCGTATTTCGTCCCATGATGTGGTAGGGGGTGAGCCTATTGCCATACCAGGCACAAATTCCAGACTTCGGGCTGATACTGATTAGAAAAACCCAATATCACTTTGCCCGAACAAGGGATCGAACCCGAGACCTCAGCATTGCAGTCAAACCGTAATACAACTATGCCTAAAAGTCAGTGAGTATTTATATTAGTAAAATGCAATAGTTGTATCTAATACCAATCAGCAAATTCTATTTTCTTTCTATTCTAAAACAATTTTCTATATTCTATCCCCAGTCCGTACGTCCCTTTTTATTTGTTTGTCTACCCTAAGGTTCACTTTACGATGTGAATTCAATAACTATTTAAAGAAATGCTATTGCCGTAGTGATTGGTAGAAATGGTGCTAAAGTTCCCGCCAGCGGCACGCCATAGACAACGAAACGTCGCGTAGACAATAGTTAAATAACGTTTTATTTTTAATTAAAAATTTAAAAATGTTTTGAATTGTGCATGGTTGTAGATAACTAATAGTTCTAATAGCTATTTAAGATGTCCGTTTTTTGTATGAATGTAACCAGAGAGGCTACTGCGAAAAACGAAATCCGTAGTTTCGGGTGACGGATCGCACGTTTTCTTACTACGAAGTGTTACGGATCCTTCTTTATGAAGAGTTGTTGCGTGACGAAAGTGTTGAGCGAAGTCGGAAGTGTCGCAAACTGCGTGAAACCTTCGTTCAACGGTGACGGATCCGAAGTAATTTGGTAGTAAGGTTAAATCCGAAGTTCGTCGTTTCTTCGTTTCGTACCGACGTTTCGGATTTCGTTTTTCGCAGTAGCCTCTCAGGCTCAAAGTTTATAGATGTTTAAGGGGCAAAAACATGGATTTTGGATCCATTAAAAATATATATATTATTATACCATTTATAACTAACTTTTTAAAAACGTTCATTCTAAGTGTAGTTTTTTGGCAAAATAAAATTACATAAATCTCAAAATCGGAAGACTTTAAAATTATACGTTTTATTGCAAAGGCCTAGTTTTCGGGAGTACTATACAAATATACATAAAGCATCTTGGTTAGAATTATAAGCCAGTTTATAGACATATCCTCTAAGTAGAATAAGTTTCATTTGTTTTCGGGAAGGTTATGGTAGCGTAGATGTTGTCGCATAGAATAAGGATGCTTTAGTCTTTATTCTGAGTGTTGTCATCAATAAGTATGTAAGCTTAACTTCCTATAGTATAGACCGATTGACTGAGTGGGTTACCTGGGGACATAACCAAGATGCGCTTCCATTCGATCGATAAGTCTATCGCTAGGATATGTAATTCGCATACTTTTTTGTTTTCTATTAGCGTTAATTGTATACATACATATATACATATACACTCACGCCTGTTATTCCCGAAGGGGTAGGCAGAGGCGCAACTAGTGCATCCACTTTTCGCCATTATTCCGTCCCATGATGTGATAGGGGGCCAGCCTATCGCCATATCGGGCACAAATTCCAGACTCCGAGCTGATACTGAATAGAAAAACTCAATATCACTTTGCCCGACCCGGGGATCGAACCCGACCCCCGTTAATTGTAGAAAGGCGTAAATTCTGCCTGATGTCAATTCTCATCGGTTTTCAGTGTTAATCACGCTACACCACAACATTCAAACACCTGATTTCAAACATATTGACAACGTTTAATTTGTACAACAATGGAGTGGCAGGCCGCAATGTTCGTAATAAATTGCAAAAGGTGGCTGAGTCGCCGTGTCCCAGGTGTGTTCTACGTCTCATACTTTGGCACACTTGACGCACGCAGGGCTGGCTCTGGGAATAAATTCGGGGAATTAAATATTTATTTGGAGAAGGCTGAATAGTAGTAAGAACTATTTTAAATGCTTAATGAAGTTTAGATTATTTGGGGTAATTCTGGCTGTAATGGCAAGAACATTTTTTTATGATTAGTTTAGGTCACGAAGGTTTATAGATGCTTATTAGAAAAACGTTACGGAATAACGGCGAAAAGTGGGTGGACTAGTTGCGCCTTTGCCTACCCCTTCGGGGATAAGGCGTGAGTGTGTGTGTGTGTTATTAGAAAAAAAATATTACTGAGGTATTATAGCTTTTAAACGGATACGAAAACATACTTGCAAAATGCTGCTTGGCGATGGGAAAAGATACCTAAATAAAAATCGAGAAACGAATAATAATAAATTTATTTAAGCATAAAGCATTTTTGACATCATACATACACACTCGCGCCTTTTATACCCGAAGGGGTAGGCAGAGGCGTAAGTAGTGCACTCACTTTCCCCGTGCGTATTCCGTCACATGATGTGATAGGGAACGAGCCTATTGCCAGTTATGACAGGTCAAAAAAAAAAAGTTATTCGAACCATTTGCATATATCAATTATAGCTGATTAAATGTATTTAAATATAATTATATAACTTATTTTATTACAAATGTATTCTTGTACGATTCATCTATGATTTCTGTATATTTCATTATTTTGGATTAACAAATCCTAAATCAAATTGCAAAAAAAAAACAAAAAAAATTCGGAACCTCTTCTGCCAGCCCTGTTAACCCGGGCCCGCGACTGAATGTTATGGAAAACTCCCTTGATTTATACTTACCGGTGATATTTAGGGGTCACCCCCACGGCTCACCGCTGTAATGACCTATAGGGATTATGGAGACTGTACAATAATATATGTTTGATTTACGTTTGAGAACTTATAAGCTAATATAAGAACCTAAATCACGTCTGATTTCGAAAGGTGACTTGAATAAAATATACATATTTATACTAACCATACCATACCATGCCCTGTAATATATACTGCCCACTGCTGAGCATGGGCCTCCTCTACAATTGAGAGGGTAAAGGCTATCGTCCACCATGTTGGCCTAGTGCGGGTTGGCAGATTTCATACACCTTGGAATTTCAGAGAACTTCTCAGCTATACAAATTTCCTCACGATGTTTTCGTTCACCGTTAAAGCGATTGTACTATTTCATACTTATTATTATGTAATACGCTTTTTTTTTTAAGGTTAATTGTTATATAACAATATTTTTTTCATATTTATATACCCACATATAGGGTGCCTGTAAATACTCTGCCATATAGGTAAATGGTGTTAATTAATATTATAATCTAAATACTCATACTTCCCAAGTAATATTAAAGCGGAATCTGGTTATTGATTTGCCTTTCACATAGCAAAGGCTTAGTGGATCGGCATGATTATTCGCATAGAGATTTTAGGCAGCCAGAGAGTTACATGACATACATTTTTGATTCTGTAAAATGCACGGCTCTTGTGATACAATTTTTCGGCGAAAAGCATTTCATTCGAGTGAAGTTGCGAGCAATAACACACACACACACACACACACACACACACGCTCGCGCCTTTTTTTCCCCGAAGGGGTAGGTAGAGGTGCAACTAGTGCACCCACTTTTCGCCGTGTGTCCGTCCCATGATGTGATAGGGGGCGAGCCTATCACCATATCGGGCAAACATTCTAGCCTCCGGGCTGATACTGAATTAAAAAAAAATCAATATCACTTTGTCCGACCCGGGAATCGAACCCAAGACCTCAGCATTGCAGTCATACAGTAATACAACTACACCACCGGGTAACTTATGAATAAATCCCACACCGCAGTAAACATTATTAGAAAATAATTAAATTTGCATTTCGGTATGTATAATTTATGAATTCTGGGCCGATTAGAACATTATCGTGAATTAATGAGCAAATAATTAATGAGAGCAAATGTTATCGGTCCATAGTCGTAAGGCACCGCACAGACGTTGTCATTTTGTTACCTAGAAACACTATAAGACTATGAATCATTACGATCACCGCTCTGAGGTTCTGGATTCGTATCCTGGGTCGTGCAAAGTAACAGTAAGTTTTTCTACTCTGTATCAGCTGGAGTCTAGAATTTGTGTCTGACATGGTGATAGGCTCGCACCCAATCACATCATGGGAAGGAACATATAAGGCGAAAAGTGGGTGCCCTGGTTGCAAGTCTGCCTACCCCTTCGGACATAGAACCGTATGGTGTTTTTGTTTGTTTTTCTATGAAATTACCAGTTGATAATGTTGCTCATGATTTTAGTAACTTCATTAGTTATAGATAACAGATGGCTCTGCGGTAGCAGATACTGCAGTGATAATCCAACCGGACTATGATGTACATAAACTAGACTTCTAAAACCCATGTCTTCCACAAAATTATCAAGGTAATTCACCAATTCTTCAAAATCATCGGATAAGCATAATCTAATATAAAAGCAAGGCAATTCCAAAGATAATATTGTTCTAACTCGTTATTACGAGGTTCGGAACATTTCGCTGTCTGTAGTTTTCGTTGTCGGAACAGAAGTACAACTTAGCAATAGTTACTAACAATACACGGATGCGTTCGAAATCGTTGAGTAATTAGTGGGATTCTAACTACGCTAGAAGTGTACTAACGCGTTGCGCAGACGTTATTAGTTGCTTAAACACACCCATGTTTTGTAATTGCCATGACTGTTCTTCATCCGCTCTGTGATTTGGGGGCGTTTGGAGAACTCCACCACGGTATCCCCTGCCTGTCGTAGGAGACGACTAATAGGAGCCAGGTGGTGTCAGGTCGGTCGGCAAGGATACTGTCCGCCACAAGATAATATGTGCGCCCCCCCACAAGAGGAGACGGGCTGCATTAAGCAACATCGCGCAGGAGCGGTTGCGGATGACAACTTTGACACTTCAGTCAGAGGAAGCCCGTAGTCGCCTGACTGACTGACTGACTTAAATGACTGTACTTCTAGTTCCAACATGTACCAATTTAATCATTTATGTAACGAAGACGACAGAACTTTAGATCTTGCAATTAGTACAATATTGAACATTTCATTAACCGAGCCTATTGATCCCCTAAGTAAGCTTGACCATAAGCATCCGCCAATTCTGCTCACATTGCCGAATAATGATTTCAAGTATCTTCGCCCAAAATCATGCTCTGAACTTAACTTTCACAAAGCTGACTTTGATGGTATTAATTCTCAACTAAAAAACACAGACTGGAACTCAATTTTTGATCATTGCGCTTCAGCCAACGAAATGACATCTTCTTTATACTCAATTTTAAGAAAATCAATTCAGGAATTTGTACCTAAGCATAATTTTAATAGAAAGTTGTTCCCTCCGTGGTTTAACAGATCCTTAGTGAAGATTCTTGCTATGAAAGATAAGGCAAGAACAAAATATAATATTTACAAAAACCCACGTGATCTAATTGAATATAACATTTTAAGAGAGCGTAGTCATAATTTATTCGAAAATCTTTATTCGGAGTACCTCATGAGAACGGAGGAAAGTATCGCAATAAATCCTAAAGATTTCTGGCGTTACGTGAAAGATAAACGTAAAACGCGGTCCTCACTTCCGGCGCAAATGCACATGGACCATAAATCGGCCAATACTGGGAAAGAAATAGCTAACTTGTTTGCCGAAAATTTTTCAAAAGCTTTTACTCCTAACACGGGTTCTACGCTAAACGGACATGTTATACATACACCTCATACAAGTTATCAGCACAATTGCATTGGCAAAATGAAATTCTCTGAGCGCGAAGTCATGAAAATAATAAAAAAATTAGATGTTCTTAAAGGACCTGGTCCTGATGGCATCCCACCTTTATTAGTAAAACGTTGTGGAGCAGCACTGGCGCTTCCATTGTCACTTATTATAAATCGTTCCTTATCCTCGGGCATATTTCCAGACGAGTGGAAAAAGTCTAAAATTACACCACTTCATAAAAAAGGTAGTTTCAACGACGTAAAAAATTACAGACCAATTTCTATTCTATCATGTTTTTCAAAATTGTTTGAAGCTCTTATATGTCCAATTATCTCTCGTCATACTAGTCATCTCCTGTCGGAGCAGCAGCATGGTTTCATGAAAGGTCGCTCCGTTGAAACTAATCTGGTAGGTCTTATATCTGAAATAACCCAGGAGGTAGATAAGGGACATCAAGTAGACACTGTGTATACCGATTTCAGCAGTGCATTCGATAAAGTTAGCCATTCATTATTGATGGTAAAGTTAGAACAAAACGGCTTTCACGGTCCCCTCTTAAATTGGTTACGGTCCTATCTCAATAATAGACAATACGTTGTGTTTGCTAACGGTTTTGAATCAGAAGCATATCGTGCTGAGTCCGGTGTTCCGCAAGGATCACACTTAAGCCCTATTCTTTTTTCAATATTTATTAATGATTTGACTACGCAAATAAAGCATTCCAAATTTAAAATTTTCGCGGACGATCTTAAAATTTACAAAATAATTAATAGTAATGCAGATGCAAGTCTTGTACAGAGTGATATAAATAATATAAAAAAGTGGTGTGATGTAAATCAAATGCATCTAAATGTGCAAAAATGTTACTATATTAAATACACACGAAAAAAAAACACTATCAATTCTGTATATACCTTAAACGGCGTTGCTCTGACTGAAGTGAGTGAAATACGCGACTTAGGAGTTTTAATTGATAGCAAACTAACTTTTAAACCTCACTTCGATTCAGTGGTTAAGAAGGCGGCACAGCAGCTTGGTTTCATTCACCGAAATACTAAAAAGTTTAAATCAATTCACACTAAAATTCTATTATACAATTGTATGGTGCGTAGCTGCCTCGAATTCTCGAGTGTAGCTTGGAACCCCCTATATACCGTACACTCACAACGTATAGAAAGCATACAACGAGCCTTCACAAGATCACTGGCCTTTTCGTGCTCAGGTATTTCACATAGAAGTCCATATGAAAAACGTTTATCATTTTTTAAAATGTATAAGCTACGTGATCGAAGGAAGATCCGTGATATGACATTCTTGTACAAGCTCATCCATAGTTCAACAGACAGCCCATCAATTCTAAAAGAAGTTTCTCTAAGCGTTCCTTACCGTTATCCGCGGCAGAGAATCTCAAAAATTCTTTACATACGATCTACCAAAACCAACTTAGGGTATAATTCTCCTCTTATAAGACTTTGTCGGACATTTAATGATTTTAATTCTCAAATCGGTGATCTTGATATCTTTCATGATACACTGAATGTGTTCAAGCAAAAACTAGTGAAGTACCTAAAAGAAGATTGATGTTCTGGAGTCTTCTCTGTATAAATTAATGCACTTGGGCACCTGCTTATAATTCTTATGTTGCCTTCTTTAATTGTCGTTATCTTTAATTAACGTAAATAAAATAAATTTTGCTTTCACCGCTGTTATGGCGAATGTTGTAAACGCCTGTCATAGGTGTACATATCAGAATAATGTAATGTTATGACAACTCTGTCATAATAAACATAGAAAAATGATAATTAATAAGTGTGTGTAAATATGTATACTGTTGGTGTTTCTTAAATAAATAAATAAATAAATAAATAGAGTGTCGATGCATTAGTTGCGTCTTTCCTTTTTTATCCCCCTTCGGACCTGCCTTTGTTTATATCGGCGCTCTTACCTACTGAGCTAACAAGTCGCGGACCTGCCTGTCAGGCATGATTTAAATATGTTTCTTTTTTATTGCAATCGAATGACTGGACGAGTATCCCTCTCGTCTAGTGGTAAGCAATATGACCGCCTATAATCAGTAGCCATATTATACAGAACTTTAAATAACAATAAAAAAATAATTAAAATTTGAATTCGCTTAGTATATATGACGGAGGAGAGGATGTTGAACTCTTTAAAAAAAGGTGACGTCGCTCTGCCGACGTCACAGGGTTCCACCTCATCATCATCAATGGTGTGAGAGTAAAACTCCAACTTGTCCCTTATTGACGGAGGAGAGGATGTTGGACTCTTTGAAAAGAGGTGACGTCAGCTCTGCCGACGTCACAGGGTTCCACTTCATCATCATCATCAATGATGTGAGAGGAAAACTCCAACTTGTCCTTCATCTTTTATTTCTGAATGCTCCAAACTTATTTCCGGAGCTCCGCACAGTTGGAAGGTTCACAAGAGATTGCTTTTTCAAATGCGAGGCACCCTTTTTATACCAACGATTTGACATCTCGACTAGTTTTTTGCACGATTATTATTTCAAAATACCCGCCGCTCCGACATATACGTATATTTGGAGTCGATGCCTAATTTAAATTGCCAGCTAAGCTAAGGAAATATACCAACAAATATGCGAAAACATTGTTTAATTTAAATTAGGCACCGATTCCAAATATACGTATATACTAAGCGAATTCAAATTTTAATTATTTTTTGATTTGTAGTGGTTTTGAAGTCGGTTTATTTTTGTTAAAAAGTTTTTATTTATTGCTTTTTGATAGTTAATTATAGAATAGTGTAAACAATACATCATAGATATACGATTGCAGCATTCGCGAGTCATCTGCTGTTAGTTATTGAAGAGTTCCATTGTGTATCTCCGAAGATCTTCATCAGATCTTCATAAATTATATACTAAACCTTCCCTGAAAAATATACATTTCAATATCGAAAACCACATTCAAATCGGATCAGTAGTTTTTGAGAAACTCGCGGCCATACAAATTTACATACATACAAACATACATACATACATATATACGGATCGAATACAGAACCTCCTTTTTGAAGTCGGTTAAATACTGTGTGGCACTGTACTGCGCTCGTCACTCTGAGACATAAGATGTTGAGTCTCATAATGTCCAGTAATTACGCTGGCTACAATGTCCTTCAAACTGGAATCCAACAGTGTAAATTGTTGTAATGCAATTGACAAGTTTCTGAAAAGTACGTTCCTGTGGTATCAACGATTGCTTACTTGACAATTGCCCCGACAAAACGCGTTCGTTTAGTCAATTTAGTCATATCTACTATCAGTTTTATAGTAATAGTAAATACGACAACTCCCTACAACATTGTTTTGTGTTATTAACTTGTGCCATTGTATCAGGTTCTGCGCAGCTTTAATTTATTTCTATTGTATATTTGGTAATATCATGGTGTTATGACTTGTGGCAGACAGGCAGAGTTTGCCCAGGTCAAAGTTATTTGATGAATTATTTTTTACTTATATTCATTATAATATGTGATTTTTCTCCCATTTCTAGTCTCGATAGATCTCTGCCACGTTTTTGTTAACTCCACAGGTACAAATCGATAGTTAATTGCCGAACACGCTCATTGACATTTTACAGAAAGCCCGCAAATAATTTCGATTGTTAAGGATAATTTATTTTTCAATTTGTTTGTGTGTGACGCTTAACATGTGTTGGAATTGGATTTTAATATGTGATTTGGAGTTGTATTGATAAAGCTTTTCTTTCGACTTTATGTGTAATTTTTATTTCGTATAAATTCTTTGTTCATTTGTAGCATTTCTAGTTTGTTGCATCTCCACAATCATTGAGAGCGTAAGGCCCGGTTGTTTGAAATGAAATGAAATGAAATAAATTTATTCGAACCCATAAAATGTTATACATCATTTAGATTCAGTCAATATTAACTCTAACACCAGTTCGGAAAGCAGTTCTCACCAGAGAAGAACGGGCAAGAAACTCTAGTGTTGCTCTTTTCAAAATCAGTTCAAGGTATAAAATACAATTAATAATAATAAAAAAAATAACATGATATAGATACATTTGTTATTTTTGTTTAGAGCAGTTCATTTATATACTCGCAAAAAAGGTAGTTAATAAATTTTAAAATCCTATACGAGTGCATAACCCTCTCAGGAATCACGTAATAATTTGGTCTGAAATTCTTCATGATTTCATTCGTGGTCAAGTAAAGTTAAGGATCTTATGACACTGGTGAATTGAGAGTGAATTAACAGCGAGGCGAAGGCACTGCGCGCTCGTCCAGTGTAATAAGACCGTCAACATTACTTGACCACAGATTAAAAAAACCGACTAGTGTTTATCATCGTGTGGTACTTTATTACACGTATCGTCGTATATACATATCTATCAAATGAAAAATGGTTACCATCATGTAATCAGCATTATCTCAAAGTGTATGTTGTCCGACGTCTACACAAATAAATTATAGATAGCTTTAAGCGATAAGACCGCCTATTCTTACACTAGCTGTAGTTAATAAACTGTATGTTTGTGTTTTTTCTTTTACATGTGTGTTCAATAAAGAGTTATCTATCTATCTATATTGAAAGTCCTATATGGTTACATCTAAATGAATAATAATCTAGTAGCATTACATGCTACCAACATTAACAGGCGAGAAATATTTTCAAAAAAAGAATCGAAACGTAACAGAACCTGGCCTTATTTGCACGAACCAGCCCCGCCTGTGGGAGTACGGTGATACAGATAAACGTAACTCTATCGATGATCTGTGTTCGATACGGTGTAAATAAACCATTTCATGAGCCGCGCACCTGCCTGACCGAGTACCCAAGCGACAGATTGGATCGAGACGAGGATACTAAATGATCAAAGGCCGACATCAGGAAACAAGCGTATTTGCTATCGTTGGATTGATCTCGAGAACGAACCAATGAAAAATTATATTTAATACTAGCGGGCCGCCCTGGCTTCGCACAGGTAGCAAAGCATAATATTACATGCGGAAATTTGTTTTTTTGTCATACAAAATATTTATGTAATATACACATAAACCGTCCTCTTGAATCACTCCATCCATTGGTGAAAGACATATGAAAATGCGTTGGGTAGTTTTTGAGTCTGTCTCTCGTAGTTCCACTCGAAAGAAAATATTTATCGGGATAAAAGTCCCGAGTTATGTTTTCCGAGATTTAATTAGCCTTGGTGCTTCCCAAGGTCTTAAACTATGTCCCTTCCAAATTTCATCCCAACCAGTTCAGTGGCGTGACCGTGACGGCTTCACTCGCGAGAAAAAAAATACCGAGACAAAATTACCGGTTTAAGTATGTTCTTCCGGGATAAAGTAGCCTGTGTCCTCTTCTGGATCTCAAACTATCATCACTTGTTTTCTTGCGGTTCCACTCGCAGAAAATAAAAATACGGAATAAAAGTGTCGGTTTATTTTTTCCCGGAATAAAATATATCCTAGGTCCGTCACAGGGTCTTAAACTATCTCCCTACCAAATTTCATCGAAATCGGTATAGTGGTTAGGCCGTGACGGCCCCACTCGCGAGAAATAAAAAACGGTTTAAATTCCCGGGTTATGTTCTTCCGGAATAAAAGTACCCTATGTCCTCCTCTGGATGTCAAACTATTTCCATACTTTTTCTTTTTTATATGCACGCGCCGCCGCCGGCCCCCCGGCCGGTATCGCCGCAACCGCTATGTCCCTGCATTTTAAATCTGTAATGTCTTCGTAAATGTTTATTTAAATTTCATGTTGTAAAGGGCCATATTGATCTATATTAAATGCACAATGTTTTTATGGTGCTTAATTGGATAAGGATTAATGCTGTATTGCTTAAAATGGCTTCGTAAATAAGCCACTATTTCTCGTCAAAAGTAAAGTATAAAAAATGGTTATTGTGGGTTATCCCTAAGAGATAGACAGATACCATCGCGGACTTTTTTGTAGACCTTTTTAAGGTTTACAAAAGTGTAGTACATTATTTTGATCTATCTCGTAAGGTTTAGCTAGCATCTGCAATGTAAGCGCAAAAAATGTGTTTATTTAAGACATCACATTAGAAAACTCTAAAATTATCAATGTTCCTCTACTATATTATGCATGTATTATACATATAAACCTTCCTCTTAAATTACTCTATGTATTAAAAAAAACGCATCAAAATCCGTTGCGTAGTTTTAAAGATTTAAGCATACATAGGGACATGAGGACATAGGGACAGACAGCGGCATGCGACTTTGTTTTATACTATGTAGTGATGATTATAAAGCTGAAGACTTTGTTTGTTGAACGCGCTAATCTCAGAAACTACTGACCGGATTTTAAAAATTCTTTCACTAATAGGAAGTTACATTACTCCTGAGTGCTATAGGCTACTTTTTATGGCGGAATTTTTTTTACGCGGGCGAAGCCACGGGCACTACTAGTAAATCATGAACAACTTTATTTTGATTGGTCTATTTTAACGTAGTTAGTTTCATTCTTTACTTAGATTTGAGCCTGAATTTGATATACTTACGAGAGACGTCTGAGCGAAAAAATAGTAATATTGTGATGGAGCAACTATTTACAATACATTATCGCTAATAACTATAAAATTTTAACAGCCATTAAAATATTAATAAACCATTAAATTGGAAAATAAAATGGGTTCAAAAACCCATTTCATACCATAATGTTATTGAGTATAATACTATGCTTGCTTTATGGTAAGTAAAGTACATGGTTTAGTATGTAGCTAGAGTATAAATAAAGAAAAAAATCGGTGCGTGTACTTATGTACGCGCGTAAGAAGTTATACTCCTTTGGCATCATTAAAAAAATAAACCGACTTCAAATCACTACAAATAAAAAAATATTTAAAATTTGTATTCGCTTAGTATATACGTATATTTGGAGTCGATGCCTAATTTAAATTGCCAGCTACGCTAAGGAAATACACAAGCAAATATACGAAAACATTATTCAATTTAAATTAGGCACCGACTCCAAATATACGTATATACTAAGCGAATACAAATTTTAATTATTTTTTTATTTGTAGTGGTTTTGAAGTCGGTTTATTTTATATAAAAAAAAAATATTTATTGCATTTTTGTTACTTAATTATGGAATGGTGTAAACAATACATCATAGATATACGATTGCAGCATTCGCTAGTCATCTGCTGTTAGTTATTGAAGAGTTCCATCGTGTATCTCCGAAGATCTTCATAAATTATATATTTAAACCTTCCCTTAAAAATATACATTTCACTATCGAAAACCACATCCAAATCGGATCAGTAGTTTTTGAGAAACACACGGCCATACAAATTTACATACATACAAACATACATACATACTTACATACGGATCGAATACAAAATCATCATCATCGAAGTCGGTTAAAAATAGTTTTTAATTGCATGCAAAATAATTAATTACAATAAAATGATAAAAGAACTGGAAAAGGATGGTCAACACAGTCAATAAAGTTCAGATTTAATTTGAAAATCGAAATAAAATTTTGAGAATAATAAACTCATCTCATAATTTTTTCATAACGCGCCTAAAGAAGTTTAACTTCAAAAATTTAAAGAATGGAAGAGATTTGAAAAGAGTAATAAAGAGAATAGACTGAGTAAATAATTCCACAAATTTACCACTTAGTAAAAAGACAACTGGAATAACTTTTGTGTGTCAATTCGAATATCGAGACAAAATTAAACTGCTCTGTACAAAATTTTGCTCACACGATCGTCGATCACGTTTATCTTAAGTTAAAAAAAAATACTTGGAATTGGCGGAATTGCAGCCCATTCTTTGTATTGCTAAAAGTCTATTGGCTATTTCCACTCAACTATGTCAAGTTCTATATCGTATAACTTTAAGCTAGTAATATAAATTGATATATTGTAGTAAGAGAGAAATAATTCAAGATTTGTTAGCAGGTGTTCCAGTATTCAACCTAGACATTCCACCAATATACGCGAAAATACTAGATGAATTATCATGGTCGTTAAAACTGAAGCTACTAAAAGACTTTGCAGATGCTACATCCACAACTACAACGACAACCGAGAAGACAAACAGCGCACGACGGGTTGGTTTAGAAGCTTTAGTAATGGCCAAACCAGAGGAATCTGGTAATCTAATACAGGGCAGCAAAACAAACGACAAATCTATTTACATAAACAATGCGTTAGCTGAGAAAGATCCTTCCGAATACTTGAAAGGCGATTCATTTAACAATAATGATTACTTTAAAGACACTGGAACTGTTTCTGGAAACAAAGATGATTTTTCAGAAAATAATAATAAAAACCATTATACACAAGAATCCGATTCCCGACAATACATCAGAAACAAGAAAGGCCATTTCATGAAATCCAGAAAAGATCCTAGATACTTTCCCAGACAAGGATTGCGAAATAATGGACGTGTATTAAACATCTCCTCAAAGATGGGCAGGAGACAAGTCGGGGATGTGGCGAACGTACAACCCGCTACTGATACTCCAGATGATGAAGAAAATATGAGGATGAAGCTCTTTCGCCTTATGTATGAGACTGTAAGAGACAGTGACTTGAAGGTTAAGAGAGCAGAGCTGATCAAAACGCATTATCATAATTATAGTGCATTTGATATTGGGTAGGTATTTGTGGTTTTTTATTTGATATTTCGGTTTGTAGTTCGACTTAATTAATTATAGATCAAGGTGTTGCTACTTCAGTTACTATGTACATGTTCTTTTTTGGTAGAAATCACCACTTTATCTATATCTGCTAACAAGCGGCAGTGTGCAGCTATTAATGTATTCCAGTTTAGAGTATTGTTGTCAATGTCATTTCTGAGCGTTGGAAGACCTACCATTTCAGGATGATAGGTGAAATGTGATACCTTGTTGTGTTTCTACCTAATACGAGCATCTCACGCTGATGATACTTTATGAGCTTACATGCCATCAAGAGAGCCTCGCGGTCATTTGCCATGGCATTTGCCACCATAGCGGCTTGCTTGTCTTATTCAGTATAATTCCAGGTACCTCATGGGTGACATGACAGACAAGTACAACATCATGAACGACGTCGCCACGACCCTGGAAAGGCTGTACCACGAGTGGAAGCCGTTGGAGCACATCAACGCGTACGAGCAGATTGCTAACCAGGCAATACAGATCAGCCATCTTATAGATATGATGCGGCACGTTAATAAACGAAATAGTACTGTTTAGTCATTGTTTAGCAGTATAATTATCAAGCTATACCTTAAAAGCTGGTAACTCCTTGATTCATACAGTGTTAAAGATAAGTACTAGAACCTCATTGTCACTTGCTCACTTATTATAATAATAATAATGTATACATGATTCCTCGGTGGCGTAGTGGTATTGCGTACGCATTACGAGTACGATTTGCGCGCTGAGGTCCTGGGTTCGAATCCCGGGTCGAGCCAAAAAAAATTGTGACTGGGTTTTTCCATCTTAAAATTTATTCAGTCGCAGCTCGGAGTCAGGAAGTTGGCGGTGTGATACCCCCGTGCCTCGGAAAGCACGTAAAGCCGTTGGTCCTGCGCCTGATCTCTTTCCGGTCATGTCGGATTGCCGTCTCACCGGACTATGAGAGTGAAGGAATAGCGAGTGCACCTGTGTATTGCGCACACACTTGTGCACTATAATATCTCCTGCGTACCTGGCTGATCTCCGTTGAGATTGGCCGCCGTGGCCGAAACTGGCTAGGAGGAATGTATACATGGTATGGCTGGTATTTTAACGTTTAGTATCGAGAGATTTTTGCTGTCTTATCCACTTCCTATTCACTATTATTTTAAGGCAAGCAGCATAAGATTCGTTGCCGAAGAGAAATACATCATCATTTATAGTAATAATTTACCTTGGGCTCACTGAGATATTATAGTATGGAAAATGATAGTGTTATATTCGTGGGTGAAACTAAATTTTTGACTGAGAGATGAATATAGTTCGGTCAATCCAATTCGCCATGCACTCGTACGCGAATCGATCGGCTCATTACGCGAACATCGCGTAATCACGTACATTCAACACGCCGACATCGACGTTCCTAACATAGGTCCCATCTCCCATTGTATTGAACAAAGCAAACGTTTCCAACAAAGCTCTAATTTTACTGCCTTTATCCAACTATTGGATAGTTTTGGCGTGTGGTAGGTAACTGTTTGGGCTGCATCATGATTTTGCAAACTTGCTTTTTTTTTTATTTCATTCAATGACGAGACGAATATGCCGTTCGCCTGATAGTAAGCGATACGACCACCCATAAACTGTAGCAATACCATCCAGAGTATGACACACAGTACCTTGAGCTACAAGGTACTGTGTGTCATTCCACTGCGCTCGTCATCCTGAGACATAGGATGTTAAGTCTCCTTATGTCCAGGAGTTACACTGGCTACAATGTCCTTCAAACCGAAACACAACGGTACATACACACTGCTGCTTGGCGGTAAAAACAGATATAGCAGTGGTCCCTTCCAGGCAGACTCTTACATATAAAAGACCTATCATGAGTGTAAAGGAACTCTTGTTTTATTTTGTGGAGTATATATTATACTAGGTGTATATCTTAGCTATGCCTGCGTTTAAAGTCTTCTGTCAACCGCCATCTATATGCCACTAATGTAATCTATTAAGAACCAGAGAAAAATTGCAAGTATACCCTACGGGAGCACGTTACCGGGACAAAAGTATGCCTATATGTTAATACAGGATATAGTGTATTTGTGTGCCAAGTTTTATTCAAATCCGATCAGCTATTTCTGAGGTTACTTCTAACAAACATCCAAACATTTTCACTAACTTTCGCATTTATAATATTACTAGATTGTGCCCGCGCTCCGCCCGCGTTAAAAAGCTTTCCGGGACAAAAGTCCCGCCTATTATTTTCCCGGGATAAAACGTAGCCTATGTGTTAATTCAGGACATGATCTACCCGTGTGCCAAATTTCATCGAAATCCGTTCAGTAGTTTTTGCGTGAAAGAGTAACAAACATCCAGACATCCATACATACTTACAAACTTTTGCGTTTATAATATTAGTAGGATTAAAGTAAAGTAAAGTAAAGTAAAGTAATATGGGGCAGACCACATTCGCGGGACCTATATTTTTTTTACGAACGACACGCCCCTATTTTCATGCTAAAAATGACACTTGGTTTCATAGTTATACTAATGACATGGCAGCGACGCATTAAGCGTATAAAGCGCTGATCGGTCAGCAGGGCCTGATTAACCATTAGGCTAATTAGGCTGCAGCCTAGGGCGCGAGGATTTGGGGGGCGCGCTGAAATCGTGTCATCGCATGCACTATTAATCTAGCATCATTGCATCTACCCTACATATTACAACTAGACCGAGCCAAAATACTAAAACTAAATGCACTGTGACTGAAAAAGCCTGGGACTCCCTGATTTGTTACTTTAAAAAGCGCGCGAAAAACAAACTGATTTATCACTCGAATCGGTCGGTGGTCGAGCGACTCGCTCGACTGCGATGTTGCCAACTCACTCGTCTCACTCACTCGCTTGGAGCGACGTCAACGACGCGCGAGGACTCCCCAGTGGTTAATAGTCAGTATACTTTGCCGCGCTTCATTCTCTTTCGTTAATCGTCGTTCGTCCGTCATATTATCACGCACTCGAATATATTCGTTTTTTGGTGATTGATATTTATTGTCCTTTCCTTCATATTTCGGTATTTTATTAAGACTATGAGTAGTAATGAGAGTATTTCGCTAGTAAAAAAGCCAAGTGGAACAGAATACAGAAAAAAAGCAAAAGAAAAGGAAAAGAAGAAAGAAAACATTTTAAAACATACTCGTAAACTGGAAACATTTTTTACGAGCTCTGCAGAAAGGAACAAAACGGTGAAGAATGCTGAACTATCGCCAGCGATTTCTTGCCCTGGTCCTTCTATCGCGGACTGTTCTTACGTTTCTCCGTCCAACACTAGTCCTATAGTAGCGACGACGCCGACGACCTACAATGAAGACGAAATTCTAATAGAAGAAAAGCCGTCTATTCCGTCAAGTGACCCTTTTTTTTTAACGCGGAGAATGTGACTAATTACTACCGCCCAGCCTTCAAGGGGAAGACTGAGCGGTTATGTTGGGTTCACCGTGCCTTACGACCCGACGTTAAGCCGCCCGGAGAGATGGAAAACGTCGGGCGACCGCCGGGCCGAGTCCCTAACCTATGTACACCGCACGGCATACCAACCAAAACTCCGCGGTGGCCATCTTCGGCGCATTAGGGACGGCTGCGGGCTTCCTCCGACTCACGTCTAAGTTGTCGTCCGCAAACGCCCCTGCGCGTACCGCTATTGCGGTCCGTCTCCTGTTGTTAGGGGGGCTCAGAAGCCCCCGTACACCGAAGGACGCCCTCGGCGTCAAAGGCAGCGTGAGGCCTAACCGCCACGCTGCCGTCCATCACGAGGGTCACAAAAGTTGGCTAGACTAATAGGTGGACGGCCCCTTCCGCCCACCTGCTACCCCCGGAGGCCCCTATTAGTCGCCTTTTACGACAGGCAGGGGATACCGTGGTGGAATTCTCCAAACGCCCCCAATCCACAGGGCGGGAGACGTCGGTCAGTCGTCCACCCGACGCCTCCTACACGTCTCGTCTGGCGGCGAGAGGGATCACCACTGCGCTGGCGATCCCTCTCGGCACTCTCCTTCCACGAGAGGACCACCTCCCAGAAGTGGGCCACCACCTGCCAGGCCTCCCGGCCGCCGACCATGGAAACGACCTCGGCTGGGAGCGAGAGATCTTCTCCGATGACTGCTCTGAGAGCGCTGCGTTCCTCATACCAGGTTGGGCAAAACTCCAATGTATGTTGGGCCGTATCCAGCGGGCAGTTGTCACAATGGTGACACACGGCCGACACCTCCTTCCGTACCACCCGAAACAGGAACTCACCGAAGCAACCATGTCCGGTGAGCACCTGCGTCAGGCGGAACGTTGCCGCTCCGTGGCGCCTGTCCAGCCAATCGGCAAAGACAGGACGCACTGCCTCTACGACCCTGAGCCCCGACGACGGGGCCTCCAGCCTGAGACGTCAAGTGACCCTGGACTGTGGCATGTAAACGATGAATTTCGAGATTATATTGTTAAAAAAGGACTGCAACAATACGAAAAATTAGACTTTTCCAGATCAGAAAGGTACTATACATACATATACACTCACGCCTGTTATCCCCGAAGGGGTAGGCAGAGGCGCAACTAGTGCACCCACTTTTCACCGTTATTCCGTCCCATGATGTGATAGGGGGCGAGCTTATCGCCATATCGGGCACAAATTCCAGACTCCGAGCTGATACTGAATAGAAAAACTCAATATGACTTTGCCCGACCCGGGAATCGAACCCGAGACCTCAGCATTGCAGTCGTACCGTAATACAACTACGCCACCGAGGCAGTCTAGAAAGGTAGTATAAAAATTAAAAAAGATTTCTATCTAAACATATGTTTGTGATAAAGCTTGTTAATGGCGAAATTGTGAAGAGAAGCTGGTTAGTATACTCAGAATCCACAGGTCACGTGTTTTGTGGTCCTTGTAAATTATATGGAGGAACATCCATATTTGCCAAAAGTGGATTTAATGACTGGAAAAATTCTAACTGATCATGACAATTCTCCGGATCATCGTAAATGTTTGGGACAATAATATGTATGTAGAGGAAACTTTTACAACGATTGGATACCCAAAATAATCAAACAATATAATGAAGAAATACGTGTAATAGAAACAATTAAGTTTTTAGCTTCTCGTGGCCTTCCATTTCACGGTCAAAATGAAATTATTGGATCTGCACTAATCAGAAATTTTCTTGGCTGTATTGAGCTTATATCCAAATTTGATCCTTTCATGGCTGAGAGTTTGGTGAGATTTGGACAAAAAGGCAGAGGTGCTCCATCGTACTTGTCATCCTCTATAATCGATGAATTTATTTTACTTCTCGCTGATAAGATAAGATAAGATAATTTTTATTTGTATAAACATGAGTATTCATACGCACATGAGTATGCAAGATGTTTCATAATTACAGTAGAGACATCATGTTTAGCCGCAGCAGCGGCGTACCTACTGATGAAGTTCGACTTTCGATTATTGGAGAAATAAAAAAAGCAAAATATTATTCGATTAGCATTGATTCTACTGCAGATATTCCACACACCGATCAGTTGACATTTATAATTCGTTATGTTTTGCCTGACGGAGAACCTGTCGAACGTTTTGTCACCTTTTTACCCAATTGCGGTCATAAAGGTGAAGACATGGGGAAGGCTGTTCTGGCGACAATTGATAAAACTTTGGGACTTGATATTAAAGACTGTCGTGGCCAAAGCTATGATAATGCTAGCAATATGTCTGGTCTTCAGTCAAGAATTAAGAGGCCGTATCTAAAATTTTGACTGTTTCAGCTTACTCTTCATAGTGATTTTTTTTTTAAATAAGCTGATCTGATTAATTTATAATACATTATCGGAAAGACTATTTCAACACTAATAGAATAAACGAGCGAGATTTTTCATATCTTTCTTTAATTTCAATCTAGCCACCAAGTTCCAACGTCTGTTTCAGAAATTTTGACGTACGGAGACTCAAACTTGTCGTTTTCAATCAAAATCGTGCTTGAAACTAATTAATAAAAATTACTATTTATTGGTATAAAAGTCGCCTAAAGGATAAATGCAACTTCACACACTAGATGACCACGCACATGGTTAATGGCCGCAACAACTAACTTCTCTATAGAAATTAAGCCAATACAAGTCATGCGGCCAAACACGACATGGATTTGGTTTTCTACTTGGTAGCCTGGAGTCACTTGTCATGATTTTGGTCGTATAATTCGCGAGGTCGTATAAAGCGCCTTTATATACGGTCAGCTAAAAAAATGGTTTGCCACGCTAAGGCTGAATATCTTGTAGATTAATGGACCACATTAGTTGCACTGATCGATCTGAAAACATTTATAGGTAGAATGAACCATGTTAAAATTTTCACACTAGTAAACAAAGTCAAACTATTATACTACTTTTTAGGCCTACCGTATCACTTACACCTGGCGGGGGCGCGTCCTCATAATTAGCCTAGGGCGGTCAGAACTCTTAATCAGTCGCTGTCGGTCAGTGGAACCTAGCAATGTCTCTCATTGGCTTCGGCTAACCAATTTCGACGCATTTACCAGTTCATGCGTTAAGCAACTATGAATTTAATGCGGTTAGGAAAATATTTGTTTGTATTCTCAGTCGTATAGGTGGTATTAGTTCTAGTGGAATTTAGTTTTGTTCCATGATCTTGGATGACGCCAGGATTACTTTTAGAGAGGTGCATCTGTATCACTGCATTAGGTATAATAAAGTTAACAAATTCTATTGGATTTTTCTAATCAGTACCAGCTCGGAGTCTGAAATTTGTGCACGATGTAGCGATAGGCTCGCCCCCTATCACATCATAGAACAGACCGGAATACGCACGGCGAAAAGTGGGGGCACTAGTTGCGCCCCCTTCCTCTTTGGGGATAAAGCTAAGGACCAAATATCACTTTGCCTGAATCGGGGATCGAATCCGAGACATCAGCATTGCAGTCGTACCGTAATACACCTACGCCACCAAAGCAGTCGATAAAGATATTATTTATTTTTATGTAAGTACTAGCTTTTGCCAGCGGCTCCGCCCGCGTGAAAGAGTTTTTCCGGGATAAGAGTCCCGTTTTATATTTCACGGGGATAAAAAGTAGCCTATGTCCTTTTTCAGATTCTAAAATATCTGTGTACCAAATTTCATTAAAATCGGTTCAGTAGTTTTGGCGTGAAAGCGCGACAGACAGAGTTATTAATTTCGACCAAATTTGATTACCATAAAAACGGTTCTAGTGAGTTAATCTTAAAGATAGACATATACTGTCGCGGACATTTTTTTAGATCATTTTAAGAGGAATAATTCTTTCATACATATATTTTTGGTATCTTGAACCGTTTTCGCAGCGCACGCAATGGAAGCCCTCAAGGATGAATAATTTTCCCCGTTTTTTTCACATTTTCCATTATTTCTTCGCTCCTGATAGTTGCATCGTGATGTTATATAGCCTAAAGCCTTCCTCAATAAATGGTCTATTCAACACAAAAAGAATTTTTAAATTCGAACCAGTAGTTCCTGAGATTAGCGCGTTCAAACAAACAAACTCTTCAGCTTTATAATATTAGTATAGATATAGATTAAATCTAATAGAGTCCAGAATATGAAAACTGTTTTCATACTTTAGGTACCTAAGTTAATATGGGATAAGCTGATTTATACCTACGTCATTACAACCAGCTTTAGAAGCGCAATAAATTCCAAAATACGTTATAGATAGTTCTATAATTAATCCTTAAATTCTTGAAGCTTTCGTAAAATGATAAACAATCTAGACCTAGGTTTTCTGTGTATGAATACGAAATTTTAAATACTTGAAATGTACATTGTGTAGGCTATTGTACACTAGCTTTTGCACGAGGCTTGGCCTGTGTTGAAGTTCGGTGTGACAGTATCATATAGTCAGTGTTATGTGACTCTATTAGTAAATGAATTATCAGACGAATCATTAATTTAACTTTTTGACCCTTTGCCATTCACATAATAGTATAAGACACTGAACTATTGCAGGACTCGCGTTTTCCGTACCACTGAGAAGGTTTAGGCCTTAGTCCATCACGCTGGTCTATTGCGGCTTAGCAAATTTATCATGTACCTTCAACATAATTATGTAATCTTAGTTATACGGTTTTATTCGCAATGTTTTATCCGTTAATTACTAGCCTAAATCCTCATTGACTTTAGTAATGTTTTGTAATAGAGCAGTCTGCCAAGATTCGAAGCGAATGAACCCAGGTTCAAAATTCAAGACTGTGTTCCTTGAATTTGGAAGTGAGTGTTATTGTTCGCTTACACGGTGGAGGAAAACATCGCAAGGAAACCTACATGTCTAAAACTTTTAAAATAATTTCGAAGGTACGTGAAATCTACCAATAGCGTGGTAGACTAACCTAACCCTTTCAGTAGTAGAGGACGTCCGTGATCACTAGACAGAACATCTAACTAGCTTTTTGAATCAATACAAGAAATCATTCACTCATTCAGTAAAAGATTGATCATATAGCTAACCTACTTGTGGTAATCGATTAGAAGCCCTTCGCAGGTGTGTGCTCTACTATTTATTGCCTGTAGCATTGCTCTAACGCCATTGATTATTTAATGCGCTTCGTTTGAAGGTTTCCGTGTGTTTATTGGTTGGTAAGAGGTGCTTGTAGCAAAAGTGCAACCGAAGAAGTACAAGCCCTTAACGAACGTGATAGCTTGATGGCTCGTGATAAGGTGAATTATATTAACATACAAAATACCGTTAGTACCCTAATTTAATAGGTATATTTGTCATTAAAAACACTTATTACATTTAAACTTAAGTAATACCCAATACATGGAAAAAAATGTAAACTAATAACATCTTCTTGAAGAAATATTTTGTTCAGATCAGGTAATTACACCGAATATGTTGGAGATGATTGTAAAGTGTAAATTTTAAAGTCCATTTGACGTTTTTCAGAACACGGTATTGTTCAGTTAATTCGCGATCTAAAAAGCGTTTGCAAAAACCATTGATGTATTGGGTTTTTAATAGATCAATGGCAAAAACATATATCTCTCAACAAAACTCAATAGTATTTCCCATCCCCAAACTGTTAAACCTGGTTCCCTGATGATGATCCATGATAATGCTCCGAGTGGCGCCCACCATTTTATCAGCCCGTTAGCGTTCGCTCTCGAGGGTAACACATGCAAAGCACTTCGTGTGTAGTCTATATACATGTGGGTATACGGCGCTAACGCCGTGCCACGCCACGTATGGTTTACAATGTATTAAACGGGTTTTATTCAGTTATTTATTAATCAAATGATTTTTCGCTTGATGGCATTACTATCACGCTATTAGCATTGAACAATTTTTTATGTATAAATATTTTAGGTAATGTGAAATATTAAATTCTAAGATTTAATATCTTCAAATATCAATTTCAAAGTGCGTAAAGAATTTTTTTCAAAAAAAGTTTCATATAATTTAAGGGTCGCTTATGAATATCATCCTTCAGCCAGGTTCACACTATCGTATTCAGGTATAACTAGATTTTTATAAATAATGTTTAACATTGCTTTAAATGTCTTACCCAAAGTGTCTATTAGTTCTATATATAGAACGTCTTTTGAAGACATTGATGTATGGTTTTTTAATACATCAATGTTTGAAGATAATTAATGTCGTACTACTCGATGCAGAGTGCATCATTTTATATTACATTTTATCCGACCGATTAAGGTTTCATGTATTCGTTTATAAAATAGAAACAAAAGAAAATTCAAACTGACGTCGCATCCCGTGACGTGTAACAATCATACCCAATCCTCACTACTGCAAGTAAGGTCCGGCTATTATACATTTTGCCGACCCATAAAGAATATTTATGAACCCCCTTCACACTGTAATTACCTAAGGCCCTGTTCGGACAATTTATATGTAAAACAGGTATCGTGTTCACCTGGAGGCTTCGTAAATATCGACTCCTGAGACAGATTATTTCGGCAATGTTGGTACAACTTGTGTGCTTAATTTCGTAACGTGGATATGAGATTTATGGGGACAGATTGTTTGTATTGCCCGTTTGGGGTTTGAGGATATTTTTAGCGTTTGAATTTATTTGTAATCTTCGAATACAGTCAAGTTTAAGCAGTAATCTAAATAATATTATAATTGCAAAAGATTGTGAAAATTGGCGAAACCGCGAGCAACATTAGCTTATTAAAGTTATAAAATATTCATACAATCATACACTCATGTCTGTTATCCCCGAAGGGGTAGGCAGAGGCGCAACTAGTGCACCCACTTTTCGCCGTCATTCCGTCCCATGGTGTGATAGGGGGCGAGGCTATCGCCAAATCGGGCACAAATTCCAGACTCTGGGCTGATACTGAATAGAAAAGCTCAATATCACTTTGCCCGCCCCGTGGATCGAACCCGAGACCTCAGCTTTGCAGTCGTACTGTAATACCACTACGCCTCCGAGGCAGTCATATGTAAAAAAATAGTTATACACACGCCATAAGCCACGGCAGGGTAAGCAGAGTTACAACATCACCCATGCTTCAATCGCGTGCTTTATTTCAAAGTAATGGAGTAGATATTAAGGGTAGAATGGTTTTTTGGGCTCTGAACATCTTACCATATGAAACTCAATAGGCAGCTCCAGTTCTTCACTTTGGTACCCTGTGGTACGTTGTATTATTCTATTCTGTACTCCCCTATTTATGATATAGAGTACAGACAATCATTTCTACAGGGTAACTCTACCTTTTTTTTTTAATTTATTAACACTTTATTGTGCATCAAATTAATGTGAATGTATAAACATAAAATAAACTAAGATACTAAAAACACAAGTACAATTGGCAGTCTTATCGCATTCCGCAATATTCAATACCTTCTTACCGGGCTGAGAATTAAATCTCATGAGCTCTACCTACGTACCAATAATGGAATTAACGTATTACACTTTAATCAATGTTACATCGATAAAACTTTCATAGGAATTGCATTAAAGTTTAAAACGGCACGGGACGAAATTGCATTTCACTAAAATATGAAGTTCCATTGATGATATTAAATTGTTGGCATCAGTAAAACAAACATTGGGCAAAGGATTGGTCGATTGGACAGATTGCTTTGTTTGCCAGCAGCCGATTGACTTGAGTGAGAGATTGATAGTTTTACTCGAACGTAAAATGAGAGCCTGATGCTGCGTTTCTTGTGAGGTTTTCGAAGCTCCAATGATTTCTATCAAATTACTCATTGCTTGTCATGATATTTTTATTAATGATCCGTGATGGCAATGTCATGTTTGGGCCGATTGATTGTTTCGCGATGTGTCGCCATTATTATCTATACTTTATCTATATTATAAAGCCGAAGAGTTTGTTTGTTTGTTTGAACGCGCTAATCTCAGGCACTACTGATTCGAATTGAAAAAATATTTTTGGGTTGAATAGACCATTTATCGAGGAAGGCTTTAGACTATATAACATCACGATGCAACTATTAGGAGCGAAGAAATAATGGAAAATGTGAAAAAAATGGGGAAAATTATTCATCCTTGAGGGCTTCCATTGCGTGCGCTGCGAAAATGGTTCAAGATACTAAAAATACATGTAAGAAAGAATTATTCCTCTTGGAATGTTCTAAAAAAATGTCCGCGACAGTATATGTCTATCTTTTAAGATTAACTCACTAGAACCGTTTTTATGGTAATCAAATTTGGTCGAAATTATTGCATTATTTGTTAAGAGTTGTATCAACGTCATAATATTAATCTTTATCCAAATAAATGTGTTGGATAGAGTGATTCAACGGGAAGGTTTTTATGTACTTTTAGCCCGGAAAAACTTATTAACGCGGGCGAAGCCGTGGGCAAAAGCTAGTCTATACTAATATTATAAAGCTGAAGAGTTTGTTTGTTTGAACGCGCTAATCTCAGGAACTACTGAACCGATTTTGAAAATTCTTTCACTAATAAGAAGCTACATAACTCCTGAGTGCTATAGGCTACTTTTTATCCCTGGAAAATATTTTAGTCCCGGAAAAACTTTTAGACGCGGGCGGAGCCGCGAGCACTACTTAAGTAATATTTATTGACATTTACGGTAATACAATTTTCATCCAATTACTATAGATACCGCGTATTTTTCGATATAGCTCAGCGAACAATCGCATAGACAATGCAAACATTACATTCTTTCACAGATGGCCGCGCGCGCTCGTTCCACTGCACACAGCGTAGCTCTATAATTGTTATACAATTACGTTTGCGAATGCTATTGGAATCACATCTGCTGTTATGTTTTGTGTTTATTGTGCTGTTATTGAACCGTTTTATTAACGTTTTCAATAGGGTAGTTTCCTATGTTTTAATTTGGACATTATTGTATGTGTAACAGAAAATAACATAAAAAAGAAATTCTCTGAAATCAGCATCAAAATAAGTTGAAACACAAAGCAGTTATTCAAACTTGAAATGTTGTTATCAAGAAAAGTGGAGCCATGGTGGGGATATAGCGCTATCTCTTTCGCACGCACGCAGCGTTATGGCCGGTGACACCCGGTGACGTCACAGTCCGATATTACTGTTATTTGACAACTATCCCTTCCACCAAATATCAAAGCTTTATAACTAACATATTATTACGCCAATTTTGAAAATTATTTTCTCATTAGATATAGAATGACATACATTTCTTGAAAATGTATGGAAAAAAAGTAGTCAACTACTCTATTAATGATTAATCTGTTTTACGTACCTTAAATTATTTGAAAGGAAAGGAATGACGCAACTATGATTATTGGGAATAGTTATTCTTAATACATCCTTTATACATCAACATCATCCCATGAAATCTACGGCTGACATAGGCCTCCCCTAAAAATATCCAGACGAAATTGTTGAAAGCGGCCTACATCTAGCATGTTCCTGCGATATCATTGCTGACATAGTATAAAACAAGGCCTCCACCGCGCCTCCTACGTACGCGATAAACTCAAAAACTGCCAAACGGATTTTGATATTTGGCATGGAAATATTTTGAGACCTTGGGACGTCTTTAACTATATATAGCAGGACTTTTTTTTATCTCGGAAGAACACTTACACGCGGGTGAAGCCACGACCAAATGCTAAGTAGTATACATACATATACACTCACGCCTGTTATCCCCGAAGGGGTAGGCAGAGGCGCAACTAGTGCGCCCACTTTTCGCCGTCATTCCGTCCCATGATGTGATAGGGGGCGAGCCTATCGCCATATTGGGCACAAGTAAGTAAGTAACTAAGTTAAGTTCTAAGTAGTTACTTATAAAATTCATTGGAAGTATCCTACTTCCTACTAATATTATAAAGGCGAAAGTTTGTAAGAATGTATGGATGTTTGGATGTTTGGATGTAAGGATGTTTGTTCCTCTTTCACGCAAAAACTACTGAACGGATTTCGATGAAATTTGGCACACGGGTAGATCATGTCCTGGATTAACACATAGGCTACTTTTTATCCCGGGAAAATATAAAGCGGGACTTTTATCCCGAAAAAACTTTTTAAAGAGGGCGGAGCCGCGGGCAAAAGCTAGTAGCAAATAAAATTCAACGCATACGTAGTCAAGATATAATAAAATAACTATTTTATACTTCGAATCAAGTGTTTTTCAACACAAACGTCAATTACATGAGAATAATTGCACCTGATACTAAAAATTTTCCTCGTTTTTCGACATTATCATATGATAAAGGGCGATTTTTTTAAATATTTAAAACATATTAACTGCGAATTTAGTGGTTGCATCTTTGCTTTTGAAAGGAAAGTAACAATTCTATTTTTGCCTAAATCCCGACCATAAACAAAGCTTATTGATTGAACATGGGTGTCCTTGAGCGTTGGGCCGGCTTACGAGCCCTCCTGCCGAATTGATTTAAATTACCGACACTAAAACTTGACGCGCAGCTCTTGAATACAAATGTAGTTTTAATTTTTACGCACGGCCATTAGGTAGATTTTCTTAGGAAATTCTTTGGCAATGTTAGATTTTCTGGGACGGGAATTTTGTAAATAAAAGACTGGTTCGGTACAGAAATTCACGCCTTTTATCCCCGAAGGTGTAGGCAGAGGCGCAATGAATGCACCCACTTTTCGCCGTGAGTTTTTCGTCCCATGATGTGATAGGGGCGAGCTTATCGCTATATTGTGCACAAATTACACACTCCGTACTATGCTGAATGGAAAAATCCAATATAACTTTGCCCGACCCGGGGATCGAACCCGAGACCTTGACATTGCAGTCGTACCGTAATACCACCACGCCACCGAGGCAGTCTGGTTTACGTATGTATTAAATACGTGGTACGACTACCGTGTAAGTCTAGGGTTCGAAAATCGGGTCGGGTAAAGTGATATTGGGTTTTTCTGCTCGAAGTCTGGAATTGTGTTCGGTAATGGTAATAAGCTCGGCCAATATTATATAGAACCTAAGTTGTGGATGTGTAACATCTCTGTCTACTCCTGAAAAGGAGGAGAGGTATGAATATATGTAAAAACTTATCGCTAAGGCTTTTAGGAAGGTCGCCTGCAGCGACGTCTTGCAGCGATACAGTCATGTTGTCGCGCTTTAGTTACGATACCGACGCGATGCAAACGCGCAGCTGTCGCGACGCAACTTTGACATGGGTATCAACACAGAACAGGGATATCTTCTCTTTCCTCCGTGGGTATCAATGTGCACAATTCTCGCGTTTGTATCGAGTAGCAATACAGTCACACGTTTGTACAGATCCCTGTTGCAAACGCGACTAACCTGCAAAGTAGTAAAACGGGAGCGCGTTTACGAAACACGCGACATCATCGCTGTGAAAAGTCGTCGTCTTCCAACATCGTTCAACAGCTCCATATAAGCTGCACCTAGCAGTCCCTACTATTTTCTGTACTCGCATTTCGAAGTACGCGAAGTTTCCTGCCGCGTGACGGACGACCGCGCTCTTGATGCAATTTCTACGTTTCAACCCGTTTAGGGCTGCCTCGGGTGTTTTAAAATATTTCTTGTCCACAAAAAAGTCCGATATGGTCTGGTCTTATAATGCAGTCCAAATATTATATTAGCTACTGGGGCATAGTAAGAAAGAAAAACATTTATTTTCGTGAATGCTGGACACAACGCCAGAATAAAGTAGTTACAACAAATTTAGGAGCAGAATTCTATAGGAGTAGGCAGAGATGTAACACAACCAGATTTCACTTTAAATTCCGACTTCCATCTCATATAATAGCAACTTAGGCGAACGAATTGGGACGGGTAAATACCCCACAAATTTCAAAACTAAATTGGCACAGCAGAGACAATATGATTACCTAACCGGGGATCAACCTCGAAACTTCATCATTCAGCGCGGTAATCGTAAATGCAATCTCCATGGTATTGTTTTTTTTATTTCCTACTGAATGATGAGACTATGCCGTTCGCCTGATAGTGAGCGATACGACTGCCGTATAACATTCATTCTATGAAATCCAGGTCCAATTTATGGTATGTTAATTTTATCCAAAAAAAGCAGCGATAACCTATTTGGGAGTGGAATGGACTGCTGAGACGAATGTCCGCAGGTTCCAAGCCCAAGTGCACATACCTCTAAATTCTCTAAAGTTATGTGTGTATTCTTTGTGATTATCGCTTGCTTTAACGGTGAAGGAAAACATAGTGAGGAAACCTGTATAATAATAATTCTTTATTCCAGATATCAAAGATCCGTAGTGTTAGTAAAAGAAAAGAAAAGAAAATTTACTTAAAAACTAATGTTAGTATCAACAGTTCCAATTATATTCTGTCTAATTTATCATTCTCCACACAAAATGTCTTAGGATAGGTGACATGACAGTATCCACCACTGTTTTTATAATGCTGTTGTGACTCGCTCGTATTCGACTTACGAGAGATATAGTTTGCTTGCGAAGAACAGCTTGGAAACCATCAGTCCTGTTCTTCACAAACATCTCTGACGCACTACAATAACGAGACAGTCCCAACAACATTCTAAATATATTATTATATTGTACGCGCAGTACCTCCTGTATACCTGAGAAGTTTTCAATAAGAATTTCGTTGGATGTGAAGTCTACCCACCCGCACTAGGCTAGTGTGGTGTACTAAGTCCTAAATCCTCTCAGTTGTAGAGGAGTTCCGTGCCCAGCAATGGGCAGTATATAGTACAGGGCTGGTATTATTTTATTTATTATAATTTTATCCAGGCCTTCCTGGTTATATCGGATATTAAGGCTACGTGCGTGAATTCACAGCCCTCAGATACGTCTCTTTCGCGGCAATTACACAAATTGAATTTCTCAACTCGTCTCCCGACCACAATAAGATTGTCCGGCGAAATTTTGCACTTTTTGAATGCGACATTTCCTTGTTCAAATATTTCTGGAGTTTAAAGAAGGAGTTATGTATTGTTGGTTATTTTGGTAGCTACCGGAAGGCATGTAACTCGGACACTCGTACTTTATACGGAAGTTATGACATGTTCGATTAAAAATCGGGTTAAATAGACGCAGGGAACTATAGTCATACAGGATCAGGGGAAGCGGTTTGACAGTGGCGCGATATGGCACAGTAGGAACAGGCAACTGCTGGTTTTGGTAGGAGTACACTACATCATATTAGGTTTCAGTGAGTATTACTGATAAGTTTTTGTGTTTAAATACATTTATCAAAAATGTACCTCTTCTAAAATCAAGGGGAAAAATATTTTTTAAAATACCAGCTTTAATAAACCAGTTATAAAGCTTTAAAGCTCGGTGGAAGGGGCGTCTGTCATATAACGGAAACAGCAGAATGTGACGTCACCGAGTGTCGCCAGCCATAACGCTGCGTGCGTGCGAAACAGATGACGCGATATCCCCACTACGTCCCCACTTTTGCTCACAACAATATTTCAAATATGAATAACTGCTTTAGCTGTCAACCAATTTTGATTCTGATTTTACAGAAGAATTTAGTTTTCGTATTATGTTCTGTTACATATAAAATAATGTACAAAATCAAACATAGGAAACTGCCCTATTATTATAAATGAGTCCGTCTCACCGGACTATAAAAGTGAAGGTATACAGAGATCAGCCGCCGTGGCCAAATTCGACTAGGAGAGGTTTTTTTGTATAAAACGGTCCTGGGATACAATAAGAAACACTTGCATTTCTAACACACCCGCTGTTTTCAAAAAAGCCTGTAGTCTAAAAGTGGCATACAGAGTGTTACTGCAGCCTCATAAATAATATAGAAAAAGTACGTAGTTTTCTATTTGTATAAAATAAACAGTATAGTTTAGTTTTATTTCTCTACACACCGTCGTAGTTGACATGTGTTATATTCAACGAGCCAAATTCAATATCATAGACTGGAAAAGGAAATTGAAGATTCTATTACAATGTATGGTGCTACTCCAGGCGGGGCTGTGTAAAGTTAAAACAACGCCATCTTGATTATAGAGCGAGACCGCTGTCAGTGTTCTTTGTTGGAAGCTATTACATCACAAAATTGGTTTTCAGTCAATATTTCTGTGCGATTTTGTGTGTTCGCATACGGAATTTTGGGTCCTCCTTCGCACCTAAAGTGCTGCCCCTACGCACTCGACCCTCGGGCTGGCGCGCTGCGGTGTAATATGTGTATCGTAGAATAGAAACTACATATTTTCTGGGAGAATAACTTCGGTGTATTTTTTGGGAATTGTCGCTCGCTTATAACGGTGAAGAAAAAGCATCGTGAGGAAACCTGCATACCTGAGAATTTCAATATAAGAATTTCGGAGGTATGTAAAGTCTGCCAACCCGCACTGGGCCAGCGTGGTGGACTAAGGCCTAAACCCTCTCAGTAGTAGAGGAGGCCGGTGCTCAGCAGTGGGCAGTATATAATACAGGGCTGGTATGGTACAATATAACTTCAGCCGTCCTTTTCTACTTCTTCACGTGATTGTGATTAGCTCTTCGTGCTTTTATTACTTTGTAAGTTTTCCTTCTTGCCTCTGTCGTTTTGTTTTCCTTATCTGCCTCTATGTTACTATTTTATTATTAAAACTTTAACTTTTACTGGTGGTACGACTCTCATATGCAAGAATCCGTCTGGTTGGGTACAACGGCAATGTCTATTTCTACCGCCAAGCAGCAGTGTGTATGCACTGTTGTGTTTCGGTTTGAAGAGCATTGTAGCCAGTGTAACTACAGGACATAATGAGACTTAACATCTTTTGTCTCAGGATGACGAACGCAGTGGAATGCTACACAGTACTTTGTAACTCAAGGTGCTGGATGGTATTTCTACTGTTTATGTAAAGTCGTAAAGCTTACCACCAGGCGAACGGCATGCTCGTCTCGTCATTCGATGCAATAAAAAAAAACTAAATGATAAATGCCTTGAATGTGTCATAAAATGTTTTTGGCCTAATTATGACGTATAAAGTTTTTCCTGAACAAAATCTAGAGATTATCCCGCTTCCCGCCCGCTGTAAGTGGCACCACACTCGTGGGCATTTGTTTGTACGATTTTGCGGAGGAAATGAAACTGGGAAAGGCTTGGCGGCCAATAGCGTGGATTGTGGCGACGCACGCGGCATTTAGCGAATCTCACTGGGATTCGGGATACTTTCGGATTTCTCACGCATTTTGTCTGGAAGAATTGTTGGTAACATGATTGTTTATCGCGCTTCTGGGGATTGTTTCGGATGTTTTTGAAGATGTACGTTTTCCTTTAGATGTTGGGTTTCTTCAAGCTGAGTATAAAGAAGTAATTAGGCAGGCGTGCCGTCTAGAGATGCTTTCATCTTTCGTTGGGCGACGATTTCCTTGGATTTAAACAGCGGATGCAGTGAAGTCTTTTTGTCATACTAATAAAAATAAATAGTAATTTAAATTGCGAATTATATATATTATTATAATTTTAAAGTCGCTCAGGGGGCTATGGATAGAGCTATGGTCGGAGTTTCTCTGAAGGATAGGATTCGCAACGAATACATCCGACAGAAAACCAAAGTTATCGACATAGCTCAAAGGATTAACGAGCTGAAGTGGCAGTGGGCTGACCATATCTCGCGAAGAACCGACAACCGCTGGAGTAAACGTGTTCTTGAGTGGAGACCGCGACTGGACAAACATAGTGTAGGACGCCCTCCGGCCAGGTGGTATGACGATCTGCGAAAGACTGCAGGCAGATGCTGGATGCGGCAAGCTGAAGACAGGGCGCTATGGCGCTCATTAGGGGAGGCCTATGTCCAGCAGTGAACTGATATAGGCCGATGATGATGATGATGATTAAATATTCTAGATAAAAAAACAGCAATTTAACTATGGAAGCTTCACGTACTGCCGACATAAATCTCGGAAAAAAACAATAAAGAGGTAATTTTCAAATATCTAATGTATTTCTAACGATACAATAAGATTTTGTGCCTTCCATCCAAAATAGATTTCTTCAGCAATGTCGGATTTTGGAAACACGGGTAAGAACGGATTTGGGACGTATTGAGCCGGCCATATTATACGCGGCCATCTTGGATTTATCATATACGTTTCCAGCATGGGAATTGATTGGAAATGTATTGTTAGTGGGATAAATAATATTTTTATGGGGTTTGTATTGCGTCCGGATATATTTTGTGGTCGTGTACGCATGGTGTGAATCTCGTCTCAACGGATTGTGTTATGGAGAGTGAGGCAGAAAATTGCTGAACAAATTAAAAAAACAAAGTTTCATGAAAATACTTATTTTCTAAAATAAAGTATTTCAGTGATTAAAACAAATAAATAAAAAAACATTTGTATATGTGCGGAACACTTTTTTAATTCAATTTCTTAGGGTATAGCTATATACTATGCGTTTTGATAAGCTTATTTTATTAATCTCATTTACAGTACAGTTTAACAGTATGGCCATTGCTGTTGTTTTGGAATAAAAAGAACTGACTTTACAAATGAAACTAACCCATCAGTAGTTGAAGAATTAAACCCCCGACGTTCTGTCACTTGCGTGTATATTCTCTAAGGGTTGTTAGATTCCGCGCGGAATTTGTGTGACAGAAAAACATAATTTTACTTATTACTAGTGGGCCCGGAATAACTTTCTAAATAGACCGTATTTTATGTAAAATCATTTTAGAAAATAGCGTCACTTATTGGGTCCAACTTTTTTTTAAGCTGGAAACAGCTGAACACTCACATGTTTTTTACCTGTTCTTTTGTGTTTTCCCTATTTTTTTTAAAGCACTCTTGTATTATTGAACGAAAAAAAAAATATTCAAGTCGGTTAAGCAGTTTTTGAGTTCTAGCGAGACAAACAGCAATTCATTTTTATACAGTTGTATTTGTGTGGGTTTCACTTTATAAGTATTTTATACGAATAAGTATATAGTGATGCTTTGGTTGAGCAGGGTAAGTGTTGTAATAGTTATAAATATTATTAAGTAGCGGGTAGTTGTAATTAAGATTGTACGGTGTAAAAGAAACAAAAAATGAAAATCAGTTCTCAACAGACAATCTGTGTGTTCACTTCAAGCGTAACTGAGAGCATTAGTCAGTTTTTCTTTAATTACTAAAAATCAACGCTATGCTCAAGTTCTTAGGTTATTTCTTTATTCGCGAACACAGTGAATGCGAGCAACGCCACGTGGCCCAATCAATTTGAATTTATAATGCAATAGTGATTCCTTGTTTCCAACCCCGGGGAATCAACTTGGCTATATAGAATAACCACCCAACTCCTAAACAACATTCCTCACGCGCGAAGTTAACTAGTTTTTATATCGCACGCTAATTAAACTCTCTGGACTTTAACTAGGTCTGTACTCAGACATTGTTTTGGGGGTCACCAAACGATACTTGTAAATATAAGAAATAAGGAATTTTTGATTAATAATTTCTATTAATGCTTATGTCATAAACAGGAGATATAAAATACAAAGATTTGTATTTCTTTGTAATGAATAAACTCAAAAACTACTAGACCGATTTTAAAAAGTGTTTCACCAATGTAAAGCTACATTATGAGTTTCCATTTATACATATTTGCTCAGAAAGAATTTATCGAAATCTCTTATCTACCTCTAAGGGCCAATTTTACCACTTACTGCTAAAGTCTCGGATAGCCTATTCGAAACTTATAGAAACTACAGGTTTTGTATTCACAGGTCCCTAATGTATCAGATAGTTATCACTTATAAGCAACTTTGAGCCTGTGAAACTGATCGTAAGACTTTTCCTCAGATACCTATAAATAAACACGCTTCTAAACCATACACCGTCTCTACATTTTGTTTTTCCAGGGGGATATTGAACACCTTTGTCCCCGCCTGCATACGCCCCTGAGCCCGCCGTGTAGTTCCCAGCGGTTTATTGCAACTTGCAAATTAAATGCATTTGGATCCTGATTAACGTTTTACACTTCTATTACTTACTGATACTGTTGTTTATTTAAAAACTAGGTTTTTGCTCCCGGCTCCGCCCGCGTTAAAGTTTTTCCGGGATGAAAAGTAGTCTATGTGTTAATCCAGGACACGATCTACCCGTAATGTAAATTTCATCTAAATGCGTTCAGCAGTTTTTGTGTGAAAGAGCAACAAACATCCATACATATATTTACAAACTTTCACGTTTATAATATTAGTAGGATTTACTATTTATTAGAGCAGAGACATGTTTTTGTGTGTATTTATTGAGATTGGTTTAATGGGTCTATGACTGTTAACCAATGTATGTCTTTTTAATACATTCGATTTCTTAATAACGATTGAACTTAAACTGGTTATTACGTTATAATTATTGTGGACAGGTCTACCCTTTTCGCTTACTTTATCTAAGTATTAGGTGTATGTCTTTAACTTAGATTAATCGAGACACGCGGCAGCGTGTCAAGCCAAGCAAAAAAAAAAAATTCGAAGCTGCCTAGTATAGTTTCACCCGAACCATTTGGAGCTACTTTTGACGCCTCTATAACTCAAAAACTACTTAACGTAAATACATGAGATTTGGTTTGTGTATTAATCCCCCTCAAGTTAACTAGAATCCCAAATTTCATAAATATAGCTCAAACGGTCATTGAAATACTATCATCTAAAAATCGTCTTTTTTATCACTGACTGACATATAGATCAAAAACCTAACCCACTTTCAGATGACCTAGAAAGTTGAAATTTGGTGTTCAGATAGGTAATTGTATGTATACAAAGGAAAAAATCTGAAAACAGTACATTTTGAAGATTTGAAACATTTTCCAAGCAATCAGGAAATATGCATACTATCTATAAATTATCTTTAGAATAATGAAAGTTTAGGCGTACACCTGCATTGTTGCTTTATTTTAATTTAACTACTATTTACCTTTATCAATTTATTACGTTCCCTTCGTATTAGGGCACCACTTTTACTTGATTTTTTCTATAAACTTTCCGACTTTAGACAGAGCCGTTGTGGGATACGGCGGTAGGTTTCTATAGATACGTTATAGGCATCAGCAACTCGTGCCCACTCTTGTCTTTTATATTATACATTTACTTCTGTTTCGAGCTCAAATTAAAAATTTCTGATTTCTACAATGTTTATTTACATCTTAAGACGTTTATTACTTTGACATGAGATGACGTTGGACGTTCTATCATAATACTGGCGAATCATAGAGTTTAAGTAATTATTAACATAGAGGTTTTTATACACAGAGGACTTCATGGCGTGCACATAGCAGAACGATGAAGCGGTTTACGGATTTTAATACTTTGTTTATTTTCTTTCTAAAATAAGTAACTTCATAAATATTAATCAAAGATAACTTCTTGTGTAATTGTTTTAATTACTTAACTCAATGTTTTAATAAATAGTATCTTTACAAAAAGTAATGATATCCCATCAAAAACATAAATGTGAAATGTGGAAGCCAAGTCTAATATTAAGAATATGCGTGCTGGTCGACTTCACCGACAAAAGAATTGAAATCTTAATGGTTGCCAAGCCCTGAAGATTATCCTGAAAATTATTTATAAGAACACACTCCATTCTAAAATAAATTTAAACTAATATTTCTTTGTTTTTCTCCTACGACAACGTATGATATTTAAATATAATTTCTTAAATTTGAATAGTCGAATTATTTACACAAAGCAGATAACTTAGTATACATTTAAGCTCAAGATTTGTCTTGGCTAGTTTTATCAGAAAACAATATTTTTCGAAGAGTAGGATATGTTGACTTTACAATATAAAAACAATAACATAAAGATAAGTTTATTAGCAAAATATAAGAAAAATTTTATATGAAGACTAGCCAAGTCAAATTTTGAGCTTAAATTTATACTAAGTTATCTGCTTTGTATACATAATTCGACTATTCAAATTTAAGAAATTATATTTTTAAATATCATACGTTGTCGTAGGAGAAAAACAAAGAAATATTAGTTTAAATTTGTTTTAGAATGGAGTGGCTTGGCAACCATTAAGATTTCAATTCTTTTGTCGGTGAAGTCGACCAGCACGCATATTCTTAATATTAGACTTGGCTTCCACATTTCACATTTATGTTTTTGATGGGATAAACATATCTTGAAGCATTACAGATCAAATTATTATGTGATTCCTGAGAGGGTTATGCAGTTGTTTTGGAATTTAAAATTTATTAGCTATTTTCCGAGTATATAAATGGACTGCTCTAAACAAAATAAAAAAAAAATCCGAATTGTACTTTTTTTCTCTACATCATGCAATGTATTTTATACCTCGAACTGATTTTGAAAAGATCAACACTAGAGTTTCTTGCCCGTTTTTCTCTAGTGGGAACTGCTTTCCGAACAGGTGTTAGAGTTAATATTGACGGAAACTTATTAATGTATAACATTTTATGAGTTCCAATAAATTTATTTAATTTCATTTCATAACAAAACATGGCTTCCACGCAGCTCAGCGATAGATATAGACAAGTTAATCCACTCAAAGGAACTTTTGCATGCTACGTTTAGATTGTACGATTGGTTGATGTAATTAGAGTGTTGAACTGAAAGCGTAAAGGTGTGCAAATCCGTGTGCAAACATTAGTCAAAGTTTAAAGCAAATAGTTCGCCGCCGCGGCATCGCTTTGAATGTCACCCCGCTGATGTTATTTTTGTGGTGCAAGATACGAGAGGTAGCGGGTTCAATATTGAGTTATATTTAGTTTTACTGGTGGTAGGACTCTATTATTTAAGAGTCCGTCTGGGTGGGTACCACCGCAATGTCTATTTCTACCGCCAAGCAGCAGTGTGCATGTACTGTTGTGTTTCGGTTTGAAGGGCATTGTAGCCAGTGTAACTACAGGACATAATTTTTTTTTTATTTTTTTTTTTAAATGGCCATCTTCGGCGCATTAGGGACGGCTGCGGGCTTCCTCCGACTCACGTCTAAGTTGTCGTCCGCAACCGCCCCTGCGCGTACCGCTGTTGCGGTCCTTTTCCATGTTGCGGGGGCTCAGAAGCCCCCGAAACACCGTACCGTGTCCACCTTTTGGTGTCCGAGGCAGCGTGAGACACGCTGCCGTCCATCACGGGGGTCACAGAAGTTGGCTAGACTAATGGGTGGGCGGCACCTCCCGCCCACCCGTGACCCCCGGAGGCCCCTATTAGTCGCCTTTTACGACAGGCAGGGGATACTGTGGTGGAATTCTCCAAACGCCCCCAATCCACAGGGCAGGAGACGTCGGTCAGTCGTCCACCCGACGCCTCCTACGTCTCGTCTGGCGACGGGAGGGATCACCACTGCGCTGGCGATCCTTCTCGGCACTCTCCTTCCGCGAGAGGACCGCCTCGCAGAAGTGGGCCACCGCCTGCCAGGCCTCCCGGCCGCCGACCATGGAAGCGACCACGGCCGGCAGCGAGAGGTCTTCTCCGACGACTGTTCTGAGAGCGCTGCGTTCTTCATCCCAGGCTGGACAACACTCCAACGTACGTTGGGCCGTGTCCATTGGGCAGTTGTCACAATAGTGACACACGGCCGACTCCTCTATCCGTACCACCCGAAACAGGAACTCACCGAAGCAGCCATGCCCGGTGAGCACCTGCGTCAGGCGGTATGTTGCCGCTCCGTGGCGCCTGTCCAGCCATTCGGCAAAGACAGGACGCACTTCCTCTACGATCCTGTGCCCCCACGACGGGGCCTCCAGCCTGAGACGCCACTCCTCCACGGCGGCTCGCCGTAAGGCGGCCCTCTTGGCCTCCACCTCCTTCAGGGCCGGACGCTCCCCGCGACTGAACGCCTCCTCCCGCCAATGGAATACATCGGCAATACAGGACATAATGAGACTTAACATCTTATGTCTCAGGATGACGAGCGCAGTGGAATGCCACACAGTACCTTGTAACTCAAGGTGCTGGATAGTGTTTCTACTGTTTATGGGTGGTCATATCGCTTACCATCAGGCGATCGGCTTGCTCGTCTCGTCATTCCATGCCATAAAAAAATATTAGAACTTAATTACTTCTTCTATTTACGCGAATGTTAGACATTAAAATAAAACTATTTTGCGGATTTTATCGCGGTTTTTTAATTTATATTTTCTCCCGACGTAGACTTCGAAGTCTGCAGTTGCTGAAAATTCAGAACAAGGCTCCAAGCATTACCTTAGATTTGACAAACCACAAATCCTTGCCGAAGAACACCGATTCCTACCTAGGATGATCCGCGAGGCTATTGAAATTAAAAAACATCCAAATTTCAATAGAGAAAATGGTTGGAAGCTTGTCTTCTTCTTCTTCTTGGTCGCATGCTTCATTACTGAAGGTCGTGTCCCTGAAAGGCCTTCGTGGCTTTATCTACTATACCTTTCCATTTCGTTCCGTTTTCGGCTTCTCTTAAGGCAGTCGTAACAGACAATCCAGTGAGGGCAGTCACTTGGTCCGACCAGCGGCTGGGTGTCCAGCCGCGAGGTCTTTTTCCTTCTACTTTGCCCACCACAAACAACTTGTCAAGGCTATCCGTTTGACGGCGGAAGTTTGGAAGCTTGTACATATTATTAAATTGAACCCCAAAAGACCAACTGCCAGATCTCAAGACACTATGAGCTCTTTCTGCGTAGATCAGACCGTCAATAACAACTATTTTTTTTTAAATTGTATAATTAAAAAATGAAGGTAGACACTGTAACATTAACTTTTCGGACCACCAACACCTCAGTCCGCCCCGTGACCACGAAGTGCTGAAAAGCCTTCGAAACGTCGGGAGAAAATATTAATTGAAAAACCGCGATAAAGTCCGCAAAATAGTTTTATTTTAATATTAGAACTTATATTATAAAGGCGAAAGTTTGTAAGAATGTATGGATGTTTGGATGTTAGGATGTTTGGATGTAAGGATGTTTGTTCCTCTTTCACGCAAAAACTGCTGAACGGATTTCGATGAAATTTGGCACACGGGTAGATCATGTCCTGGATTAACACATAGGCTACTTTTTATCCCGGGAAAATATAAACTGGGACTTTTATCCCGGAAAAACTTTTTAAAGCGGGCGGAGCCGCGGGCAAAAGCTAGTAAAAAATATAAATAAATCTTATATTCATTATTGTATACACAAGCAGTGATTTATTTTTCAATAATTATTTTATTTCGTACTTTCCACGTGCAGCAGTAGCTTTAGTATGGAGTTAGACAGTATAGGTAATGCCACTGTCTCAATTTTAAGAATTTAATAGGTGACTATATTTCTGTTACATCGAAATTATCTCTATTATTGCTGGAGATCAAATAGATTCCCTTATCTGCCATTATTATGGTTCTGTCTAGTCGATATTTTTTTTCGTAGAAGGCGATAACGCAGCCTTAAATTGAAAATTCTTATTTCGTTGTCACATTTCCTTTCATTTATTTATTGCACTTTATGTACAAATGTATATCGGCGGACTTAATGCCAAAGGCATTCTCTCCCAGTCAACCAGAGTGGTGCAGAGATAAATAAGGCATCAAGGTAACTTGACAGGTATTCAAATTTCCATTCCTATAATGGGACATTAAAACTCGCTGTCGCTTATCCTTTGACCAAGCTCGTAGTAACTAGAGTACGCGGTAAACTCTCTCATCGATCATTTAGGGCTAGAGAATATCCGTATGCAGGAATTATTGCTTAATTATTTGTATACTCTATTATTAGTATCAGCTCATGGGCAGGAGCCTTTGGTGAATTTTAGACCTAGCTGAGTATATTTATACACACACACACACACACACACACACGCCTGTTATCCCCGAAGGGGTAGGCAGAGGCGCAACTAGTGCCCCCGCTTTTCGCCGTTATTCCGTCCCATGATGTGATAGGGGGCGAGCCTATCGCCATATCGGGCACAAATTCCAGACTCCGGGCTGATACTGAATTGAAAAACTCAATATCACTTTGCCCGACCCGGGGATCGAACCCGAGACCTCAGCTTTGCAGTCGTACTGTAATACAACTACGCCACCGAGGCATTATATTTATACTTGCTTTTTAATGCACTCAATTGATGAAAGTATGCATTGAAAGCCGAGTTTACATTAAGGGTATAAACATCTGGAATCTGCGCAAATATTGTTGAGAGAACGATGATTATTCCTCGAGTATTTTTTTTATGGCATTGAATGAAAAGACGAGCAAACCGTTTGCATGAGGGTAAGCGATACGGCCACCCATAAACAGTAGTAACACCATCCAGCAAGTTGAGTTAGAAAGTACTGTGGGGCATTCCACTGCGCTCGTCATCCTGAGACATAAGATGTTAAGTCTCATTATGTCCAATAGTTATACTGGCTACAATGTCCTTCAAAACGAAACACAACAGTGTATGCACACTGCTGCTTGGCGGTAGAAACAGACATTGCGGTGGTACCCACCCAGACGGACTCTTACGGCGGCCAAACAAATTTACATACATAAGGATCGAATACAGAACCTCCTATTTGAATTCGATTAAAAATAGTTCTATATCCGTAAATGATAAATTACCTATTCCTCGATACAAATCTCATTCCGTAAACGATGAAGACATTACCATAAATCCGAAGTAAACTATTAACAAACGAAAAAAAATAAACATTCGCCAAGAAACATAAAACTAAGGCACAAACTGAAAATAATCAGTAACAAGTTTATTTGATCAGTGCCCAAAATGGCGGGAAAGACAAGATGGAGGCCGGTGATTATTTTCAAAACATTTTATGGTTAACGTTTCTTTATAAATAGTTTTAGGATACGCTCGCGCGCACATCTGTGTCGAATTATCAGCGAAATATTCATAAGAAACTTTGTTTTGGACAGAATTTAGCGTTTATTGGGTTATAACCTAATGATTCGTCGCAGCTCCGTCTATGAAATTTTTTTTGTAAGAATAAAAAACGACTGCTTGGTGGCGTAGTTGTATTATGGTACGACTGCAATACTGAGGTCTCGGGTTCGATCCCCGGGTCGGGCAGTGATATTGAGTTTTTCTATTCATTATCAGCTCGGAGTCTAGAATTTGTGCCCGATATGGCTATAGGCTCGCCCATCACATCATGGGACGGAATAATGGCGAAAAGTGGGGGAAAAATCTTCCCTCTTTATAATGTTAGTATAGATAATTTCGAGGCATACTTGTCTAGTTATTCAGTAAAAACATCGACACTCAACAAAAACAAAGAAACGATAACCGATTCCAAACTACAAAGCCGATATTTTTCTAGAACTTTTCTGAGCGCTTGTTAAAAAAGTAACCGACTGTACCACGCTCATACAAACTGTATTTTTAAAATATATTTTCCTAACCGTAATAGGAAAAGGCTATTGTTTTTTAACCGATGTTTTATCGCGAAGGGTGTTGTTAAAATTGTAAAACTGTGGGTCGTGGGTTTGATATCGGCGTGAAAAATGCGTGTACTTTTTTAAACTTTGTACCGAGCAAACGAACGAACGAGCAAGTGGCACACTGCTAAGCAATCATCAAAGCCGTTTATGCGCTAAAGTCTGATTATAAGAAAAGAGGGTTTGTCTGTAATAAATATATAAATTAAAATAATATTTTCAGTTTTATTGGCAGTTTTATGTTCCATTTTTCTGTCGATGTTTAGATACATTTTAAGCATGTTTACAGTGAGGTTGACTGTCTCCCCCGTGACCATGAACGCTAACATTCGTGTAAACATAATCAATCTTGATACTACAAGGGATAGACTCACTTAGGTGTAATTACATCTCTACATACGCTTTCACAGTCTATGTTCACTATTTATTTATTGATAAGGCATGTCAACAACATGAACACTTACGTTATAAATTATAATTAACAATTTTATAACCTTACTATCTTGCGTTTATATGTATAACAGACATGCACAAAATTCATATTAGTCTTCTATAAAATAAAATAAAAAGCGTATAATTAAAATGAACATTAAAATCCTACTAATATTATAAAGGCGAAAGTTTGTAAGAATGTATGGATGTTTGGATGTATGGATGTATGGATGTTTGGATGTATGGATGTTTCTTCCTCTTTCACGCAAAAACTACTGAACGGATTTCGATGAAATTTGGCACACGGGTAGGTCATGTCCTGGATTAACACATAGTCTACTTTTTATCCCGGGAAAATATAAAGCAGGACTTTTATCCCGGAAAAACTTTTTAAGGCGGGCGGAGCTGCGGGCAAAAGCTAGTGATAAATAAATTTCAAAAAAATACAACTAAGAAGTCGAAATGGTCAAAATGGTTGACAATAAAAAAATTAGTACGTTAATGGAAAATAATAAAAATTGTAAACTTTAATGATCCTACTAATATTATAAAGGCGAAAGTTTGTAAGAATGTATGGATGTTTGGATGTATGGATGTTTGTTACTTTTTCACGCAAAAACAACTGAACGGATTTCGACGAAATTTGGCACACCGGTAGATCATGTCCTGGATTAACACATAGGCTACTGTTTATCCCGGGAAAATATAAAGCGAGACTTTTATCCTGGAAAAACTGTTTAAAGCGGGCGGAGCCGCGGGCAAAAGCTAGTATAGAATAAATCTAGCACCTATGAGTCAATGAATAATTATAAATCATAGCAAGACTACATCATAATACAAATAATAACATAAATTACAATTTTAATAACTTTTTCTTGAGTGACATGGAGCTATCGTGAAAAATGTCCAAGTGTTTTATGCCAAGTGTTATATTTTAGTACTACGTTCGATATTAACTAACATTCCAAGTGGCACAAAAGTTATAATGATGCAAACAAAGTAGAGTTTACAACTTAGCCGTTCGTTTAAAAATACTGCTGGTTTATATTTTCTGGGCGCAATTACAGCGCTCGTGGATTTATAAGGCGAACATTGTTAACGGATCAAAACCTGTATGTTAAGATTTGAACCGCATAAATATTTATTTTTTTGTGTGCATCAGTGGCATAGTTATTTACGGTACGACTGCAATGCTCTCGGGTACGATCCCCGCATCGAGCAAATTGATATCTGATTTTTCTAATCAGTATCAGCCCGGAGTCTGCAATTTATGCCCGATATGGCGATCGCCTCGCCTATCACATTATGGGACGGAATACGCACAGCTAAAACTGGGTGCACTTGCACCTCTGCCTACCCTTTCGGGGACAAAAAGTATGTGTGTGTATTTTTTTCATCGATTCCCCGTGAACGCGTATGCTGATAAGCAGTAGTAATAGATATTGCTCTCCCCTACGACGTATCTCTCATTATACAATATTTTGGCGACTACGTTGAATATGTTTGCAACGTATAGAAAGGCACCAATAGTATTAACCCTCGCGTAGGTGTTATCAACTTGCCGAGACACATAATCATTACTTACAATTTTAATCACAACTTACATTTTTTATTTATTTTATGACACACTGTCTGTACCTATACTTTTATCTTTGATTTTGTTTGTTACATTCAATAACGTTTAAAAATTCCTCAATTTATCAACATTCTATAATATTTTGTACGCTCTAGTAGCACAATATAGCGCATTATTCACCATAACATATCGAGAACTGTATTTACCTATGATTAAAAAAAAATCAGATATTCCTTCGAATGTCAGATATCTGACATTCTAAGTAAAGGCCAGGTCAAAAGTACCCTGAACCGGCGGGAGTGCATGAAAAGATTGATGAAGGTAGAGGAAGCGAAAGTAGTGTGCCAGAATCGAGCAAAGTGGCGATCCATAGTCTCTGCCTACCCCTATGGGATAGAGGCGTGATACTATGTATGTATGTACTATGTATGTATGTAATAAAAAAATAAATGATTATGATTAAACACTCAACACAGTTGCACCAACTTTAGCAAATAGAGTCTTATACAAGACAAGTTGTAAAACAACAAAAACAGAACCAATTAAAATCAGACAAATCAATTAACTTATCCCGAAGGTTTGAAAGACATACCTAATTTCAGCTCGTGTGTGTGTTAAGCTAGAAAAATTTCAAAGCTTGTTTACTGTCCTCACTAACGAGCGGAGGAAAAGTTCCATTGGCTTTCCAGCGCTCACCTATGTATGATATAACCCACGGAAATTCGAAAGTCACTTCGTTTACTGACTGTGGTTGGGTGAAGATGGTATTGCATTTAGTCGTATAATACTACGGTACCGGCTAGAGATGCTAGGTCGGTTCTACAGTGCGCAATCGGACGGCGAAGGGGGTGCGTGCTCGTTGCGACTTCCCGCGAGATTACGATTCCGCGCGTGAACTTTTCGAAGTGTTGTGATAGTGCTTTTTGTTTTCGTGGGATTTTGTTTTTTAATGTAAGTAAATAGTTTATACTTGTTGAATGTATTGTTGTATACATTTTTAACACACACACACACACACACACACTCCCACACACGCTTTTTATCCCCGAAGGGGTAGGCAGAGGCGTAGTTGCGGCAACTTCTTGCCGTGCGTATTCCGTCCCATGATGTGATAAGGGGCGAGCATATCGCCATATTGGCATATATTTTTAATTATTGAAAGTTATGGTATTTGAAAAGAGGGTATAAAAAAGGTCTAGCAAGTAATCATCATGTTTTTGAGTATAATAATTGCCTTTTAATTTATATACATTGCGACATGTAAGTTTCAGATTATTTGTAAATTTAAGCACCATTAAGCGCACTTTTCCTATATAGGAAGTATGCGCAAAAATATATCCGCTAGGGTCTGAAATTCTAACCCGATAAAAGAGCTCAGAATCCCAGTGAATGTGCGAAAAGTTCGAAAAAGGAACAGGAAACGGAATAGGTGTGGAAAAAAATAGACGTAGAAAAAAAATGCCAACAGCCTCGATGAACAGTTTTTATGTCGAAATTTTCAGAAAAGCAAGTGCGCTGTATAAAAGTTTTATACAAAATGGGCTATTTGTTAGATATGAAACTTTTCTCTCAAGTCTTCAAAAGTTGAATTAAAATATATTTCGTATAGCTATCGTACATACAATTGTTGTGAAACTTGGAATCTATCGGAAGCCCGAACAGCCATCTCTTCTAAACTTTTTTATATGGTAGCGCATATTTCTTCTGGTATTGTGGGTATTTATTGATTGGTCACGCGTGCTGGCTTCTGTTATCAAAGTGGCTTGACGTCTTCCATCTCAACTCGAACAAAACACGAAGCACACGAGTTCTCTCCTTCCTATAATTCAGGGTCCTTCAAGCAAAGCGTGAAGAAGAAATAAGCTATAACTGTGCCGACCATCCGTGTATGTTTATCTTTTGCTGGTCAACATTTTTAGAGCTTCCTATGACTTAATATCAGGTGCAGTGAGACGACATTACGTTGCCTTTAGAAATAATAAAAGTAAATCGATTGACCCTTTTTTATTATAATTTACCAGCCAGTAAGAAATGTGGTATCAAAACAATCAATGATCCCAGTATAGAGCAAACATGTTTTGTTTTGAGAATCCAGTCTTATTTTCAGGTTTATTCTCCAGTGAGCTTTTTTTTTTTTTTTTTTTTTTTTTATTTTATTAAGCAAAGGAAAATAAACAGTAGCATACAATGGTACAACATACATAATCTAAATATTATATAATTAATAATACATGCTACCCACAACATTTTCCACAGATTACATTTAAAGGTACAGTTGTTGTGAGCATGTGAGCCATGTTCAAGAATTACTTAAATGTTATATAAAAATAAAAATTAAAAATTTAGGAAAATAAAGAAAATACAATATTTAGAATTTTAAAGAAACAGAAACTATAAAAGTTCTACAGTGCCAATAATATTGTACTTAAAAAAATAGGTAAAACGTAACTTTATTTTATTTCAACAGAAGGCTTACATTGTCTGATTTAAGGGAAGGATTTAAGGGAAAACAATAATTATAAAAATATTTGAGATATTAAAAATAAACAAGATATTTTAATTCTAACAACTAAATTTCCAATAAAATCGACGCAACATCCTTTTTAAATTTACTACGGTTAACGTGTAGTATATCAATCGTGCTAAATTGTCGATTATATGTTTCCACCATTCTGTGCAGCGGTGAGCGCAAACCAGCGTTGGTTTTACAAGACGAAGAAGCAAATAAACGTCTCGTGCGCACCTCCCGCCCCTGAACCGTGCGGGGAACCAGGTAGCATAAGCTGTTAACTAAGTTAGAACAGTCAAATTTGTTACGGCATATATCAAACAAAGTCATGACTTCTAATAGCGTACGTCTAGATTTCAATGTCAGGAGATTATAATTTTTTAGAAGAGACAGGTAAGACATTTTACTATGAAAACATCTATAATGCATAGTACGTAAGTATTTACGCTGAAGCAGCTCTAAGATTTCGTCATATTTCTTGTAGTAGGGATTCCAAATAGGTATAGCATACTCTAACTGAGGTCGGACAATGGATTTATATAGATGTATATATGTAATAGGACGGCGAAATTCTCTAGATGCTCTCATTACAAAACCGAACATTTGGTACGCTTTATTGATAATGTTGTCAATGTGGGTATTCAGGTGAAGTTTCGAGTCCAGCTCTACACCAAGATCTCGAACACTTGTTACATGGCTAATTGTTGTATTTCCTAAACAATAACGGAAAGGTATGAATTTTATTTTTTTTGTAAATGTTATACTGTGACATTTATGTACACTAAAAAATAATTTATTTAAAGAACAATAGTTCGAAAGACGGTCAAGGTCACTTTGAAAATTCACGTAATCATCGTCATTGCAAATGTTTTTGAATATTTTTAGATCATCCGCGTATAGAAGAAATTTTGAATGTTTGAAGCAATATTTTATATCATTTATAAATAAAATAAATAATAATGGACCCAAGATAGAGCCCTGAGGGACACCCGACGTGACATGAATAGAGTTGGACTTGAAACCATTTATAACTACCTTTTGAGTTCTATTAGTTACGTATGAGACAAACCAGCGAAGGAGATCCCCTCTTATGCCATTGAATGCTATTTTATTGAGTAGTAATCTATGATCAACCTTGTCAAATGCTTTTTGAAAGTCCGTGTATACCGCATCAATTCTTTGTCCCTTGTCCATGCTTTCAAAAAGATAGCTAGTAAAAATTAGGAGATTACTTAAACAAGATCTATCTTTAACAAAACCATGCTGCTCATCAATTATAATACGACGTATGAATGGGAAAATACCTTTATGCACAAGCCTCTCAAACAGTTTCGAAAATGCTGATAATATTGAAATTGGACGATAAGTTGTAACGTCGTTTCTAGATCCACCTTTATGAACGGGCACAATGTTTGCTCGTTTCCATACATCTGGGAAAATTCCGCGTAGAATGCAATTATTGTATAATATAAACAAGGGATAGCATAAATGATCGTATGTTTTTTTCAAAAATACCGGAGGAATACCGTCAGGCCCGGATCCCTTGGACGGGTCAATTAGCTTTAGTTCATTTCGTATATCATCTAAAGAAAAATGTAACTTACATAGGTTAATATCACTATTAACATTAGGGGGCGGCGGCTCCCATGAGGAATATTCTAATGTAGATGGTTCATATACTGTGTTGAAAAAAGTGGAAAACAAGTTACATATTGTAGTGGGATCGGATGCCGTAGTTTGATCATAATGCACTGAGCTTGGTATGCTATTTGTAGATTTACGGCTGGAAACGTATTTCCAAAAGGCTTTAATATTTGTAATGACATTTTCTTCAGTCCTATTTATGTATGATTTGTAGCATTTATGTACTTCTTTTTTAAATTTTGCTCTATAAATGGAAAATATGTCATAGTCACTATTGTTTCTAAATTTTTTCCATTTTATCCAAGCATTAGTTTTCTTTTTAAAAATATATATAAGTGACTTTGAAAACCAAATAGGAAATTTGTAATTTTTTGGTTTAAGTAAAGGAGTGTGGGATCGTATGATTTTATAAATTTTATCATAGAATACAGATACCGCTTCATCAGGCGACAAGTTCTTGAGCAAGTTATCCCAGTCAATATTATTTATGTCGGCATTTATATTCACATAATTAGCTTTATGGTAATTAAATGGTTTAATAAAATCGGGATTTGACACTTGAAGTTTAGAAATGCTGGCTTGTATATGGACATAGAAAGGTGGATGATGAGTATCAATAGGCAATAGTGAGTCATTGGGATTGAAAACTGTACAATGCGTATTACAGAAAAACAAATCTAGAATGCGATTATTTATATTAGATAAATGATTATATTGTTTTAAGTCTAATTGAGAGCATATATTTAGCACATTACTATATACATTCGTTAGGGAACTATTAACAATGCTATCCATCCATGAGAGATTTTTGGTCCAGTTTATTCCTGGCATATTAAAATCTCCTGTTAATATTAATTTATCCAGACTTTGGTTATCCAACAACATCGACAGAGTATTCAAAAAGTAGGTGTAAGTCTCTTCAGAGGACTTGGGAGGGATATATACCGCACATACAATATGATATCTATCATTCATTACAGGAATCTTAATTAATACATGCTCTGGTATTGTTAAAGAAGGGGATAGGTAGACCTGAGAGGGTTTTAGATCAGCTGAGACGGCTATAAGGACTCCTCCGCCGTCTTTTTTACTGGACATAATACGGTTACGATCACATCGAAATACTAAGTAACGCTGATCAATGAATTCATTATTTGAAATATCCGGAGTCAACCAAGTTTCAGTTAAGATAACAATATCATACGCATGCGAAAGAATATTAAGGTATAGGGTTTTAAGCTTTGTCCTGATTCCCCGACAGTTTTGGTAGTATACAGATAAATCATTACTACAAGTTGCCATTATTTAAGCATGAAACAATATCAGTATTAGCATAAAAACTTTGCATTGTAAAAGAATGATGCGACGAAAACGAGAGTTCAGCAATATTGTATAAGCTAAAGCAATGTAAAGTTAAGATAACATGAGGTTTGATTAACTGGCAGAGGTAGGTTCTATAAATATAACAAAAAACATAGTCAAGTGACACTAGTTCAGGCATATTTAAACAAAAGTATATTAAAGGCATGATTTCATAAGGGCCCAGTGAGTAATAGATGCAAATTTTACTATAATAAAAAAAGACATTATGATCAAATAAAAATAAATACCTGGGGAGAGAGTACTTGGTGGAAATACAGTTATAGGGATGTTTTATGAATTTTGATTTTATCCAGATCTTCACGGTGGCGTATGGCAAATATAGTTGAATTTTCATTCTCGCGAACAAATATGGTCCCATGTTTAATCCATACGAAATTAAAATTAAGTCTCCTAGTATATTCACGAGTGACTCGAAAAAGCTCCTTTTTTTTTAACGTTAAGTGTTCATTTATATAAATTTCTTGCGGGGGTCCCGAAATTCCTAGTTGGGTTGATAACAATTTCTTCTTAAGACGATGAGCTTGAAGTACGTTGTCACGTAAGATCTTAGAATTAAACTTTACAATGACATTTTTAGGTTTTGAATCTCCGGATCTTGCATGCGGCACACGATGAATAGAAATTATGTCTTTTTGGGTGATTGAACATCCGACAGCACAACCGATGTCCTCTATAATATTCAGCAAGTTTTCACCTCTTTTTTCAGACAAATTTGATATTTCCAAGTTACATATACGCGCTTGCTGTTCCAATGAATCCAGCCTAAACTCCAAACCTTTCATGAGATCAGTTGATCCATTAAGATCGCGAAGACTCTTATCAAGTGTATCAACTTTGACTTTAAGGTCCTCATGTTCCTTAGTATGAAAATTAAAAGAGCATTTGATGTCATTAACTTCCTTGGATAAGTCTTTGACTTCTTCCCTGACCTTTAAATTTTCTGTGCGCAAGCTATTAATTTCGTCTCTTAGTTCAGATCTAAAGGCTTCAAGATCGCTTCTTATATTGCATCCGATATCATTAATAAAGTCTTGAAGTTCAGCCTTCCAGTCAGTAAGCGACTTATTGATTTTTGATTCCAGTGTATGGAAGGCTTGCATAACGTCAGACTCTGGTTGTTTACGTTTTCTACATAATAACGAACCATGTTCTTTATCAGTTGCTGACAAATCAGAGTCAGAGTGAAATTGATGATGTTTACTAGGTGAGCGAAGCATTGTACCAATACACTGGATGCATAAATTAGCAACGCAGAGTCGTTACAACTTTAGCTCAGCGGTCCAGAGCAACAGTTAAAATAAAAAAGCTTTGTACCAAATAGAACGAAAAGTTATATATTTTTCTTACTTTCAAACTAGAATCGTTAGTAATAAAAATGTATGTGTTGCTCTTACAACGTAACTGCTTATTCAGCAACTTGCAAAATTTCCTTTAAGATTAATTATTTTGTATCCTGGTTTGTAATAACGAAGCTATGAAATGTAATATAGGATGGGTCAGTACCTACTTACTGCCTGCTGTTATGGGCTATCTATACTTTGTATTACATATACATACATACACACACGCCTTTTATCCCGAAGGGGTAGGCTGAGGCGCAACTAGTGCACCCACTTTTCGCCATTATTCCGTCCCATGATGTGATAGGGGGCGAGCCTATCGCCATATCGGGCACAAATTCCAGAATCCGAGCTGATACTGAATAAAAAAACTCAATATCACTTTGCCCGTCCCGGGAATCGAACCCGCGACCTCAGCATTGAAAGAAAGAAAGAAAGAAAGAAAATATTTATTTGTAACAAGCATTATTACAACATAATTAAGTACTAAGAATTCTTAAATTAATTTTGCTCGCCACAAAAACGACCCCAACTCAGCATAAGCTGGTAAAAACCAACGCTGGTCTTCCGTTGGGCCGTTTTGTAATGTCACGGGCGCCAAAAGCATAAACATACGGCATAAACATAACAAGTATTATAAATTATAGTTACAGTTAAGATGCAGTAAAAAAAACATTGCAGTTGTACCATTATACAACTACACAGTACGCCACCGAGGTATTCTTTGTATTACATCTTTTTTTTTATCCTGACACTACTGTCAGTAGCCTGACGAGAATCGGCTTTTCTGGCCACACCGGTCTTTACGGTGACCGCTTAAGGCGCTCGCAACCCTTTGAATTAAGTGACCATGCTGAGGACAACTAACGGGTTACGAACCTCGGCTCAGGACGGCTACAGAGAGAAGATGAGACATCAAAGATTAGGGATGTATTACACCGTTGTATTTAAAAGGTTTGAAATAGAGCAAACAGAAAACAAACTTCACGCCTTTTTACCTGAAGGGGTAAGCAGAGGTACAATCACGGCAACCACCTTTTGCCATGTGTGTTCATTCCCATGGTGTAGTAGGGGGCATTCCTATCGCCATATCGGGCACTACTTCCGGACTCCGAGCAGGTACTGAGGAGAAATACCCAAATATTATTTTGACAGATCAGGGATTTAATCCTGGAACGTTTGAACAGGATCGTAACGAATAATATACAACTTCGCTACCGAGGCAGTCTTGGAAAATAAGCGGACTGAAGAAACACGCATAAATGAAAAACATATTGAAAATATCTTCGATAGTGTTAATAGTCAAAATATCGCGAGGAAACCTGCATACCTAAGAAGTTCTTTATAACAATTTCGAGGGTATGTGAAGTCTACCAACCCGCACTAGGACAGAGTGGTGGACTAAGGCCAAACCCTCTCAGTAGTAGAGGAGGCCCGTGCCCAGCAGTGGGACAGTATATAATACAGGACAGGATACAGGACTGATATTATAATTAATTATGCGGCTTGCGAACAAAATTAGTTAGCGAATTTTGTGAGCTTCGAGCTCTAATATATTCTGCTTACAATATCTTTCAAATTGGAACAAAACAATTGTCCAATTGTTTGCCAAAACAATTACTGAGGACAAACATAACGGTGGCACCGACTGAAACGGCCTATTGTGTATGGTAGACAATCCTAGTGGGTTAAAGACAACTAAAATATTCTACGAAAATCGCCAAACTTTGTTGCTCAGTGCTGTTTGCGGGACATGTAGGAACGGAGTCTAAAACCTAGTATCTAGGCAGAATATATAGGTAATTAGTACGAGTAGCACTAATTACCTTCTCCAGTGCGCTAGCAATGATGGTAATGAGACCTCATTCCCGCATTCCTAGACAATAATATAAAAAAACGTTATGCTTAAACTACTAGCGAATGGTCTCATAAAGATCGGACGATAAGGCGCGGTCATACTGCTCGCGGGTGACATCGTAAACCCAGCTGATTGCTACTAATTTGATGGACGGTGATTATTGCGTTGTTTTATTGCTCGGAATAGTGGTATAACGGGATTTTATGGGTTAGCCTGGTTTGGTATCGTTATGGGGCATTGTATAGAATGCTTTGTATTACTATGTAGGTAAGTGCCATTTTTCGTTAACGGAGTAACTGTCCTGGCGGATAATTTCCCAATTTTAAAGCAGCAGTCTGTCAAGTCGATGTGGAAATCTTTTGGGGTCTAAAATAAAATACTTTATTCATCACGTAGACGAACATAGTTGCACTTATGATAAGTCAAGATACATTCAATTACTAATAATAATTATTATAAAAAATCACTTATATAACTACTGTCATTCTCATAGGGAGTAAAAGCAATGAAAAATAAATCAAGAAGCCAAGCTCGGGCTGGATGGGCTGATGGCTCTGGCTGGTCTGGATATTCTGATCATGATTAAAGAGATTCGTTTTGTCCTATGTTATTCTGGGTTGTTGTTCGCGGATTAATTCTGAATATGAATCGTAGGAACGAGCCACTATTGCGGGTTTCCTCTTGGATATATCTGATTGGGTAGGTAATCTAGTATCTTCTCAATGGTGCTTGAATTTGTACCGCTAAAACGTAGTACCTGATTATTTTATATGGTTTTGAATGAAATTGTAGCCAGTGTACTGAGTACTATGGAAAGTACCATCTAATCTCTCAGGGAGGTGATGAATTCTAAGTTATCCTGGCTCACAAACGGTTCCAAATGTAGTACCGCACCATTAGTGTATTGAAATTAAAAGTTTTAAAGCTTATATAGTTTAAAAATAATATTGAACTGCTAAAACATACAATTTGATTGACTTGAAATTAGTTATCCGAACTTTACATAACGTTTTAATACATTCCAAGGATTCTGTTATTTACAGAAAGAATACCAAAACTACGAAATTAATTAATGAAAATTTGAGACAAGCTAAGGAATATTAACAGTAAATGAAAATTGTAAGGAAATCAGTGTACGAGATAACGCTCCGTAAGAATCACAAGTGTTTGTGAAATCTGCCAAGTCACACTAGGCCATCGTGATGCGTGGGAGATCATGTTCTACACCCTCAGTAGTAGAGGAGGCTGCCCAGCAACGGGTCTATAGGGTCAATCGCCTCAAGTAACCCAGTTCACCAAGCTAGTCTAATTTGGCATCTCTAATCCTTAATCCTAATAGGTAAGGTAATACTTGCCGGTGAAAATTGTATTGCGGATTAGCAAGCTGAAGTGGCAGTAGACAGGGTACATAGTTCGAAGAACTAGATGACTTGATAAAGGTCGCAGGAACACGTTGGACGCGGGTTTCTATTGACAGGTCCGTCTGGAACTCTTTAGGGGAGACCTATGTTCAGCAATAGACGTCATGTGGCTGATGATGATGATGATGATGAAAATTTTATAAAAGTCATACAAATGAATCAAATATTAACATTTTTGTCCTCTATTTGCCCGATACAATATAATTTGAATATTAATATCTTTTAGACAATTAACTCAAACAGGGCGCTTGAAAATATAGATTTACGATAATGTTTCAGGGCTTTATGATGGTATTTACATTTTAGTTAGAACCTAGAATAAGGGGCGTTTCACAGGTTTCAAGTTTTTTTTTGACACACACATTCACGCCTTTTATCCCCGAAGGGGTAGGCAGGGGCGTAACTAAAGCACCCAATTTTCGCCGTGCGTGTTTCGTCCTATGATATGATAGGGGGCTTACCTATCGCCATATCGGGCCACAATATCCAGACTCCGGTCTAATACTGAATACCACTTAGTCCGACTCGATGATCGAACCCGAGACCACAGCATTGTAGTCGTACCGTAAGACAACCACGCTTCTGTGGCAGTCTTTTTTTGACAATTATCGTCTTAACAGCTATTTATTATGAGTTGTATTGCGTTCGTGGAACTACACAGCCTATGCGGTCCGGGTTCGAATCCCGGTTCGGGCAAAGCGATATTGGGTTTTTATGGTCAGTATTAGCCCGGAGTTTGGAACTTGTGCTTGGTATGGCGATAGATAGATGATCTTTTTGTTGAGATTTCCTAGTTAGGCTAGTTGAATTCAAAACCAACCTTAGTTCCATGAGTTTGAACATGTCGCACCTTTAGGATGAAAACGACACAATTCAGAAAGATAGAAAATTGGGTTATCGTCATAAAATTACTTAAAACGAAGTACTCAATACAACAATAGTTCAAACACAGCCATATTCAAGCAGGAAAAGGACAAAACTGTTATATCGGTCCCTTTTTTATTATATTTTTATAAATAAGGGACTAGTTTTTAGTCATTTAAAATGACAACTTAATTTTCTATTTTTTGAATTGTGTCGTTTTCGTTCTAAAGGTGCGAATTATGCCCGATATGGCGCTAGACTCGCCCCATCAGTTGGGATAGATATCAGCTCGTAAAAGTTAAGACCATGAGACACTTCTGTCTAATCTTTAGGGGATAAAATCGTGTTTTATTTTCCATATTATGTATTACTAGCTTTCACCCGCGGCTCCGCCCGCGTTAAAAAGTTTTTCCGAGAAAAAAGTACTGATTTATATTTTCCTGGGATAAAAAGTAGCCTATCTGTTAATACAGGACATGATCTACCCATGTGCCAAATTTAATCGAAATCCGTTTAGAAGTTTTTGCGTGAAAGAATAACAATACATCCATACATTCTTACAAACTTTCGCGTTTATAATATTAGTAAGATAGTAAGGTTGGAGAGACATAAAATCTGATGTCTTAGAACAAGCGCACTATACTCAGTGCTTATTGCTCTTTCATCCGTGATTAGGTAAAGTTGAGGCTTCTATTACGCTGGAGAATAGAATACGAATTCACAGCGAGGCGAAGACGCTGTGCTCTCGTTCAGTGTAATAAGACCGTTACTTTACCTGACCACGGATGAATTAACACGGTTTTTTAATGCATCGAATGACGAGACGAGCATGCCGTTCGTCTGATGCTAAGCGATACGACCACCCATAAACAGTAGAAATACCATCCAGCACCTTGAGTTACAAAGTACTGTGTGGCATTCCACTGCGCTCGTCATTCTGAGACATAATAAATGTTAAGTCTCATTATGTCCAGTTACACTGGCTACAATGTCCTTCAAACCGAAACATAACAGTGCATGCACACTGCTGCTCGGCGGTAGAAATAGACATTGCGGTTCAGTATCATTTACTACTCTTTATAGATTGGTAGATGTTGCGCATGTTTTGCTGCATTTCCTGGAAACGTAATAGACCATATACAAGGCGTAAAACGCGCCATACTAGCTAACGTAACCGCGTTCCGAGGTCAGCTAGTGTATATCCGGTTCACACAGGCCGGCAAAATTTTGTCGACTAGCGAGGGATGATTATCTTTCGTCAATCAAAACAATTTGAATACCAAACAGTTTACAGAAAAAATGTATAGAAGGACATATACAGGGTCATTTTTACATTGCGTTAATAAATAAAAACCACATACTTATCTCGTTGAAAAGAACACTTTTCAGTATGTTATTTTAACCATAGATGTATAATAAAAAAGTGTAAGTAACAAAAATATTATCAATAAAATGTAACTTTAAGTTTACACGCCCTAATGCCACTATGACTGCTCTAGGAGAATTCGTCGTAGTAGCAACATTATTCGCACTAAAATGATAAAAAATGTAATACTACAACCGGGATTTTTGGCGAAAGTATTCGTTATTCATTGATAATTTTTAGCACGATGTTAGCAGAGGTATAGACGAATATGCGGTTTCATTTAGTAACGCAATGTAAAAATGACCCTGTATGGAGGAACTATTGTAAACAAAGCTCTATCATCTTGTAATTCAAGTAGACAGTTAAGTTTCGTTATTGAATACCTTAAGAGCGTCTGTGCGACGCCTAATAATGCCCTAGATAACCTAGATTCCATAATCCTGTACTAAATAAGGTAATCTGGATATAAGCAGACAATATACGTTTATTTAAGGATATATGAAGCTATTCGGTGTCTTCATAAAACTAGCATTTTCTTGTGTATCCGTCTGTATGTAAATCCTAATAAAGTTTATTGTAAACTACTGGAAAAAGTATATAATAATATGTTAAGTAGCCCATGTTTACCCGGTTTCGAACAGGCCGACACACTCTTGTCTCTTTTTAGTCCATCATCTATATCTCCTGCTTTCCTATGGAGGGTAATGGAAAAAGATATTTTCAACTCCTCCCTATCATGCTATTTGATTCATTTCGTTGCGAGTTAAGAGTAATTAGTTTTCCCATAGATTTGCCCAGCTTCACCGCTGGCATAAAATACATACCACTGTTGATCCTGGCTTACAGGAGTTGCATCTTAATACCTTTGTCTCGTTAGTCAATACTCTAACTGAATGCCACTCCATTTACCACCAGGTTGAGAGTATACTGAACAGACGATTTGATAATACATATATCGACGGCTCCGTAGAACAAAGTCGTATATGCAAAATGAAGCTTTTCAGTAGAGCGATTTGAAAGTCTAATTTAATTGTGAAAATCACAAGTAATAGTGAACAAAACATTATATTCTATAGGGTTCAGTAACAACTTTGAACTTAATGTGTGAAAATAGCACTAATTCGCACATGAATACAAACTAACGACTTTCAAAGCGCTCTACTGAAAAGCTAACATTTTGCAGATACGACTTTGTTCTTCGGAGCCGTCGATATATACATATACATATACACTCACGCCTGTTATCCCGAAGGGGTAGGCAGAGGCGCAACTAGTGCACCCACTTTTCGCCGACATTCCGTCCCATGATGTGATAGGGGGCGAGCCTAGCGCCATATCGGGCACAAATTCCAGACTCCAGACTGATACTGAATAGAAAAACTCAATATCACTTTGCCCGACCCGGGGATCGAACCCGAGACCTCAGCTTTGCAGTCGTACTGTAATACAACTACGCCACCGAGGCACGATTTGATAAAGATCGCAGAAACACGCTAGATGCAGGCCACAGGTGCGTCTGGAAATCTTTAGGGGAGGCCTATGTTCAGCTGTGGACGTCATGTGGCTGGTGATGATGATGAAAAATGAGAGTACAGTTTTGAATTGTCCATCTATCAAAAGTGTATACAGCCCAAATTGAATTTCTTTCCTAAGATGTCGATAGCCCAGTTGGGAATGGAACGGTCTGCCGAGATAATGTCCGGTGGTTCAACCCCGAGGAACACACCTCTGACTTTTTGAAGTAGGTAACGTGTGTATTGTTTATCAATTATCGTTCGCTTTAACGGTGAAGGAAAACATCGTGAGGAAACCTACATACCCGAGAATTCTCTATAAGAATTTCGAGGGTATGTGAAGTCTGCCAACCCGCACTAGGCCAGCGTGGTGGACTAAGGCCTAACCCCTCTCTCAGTAGTAGAGGAGGCCCGTGCTCAGCAGTGGGCAGTATATAATACAGGCCTGATTGCACTAAGATGTTATCTTCATATTACACGCACGGTAACTTAGTCTTATAACTTAGACTGCCTCGGTGGCGTAGTTGTATTATGACACGACTGCAATGCTGAGGTCTCGGGTTCGATCCCCGGGTCGGGCAAAAGAATATTGAGTTTTTCTATTCAGTATCAGCTCGGAGTCTGGAATTTGTGCCCGATATGGCGATAGGCTCGCCCCCTATCACATCATGGGACGGAATAACGGCGAAAAGTGGGTGCACTAATTGCGCCTCTGCCTACCCCTTCGGGGATAACAGGCGTGAGTGTGTATGTATGTATATATAACTTAGTCAGCAAAAGAACCCGCAACTCGAAGTCCGCAGGTTGAAAATCCAAGGCGCACACAACTGAATTCTCGAAGTTTTATTATTAATTCTCGTGCGCTTTACGGTGAAGGAAAACATCGTGAGGGAAACTAAATATCCGATAATTCTCTGAAAAAGAATTTTGAAGGTATGTGAATTCTGCCAACCCGCACTAGGCTAGTCTGGTGGACTAAAGCCTAAACTCCCTCAATAGCGGAGGCTAGACTGAGCTGGTATTATTATTATGTTCATATTTTTGTCTACTCCATTGACATTTTACATCACTTTTATCAGCAGCAGTGAAGGCTCGTGTCCGACAAAAAAAAATATGTAGTAGTCTGTCACCTTACCAATACCTATTTCATGTCTTTGCTAGTCAATTCCATCACAACAAATACTTCAATTTTCGAGTTTTTAATCCATTTCACCCCATCTCGGCCCTCTTCACCCCATCTCAGCCCAAATTTTGACCCCGTTCGTACCTCCCGTATTCAATACAATGCAAATAGCTCCGCTGTCCGCCCGTGATAGGCGGCATTAACATACATTGCAACCGCCGCTTGGCAGTTAATCTGCCAGTGAATGGGTGCAAAAATGTACGAACGGCGTCACCGGTGTTTTCACAGTTACTGATGGGTTTTGACTTTTGACGGGTATTTTAAAAGATAGGTAGGTGAATTTTGTTAAGCTGAGGTGTCGGGTTCGACCCAAAATGATATTGGGTTATTCTATTCAGTATCAGCCCGGAGTATAGAGTTTGTGTCTCGGTGAAATAGGCTCGCCCTCTATCACATTATAGGACGGAATACGCACGGCGAAAAATGGGTGCAACTAGTTGCGCCTTAGCCTACCCCTTCGGGGATACAAGGCGTGAGTGTGTGTATATATTTTGTTCATAGTGCCCTGAATATAATTTAGTCGAGACTTTTTATAATAAGAAAAAAAGAAATTAAATTTATTTGCAACAAACACAAAATACACACGTATAAAATAAAACAGACAAAAAATATATAATTTAATAATAGATAAATAAATATATAATAATAGATTCACTCTGTTGCTGATCGTGGGCGGTTGTGGGTTGTATACAAAATGCTTCACCCTGATAAGGCTAAAAGGCTCGTAACGTGTAATCTAATTGCAGGCAAAATGAGAGAGACTTACACCTCTGCCTATGCCTGAATAAGGAAAAAAAGCGTACTTAATAGGCTCTTGGCGGTTGTTAAAATTGCCCCGTTTTTATTGCCTGAAGTACAGGCTGATCCTGGTTTGGCAATACGGACGCTTTCCTAATATATAAAGTCAAGATAGAAAGAAAGAAACTTTTGTTCGCATAATATATTGGGACGCACACAAACAATTAACAAAAAATAAGTAATAACTACAGTAGAACCTCTATAAGTCGAATATCAAGGGAGACGCCAAAAAATTCGAGTTATAGAGTTTTCGACTTAGGCAGATTTTGATTCCACTTGTAGAGGTTAAGATTCAATCTTACTTATTGTGAGTTAGAGAGGGGAAACAAATAATTGTTTTAACAATTTTATTATATAACTGCTGTATAAATTAATTTGTGTTGCGGTAGAACCAAACTACATCTGACAATTTTTAAATCGACGCCAAATGCCTTGCTTCGCAAAAGTTCAAATGAAATAAAAAATAAATACTTGACAGCAAGATGGCGTATTTCAAATTATGTGAACTAATCATAAGCGATAGACATTTAGTTACTCTACTTCTCCTCGTCTTCTCGTATATAATTGCCAAAAAGTGTATAAAAAAATTGGAAAAAAAAAAACTCTTTTGGCTAGAAAAATCTATAAAAAATATATCATTAAGGGAAATAAACGGCCTATCATGTAAAACTTAAACTCCTTGAAATCTCTCAGGGCACTCGACTTTCCCTGAAATTAATAAAACGATAAACCTTTTAGCTACAACAATATTGTTTCTTAATCGCTTTAATTTTATACCTATTTTCTTTAAGGTATAAAAAGAAAATAAAGGAATTAAGAGATTAAGCGGATTAGAAGCGATATCGTCTAATTAGTTGCTTGATAATGGTCCTCCAAGCCGGACACTTGAAAATATTATCTTTTTACTGAGAATTTTTGTTAAATAATTTTTTAATTCTTACTAATAACAGAAAAATATTGTAGTTAGTTATATTAGGCTGACTGACAAAACTTGAACAAGTTACTGAATATCTATCAACATAAGAATAAATTAACGACTAGTTGGTAGATATATAAATTTTTGATAAAGACTTTGGGCAGAAACCACCGTATAATAAAATTTTGCCGGTGAACATTGTTGTATTTCAGATGGAAGACATTGTGGGTAATTATTGGGCGTTTTGCATAGATACACTGCTTGGTTACTTTTTGCTGAGCATTGTTGAGCTTTAGATTAAAGGATATTGAAGCTAGGGTAAACAGGTATTATAAAACTGGGCATACGTTATCCAAGTGACATGAGAGTAGTGATATTCATAAAGCACTAAGTAACTAAGTACAGTCGCCCCCGTCACACCATGGACGGAAAGCTCACAGCACAAAGTGGATGCACTAATTGTGTCTCTGTCTTCATCTTGTGTGTGTGTACTTGGTGATGTTAAAAGTTTTCAAATGGCTTGGCTATGGTTTATAGACATGTGACTATTACCTATCTCTCTTGTAAAATCAGAATATGCTTGAATAATTCGTGTTACAACTAGCAAAACAAAATCTTCTACACTCTTTACATAACATAAAACCTGTATATAAAGTGGGGAGAACAAATGAAGTCTGACGTCAATAGCTATATTTAGACCATGACGTCGCCGCGACTTCTTTTTGTACGGATTTACAATATTTTTAAAATATGATGTTAATTTTCTTTTTTTCGTCCCGGGTTTGTACTGTTATTGATGCTTGTAGGTTTCTGCAGTTATTAGGTATAAATCTAGATTTTGACATAGATGAGTGTTGGGGTAGCCAGGAATCTTAGGTACACCCAGGAATGCATATCACACATAAATTAAATGAATGCAAAAAAAAAACAGGAATAAGGCAGTCCTCCCCGGCCTTCTTGCGTATGTCCACAGTTATAAGTTTTACGTGATTAGGAATAGATTTAGTGCTATTGAGAATTCGATGGATTTTGTTTTTAGTCATATATTCCATAATCTATAAATGACTTAAATAATGAGTTGCAAATACCAGCATTCCATAATGCTTAAATCGTAGTATCTATGTAACGCTGTATCGATTGGTTAAAATCCAAATTGATTTATATACTTGAAGGCAGTTTGTACACAAAAGTTGAGAGCAAGAAAAAAGTATATAATTGGAGGAAATGCAAACAAACACTATGCATAATGCATATGTAATTTTGCACCATAACATAATATGAGGTTATTTCCACAGTGCGAATCCTATTCGGCTAATAGTGCAGTAAGATATAAGCAGCGATGTAAATATTATGTTTATATAAATAGCAGCAAAAGCTTTATCGTATCTTGCAAACATTACAAGTGTAAAAGTTTAAGAAAATATTTGACTGTTTGTAAGAAGTAAACACTGAACGGATTCGGTTGTTTGGCACCCGGCAGACCAAGCTCTAGATTTTGACTTCTTCCGTAGGAAATATTTAAATTTATTGATCTGTTTGTTTAAACTGAGCGGCAAAGCCCCGAACTAAACTTGGAAAAAAATATACTTTTTGATCTCGTTTCAATTAGAAGTAACACCAGATTCAAAATTTAAATCCACTGCCCAGAATGGTGAATGCAGTTTCTGTTCCAGGTAACTGATTGCAAATTCAAAAAAAGAAAATGTAAGATGACATTTGTTAAGTGAGCAAGATGGCGGACGCGTTTGGCGGGAGAGTCGTTCGCGTGCTGATCGTCGCGGTTTTTGTCGACTCTATCGCGTGCCAGCTCAGCTGGACGGAGGAGAATGAGGACCTTGGTGAGTTTGTCAAATTGTTACTATAAGTTTTCCAATAGGTCAAAGAATCTGAGTAATGTGGTGATTCTTTGATGCATTTAGAAGGTTTTTTGGTTAGAAATTCGTATAGTATAGGTTTTCTTTCTGAGAATTCTTCTGAGTATGTGTTAAAATATTTTTCGTTTTTAGTATTAGTCTTGTGTTAGAATTGTGTTTCGATAAATGAGGAATATTGTTATTACCGGGTGGAAGGGAAACGCTCTCGGAAACGAATACAGGTGATAGTATTGGTGATTCCTGGTGCGATGGCACTAAAAAAATCGCGATCGCATTGTTACAATTTTAGTAGGATTTTTTCAATTTTCTGTACAGGTTCACGTATGGATATGTAAATCAATCTATTATTTTGAAAAACATAGTAAAAAAGGTCAATATTTCAAAAACATCGTAACGAAACATGTACATCAGCTGACGGGTTAACGACCGCGTGGCCGGTGCCGGCGCAGCGCGGCGGCCGCCGGCTTGTCGGCGTTTGCTTTGTAGTTTTTTGTACGCTTTACATTACGCGCGCATGAATTACGGAAATACTAAAATCGTAAGTATTATCGCTTAGTTTTGTAAATGAATGTAGTTTTTCGTTAATGTTATAGTTCTTCTCTGTTACTGATCCGGTATAGAGAGCGTTTCCCTTCCACCCGGTATATTGATTACTAGCTTTTGCCCGCGGCTCCGCTCGCTTTAAAAAGTTTTTCCGAGAATAAAGTCCCGCTTTAATTATGTCTGCTCTTATGTCTCAGGATGTCGAGCGCATTGGGATGCCATACAGTACTTTGTAACTCAAGGTGCTGGATGGTGTTACGTCTGTTTACGGGTGGTCGTATCGCTTACCATCACGCGTACGGCATGCTCGTCTCGTCATTCAACGCAATAAAAAAAAGAAAAGAATAAATAAAGAATTCATAGTGCCGGTAATTTCATAGTTCACTTTGGCTTTGTTCAGCTTTATCTATCTGTCAGCTAACTAAAGTAAAGTTGTATCTCAAGAGGCTATATGGTCGCTAATATCAGTGTTGGCCAATTACAGCGCCTATGCTTACGCACAGCACTGACTAGCAAATGAGATGTCCGCTTTTGTATGGTAGCTAGGCCTCAAAATCCAACCAGGCTCAAACTTTAGGGATATGAAAGGGGCAAAACATGAATCTTGGATCTATTAAAATGTAGACCCCTCCATTTATAACTAAATTTTATTTGAAACGTTCATAATAAATTTCTTTTAGAAAAATATGATTACATAAGTCTCGAAATCTAATTTAAAAATTAAATAATGTATTATAAAAAAGGACGATAGCCTAGTTGAGAATGGAGTGGTCTGCCGAGACAATGTACGGAGGTTCAAAACCCAAGGCACACACTCCTGACTTTTCGAAGTTACGTGTGTATTGTTTATCAATTATCGTTCGCTTTAACGCTGAAGGAAAACATCGTGAGGAAACCTGCATGCCTAAGAAGTTATTTATAAGAATTTTGGACATATGTGAAGTCTACTAACTCGCACTAGGCCAGCGTGGTGGACTAATGCCTAAACCGTCTCAGTAGTAGAGGAGGCCCGTGCCCAGCAGTGGGACAGTATATAATACAGGGCTGGTATTTTATTATTATTTTTGTAAAAGGCTAGTTTTTAGGAGTTCCATCCAAATATACATATACTGTCTTGGTTAGAATTTTAAGCCCGTTTTGGATATGTCCTTTATTATCACAGCATTGTTCTTTATTTAGCTAGGTAACTTTCGTGAATACCGGACAAAATTTTTGTTTCTATAACCTATAAACCAGAAATATCATATCTACCATATCACAAAGTAACCAATACCCCAATTGTGTTAGTTAATATGTGTTCATTATCCGTCGATATACAAATAACTTGTGCTAATAAAGCTGTAATTAACTGTTAATTGAATGTAGCCCGGTTATCCGAACCGAACTGCAGGACATAATAAATGCATTTGGGGGCAAACGCTTGCTATATTGGTCGCCTTTTAGTGCATAAATTATCACCCCGTTATTGCTAAAATGTTTGGTTTCTGAGGATGGTTATTGGTTGTTATAAATTTTCGTACTTGTTGAATTAATTATGATCTGTGGTGAGTAATATCACTTGTCTGGAAATATTCTAAATATGAAAAAGAATAGTATCTCTGTTAGCATCTTAATTGTTATTAATATATTCATCAGCATGCTAAATAGGCACTCGCTACAACAGTTTACTAGGTCCCATATGCTGATGATAGACATTGCAATTACCTTTTACTAAGCATCATGAGACTCAACAACTCATGTCTCAGAATGACGAATGCTGTGAATAATGTTGTACTTTGTAAGTAAAAGTATTCTACCGTCTGTATCATGGCGAATGCTGAGTTGTTTAATCTGATCCCTTCCGCTCCTTTCCTTAGTTGAACCACGCGTGCTGGCATGCGAATTTACAACCTGAAGGTTAAAACCATCTCGGCCCGAACCAATAGGTTCGCCAAATCTTTTATTTGCCGCACCATCAGGTTTTGGAATAGCTTACCGGCGCGCGAGTTCCCTCCTTCCTACAATCCCGGGTCCTTACGCCGTAGCGTGAAGAAGCAGCTCAGTAGGCCGGCATGATTGTGTCGAATGGCATGAGATAACCATCTGCTGCCATTCGATACTATATCTGGACGGCATAGCGCTTACCATCAGGTGAGGTGTAGTCACTTTGTCGTGCCCGAATAAAAAAATAGTAAGTCGTGAGTAATGTTACTGATAAATGGCGGAGGAAGGCTTACCTTCAGGTGAACGACTTGCTCCCATGCTCGTCTCATAAAAACAAAGAGATTTTCCAAATTGGGACTTTTACTTATGTACCTCCTTAAAAGCTTTGTAGTCATAAAACTAATAACTCTTAGTTATTTTACCTTTATCTGAACCGATAACGTGTTAGTGGAAATCCGGTGAAAATATTTTCGGCAGCTTTAATTCAAGGTCCGAGGTCAAGGTCAATAATTACAGCATTAGAGTAACGAGTAAGGTGAATGTAACGATTTATTTTACTGTTTTCTTTATGTAAGGAGAGTGATTTTGCCTTTATGGACTTTGTTAGAGGTCTTTAAGGGACTCTAGGGGGTTCTGATGGCTTTCTGGCCTTTTGTGTATATTATTTCTTATATAATTGAGATATATAGAACCGTAGATTCAGAACCTATCTGCCTATCTGAAGTCTGTTTTTACCTGTAGGCTATATCAGACCATCGTGGTAGACTAAACCCTAAACACTCTCAGTACTTAGTAGAGGTCTAATAGTACACACACATATGCACACACACACACACACAGTGAGAGAGAGAGAGAGAAAGAGAGAGAGGGGGGGGGGGGCATAAACACTCATGCCTTTAATCCCTGAAGGAGTGGACAGAGTGGATCCACTTTTCGTCGTGTGTGTTCCGTCCCACAGAGGTTATGGTTTTCGACATATTCTAAACAGTAACTTTGCCACAGGGCTTATAAATAACTAGTAGTGCTCGCGGCTCCGCCCGCGTGAAAAAGTTTTTCCGGGACAAAAATATTTTCCCGGGATAAAAAGTAGCCTATAGCACTCAAGACTTATGTAGCTTCCTATTTGTGAAAGAATTTTCAAAATCGGTTTAGAAGTTCCTGAGATTAGCGCGTTCAAACAAACAAACTCTTCAGCTTTATAATATTAGTATAGATTTAACTCGCGATATAGTAAATCCGTTAGCTGTCAGGTGTGTAATTAATGATGAAAATTTAATTATCTATATTAACGGCGGTCGACATTCGAGCGGTCCCGCAGGACTTTATCAATCATCATAGTACATTTTACACAAATTACTCAATTTAGTTTCATGACCTAGGCTTTGTTCCAAGCTCCGTTAGCTTAAATAACACACACACACACACTCACGTCTGTTATCCCCGAAGGGGTAGGCAAAGGCGCAACCAGTGTACCCACTTTTCGCCATTATTCCGTCCCATCATGTGATAGAGGGCGAGCCTATCGCCATATTGGGCATAAATTCCAGACTCCGGGCTGATACTGAATAGATAAACTCAATATCACTTTGCCCGACCCGGAGATCGAACCCGAGACCTCAGCTTTGCAGTCGTACTGTAATACAACTACGCCACCGCGGCAGTCTACAGCTTAAATAAATGTCCCGTTTTATACTTTTATAAGATAAAATATGTACCTACCTAATTCAATATAAACTCACATCTTTTATCCCCGATCAAACCCGAGACCTCAGCTTTACAGTCGTAATACAATTACGCCACGGAGGCAGTCTATTCTATTGTAATCATATCAAAAACCTGCCCATTCCTCAAAAACTTTGAATCCACCGTTATAAAACTTTCATAGCAAAGTAGAACCATAAAGGTGTATTCAACAATTTTTCCGAAATCCCGGGATTTCGTTATTGATGTATGCCGGCCGAGTTACGGGCATATATTTTGCGTCGGTGTTTTGTTACTTCGATAGTGGAACTATTCCCGGAGTTTGTTAGTAAATCCCGCGGGAATTCCGAACGCGATATTATTGGCTGTTCCGGTTGGTTTCATTTGGTTGATAGTTTTTATCGGGTTAACCCCGGGGCACTTTTTCGGTGTATTGTTGATCCACGGAATTGTTTTTGTATAGTGACGTCACAGCTGTTGCAATGCTGCCGTCGTTAAAACTGTCATTACGATTTCAATAATTATGAAACCACATTATTTTTCAACGTGTTCAATGAGAATGAAGGTCTTTTAATTCTGTGTGTTTTCCTACAATTCATTGAGCTAATTATGAAGCAAATTAATAATCGCAAAGTGTATAAAATAAGCAACACCATTCACAATAGGTATGGACTCGTCCTCTATAATATCATAGGACGAAATACGCACAGCGAAAAGTAGGGGCACTAGTTGTGTCTCTGCCTATCCCTTCGACGATAAAACGCGTGGTCGTACCAATCTAAACTTACAGAACTTCATTGTAATGTCTTGTGATCGTCGTACTGTATTGTTAGAAATCATTATTATATTTTAGATGTTGCCTTATACCTAATTACATTAACTACAACATCTTCCAAACAGAAATACAATAGAGCTTCCATAATGTTGCTAAGCGACAAAAATAAAGTTATAAATCGGTGGAAACTTCTCAGAGGGGTTCTATTTTTGAGAAACCATCAAGAAATAGGTATTTTTTTACAAAGTTTCACAACTTCTGATTGAATACTACATACTTAAAAATGTATAAGCTGACCAAATGAAAAAAAATGAAATCCTCCTAGCCAGTTTCGGCCACGGCGGCCAATCTCAACGGAGATCAGCCAGGTACGCAGGAGATGTTATAGTGCACAAGTGTGTGCGCAATACACAGGTGCACTCGCTATTCCTTCACTCTCATAGTCCGGTGAGACGGCAATCCGACATGACCGGAGAGAGATCAGGCGCAGGACCAACGGCTTTACGTGCTTTCCGAGGCACGGGGGTATCACACCGCCAACTTCCTGACTCCGAGCTGCGACTGAGTAATTTTTAAGATGGAAAAACCCAGTCACAATATTTTTTTGGCTCGACCCGGGAATCGAACCCAGGACCTCAGCGCGCAAATCGTACTCGTAAACCGTACGCAATACGACTACGCCACCGAGGCAGTCCAAATACTAAAGTCACCAATGCTCCAAAATAAATGGTTATAAAATAAGTACTATCTTTTTTTTTTTTTTTTTTTTTTTTTTTTTTTTTTTTTTTATTTTTTTTTTTTTTTTGGTTTCGCGGAGAAAGTGCATTACCACTACCGCCCGGCCTTCAAGGGGGGCGACCGAGCGGTTATGTTGGGGTCACCGTGCCTTACGACCCGGCGTTGAGCCGCCCGGAGAGATGGAAAACATCGGGCGACCGCCGGGCCGAGTCCCTAACCTATGTACACCGCACGGCATACCAACTAAAACTCCGCGGTGGCCATCTTCGGCGCATTAGGGACGGCTGCGGGCTTCCTCTGACGAATGTCTAAGTTGTCGTCCGCAACCGCCCCTGCGCGGTGCCGCCTGGTGCGGCCCGTCTCCTGTTATGGGGGAGGCTCAGACGCCCCCGCGCACCGAAGGACGCTCTCAGCGTCTACGGCAGCGTGAGGCCAACCAGCCACGCTGCCGTCCATCACGGGGGTCACAACAATGTCCAAAGGATACACAAAACTAAAGACGGACAGCCCCCTGCTGCCCGCCCGTGACCCCCGGTGGCCCCTATTAGTCGCCTTTTACGACAGGCAGGGGATACCGTGGTGGAATTCTCCAAACGCCCCCAATCCACAGGGCGGGAGACGCCGGTCAGTCGTCCACCCGGCGCCTCCTTCGTCTCCTCTGGCGGCGGGAGGGATCTTCCCGCTCCCGATCCCTCTCGGCACTCTCCTTCTGCGAGAGGACCACCTCGCAGAAGTGGGCCACCGCACGCCAGGCCTCCCGACTGCCGACCATGGAAGCGACCACGGCCGGCAACGAGAGGTCTCCTCCGACGACTGCTCTGAGAGCGCTGCGCTCCTCGTCCCAGGCTGGGCAAAACTCCAGTGTGTGCTGGGCCGTATCTAGCGGGCAGTTGTCACAATGGTGACACACGGCCGACACCTCCGTGCCAACAATACGACACAGATACTCACCGAAGCATCCATGCCCGGTGAGCATCTGTGTCAATCGAAATGTAGCCGGGCCGTGGCGCCTGTCTAGCCACTCGGCAAAGACCGGGCGCACTGCCGCTACGACCCTCAGCCCCGCTGACGGGGCCTCTAGCCTGAGACGCCACTCCTCCACGGCGGCTCGCCGTAAGGAGGCCCTCATGGCCTCCACCTCCTTCAGGGCCGGACGTTGCCCGCGACTGAACGCCTCCTCCCGCCAATAAAAAGCATCGGACAGGGATTCGGCGTCCAGATCCCAGGGCAGGAATCCGGCCAACATGCAAGCCGCCTCGTACGAGACCGTGCGGTACGCCCTGATCGCCCGCTGCGCAATCACACGTTGGGGGTTGCGCAAAAGCGCGACGCAGCGGTCGCTCAGGGAGTAAGCCCAAACGGGACTTCCATACAGGGCCATGGACCGCACGACTCCGTGGTATAACCTTCGGCAAGGGATGCCAGGACCTTCCAGGTTGGGCAGCAGGCTAGAAAGAGCGCCCGCTGCCCGGGATAGTTTCGTCCGCATCTTCTCAAAATGGGTGCGAAATTCCCATCGGCTATCCAGAATCAGACCCAAATACTTCATGTTCTTGCCGATGGGAATCCGCACCCCCTCCACGACGATGTGGGCACCAGCCGGTGGCCCTTTCCGAGGCCTATGGAAACAAATGGCCTCGGTCTTTTCAAGGGCCACCTTCAAACCAAGTCGCTGGATGCGACGCACGACGTCGCCGGTGCCCTCCGCCGCCAGGATTGCGGCATCCTGGAAGGTCCCAGAAGTCGCTGTCACTAGCGTGTCGTCGGCGTAGCATGTGACGCCGACGCCCCGGAGATTGGCACCACGGAGCACCCAGTCGTACCCGATGTTCCACAGGAGAGGGCCCAACACCGAGCCCTGTGGAACAAAATAAGTACTATCTACATTAACTGTTTAATACGTTAAATTACGAATAAAATTTACTTGACACTTGTGAATCAGGATTCAGGCCCCATAATATATTAATCGATATCTATCTATACAAGAAATGGAAATAAAAGTATGTATTTAATATGTATGGACTCCAAAATTTTTAGGGAACACTTAAATTAGCCCAGCGGGTGGTTCTAGGTAGTTTGCTAGTGTGATACATTGTTTTTATTGAATTATTGCCAATTTTTTGACATCATCGGCATCTTCCTACAGATTTTTATCAGTACTACCTGTAAGAAGCCGGGGTGGGTCGCTAGTATTTAATAATGTTTTTACAACTAATCCCCTACCCAAATAAAACAAAAGCTGACTGCAGAAACATTTGTTTACCCGAATTTAATCCGAATCAATGTAAGCAATAAAACGATTATCCTCCACCGTCCCCTTTCTAAACTCCGGACATAAATAATTGTTATTGCCTGTCTTGTGTTGGGATGTTACCCGCACGCGGCGACCGTCTGTCACACTATTATTTTTAATATATCCAACAGTTATATGAGTCGTGTCGAGAACATAAGGAACTATTTTATAGTTTTTTTTTATGGATTATATTGGTGTTATATAGCTTGTGAATTGTAATCGCTAAGTTTGTTTGCAACGTAGTGGGTGCAAAGTACATGAAATTAGGAAGTATAATGTATATCAGTCATAGTGATTAAGTAGTTATTATACAATGGTCATTGTTTTTTTTTCCTGATTGCCTTAGTGGGCAAACGAGTAATCGGTACGCCTGATGGTAAGCATCATCCGCCGCCCGTGGACTAGAGCAATGCCAGAGGAACTGCCAAGCCGTTTTCTACAGGGAGATGAGCACTCTTTTTAAACCACTCTTTTTGTATATAATGAGTAAATTATTTGGACAATGTGATACATTAATCATTTCCTTTCCCGCTACAAAAATGCATGAATCACAACAGTGATCCATAGCGTCATCTATTTAAAAATCAGATTAAAAGATTGATGTATTTTCCGCTGAACCAAATTACCTTTTTTTTTTTTTTATACGGCCATCTTCGGCGCATTAGGGACGGCTGCGGGCTTCCTTCGACTCACGTCTAAGTTGTCGTCCGCAACCGCCCCTGCACGTACCGCTGTTGCGGTCCTTTTCCTGTTGCGGGGGCTCAGAAGCCCCCGAAACATCGTACCGTGTCCACCTTTTGGTGTCCGAGGCAGCGTGAGACACGCTGCCTCGGACATGTCCATCACGGGGGTCACAGAAGTTGGCTAGACTAATAGGTGGGTGGCACCTCCCGCCCACCCGTGACCCCCGGAGGCCCCTATTAGTCGCCTTTTACGACAGGCAGGGGATACCGTGGTGGAATTCTCCAAACGCCCCCCATCCACAGGACGGGAACCAAATTACCTACCGGGATAAACAGTAGGTAGTCTCTAATATGTGAATCTAGAACATAGACTATCTGTGTATAACTAAATTTTATCTGTCTGTTTTTTGTCTCATATTGCTTTAAATTCAAATTACCAATATTTTTTTATTGCATCGTTCTGGTTTCATTACGGCCATATTTTGGAAACGCGAGCCGCGTGTGGTAGGGCGGTAGCACTGAATTAAAAAAATATGGCTTTGTATGAGTACGTTCACGGAGAAGTGATTTTACACGCGTTTGCTTGAAATGCAGTGATATTTGCGGCGTAGCCCTCAGATGGCAATGACGCGTCCCACGCAGCGGCACATGCAACGGAATTCACTGCTCTAGTGACACCCGCGGCGGCGCCCGCGGCGGCAAACGTCCAATCATTGTACCCACCCGAATCAGTGCTCACCGCGTGCGCCACCGTCACCCTTCATGCCCCACGTCTTTATAAACAACATCGTATGTTGCCATATTATGTTTGTGTATACACGTGCGATGATGCGGGCCGCTGCCTCTTTATAAACGGAAAAAATCGCCCCACGCGCCGCGAAACGCCCCACGTCTCCGAAAACGACACCTACTGGTTGCGGGCGATTTTGGATTTTGCTTATAAAGGTTATTATTCAAAAGTAGAAAATTATGGATCGTTTGTACCGACCGTGTGTAACAATAGGAACATTAACCGTGGCGAGACATCAATTATATCAAAATATCGTACTCCCGAGAGCACGAAATGTTATCCGTTGTTGTTAACTGTGTGTCGCAGTCCTGCTAAGCTTTATTATTTCATTTGAAGGTTGTTTTGTTTTTGAGTGAGACAACTTGTTGGTAAAAAATGTTGTGCTAGTTAATTAAAAATAACATTTGGAAATTTGGTTCATTTCACCGTTGATACAAACTGGAAGGTGGAAAATTGCTTCATATTTTCTCGTAAATCTGCAGTCCTAACTTATTAGCTCCGATACAAGGCTGCTTGAAAGGACATGTCCAAAGCGGGCCTAAAGTTCTATTTATATATATTTGGATAGTATCAAAAACTACGACTATGCAATAAATCGTATAATTTTAAACATCTCCTTTAGCTGTAATCTGCTATTGTCTTTCGTAGATTTACTTCTTACCAGTTTCTACTAAATTTTTAAGGATTTTGGAAACGTGGGTTTACTTCTACCGGTAACATTTGCCTGTGCTATCGCTGCAGCAAATTAGTTGCCTGTTTCGATGACTAAAGCATGGCTTATTATTATCGGTGGGGGCAAGTAAAAGTTGCGATGTCTCTACAGTAATCCTCAATGGGTTATACAAACTAATTGGAAGAGTTGTGCCCGATATGGCGATAGGCTCGCTCCCTATATCATTGTACATAGCGAAAATGGGTGCACTAGTTGCGCCTCTGCCTACCCCGTCGGGATAAAAGGCGTGCGTGTGTAGGTATGTATACGGACGAGAAGTCACTTACTGGTGGTAGGTCTCTCCTATGTAAGAGTCCGTCTGGGTGGGTACCACCGTAATGTCTATATTCTACCGCCAAGCAGCAGTGTGCATGCACTGTTGTGTTTTGGTTTGAAGGGCATTGTAGCCAGTGTAACTACTGGACATACCTAACGAGACTTAACATCTCATGTCTCAGGATGACGAGCGCAGTGTAATGCCACACAGTACACTCATGGTGCTGGATGGTGTTGCTACTGTTTATGGGTGGTCGTATTGCTTACCATCAGGCAAACGGCATGCTCGTCTCGTCATTCAATGCCATAAAAAAAAAGTCGTTGGTGCAATTCATAAGTCGCAAATCTCGTACTATATTAACCATTGTTTTTCACAATAAATAACTTTATTGAATGCGATAATTGGAAGTCTTTTGAAAAGTTTGTTAAATGGAATACGATTACCGAATGAACGAACGAAATGAACGGCCGTTTAAAACGAATAAAGTGTTTTATTTTAATTACTTTTCTGATAACCGATCTCATTTAATTTGTATGCGTATTACAGGTATAATTTTTGGTTGGTCAAATTTATTTATGACCGGAGAATTTTAGACATTACAGAGACATTCTTTTAATATCACATAATTGACTACAAGTATAACCAAGTATAACACTCTGTACTAGAGGATACAAATGCTTGGGATTAAATTGCTCGGATTTACTCATGTTTTAAAATTTGATTATATTTATATGTTATATATTGTTTTTTTTTGACAAAACAATAATTTTGTTCGTACTTTGCATTGATTTGATTTTTTATTTTCATTGTAATTTTTTTATTGTCTTGACAAATCGTGTTGCTGAGGGAGTTTCTTGCCCCGCTTCTTCACAGCTATAACTCGTTACGAAGCGGTGGTAGAGTCATAACGATTTACAAGAGCTTGGGGAAAAGAGAATTTAAATAACTATTATTTGAGTTTGACTTTCCATATTCCACAAGGTACAGTGGGGTGACTTATCAAAAAAACTCAGTGATCTTTTATTTAGCAACTTACTATAGAAACTGTGTGGACCCTTTTTTTTACCTAATATAAATGTGCGTGCTGAAAACGCATAGACACCGCTTCAGTGACATAATTATAGGTCAGCATGACGGTGAAATTCCTCAGTACCCGGCTCCAGGAGACCCCTAACCTGAGAGGACGGAGAGTCCTATAAAATGTCACCGGATTTTGCTATAGTGAGGGGCCCCATTGCATAAATTTGGCACGAGCCTTCACGGATTTAATTACGCCACTGAACCACTTGTATCAATAAAAGATCCTATTAGCCGGTATGTTTATTAATAGTAACAGGCAAAAGTAAAAGTTACTTATACTTTTGCCTCAATCCCGACCATTGTATCGTGGCAACTCTTATAGTTTTAACTTTACATTCATGAAGAATGACTGCCTCGGTGGCGTAGTTGTATTACAGTACGACTGCAAAGCTGAGGTCTCGGGTTCGATCCCCGGGTCGGGCAAAGTGATATTGAGTTTTTCTATTCAGTGTCAGCTCGGAGCCTGGAATTTGTGCCCGATATGGCGATAGGCTCGCCCCCTATCACATCATGGGAAGGAATAATGGCAAAAAGTGGGTGCACTAGTTGCGCCTCTGCCTACCCCTTCGGGGATAACAGGCGTGAGTGAATATGTATGTATTCATGAAGATACTGTTAGTACTGAATATAAAGAGATACAATACTAAAATATATCGGAGAAATTGACTCCTACATAAACTTGATAAAGAGTTATCCCAACTTGTTCTCAAAGTTAGTTCTTAGTATTCATTGCGCATGGTGCGTGAGACTGAGCGGTAATTCCCGCGGGACCGTGATAGGCTGTCGTGTCGGATTTTGGGGAAGTAAGGGACTTTTTGAAAGGGCAAATCGTTCACCTTATGCTAAGGCTAGGAATCCTAGTAACAATTATTATGGAATTTGGAATTGCTATGCATTGCTGTGAAGGTAAAACCTCGTGAGGAAACCTGCGTTCTTGATAAGTTCTCCATAAGAATTTCGAAGGTATGTGAGGTCTGCCAATCCGCACTAGGCCAGCGTGGGGAGGCCCGTGCTCAGCAGTGGGCAGTATACAATACAGGGCTGATCGCATCGCAAATCTCACTCGATTCACTTGCTAGTTCTATAAAACATATTTAGCTAAGTTAATTAGAAGCCATCTTAAAGGCGAAATGTTATCTACTCCGAGCTGGGACGGTTCTCGCGGGAATTCTACTCGATTATTACAGCGGCCGGCGTTAATGTGTCAAATGTTACTGGACAATTCTGTTATCAGTAGTTAGGTTGAGGAAGCTTTTACTATTGTAAATGCTAATAGCTTTGTGATATTGGCATTGATAGCGTGGATTTGATGGTTGGGTACTTGACATTGATTTTTTTTGATGGCATCGAATGTATGTCGAGACGAGCATGCCGTTCGCCTGATGGTAGGCGATACGACCACCCATAAACAGTAGAAACACTATCCAGCACCTTGAGTTACAAAGTACTGTGTGACATTCCACTGCGCTCGTCATACTGAGACATAGGATATCCAGTAGTTACACTGGCTACAATATCCTTCAAACCGAAACACAACAGTGCATGCACACTGTTGCTTGGCGGTATTGAAGACATACTTTCTTAAATATATTCTTCTTTTTTTTCTACGGACTCGGAAAGGTGATCCACTGCGACTGATGATGAGTTGAGAGAGGTCCAGATAGTCAGTCGACATAGTTATGCCGGCCTATTTGAACTGAATATACACAAGCTTATCCCGGCACGCGGCAATTGCGTGGACCACCATGGCGGGCTTTAGCACCTTATGTACGGTGGTCGCCGGGCAGATATAAACTATATCCTGCTACCAGCAAATGTTGTGCTATGTTGGGACACACACATTTGCAGGTACGTAAGTGCACCTACGTAGTTGCGAACGCTGCACTTGCCGCACCATACGTTCCATACAAAAGCGATATACGCCTTTATTAATTCAGTAATAAATATAAAATAATGATACTAACCCTGTATTAAATATTGTCCCACCGCTGGGCGCGGGCCTCTTCTACAACTGAGAGGATTAAGGCCTTAGTCCACCACGCTGTGTGTAGTGCGGGTTAGTAGACTTCACATACCTTCGAAATTCTTATAAAGAGCTTCTTAGGTATGCAGGTTTCCTCACGATGTTTTCCTTCACCGTTAAAGCGAACGATAATTGATAAACAATACACACGTAACTTTGAAAAAGTCAGAGGTGTGTGCCTTGGGTTTTGAACCTCCTGACATTGTCTCGGCAGACCGTTCCATTCCCAACTAGGCTATCGTCCACTTATTAATTCAGTACGTAGTATTTTTTTTACTATCATCTAAGTACTCAGATGTATATTAAGTTTTTTAATGGCATTGAATGACCAGACTAATATACCGTTCGCCTGATGGTAAGCAATACGACCACCCATAAACAGTAGCAACACCATCCAGCACCTTGAGTTACAAAGTACTGTGGGGCATTCCACTGCGCTCGTCATCCTGAAACATAAGATGTTAAGTCTTATGATGCCCAGGAATTAACTGTACTACTGACATAGAAAAGACACTACTGTCCCACTGCACCTGGTAAGTAAAATGACCAAGTAATTGTAGACAAGCGAGACTGATGTTTTACGTGAAACATTTATTCGAAAGGGAATATTTTTATAATTTATGTCTGTATACTTTGTGAAGTATCGCTTGCTTTAATGGTAAAAGAAAACATCGTGAGGAAACTTCTCAGATAGGTATATAGCCTGAGAAGTTCTCTATAAAAATTTCGAAGGTATGTGAAGTCTGCCAACTCGCACTAAGCCAGCGTGATGGAATAAGGCCTAAGCCTTAGTAGTAGATGTACGTGCCCAGCAGTGGGACAGTAGGTATGTAATACACGGCTGGTATTATTATAATATTTTTAGAGGACAATATTGGTTGCTATCTTTATAAATCTGAACCACGTAATCCATAACGTATTTAATACAGTAGACTAGTTTTAGAAATGTCTGTATTATGCAGATGAGCCAATCGTTTTCGGACAGGGCGTTCGCACACTCGGCTTAGGACGCGTTTGCATAAATTTAATATTGCACGCTATTTGTGCTTAGATTCGACATTGTCAGTATCATTATATTAGAAATTTTGATGGGGATCTTGTTAATGTTACGTACTGGCGAACAATGAGGACGTAAAACGGGTGAATGGAAATGGAATGTAAATTGAAAATTATTATCAGATTCAGAAACTTAATTGTGAGACAAATATAACAAACATGACTGCCTCGGTGGCGTAGTTGTATTGCAGTACGACTGCAAAGCTGAGGTCTCGGGTTCGATCCCCGGGTCGGGCAAAATGGTATTGAGTTTTTCTATTCAGTATCGGCTCGCAGTCTGGAATTTGTGCCCGATATGGCGATAGGCTCGCCCCCTATCACATCATGGAACGGAATAATGGCGAAAAGTAGGTGCACTAGTTGCGCCTCTGCCTACCCCTTCGGGGATAACCGGCGTGAGTGTATATGTACATGTATGTAATATAACAAACATTACGCCTTTGTCCCCAAATGAGTAGGCAGTAGTAAAGCACCTACTTTTCGCCGTTCCGTCTCATGATAGAGGGCGAGCTTATCGCTATATTGGGCGCAAATTTCCGACTCGAGACTGATACTAACTAGAAAAACCCAATATCACTTTGCCCAACCCGGGGATCGGACCCGATACCTCAGCGTTGCCGTCGTACCGTGATACAACTACGCCACCGGGGCAGTCTTTCAGCGATAGATTTATCGCTTGGACATGTCATTCCCATACATAACGTCAGCGTAAACGATTGTATGTATGTACAGTCGGCCCCATAAGTAGCGGAACAAATTCAAAACTTCAAATCGCCTCTACACTTTTGTGTTCTTACCAATTTTTGTTTTCTCTTCACAAAAATAAAATTAAAGGGATTGACTTTACTGTACATGAAGACAAAATCATGTTTTAATTGAACTGAACGCGTATAGGCGATTTGAAAATTTGAAGTTGTTCAGAATGACGTTATGAATGGCAGATTTGGATCATTCTCAAGATATCTCCAAAAAATAATATTTACTGGTAATAGTTGCTGTTAATTTACCCACATACTGCTGCTCTTTGTTTTATTTTTATTGTTAATTGTATACAACACAATAGTTTTAATTTATCTTAGTCCGCACCTTCTGTAATTTACCCATATAAGGGCGCATATTTTAGAATGCAATCTAGTTTTAGAATAAGCCTTTATGTTTTATAAAATTGTCATGATTGTATTCTGTTTTGCATCTTAATGAAATACATAAATAAATAAATAGTTACTTATATGGCTGACTGTACAAAAGCAGATTAGATTCTGCTTCAAGGGTGTAATTTTTTTTAATACAAAAATACTATATTCATTATACAATTTACCTTGCAGTTTGTTTGTAGTACCCAAACTAGGTTTAAAGCCTGTATCTTTTATATACGCTTGTCTGTATAATTTACGTTTAAGAAACATCCAAATGTTTTATTGTTAAGATTAATTATTCATTTCAAAGTTACTGTGATAAAATTAGTCTTTTTAAAGTTACTTTGATAATTTATTACTGTTGATTGTCTTTTTTCCGGCTGTTAATTTGCATGTTGGTTTACAGGTTTAAGTATTGTTGCATTTGGCCTGTGCTATTTTATGTGTTCATTTAATTTGTATTGGTGCTTACAATGTTGTTGCAACAGAATAAATCTATACTAATATTATAAAGCTGAAGAGTTTGTTTGTTTGAACGCGCTAATCTCAGGAACTACTGGTTCGAATTGAAAATTTTTTTTTGTGTTGAATTGACCATTTATCGAGGAAGGCTTTAGGCTATATAACATCACGATGCAACTATTAGGAGCGAAGAAATAATGGGAAATGTGAAAAAAACGGGGAAAATTATTCATCCTTGAGGGCTTTCATTGCGTGCGCTGCGGAAACGGTTCAAGATACCAAAAATATATGTATGAAAGAATTATTCCTCTTGAAATGATCTAAAAAATGTCCGCGACAGTATATGTCTATCTTTTAAGATTAACTCACTAGAACCGTTTTTATGGTAATCAAATTTGGTCGAAATTAATGCATTATTTGTTAAGAGTTGTATCAACGTCATAGTCATAGAGTGATTCAACGGGAAGGTTTTTCTGTACTTTTAGCCCGGAAAAACTTATTAACGCGGGCGAAGCCGTGGGCAAAAGCTAGTAAATAAATAAATACCCCAAGCTCCAAGCATTTCATCGCCACGATGCATTTATAATATTAAGTGGCAGTAGTTAAATTAAATCCTAAGTAGTTACTTTTATTAACCTATTAGTGAAGACTTAAAACGATTAAGTTCGGATCCACTTGAGTTTTTGTTACCCATTAAATTTATTCTCGAGTAGTTTTAAAAGTTTTACTGCTTTCAGGATTAGAATATTTTAATTTTTTTCCCTAATGGCGATTTAGGATAGCAGTTTTTATTGAGCAGAAAATATTTATTAAATTAGCAGGAGTGCATTATAATTTATTACGTAAGAGTGTACCAGTGTGTTTTAACAGTAAAGGACTCGTGAGGAAACCTATATGCCTGAGAATTCTCCAAAAATAATTGGTCACCCTGAGACATATTAAGATGGTAAGTCTTATAATGCCCAATAATTACGCTAGCTTTAATGTCCTGTCGTAACACAACACAACACGCACACTGCTGCTTGGCGGTAAAAATATACATTGTATTGGTAACTACCCAAACGACCCCTCGCATAAAAGAGACTTACCACCAGAAAAAAAACTTGTCCAACAAAACTAAAACTATTTTATGGATATAACCGGAAAATAGCCCTTGTGTTTATAAGAAAAACAGCAGTTTCACACAAAGGATTTCTTTATACCTGAAACTGAAGCTGAAAAATAGCTTTCAGTATCTCACAGAACATTGAACGGACGTTAAAACTCAAGACGTAGCGAAACATAAAATAATTTTATATATTGCAGAGATGCCTTAATCAAGCGGAAGAGTAGTAGTATTGTCGACTAAGCTTTGAGTTCAATTTGCAATACTGGCATCATTTTTTGTCGTTTTAAATTGTCCATGATTAGATGTTCCAAAAGAGTGGACGTTTGAAAGTCGGCAAAAAAACCACAGCAAAATACAAAGTCATCGCTCATTAAGCTTTTATTCCCTAAGAGATATGCAGAGATGGAACAAGGTCACCCACTTTACGACGTTTATTTAGGAAAACTACGTTTAGGTAACCATGATGTGACCAAAAATAATACTACAGCATGCTAAATAAAGTGCCATACCAGCCGCGTATTATATACTGCTCAATACTGAGTACGGACCTCCTTTACAACTGAGAGGGTTAAGGCCTTAGTCCACCACACTGGCCTAGTGCGGGTTGGCAGACTTCACATACCTTCGAAATTCAGAGAACTTCTCAGGTATGCAGGTTTCCTCACGATGTTTTCTTTCACCGATAAAGCGAGCGATAATTCACAAAGAAAACACACATAACTTTATAAAAGTCAGAGGTGTGTGCCCCTGGGTTTTGAACCTGCGGACATTCATCTCGGCAATTCGATCCACTCCCAACTAAGCTATCGTCGCTTAAATAAAGCGCACCGATCTCCAATTGGAGCAGAATACCTATTCTGTTTGTTTTTTATCGATGACTCGACAAAGTGGCTTCACTGTGCCTGATGGCATGTGAAGTGGAGCCCAATAAATGTCCACCAGCTAGAGATAAACATACAAATAAAAGAAGAAAGGCAGGTGCGCTGCTGATGCACCCACTTCTCATTAAAGAAATTTATCCCATGGTGTGATAGGAATATTTATAGGCTATCGCCCAAGGTACAAAATATGATTGTCCTAGAAGCTGAGTACGTTACTCTGTTTTCCCAAAACGTAAATTCGATACATTATTTTTTTTAGATTATTGCGGTACAAGTTTACTGACAAACACAGTGTTATCACTTTGTAGAACGAGGATAAGATACATCCACAATATAAGTTCAAAACAGCAATTTAAAACCGGTATTATGAACGAAAATTACCTCTCAAAGTACGTAAATAAATGCGAAATTTCCTAAAGGAAGTAGTGTTCGACACGGGATATCGACGGATCCCAAAAGGAAGCACGTATTTTCGAATATCTTCAGCAAATTATGTCGATAAAATCGTCCCAAAGGCTTCCATTTACAAGCGATACATCAAACGCCGCGTTTGCTTTGATACGGCCTTTTCTGTAGATAAGTTTTTGATTAGTAAACTGGTGAAATGTAGACTGAGTTTCTCTGCTAGAGTTCGCCTGGGTGCATTCTTCAATATTTTTAGACTGGATGGACATAGGATACTTAAAAAGGAATGATGACAAAAGCGAAAGTCTGTGATTTGACTCTATGAAGCCTGAAAATTTTTACCTGACTATTCGAAGAAAAGGGGGTAAATATGATGAATATTTCTGACAATTATGTATTAAATATTTCCCTAGAGTAACATTGGTTTGCAAGATTTAATAATATCGGACCAACTTCCTTGTTAAATTATACAAAATGACAATCCTTTTAGGCTTTTCCGATAACGTTAACATATTTCACTGAACCAAAGGACTATAAACTTATAGTTCTCAGAATTCGACCTTCCAATGTTAATCAAGCAGTAACAACCAATCCTTCTAAAGTTAATGCAAAACTAAAACGACCTCGTAAAAACCAAGTACGCACCTACCCTACATAATAAAGGCGCTCCGCACACCGAGCCTCGTATGAAATTCGCATTATGTCATAAAGCGACCGTATGGGGAGCTCGTGTGTGGCGCGCCTTACGTGCCGCGCGATTGTCGACGACTTTATGTGTTTAAATTTAAACATTTGTTCACAGTCTCTGGGTTCGCGTAATGTTTGTGGCAGCGATTCTCAAACTGACACGTGGGGCGTTAGGAAATGTATTTTTTTTTATAATTCTTGGAGTGTTTATTAAATTCCTGCTCTAGTTTAAGGAAAGTACTTAATTCCCATTTTTTTTCATATACTACTAATTTTATATTTTTCTTATGGGAGCCAAATAAATGGCTTTAAATTTTTAGGCGAAGAAAAAAGGAGGGGTAGAATTTTGAACGGTATGGCATACGTATATCTGAATCCAATCCGCACTGCAAACATGCCAAACAATTCTCATTTAAATATTGTAAATTGCATATTATAATAGAAGAAGCAACATAGAAGGATTGAAAATATGCAGAGTGGAGACATTTGTTTAAGCTTATTTTATTACTTCCAGAATTTTCAACTTGAAAATCTTTCCCCTGGGTCCAAATAAAAACCATTTAAATATTTATCTCTTAAACAGTTTGGAAACTTGTGGCCTTAACTTTATGGTTCTTTTTCATGTTCCCTAATCCGCAGGGACGTGTGTACAATTCTGTGGACGCTGACCCAATTGTGATTGTAAATTTGAATTTTAACACCGTAGAGTTAAAGTCAACAATATATGCAAAGGAATTTCGCAAATTTTTTTTCCTTTCAATTTTATTACATGCGAAGTTATTTTAATAAAATACTTTTAGTTTTAGGTAGAGGCAGGGGCAGATTTGATACGTTGGCTGCCCTAGGCCTACGATAGATTGCAGCCCTATGTGCTGTAAAGCATGAAAAATTAAATAAACTATATAAATTAAATAAGAATGGAAAAAAAACATAGTCAGTAAATGATTTAATCATCTCAATCAGTGTATTTCAGATTCTGATTCTTATCATTTCTATTGGTGCTATGCCATATGGACACATTTTTGAGTTTTTACACGTAGCCGCGTGGGCAACTATTTAAAAAGGAATAAAAATAAAAATCCAACTAAAAAATAGAAAATAATTTTCAATAAACTTGAATTGAGAATATTGTAAATAAGAAAAACATGTATTTTATAGTAAAAAAAGCGTGGGGTGCTTTTTAGATATCAACAGAATGATAATTCTTCTACACATATTATCTGTCATTAAAATATTTTAACTATAGACACTATGCACCCACGCTTTTTTTTACAATAAAATATTTTAATTTATTTATTTTTATTTAACACTTTGTACAAGAGTATAGTACAGGCGGACTTAATGCCTAAAGGCATTTTCTCCCAGTCGACCTTAAGGTGGTGCAGAGAGACGGAGGCAGGTGTAAATTATAAATAATGAAGAGAAAAAAAAAAAAGAAAATGAAATACAATGATAATTAATTATTAAACATAATACATGTATACTTACATTTGCTACATATACAACTGCGTACATAAATAATTATTTAAAATATATACATAAACAATTACATAACTAATAAATACATACATACATAAATAAATACATATCTAATAAGCTAATGATGGAACTCCGCTACTTCGGCGAGGAGTAATTGCCGAACTCTGATTTTAAATGCCAGCCGTGTTGTACATGACCTGATTTCGAGTGGGAGTGCGTTCCAGAGAAGGATGGACTGTATAGCAAAGGAAGAGTGAAGGAAATCAGAGCTATGAGGAGGACACTTAAGAAGGAGGTTGCTAGATGAACGCAGGTTTCTATCATGGGCATCACAACGGTAAATGAAGTTGGAAGACAGGTAAGAAGGAGGGGTAGGAGAGGTAAGAATAGAAAAAAGAGTAGTGAGCGCACGCAACGAACGGCGCTGACGTATGGGAAGCCAATTTAACTGCGATCGGTAAAAAGAGATGTGGTCAAACTTGCGAAGATTGTAAACGAATCGAATGCAGTTATTAAGAAGACGGTCGAGTTTGTTGAGTAAATCTGCATTCAGATCAAAGTAGCACACATCACCATAGTCGATAACCGGGAGGATTAAGGTTTGCATAAGCATAGTCTTGGTTTTGGACGGAAGGTAATTCTTCAGACGATACAGAGAGCGAAGAGTACCGATGACTTTCTGACTAACCGAGGTCACCTGGGGTCGCCAGCTCAGAGTGGCGTCGATTTGAAGCCCGAGGTCCTTAACGCATGAACACCATGGAATGACGGAGCCATCAAAAACAACGGGAGGGATGTATGAAATATCCAGCCTACTTATCATCCTCGGGCTGCCTATAATTATTGCCTGGCATTTCATGGGGTTCACCGATAAGCCGAACCTGTCTGACCAACTTTTAATATGTTCCAGGTCTCTGTTAACCTTGTCCACAGCAATGGTCACACAGTCAATGCCAGACTGTGAATATAACTGCAAGTCATCAGCATACAGATGATACGCACATTGAAGGTCAAGTGTTATGAGGTTTATAAAGATAGAAAATAACAATGGAGAAAGTATACCGCCTTGAGGGACACCAGACTCAGTATTGCACCAGTTTGACATGGAGTCGTTGATACGCACCGACTGCTGGCGTCCCTGAAGATATGATGAGAACCAATCCAGTCCCTTGGCAGAGATCAAAAGATGGGAAAGGATAGCTAAAAGAATGTCGTGACTGACGGTATTGAAGGCGTTTGAAAAATCCACCAAAGCCAGTACGGTGACTTTGCTGTTCTCCATGCCTAACCTAATATCGCCAGTCACTTTAAGGAGCGCGGAAACGGTACTGTGGCCAGGCCTGAAGCCAGATTGAAGTGGGCTCAACAAGTTCTTTTCGTGAACGTACTTGCAAAGTTGCTTGTGTGCACAGGCCTCCAGTACCTTGGAAAGGAAAGGGAGAATAGAAATTGGACGGAAGTGGTTGGCGAGTGAGGGATTGGAGATTTTGGGAAGCGGAATAACAATGGCTTTTTTCCATAGAGACGGGAAAGCACCAACGCTTAGGGAAAAATTTACAATATGCGAGATGGACGGGAGGAGATGATCGAGGATTGCGATTATCATGCGACGGCTGATGTAATCATAGCCTGTTGCATTGGATTTAATCGCAAGGATTATCTTTTTGATCTCGCCAGGCGGAACTGGAGAAAACTGGAAGGGGCAAGTTGTAGGCCTCGGGAGGCTAGCTAAAAAATCCAAGGTACGACGCCTGGTATGGTGATTAATCGAGGTGCTAGAGGAGAAATGTTGATTAATATCATCCAATCCAAGGGTCGCACCGTGACAGTCTAAGCTTTTAACTTTGCCTATACCCAGAGTTCTGAGGAATCTCCAGATACTGGCAGGGGAAGACGAAGAGATATTACTGAGAATATGACGGCGTTTAGCATTACGTACCATCTGATTGCACCGATTCCTTGCAGCCTTAAAAGAGCCCCAGTTTTCCTCTGTACGATCCCTTTTGAATTTACGAAATGCACGGTCTCTTCGTCTCATCGCCATCCGAACTCCAGGTGTCATCCATGGCGCAGCAGGACGCCTCAGTTTAATTTTTTTAATAGGAGCGTGGGCATCAAAAAGTGTGAGAACCTTTTTATTGAAAATCTCTACCTTTTCGTCGATAGATTTGGCTGTTTCTATCTCATCCCAGTTAATATTTGCAGCGTCCCTATTAAGCTTGTCCGTATCCATCCGTCCAAAACAACGCAAGTGCAAAACCTTAGGAGGGGATTTGGGGGGTTTAAGAGCGTAACAGATGTAAATAAGGTCGTGGTGGGAGAAACCAGGGGCAGGAAATTGACCATGAGAGGAAACAAGGGAGGGAGCAGAGGTAAGGATAATATCAAGCCAAGTGTCATCATTTTCAATGTTATGGTGAGTGGCTTGTAAGGGTAAAACGTGAAGGCTAACAGAAGCAAGGATGTCGAGGAGTTTACGTGATCTGGAGGAGTGAGGGGCCAGAAGATCGGTATTAAAATCGCCCATGATGATGTGGTGTGCGTAGTTTGATCCCAAGGATTCCAGAACTGTTTCCAGACTGGAGAAGTAATCAAGAGAAGGAGGACAATAGACAACTCCGAGTAAGGTTTTCACTCCCTTGACCCAAACCTCAAGAAAAAGATATTCCGCAGAAGTAGAACATAGACTAGAAGAAGAGGCAACAATATCGTATTTAAAATCACTGCGGAGGTAAATCGCGACACCGCCTCCCCTCCTGTCAATTCGATCGTTTCTAATTAGAACGAAACCAGGGAGGGGGTATGAGACAGATGGAAGATGAGGTTTGAGCCAGCTCTCGGAAATCCGGACGGCATGTACACCGGCATCCGTGAAAGTCTCGGACATGTCGCTATAGTGGCTTGGTACACTTTGAGCATTAATATGACAGATGTTAAAACTGTGCAAAGGTGATTGGTAAAATGTTTGGCGTACCAAGTCACCAAGCCCATCCAACGCAGAACAGTAACTATCGTTATCGAGTGAAACAGCATCCTCATTGGCAGAATAAAAGGAATCATTGTCTGATAACATAATATTATATATATAAGTATGATAAAAATATGTTTATAGATATATAATATGTATATATAAATATAAGACTCATATACTATAGTTGATAATTAATAAAAGAAGATAAACGTTCTCGTGCAACTTAATACTCATTGCACCACCCACCAGCCAACCTACACACTAATAAAAACAAAAATACTCAAACAAGACATATCGCACAACACATCGAAATGTACTACTATTCCGAACGCATTCAAACAAAATATGACAGATGTCAGAGTAACGTTGACATTTGACAGTTAAAAACAATACGAATTACGAAAGCAAACATTTTGTCTATATAAAATTTATAAAAGATAGATAAAATAATAATATTATGATGTTCACAAAACAAAAGTACTAAAGTAAAAATGGAACAACGAGATAACGACTACGCAGTAATAAATAGGCACGAATTGAAAAACAGTTTGGAATAGAGTAGTTATTGTCGTACTGAACCTTATTTCTTGCGTGACTTGAGGTTAGAACTCGAAGCAGCCACAGAATCAACACCACGTCCCGTGACCGAAGATGAAGAATCCGTCTTCTTGGGATATTTCTCCGTCATGAGAATAAGTTCTGCGATGGAGAAGATTTTAGTACGTGTCCTATCCGGAGTTTTCACAACTACATTGCCGTCCTGGGTCCAAACTGATCGCATTCCAAAATGTTGTCGAGCCTTAACGAAGATCTGCTGCCGCGGCTTGGTCAGGAATTCCCGAACAGAAATTGAGGACCCCTTGAGCTTTTTCTTGGACCTCCACACAGCCGAGCGATGGTCAACTAGTGTGAACCAAACCAGAATTGGCCTGTGGTGATCCTGGCTGGGTGTACCTATTCTGTGACATGAAGATATGTGACAAGTGGAAATATCCTTCAATGCCAGAGTATTGTTGATTACATCCAAGACTACAGATGCAGAGTTCTCCTGGCTGGTCTCCTCAACACCTAGGAAGATGAGGGCTTTCCGCCAGTGCCTTGATTCAATGACATCGATTGAACAAGAGCATTCATCAATTTGCCTCCTCAGCAGCCGCAGCATCTCCAACATGAGCTCTCTGAATGTCCGGAACTCTTCAGCTACCCTTGCCACAGTGTCCTTGCCTGGTCCACCGGGCTGCAATTTAGCTTCAAGATCTGCCATCTTGCGGTAGAAGCTTTCCTCAAGCCTGTGTTGTGTGTTTTCAATATCAGCTAATTGTGACATTGTTAAGATGTAATCCAAAGTGTGCAGGTGAAATGCTGGTAGGTGGTGTTCGAGGATTCAACACATATACCGTATGAATCACACTGAATATTGTGAAAATGCCCTATAAGGTACTAAAAGCACTTATTTAAAATGTTTAAAACATAAGATATTGTGATTAATTTGAATTAAATTAACAGCTGATTTTTCAAACACGTCTTATCTTTTTTACACCTACCCGCGAAAAAAAAAAAAAAAAATACATGTTTTTCTTATTTACACTATCCTTAATTCAAGTTTATTAAAAATAGTTTTTTCTATTTTTAATAGGATTTTTATAAAGCGTGTTTTTTTTAGTTTTTTTAACTATTATATGTTTGAAATTTTTTAGTTCACTAAAAATAAGTAGAATTTTGAAATGCTAACTTATATAGTTTCGCTTGCTTGTAAACCATAGCGCGATCTAATTCTATGCTGACGCCATCTATTGAAGCACAAGCAAAACTTAAGTATTATTTATTTAGTTTGATTTCTATAAAAACGTATTTTTTAGGTAAAAATATTGTATTGCCATCGGTCCTTGATAAGTATGCCAAATTTCGATTTAATCCGACGTTTTGAAGTGGATCAAAATCGTGTTCAAAGTGTAAGTTACAGAGATACAGACATACATACGTCTGAAGCTAATAAAAGCGTGTTAAAAATGACCATATTTCGCCGGGCCTACTCGGCCTATAGGGAAATCCGCCCCTGGGTACAGGTGTATTTCCCCGCTATACTATGTTACACGTCATAGAGTCTATTGCCATTTACCTCGCTCGATTTCAGACTCAGGGCTGATTCTGAGCATTTCGAGAAGGTCCGAGGGGCGAATTTTTGAACCGAGGTCCGAAACACAAATACTCCTTCAAGGTATTCTATTTTTAATCCGAAGGTAACCCAAAAACTTAGCACTGTACCACATGCGAAGCACAAATACTCCATCAAGGCATTCTATTTTTATGACACTGTATAATGGCAAAATTAATTGCTGACATCTCCATGTTAATTGCTGTAGGAAGAAGCGATTCAGTAAAGCGCTATAATTGAAACGTTTGTAATACATTACTTGCAAATATCACATATAACATCCATCAAGTGATGAGACGTCGCGCAATACTCACGCGCATTTAAAATGGCGGATTCCTCGACAAATTACAAGTCGTGTAGACACCGTCAACAGTTGCAACCGACTAGTTGCATGTTTGCTTCAACTAAGTTCGATAGTTCAGCAATTTGGTTGTATCAAGTGTCACCTAATCCACTGTTGGTTAGTTCCACATTTAATTCCGTTTTACGTTTTCATATTGTATAGGCAGAAATATTGACATCACTGCCTTCATTTATATAGAAAAATCACGCACAGCGCACTTTTGTCTGTACGGCAATACCACGAACCTATTCATGTTGTAGACAAAAGTACTCTAGACAATATTCCTGTAGACAATAGTCTACATATACGCAATACTTTGCAATATGGAGGCCTTTATAGCAGTTCGATATAGCACGGTATTTGATACTACACTCAAACGAATTTGAATACTTTGGCAGTCGCAAAAAGCTGCGCGCCGAGGTTAGTTTTTATGCGTTGCATCCCATAGTACTTTACAGATATTCCCTATTTATTGGCTCTGTTAATATCTATTAAAAATATTTCAGCGATGTTTAAGGGCATCGGAGGACGTAGATAAGGCAACTTTAAGGCGCCTAAAAATATCAGACGCAGGTTGCGCGTAGGCGCGTAACTGTTGCACCAGACACTGGACACAAAATTGCGGCAACGATCCACAGTGACAGGATTTTCTCATACAGCCACAGGACATAATGAGACTTAACATCTTATGTCTCAGGATGACGAGCGCAGTGGAATGCCACACAGTACATTGTAACTCAAGGTGCTGGATGGTGTTTTTACTGTTTATGGGTGGTCGTATCGCTTACCATCAGGTGAACGGTATGCTCGTCTCGTCATTCGATGCAATAAAAAAAATATATATATGGTGGTCGGTATCTAGATGCGTAAAATTATATAGGGTACTTCTAGGCTAATAAATACATGACATGCTTATCTTAAAAGTTATTTTTTATAGTCAAGGCAAATTGACAGCACTGCAGCTGATGGAAAGTGAAGTCGGGTACCTACAGATAGAAACTGACCAGAGAGAGGTTAACCATCGCCAGTCGATACAATTATGCCGGCCTGTTTGTTATGTCGTGTTACATACAGATCCTACTAATATTACAAACGCGAATGTATGGATGTGTGGATGTTTTTTACTCTTTCACGCAAAAGCTACTGAACGGATTTCGATGAAATTTGGCACACGGGTAGATCATGTCCTGGATTAACACATAGGCTACATATTTTATCCCGGGAAAATAAAAAAGCGGGACGTTTATCCTGGAAAAACGTTTTAACGCGGGCGTAGCCGCGGCCAAAATCTAATGTTTTAAATAATTTGACAACAATTATTTTCTTATTTTTAGTAACATTTATTTTCACTGTACACATAGCACTAAAAGATCTTATTAAAAATGCACCATTCATTCAGAATTTTAATTAGAACACAAAAGCACAAAGAATTATCCAAACACATTTTATATTAAGAGCCTGCTGTAAATCAGATTAGAGCGCGTGAGGCGTCGCGGAATACCTTTTTCTATCCCCAACACGGTATTGGAATAAAATAAATAATTCTGTAGGAGTAAGAGGAGTTGTCGTTACCGCCAGCGTCCCTCTGAATACTAAATGTTTCATCACGCTGTCCGGGGGCCGGCAGGGATTTACGACCTATTTTTTGTCAAATAAAATGAGTACGAAATCTCGCTGCGGTCGGAATGGTTATTTGGATAGAATGGTTGACAATATGGATGAAAGAATAAAGTTTGGTGTGACAATCTGTTCTTAGCCTTAGTTATTTTTACTGTCAAGCTGTTATAAAGACTTGAAATCATTGATGGGTTTTTTAATACATCAATGCTTGAAATATAGAAGGTCATATGCTATTCTACTTTTATCTCAAATTTATGTAAGGTTGATGTAACCTACGATTTGAAGCACGTCAAGGATTTCACTTAGTTTTTAATCCCAAACACATGCAGAAGTTAATCTTTAAGGAGTCTAGTCATAGGCAAATAGTGTAAAAAAAAACCCGTACAAATTGTTAAACGCAACAAGTAGGCACTGAGCATAATTAATCTTCTGGTGGTAAGATAAGATATACGACTGCAATGTTGAGATCTCGGGTTCGATCCCCGGGTCAGGCAAAGTGATATTGGGGTTTTCTATTCAGTATCAGCCCGGAGCCTGGAATTTGTGTCCGATATGGCAATAGGCTCGCCCCCTATCACATCATGGGACGGAATATGCACTATGCAAACTGGGTGCACTAGTTGGACCTCTGGACCTGGAGTCACTCTTAGGTAGTTGTAGGTATAGGCAGTACAGTAATTTACTACCAGATCCTGTGAGATCTTTCCTTTAAAACGAAGGCCCACAATATCCATAAAATATTATAATTTTTAGGTGAGTTTCGTCGCATAAATTTAAAACCCTTTTGCGAGTCGATGTATAATTTACAACGAAATTCCCACAGACATAAAAAAAACTTCTTGTCAAGTCTCGAAATGTAAAGGAAATTTGACATAAAGTATGATATCATAAATTATTCTAATATATGAGTTTTATACAACTTTGTGCAGTTTTTTTTAGGATAGGTAGACGTTTTTAGTGTATAAATACTATGGATACGCATCATATTACACTGGCAAAAGAGTTGGTTATATTGGGAGAATTATTTTACTGGTAGGTCTCTCATATGCAAGGGACTGGGGAGTTACCATCACAATGTCCCTGTCTTCCGCCAAACCTCAGTGTGCATGTTGTTTTAGGACATTGTGGTGTTATTACTGGATACTATGAGACTATTTTTTATTCACTGGTGGCAGGACTCTCATATGTAAGAATCCGTCTGGGTGGGTACCACCGCAATGTTTATTTCTACCGGCAAGCAGCAGTGTGCATGCACTGTTGTGTTTCGGTTTGAAGGGCATTGTAGCCAGTGTAACTACAGAACGCAATGAGACTTAACATCTTATGTCTCAGGATGACGAGCGCAGTGGAATGACATACAGTACTTTGTAAATCAAGGTTCAGGATGGTATTTCTACTGTTTATGGGTGGTCGTATCGCTTACCATCAGGCGAACGACATGCTCGTCTCTTCATTCAATACTATAAAAAATAAATAAAAAAAAACTAAAAATCTATGTCTCAGAGTGACGAACGCAGTGGAGTGCTGCGCAGTGCTTTGTAGTTCAAAGTTCTGTAAGGTAATGTTACTGTTTATGGGCGGTCGTATCGCTGACTATCAAGAGAATTGCATGCTCGTCTCTTATATAGTAATTATACCAGTCCTGTGTTGAATACTGGCCACTCTTGAAGAAGAGCCTTCTCTACTATCATTTCCTAGCCAATTTCGGCCACGGCGGCCAATCTCAACGGAGATCAGCCAGGTACGCAGGATATATTATAGTACACCACTGTGTGCGCAATACACAGGTGCACTCGCTATTCCTTGACTTTCATAGTCGACAGGTGAGACGATAATCCAACATGACCGGAGAGAGGTCAGGCGCAGGACCAACGGCTTTACGTGCTTTCCTAGGCACGGGGGTATCACACCGCCATCTTCCTGACTACGAGCTGCAACCGAGTAATTTTTAAGATGGAAAAACCCAGTCACAATGTTTTTGACTCAACCCGGGATTCGGACCCGGGACTTCAGCGCGTAAATCGTACTCGTAACGCGTACACAATACAACTACGCCACCGAGGCAGTCAACTACTGAGACTTGAGAGGGTTTAGGCCTTAGTCCACCACGCTGGCCTAGTGCAGGTTGGCAGACTTCATATACCTTTGACATTGTTTAGGTAGGGCATGGTATATTCTTGCTGTAAAGTAATATACTTGCAGTAGGGCTCTACAAATTACACTTTCCTTTAATACAACATTGAAACTCAGTAATTTCTAAGATATTTTTTTATCACTGTCTTGACATATTTTCTTCTTATTTGACCAAAGAGACAGATATATGGTTTCTTTGCAAATCCACCTCTGTAAAGTCAGATAACTAGTAGCATTTCAAGATAACATAACATCCCATTAATAAGAAATTATCAGAATCAGAGTAGTCTCTGAGGTAAGCGCGTTGAAAACTGAGTATCGACTTCGCAATATCAGTATAAATTAATCCTTTGAGTTTATCCTTCGAAACCCACGCTTTATTATCTTTATCCGCTACATGATAGCGTGACTAAGAAACAATAATTTAAAGGTCACATATTATCAAGTTCACAGAAATCTATTTTAGTTTTTACTTTCAAGAATTAATTTGCCTTATTTTTGTAATGATCTACTTGAGCTGCGTTGTTGAACTTCTTTTCTGGATTTCTTTTCCAAGCTAACTAAAAATCATAACCAAGCAGCATTACTTGTATTATGATTGCAATTGTATTACCTTTCACAATTTTGGGTTACTGTTTATGTATAGGAAACAGACTTATCGTCCCAATCTTACGTTGAATAATAAATGCTTCTGAATATCACTTTTTGTTGCAAAGTAAGAATATTTATGTTTTTTTTGTTTCAGCACGGCAGAGCGACCACACCGCACCTGACGGTGAGTCCCACAAAATTTTTACACATAGACGTACAATTTAAAAAACGAAACCTACTGTATTCGACTCAAGGGTCGAACATGAGACCTCAGTAGCCAGTCTTACTGCAATAAAACTATGCCTAGAACAATTCCGTCATACAAAACAAAGTTCACGATAAACCTACGTTCAAATAACGCAGAACTCCAGTCTCTCAGGACCAATAACTCACCCCTCAATCATTTTAGGGCACCTACAGTTCTGTCATATGGATTATCACGTAGTTTGCTAATACACAGGCAAGTTTGCCAGTTTGCACGTGTTATTGCAGCTATGTAGGTTGTGAATGATGATACGGTAAAGTTAGGAATGGGTCTTAGGGTGGCGCGGTTTAGGATAGTAGTCAGTGTTGTTTTTTTTTTTCTATATCAAACCGGAATCGGGTCCAATAAATGCGGCTTGCTGAATATTGGTACCTAACATAGCTGCCGAAATGTGCACAGGGTACACCTCTGCTGGTAAAAACATCGAAGCTTTTCCGGAGCATCCTAACCGACATTTCGAACTTTTTACTGCAGCGGCTTAATACGTTACTAAGGAATTCTCAATTTTTTTTTTATATATTTGCAGTATTTAGTTACAAAATATGTAATATACAGAATAAATCAGTTTTAGTAGAAATTGAAAAAGCCGTGCCTCGTTGGCGTAGTTGTATTACAGTACGACTGCAAAGCTGAGGTCTCGGGTTCGATCCCCGGGTCGGGCAAAGTGATATTGAGTTTTTCAATTCAGTATCAGCCTGGAGTCTGGAATTTGTGCCCGATATGGCGATAGGCTCGCCCCCTATCACATCATGGGACGGAATAACGGCGAAAAGTGGGTGCACTAGTTGCGCCACTGCCTACCCCTTCGGGGATAACAGGCGTGTCTGTGTGTGTGGGTGTTGTGTGTGAAAAAGCCGTTAAGAATGTTACCTCTGAAAAATTTTGATATGAAGACATGGTTGATCATAGCGTCAAGTTGTAATTATAATCTACAGAACATCTACATTATATCCGTTAATTTACGTATACACTGTTAGTGGTTTTGTTACGAAAACCATGATGAAAAACAACAAATAAATCTGCTAAATCAATCAACCGGTTCAACCTTTTCATCCGTTACAGAAATGAATAATTGATCCGATATTTTTGTATCGCCCATACGCGTTTTCAATCGTGATTTTTAGGTGGAAACAATTGAATCGAATTTGATATTTCTTTTAGGCTTTAATTGGACGGGTAGTAATGATGCATTTATTTCGCGTATTGTATTACAATAAAGTTTTATAGTATTATGACTTTTAGGGTTCCGTACCTCGAAAGCAACTCTTATAGAACCACTTTGTTGTCCGTTTGTCTGTCTGTCAAGACCCTTTTTCTCAGGAGCGGGTAAAGGTATCAAGTTAAAATTAATATCAAATACTCGAGTCTACAGATTCTTTCAGCTGTGAAAAAATCTAACTTGTAAGTCAACGTGCGATCGTAAAAAGATATGACCACATATTTTGAGATCTGACTGGATTGTCTCGGTGGCGTAGTTGTATTATGGTACGACTGTACTGGTCTAGGGTTCGATTCCCGGCTCGGGCAAAATGATATTGAGTTTTTCTATACACTATCAGCTCGGAGTCTGGAATTGGGCCCGATAATGTAATAGGCTCGCCCCCTATCACATCATAGGACGGAATAATGGCGAAAATTTGGTGCACTAGTTGCGCCTTTGCCTATCCCTTTGGGGATAAAAGGCGTGAGTGTGTGTGTGTATTTTAAGATTTCTCAAGTGAATTAAAACCTATAGGTTACTTCCCGCACACTGCTACTGGTAACAGCGTACGCAAAGGAAAAAATCTGAAAACCGTAAATATTTACTTTGATAACAAAAGGCGATTTTACTATTACAAACTTATTATTTGCGGTCGGTGCAATAACCGAGTCTAGGGATCAAACGGCAAAGTTAAGTTTGTCCTTTGACCAATTTAATTTTTTAATTAGAGATATAATGTTAGATGTTTTCTTAATATATCTACTTAAGGTTTGTTCGGAATTTTCGGTGCGCAAGTCCAACTCGCATATGTCCGGTTTTTTTTTGTGTATGACGCAGCGTAATTCCTGTAGACCTGTTGCGGACATAAGTCTACACAAAATGTTAGCGACAAGTTAATATTTAGTTTTCATACAGTTACTACAAAATGTACAGTTGCAATTATTCGCTTTTCATGCAACGCAAAAAGAAACATTGCGATGCGAGTCTCATATCCTCTCATATGTTCTTTTACAATTTACATGAACAATTTTAATGAAGAAATCTCATAACGATTCATATAACTTTTATAAATAACTTCCATATCAAGATCGGAATTAAAAGCGAGTAGAGAAATAATTTCTGATTTGAAACAAAAGGTCTACAGAGTGAAGTTATGCTGTCAATTTGTATAACGCACCGTTTGTCAAAGGTTTATGTTTTTGTTGATTAAATATTGATAATATAATAGTTTATGTTTATTGATTAAATATGAATAATTTTTAATTGGTAATATATTACGACGGCTTACGACTCGCTGGATGCAGGACGCTTCTAACGAGTTGTCTGAAAATGTTTCAGTATCAGGTAATTTTGTACGTAAAAAGTTAATGAATGATATATCCAAAATAGACTGGGAATGATCATTCATTAGACTACAAGCTATTTTCTGTACTAACAAAGGTTCTGTATACTATTTCTTTTTATTTTTATAACATAATATAATTTATAAGCATGGGCATTTGCGGGTCTCTGTGTCTTGACGTAGCTATCCCGAGGGAAAGACACGTTCATACCAACTAGTTGTTACGTAACGTAGGCCTAAATTGGCCTGTTTCTAAATGGATGACAGCATTTGTCAAATGGTTGACTTTACTAGTTCTTACGGCTTATAAGAGTGATGGTTTTACGACTTCAGATTCTAACACCTATAAAAAAATATGATAAAATTATTTCATGGAAAGAATTTCTCTTTCTCTTCCAAAATATACATTCCATATGTATAAGCTTTCCTTGTTTTTCTTTTCCACTTCGCTCTATCCAAGATATCGTCTTCGAAAACTTGATATTCTCTCATGTCCATCAGCGTTACATCTTTCCACTTTGACTTCGGTTTGCCTTTGGATCTTTGACCGCGTATGGATAATTGCAGCACTAAGTTTCCTATATAGTTCTGATATATGAGGCCTCCATGGGAAGAATCTAATCGTGGAATGAAAGACTTAAGCGACATTTTTTTCGATGTAGAGTTGTTTGTATATTTAGAATCAGAAAAAGATACTGGGCGTGAGTGTGTATGTATGTATGTATGTAAAAAGATACTGAATATTTAACTTAACATGCCAAAAAAGACGCATAAGCCAAACAGCCAGTCACCACTCGCAATAAAAAAAAAATATATCAACGAGTGGAAATTGATTTGAGCGATTTTTTTGCGAAATTGAGTTTTATACGTAAGTATTATATTATCTAACTCCCGTATTTGCTTTCAAAAGACTAAGATATTTCAACAACTGCCTTCATTAAATTTCACTTTATGTGAAGTTAAACCGAAGTTTTTTATTACTGAAGTTGTAATTTGAATAATGTTTGTAACGTTCCCATTGCTTCCCGGAATCAGACAATAATTAATTAATTAAATTTCGTGTTTATTTATAGCTTTAAAGTTGCCTTGCACAACGACCTACTAAGTATGTTTAACGCTAATATTAAACTGGTGGCAGGTCTCTCATATGTAAGAGTCCATCTGGGTGGGTACCAACGCAATGTCTATTTCTAGCTGCAAGCTGCACTGTTGTGTTTCGGTTTGAAGAACATTGTAGCCAGTGTAACTACTGGACATATGAGACTTAACATCTTATGTCTCAGGACGTCGAGCGCAGTAGAATGACACACAGGGTTGCTACTGTTTATGGGTGGTCGTATAGCTTACCATTAGGCGAACGGCATGCTCGTCTCGTCATTCGATGCAAAAAAAAATCCATTCATTGTGCTCGTCATCCTTCGACATAAGATGTTAAGTCTCATTATGTCATGTAGTTACACTGGCTTATAATGTCCTTCAAACAGAAACACAACAGTGCATGTACACTGCTGCTTGGCGGTAGAAATAGACATTGCGGTGGTACGCACCAAGACGGACTCTCACATATCAAAGACATACCACCAGTAGTAGGTGCTAGGTAGGTAGATTTGTGTTTTTTGTAGCAAGCGCGTATCTAATGCGTAATAGAAATGGTCTAAATGACAAAGTCAAGTTAAGTTGATGATGATGGTTATATGTCATATGTTGCGAGAGACCTACTAACCTTTTTTTAACGCGGGGAAAAACGCGTTATCGCTACCACCACTGGGGGGTGAGTGGAATAGTTATGTTGGTTTCACCGATCTTACGGCCCAATGTCGACACTCGGGAGTATAGCATCATCCGAACGAGCATTCGACCGAGTCCCTAACACTATGTACACCCTACACCGGCATACCAACCAAAACCCGCGGTGGCCTCCTTCGGCGCATACGGGACGGCCCCGGGGTATCTTGTTGCACTAAGTTAGTTGCACGGAACCGCCCCTGCGCAATGCCGCATTGCGGCCACCCTCTAAATGAGGAGGCTAAGAAGCCCCCGAACTCTGAAGCACACCTTTGGCGTCTACGACTGCAGGAGACCGACCACCCGCAATGTCGTCCAATTCGTAGTCGCATAAACTGGAGTAGCAGCCCCCCACTGCTCACCCCGCGACTCTCTCAATCCCCATTTAGTCGCCTCTTACGACAGGCAGGGGATGCCATGGCGGAATTCTATGAATGCCCCCAGACCACAGGGCGACGACGAGGCGAGGCCAAAAAGTGGCGTGACAAGTGCGCCAAATTGGAGGAGGCGGTGAAGGAGCTGAAGCGTGAAAACGCTTCTCTCCTTCGCCGTCTGGAGGAGCTGGCAGCAGTGGAGGCCAAGTGGCAGGCCAGAATGGAGTCGGTGCTCCTAGGGCCGGCCCAGAGGCCTCCGCTGGCCCACGAGAGACGGTCCACCCCCGGGGACATACCACTCCCCGTCCAGGGTGGTTTCGTTGGAGGAGCTCCCCAGCCTTCCTCTAAGGGGAAGGGGAGGGGGAAGGGGAAAGGAGCAGTGCAGCCTGCTCCTCTCAAGGCTCCTGCCATCGTGGCCGGGGCCTCCACCTCTGCTGCCGTGGCGGTCGCTGGGCCGTCTGGGGTGCCCAAGAAGGGGAGGGGGAAAGGTGGTCCTCCTGCTCCCCCCGTCGCGAAGTCCGCTCCGAGGGAGCCCCGCCCACTGCCACCGGCCCCAGCGTCCATGGACGCTGAATGGACCGTGGTGGTGGGTAAGAAGAAGCGGGGGAAGCACACCCCCGCCGCGGCGCCTGCAGTGAAGCCCCAGCAGAGGAGGCAGAGGCGTAAGGAGCCCAAGCTGCGTCAGCCACGCTCGGCAGCCATAGTGCTGTCGCTGACGCCAGCGGCGGTGGCCAAGGGGCTCACTTACGCCAAAGTGCTGACGGATGCCCAGCACCGCGTAGACCTCGCCGGCCTCGACATTGACAGGTTGAGGCCCAAGGTGGCAGCCACGGGTGCCATGTTGTACGAGGTGCCCGGGGCTGAGTCGGAGCGAAAGGCGGACTCCCTCGCCGCAAGGCTGAGGGAATGCTTTGGCGGGTCGGACGATGTTCAAATCTCCCGGCCCACCAAATGCACGGAGCTGCGGCTGTCGGAGCTGGATCCCGCAGCCACGTCCGAGACGGTCGCGGCGGCCCTTTGCCTTGCTGGCGAGTGTGCTGCGGACGCGGTAAAGGTGGGCCAAATCCGGCCCGATCGCTCCGGCCTGGGCTCCGTCTGGGCCAAGGTGCCGACCAGGGCGGCACAAAAAATAAAGGCGGGCCGCCTGAAGGTGGGGTGGACTGTGGCCCGGGTGACCGTGCTCGGGGCGCGCCCGATGCGCTGTTACCGTTGTTTGGAGCACGGTCACACGCAGAGCACCTGCGTCGGAGGACCGGACCGCAGCGATTTGTGCTATCGCTGCGGTAAACCGGGCCACAAAGCCCGTGAATGCGAGGCCGCGCCGAACTGCGCAGTCTGCGCGGCCGCAGGGAGGCCCGCCAAACATCCGGTGGGCGGAAAGGCGTGTCCCGCCCCCTCCCGTCGCGATAGGCGTCGCGACGGGATACGAAGTGCTGCTGCCGCTGGGGCTTCGACCCAGCCGCAGGCAGCGAGCCCACCGCAAGGGGCCGCGATGGACGTAGTAGAGATCGCCCAATAATGGAATTAAATTTCCTCCAGGCGAACATCAACCACTGTGCCAGTGCCCAGGACCTGTTGTCCCAAAGCCTGGCGCAGTGGTCGGTGCAAGTGGCCGTGGTCGCTGAGCCGTACTTTGTCCCCCCCCGGGATAACTGGGCTGGGGACCTTGACGGCTTGGTGGCTATCATCAGCCGGGGCGCCGCTGGCTCCCCACCCTTCGAAAAAGTAGCGAAGGACAGGGGATGCGTGGCGGTTCTGTTGGGAGACATCTGGATAGTAGGAGTGTACTTTTCTCCCAACAGACCCCTCGCCGAATTTGAGTCTTTCCTCGTTCGGCTGGGGGCCTTGGTGGAACAAGGCCAACCTCACCCGGCGGTCGTCGCCGGCGACTTCAACGCCAAGTCCGTGGCTTGGGGTTCGCCGGCGACGAGCGGTCGTGGTCGGGTCCTGGAGGAATGGGCGATCTCTGTCGGCCTGGTCGTCCTGAACAGGGGGTCGGTGGACACGTGCGTGCGGCACAACGGCGGGTCTATTATAGACCTGTCGTTTGCGAGTGCCGCCGTCGCATGCCGTGTCCGGGACTGGAGAGTCCTCGTGGGCGTGGAGACGTTGTCGGACCATCGTTACATCAGGTTCGGCGTCTCCGCGTCCCCGAGTGTCCAGTCCGGTGGTGTACCGAGTGCCCCAAATCAGGACGGCCCGCGGTGGGCGCTTCGTCGCCTCGATGGGGAGGCCCTAGTGCTGGCCGCTCTGGTCATGTCGTGGCTCCCCGTGCCGGACGGGCCGGTACGGGTTGAGCAGGAGGCGGAGTGGTTCGGGGTGGCAATGTCGAAGCCTGCGACGCCGGCATGCCCCGAGCTCTCCGCCGTTCGCCGGTGCGACAGGTGTACTGGTGGTCGGCGGAGCTAGCGCAGTTGCGCGCGTCGTGCGTTGCTGCGCGCCGCCGATACGCCAGGCATCGTCGTCGCCGGCTAAGAGACGAGAATCACGCAGACCAGGAGCGGCAGCTCTATGGCCTCTACAAAGAGGCAAAGAGAGCGCTGCGGGTGGCCATTCATGGGGCCAAGGTCGCGGCACGTAAGGCGTTCGTGGGGACTCTCGACAGGGACCCGTGGGGGCGCCCTTACCGGATGGTGATGAAGAAGCTTCGCCCAGCGGCGCCCCCGCTGTCGCAGAGTCTCCGGCCAGAATTACTGGCCAACGTCGTCGCGGCCTTGTTCCCGGCCACCGTGGAGTTCACTCCTCCACCGATGGCGCCACCGGATGTGGCGTCATCGTCGAGTGAGAATCCGGCAAGGGATATCCCGGAGGTTTCGCCCGCTGAAATGCGGGCGGCAGTGCTTCGGCTGCGGAGCAAAAACACGGCCCCAGGGCTCGATGGCATCCCCGGGAAAGCCTGGGTGCTAGCCCTCGAGTACCTGGGCCCGAGGCTCCGCGGCTTATTCACCGCCTGCCTGGAGCAGGGCGTCTTCCCGGTGCGTTGGAAAACCGGGAAGCTCGTCCTGCTGAAGAAGGGGGGACGACCCGCAGAGTCGCCGTCGGCCTACCGGCCCATCGTGTTGCTCAACGAGGTGGCAAAGCTCTTCGAGCGCATCATTCATACCCGCCTCGTCGAGCACCTTGAAAGGGTCGGACCAAATCTGGCCGACGAGCAGTTTGGATTTAGGAGGGGACGTTCCACTGTCCACGCGATTCTGCGGGTGAAGGCACAGGCGGAGGATGCAGTGGCCGGAGGCAGTGTAGTGATAGCGGTGTCGTTGGACATATCCAACGCATTCAACTCGCTGCCCTGGCCCTGCATCCACGAGGCACTGCGGTACCACGTGGTGCCGCCCTATCTCCGGCGTCTGGTGCACGCGTACCTGTCTGACAGGCACGTGGTGTATCCGGGCGCCGATGGGTGGCACCGAAGAGCGATGTCGTGCGGTGTTCCACAGGGCTCGGTTTTGGGCCCTCTCCTGTGGAACATCGGGTACGACTGGGTGCTCCGTGGTTCCAATCTCCGGGGCGTCGGCGTGACTTGTTACGCCGACGATACGTTAGTCACAGCGACTGCTGGGACCTTCCGGGACGCCGCAACTCTGGCGGCGGCGGGCACCGGCCAAGTAGTTGGTAGAATACAACGTTTAGGGTTGAAGGTGGCCCTCGAGAAAACCGAGGCCGTGTGTTTTCACGGACCTCGGAGAGGGCCACCGGCCGGTGCCGGCATCGTCGTTAGGGGGGTGCGGATCCCCATCGGCTCTAGCATGAAGTATCTAGGTTTAGTCCTAGATAGCCGATGGCGATTCCGCACCCACTTTAAGGAGTTGAGGACGAAATTGTCCCGGGCAGCGGGCGCTCTTTCCCGCCTGCTGCCCAACCTGGAAGGTCCTGGCTTCCCTTGCCGGAGGCTGTATCACGGAGTCGTGCGGTCCATAGCCCTTTACGGCAGCCCCGTTTGGGCTGACTCCCTGGGCCGCCCCTGCGTCGCTCTTCTGCGCGCCCCGCAGAGAGCTTTAGCGCAGCGGGCGGTCAGGGCGTACCGCACGGTCTCTTTCGAGGCGGCTTGCCTATTGGCCGGATTTCTGCCCTGGGACCTGGACGCCAAATCCCTTGCCGATGTATTCCATTGGCGGGAGGAGGCATTCAGTCGTGGGGAGCGTCCGGCCCTGAAGGAGGTCGAGGCCAAGAGGGCCGCCTTACGGCGAGCCGCCGTGGAGGAGGGGCGTCTCAGGCTGGAGGCCCCGTCGTGGGGGCACCGGGTCGTAGAGGCAGTGCGTCCTGTCTTTGCCGAATGGCTGGACAGGCGCCACGGAGCGGCAACATACCGCCTGACGCAGGTGCTCACCGGGCATGGCTGCTTCGGTGAGTTCCTGTTTCGGGTGGTACGGATAGAGGAGTCGGCCGTGTGTCACTATTGTGACAACTGCCCAATGGACACGGCCCAACATACGTTGGAGTGTTGTCCAGCCTGGGATGAGGAGCGCAGCGCTCTCAGAACAGTCGTCGGAGAAGACCTCTCGCTGCCGGCCGTGGTCGCTTCCATGGTCGGCGGCCAGGCGGCAGGCGGTGGCCCACTTCTGCGAGGCGGTCCTCTCGCGGAAGGAGAGTGCCGAGAGGGATCGCCAGCGCAGTGGTGATCCCTCCCGCCGCCAGACGAGACGTAGGAGGCGTCGGGTGGACGACTGACCGACGTCTCCCGCCCTGTGGATTGGGGGCGTTTGGAGAATTCCACCACGGTATCCCCTACCTGTCGTAAAAGGCGACTAATAGGGGCCTCCGGGGGTCACGGGTGGGCGGGACGTGCCGCCCACCCATTAGTCTAGCCAACTTCTGTGACCCCCGTGATGGACATGTCCGAGGCAGCGTGTATCACGCTGCCTCGGACAGCAAAAGGCGGACACGGTACGGTGTTTCGGGGGCTTCTGAGCCCCCGCAACAGGAAAAAAGGACCGCAGAAAAGCGGTACGCGCAGGGGCGGTTGCGGACGACAACTTAGACGTGAGTCGGAGGAAGCCCGCAGCCGTCCCTAATGAGCCGAAGATGGCCATAATAAAAAAAAAAAAAAGCCTGTGTTATTAGATTTCCACCGGCTGATTTCGGGAGCAGACTCTGACACGTTATTTCGGCAGAGATTTTCGGTATGTGTATCTTAAATTTAAAATTAGACTTATAGATCTGTTTCACAAGTCTCTTACATGCATAGCATCATGCTTTTATCCTATAGAGGTAGGCAGATACTATGTATAGCCACCTTACTAGATTCTGGCACACTTCTTTCAAGTTCACAAGTTTCAAGTAAATTTTATTTCCCTGTTATCTTGTTAACAGTTAATGTAGAAAGAACTAATTTCATTACCATTTATTTGGGAGGACTTTTACTATAATTATGTGATGACATGGGTGTATATAAGGGGGGTTCAGGGTGTCCGGACCTCCCCTTAGCTTACAATAAACCACGCTACGTCACTGATAGCCCTAAGCTAAGCTAAGCTTATAAAAAAGATCGGGCTACAAAACATAGCACCTTTAGGACGAAAACGACACAATTCAAAAAAATCTAAAATTGAGTTATCGTTATAAAATGACTCAAAACGAAGTTCTTGATATAACAATAGCTTAAACACAGCCATATTCAAGTGGGAAAAGGACCAAACTATTACATCGGGCCTTTTGTTACTATATTTTTATGTAAAAGGAATCAGTTTTAAGTAATTCTATGACGATAACCCAATTTCCGATTTTTTTGAATTGTGTCGTTTTCGTTCTAAAGGTGCGACATGTTCACACTCTAATACCGTGACCCTTGTATATGGTGTCATGCGACGCAAGAACCCACGACATTAAATTTTTTATATCGTAGCCTCCCCACTCCCCCCATATGAGAGCTATAGCTATGCCCGTGTGTGATGAGTATTTACTAAGAAGTTGTGTAACACGCCCTAAATATATATTTTTTTTTTTATTTATTTTATTAAACAAACAAATTATGTACATGTATATCTTAATAATAGTTTGTCCCACAAAACTGCTTACGCAGTTTGTCTGTGGGAACCTGTGAGTCTCATAAACATATCATGCGTTATACGTTACAATTTTAATTCACACTTTTAATATAAGTATTACATTTTGTCAAGTAAATATTCCTTTAGTAATTTTACAAACTTAATGTATTTTTGTTCATTTCTGATACTTACAGGAAGGTTATTAAGAAGGAAAGGAATACGTTTTTCTAATGTTCTATCTCCGTAGTAACTATTAACTCTTGGTACTTCAAATTTACCTGTTGCTATTGAACGTGTGCCATAATTATGTGCGACTAAAGTTTTATGGTCTTGGTTTCTATGGTTGTTTGTAAGTACTAGATATTTATGTTTTATACTGACAGGTAGTATTTTAGTTATTTTAAATAGTTTTCTATAGTCATGGTTACAGCTTTGTAATGTTTTATTATTAACTAACAATTTTAAAAATCTGATTTGTAAGGTTTCTAATTTTTGGATATGAGTTTTGAATGTCAAACCATAGCAATCAAGCGCGTAACTTACAATAGAATCCACTAGAGATGTATATAGGCACTTTAGTGTACTAACAGGAACTTTAAATTTTAGATGATAAAATTTTTCTAGTAATATTCTAAGTTTATTACATAAGTAATCTATATGGTACGACCAAGAGAAATTCTCATCGATTTTCACTCCCAGATACGTGACAACTTTAGTTCTTTCAATTGGTTTACAAGGACAATTTAAGAAATTATTGTGAATACAATCAAAGCTATGGGTAAAAATGAGAGGAGCTACATCAGGGGGTCGCCAATACGGGGAATGAATTAACATATAGTTCGTTTTATCTGCATTTTAAATTTTACTATTCCATTCACGTTGGGTTTTATTTTAGCAACTAAATTCCAAATCACATTTGCAAGAAAGTGCGGCATACACTTTACCGCAGCTTGGGCTCAAACGAAACGTGAAGGCGCTGCAGCTCTGGGCCGACGGGTTTATTGAAGAGACTTCGGCAAATAAATCGCTTGTCTTGTAACGTGCCACAAATGCTGTCTTGGATTAGTGGAGTTTTATGTCATTGTAGGACCAGGACTGTTTTTACCCACAATTGTACAGGGTACGTGGCTCCCAAGAGTCCAATGGGCGCTAATTGATTGCCCACAGAAAAAGGTAGCAGGAATAAGAGCGCCTAAAATTCTTTTGGCTGCTTCTTGTAAAAAAGGACTTTTTTTGGTGGCAAAGGACGGCGAGGCTGATTTTGAAGTCCCGATGCTGAAAATGGTCTGGCACCTTGTGGATATTATCTGTTAGGAAAAGTCTGTAGTGGTCAAAGTTTCCCGACCTGCTCAATATGAATTAGGTCGAGGTTAAAACTATGATCGTAAAGTTAATTTTCTAAGCACTTTTTGTAACTGAATGATAAAATGAATCAAAACTGACTCAATGGTGCTTATGTTGTGTTTTTGTTCCTAAAATCCATTCCTACATGAATATCATTTATGCATGTTCCCTATAATCAATTCTCCCGCGGAAAAACAATACCCAGTATTCTACGAGTAATGCCTTTCCCTCGGGACCTACATACAATCTTATTCCGATAACGCAAACTTCTTATTATAATAATTTATTCATATAAGTATTGTATCTATTTCGTTTAATACCAGCACGGTAAAATGATCACATTGTATCGGATGGTAAGCGAATAAGGTCCAGATAGAGTGACGATTGTCGAGAGATGGATATCACATAATTATGCCAGCCATTTTGAAAATGGGTATACAACTATACGCAGGCTGATATCAGAACGCGACACAGTAACTTGGATCAGAATGGCGGGTTTTACACTTTGTGTACGGAGGACGCTATCGGGGCGGGTACAAATACCCCACCGTTTTTTTATGGCATTGAATGACGAGACGAGCATGCCGTTCGCGTGGTGGTAAGCGATACGACAGCCCATAAACAGTAGCAACACCATCCAGCACCTTAAGTTACAAAGTACTGTGAGGCATTCCACTGCGCTCGTCATCCTGAGACATAAGATGTTAAGCCTCACCATGTCCCGTGGTTACACTGGCTACAATGTCCTTCAAACCGAAGCATGCGCACTGCTGCTTGGCGGTAGAAATAGATATTGCTGTGGTACCCACCCAGACGGACTCTTACATATGAGATTCCTACCACCAGAATAAAATCATCTATTCCTTGTCCTTTAGGCGGCTGAAGCCGAGTTCAACTACGAGTTATAAAATTGAAATATCTTTAATAGTTGTAAGGAAGGCCCGTGCTCAGCAATGGGCAGTGTATAATCATCATACAACCCTGTATTATACACTGCTCACTTCTGATCACGGCCTCTTCTACTACTCAGAAGAGTTAGACCTTAGTCCACCACGCTGGCCTATTACGGGTTGGCAGACTTCACATACGCTTGAAATAATTCTCAAGTATGTAGATTTCCCAAGATATTTTCCTTCACCGTTAAAGCGAACGATAATTGATGAACAATACTCATATAACTTCGAAAAGTCAGAGGTGTGTGCCTTGGGATTTGAACCTGCGGACATTGTCTCAGCAGACGGTTTCATTCTCAACGAGGCTTTCGTCCGTCAGTATAATATAATACGGGGCTGTTATTAATATTTATGTGTATTTTGATTCTCCTCCCTGGGAATTGAAAACACAAGCGAATACTAACCCACAACACAGTTTCTACGTTCATTCCACATCGATTTGCAAACGATCCCACATTATACATTATTATCGAGGTAACAATACCCAAATAATCTACATAGAATATGACCTCTGGAACCCTATACGGGGAATATAATAGCGACCCTACATGATTGGCGGTCAGCGCTTTAGACCCTGTCAAAAAGGAAAAAGGAAGTGATGCTAGATTTTTCTTGTTTAAGTGGTTCTTTGTTAAGGAGTTTTGGACCACTATATTGAGTGGCGCATTTTTGCATAACCTTATAGTCTCCATTAACCATATGCTCACGACTTTTTCTAGAGAGGTAGGTAGAGGCACAACTGGAGCATGTGTCGCGGGACATGTTTTTTTAAAATTGAATGACGACACGAGTATACCTCTCGCCTGATAGTAAGCGATACGACTGCCAATAATACTTTGAATCACAAAGTACTCCCTGGCACTCCACTGCGCTCGTCTCTGAGATTCACGTACCCCATGTATGTTGCTATTCTTCTGTCTTTGGAAGACCTCTGCTAAATATTGCCCTCCCTCAAACATTTTCCCACCAACATGTCACTTTAAATCCTCCTAGCCAGTTTCGGCCACGGCGGCCAATCTCAACGGAGATCAGCCAGGTACGCTGGAGATATTATAGTGCACAAGTGTGTGCGCAATACACAGGTGCACTCGCTATTCCTTCACTCTCATAGTCCGGTGAGACGGCAATCCGACATGATCGGAGAGAGATCAGGCGCAGGACCAACGGCTTTACGTGCTTTCCGAGGCACGGGGGTATCACACCGCCAACTTCCTGACTCCGAGCTGCGACTGAGTAATTTTTTTAAGATGGAAAAACCCAGTCACAAAGTTTTTTGGCCCGACCCGGGATTCGAACCCAGGACCGCAGCGCGCAAATCGTACTCGTAACGCGTACGCAATACAACTACACCACCGAGGCAGTCACTTTAAATAGAGTTCAACTAAATTATGAGCTTAATCTGTTTTAAATAAACATCTTGCTACCAAGTAATTGGTTTTTTGGATGCATTGTTGTTTATTGTTTGGGTAGTAATGAGAACGAGGTGTTGACAGCTTATTGTGACCATTTGTGTCGTGTGTTTCGTGCAACAAGCTGACAGCATCTTCGCCGCATCTTATCGTGGCCGGAGCGACGTATGTGGCATCGTTTATCAGCTGCATTAATCTCTTAGGGCTAGGATTGTCAGGCGTCCGGATAAAGCCGGAAATTATTAGCTTTTTAGATGCGTGTCCGGCCAAATTAAACGGTGTCCGGCTTTTTACATTTGACCAGTGACTTTTAGGTGGTCGGAAATATGCGTAAAATTAAACGTGCCATAGATATACACTAGAGAGCTAAAAAACAGGTGGCTGGGAAAATGGGGCCCGAAATATCATATTAATACTAAGACACAAAATGGTTAACAATTTAGGGTGTCCGGCCTTTTTACCCAAACGTCTGGCTAAACTGACTGGTCTGTCCGGCTATTAGGTTAGATGACCTGGTAACCCTACTTAGGGCCAATTCTAAAACTTGCTGATAAATGCTACTAGTCACATACCATAAGCCGGCAAAATACAAAAGTCTCTCAAATCTATGCTCACAAATAAATGGTACTAAATGAGAATTATCTATTGTCAAATAAAATTCACTTGAACCCTGTGAAAAGGCCATTAGCCTTTTTATTTTTGCTAAGAGAAATAACATGAGGTAATAATAATTGGTATTAGAAGCCGTACAATTCAATACAAGAGAAGTTTCTGCTCCAGCGATCAAAAGAACAAACAAACTCCAACTGATATTAGAATATTTTAATTAAAAACAAACAATACAGTTGTCGGCAATAACTTAGACATCGAGTTAGAGAAAGAGAACCGTCAAGTCAGCGGCGAAACGTCATGAATGAAAGAGACAACGCTTACAAAACAAAAGCTTACCGATAATTATCTTTGTCTAAAAACGATGTCTAACCCGCAAAGGTCTTTGCTCGCTCGATACAGACCGCTTCTAATAGGTTGGTCGAAAAATCTTTAGGCCTATCTTCAGCAGTGCACTTGCAAAGGCTGAAAAAGAAAGAGTATGTGAGATTCAGAACCAATTATTGTATCTCTACGTTTATCTCAAAATAAACGCATATTATGCCTACATCCCCAAAGGGGTACGAGACTATCCCGCCCTAACACCCACCACTGCAACTCTTATAAGCCTGGATTGGCAGTGGCACGTATCTTATGAAGGAGCGGTGAAGGTCGGCGAGTCTCTGGGAGCACTAATTAGTCTTAACCCTCAACGAAGTTAATCAAATAGAAGAATAGGGAGGAGTTAGAAATATATTTTCCACTTCCCTCCATAGCAAAGCGGAAGATAAAATAATGAAAAGGTATTTTTAGCCTTTATTGTTGAGACTTTTACAACTGGAAAAGCCAGATGTAAAGCACCATGGATAAAATTTTCAAGCGTCCTATCATTTGAGCTGTTAGATTTGATTTCAATAATAGGTATGGCAAAAATGCCATAAAGCACAAAAATTCTGTCTGGTCTCCACAAGGTTAAGGTAGTATACAACTCCTATGTTATTTGCGTACTATCTAATATAATGTTGCGCTCATTTTGCCAAAGACTTCACTCTCAAAGTATGTGATGCGCAGATTATTAGTGGTTGTAGTCAGTAGGCGAAAATGGACTCGCAGGCGAATCAACCAACCTAAAGGAGTATAATTTGCACATCAAATTACCATGTTTTGTAAGGAATTGCGAGTCTCAAAAGGGTAGGCAGAAGTGCATTAGTGTTTTCGTCGAGGTTATTCCGTCCCATGATGTGAATCATCATCATCATCATCATCATCAGCCTTTATCAGTCCACTGCTGGACATAGGCCTCCCCTAATGAGCGCCATAGCGCCCTGTCTTCAGCTTGCCGCATCCAGCATCTGCCTGCCGTCTTTCGCAGATCGTCATCCCACCTGGCCGGAGGGCGTCCTACACTACGTTTGCCCAGTCGCGGTCTCCACTCAAGAACACGTTTACCCCAGCGGTTGTCGGTTCTTCGCGAGATATGACCAGCCCACTGCCACTTCAGCTTGCTAATTCTTTGAGCCTTTGTGAATGCCTATCACCATATCGGGCGCAAATTCCAGACTCCGGAATGATCTTCTTCTTCTTCAGCTTTTAGGAGTCCACTGCTGAACGTAGGCCACCCCCAAAGATTTCCAGACCAACCTGTCAGAAGCGGCCTGCATCGAAGGGTTCCTGTGACCTTTACAAGGTCGTCTGTCCACCTAGTAGGAAGACATTCCTCGCTGCGCTTGCCAGTACGTGGCCTCCACTCGAGAACTTTTCTACCCCATCTGTTGTCAGTTCTACGAGCTATGTTTCTTGACCGTTCTTCTCTAGTGAGAACTGCTTTTCGAACATGTGGTAGAGTTAATATTGACGGAATCTAAATAATGTGTAATCATCTTTGCCTAATCAGGGATCGAACCCGAGACCTCAGCACATTAGTTATACCGCACGCAACACAACTACGCCATCGAGGCAGTCTATTTAAAACTCAATCTATGATATTTTCTGCCAAGTACTGCGTCGAAATTATTTTAAAGTGTAAATACTGGCCATTACTTAAATTGAACTCCCTTCCAAATAAACGTTATATATCATGGTTTAAATGATCACAGTTTTATCTCTTTCTCAAAGTTTTGAAAGTCAAAGATACAATACAGTGACGTTAATCACTGATTAAAATTTGGCAAGGCGCCTCTCTAATGACTAGCTCACTGCTTTGCAGTCTTTGAAGTTATTATGTTTGATGCTATTTATCAGCAGACTCGGCTTTAGTATCAGAAAAGTTTATCTTACATACATATATACATATACACTCACGCCTTTTATCCCTGAAGGGTAGGCAGAGGTTCAACTAGTGCCCCCCTTTTTTCGCCATTATTCCGTTCCATGATGTGATAGGGGGCGAGCCTATCGCCATATCGGGCACAAATTCCAGACTCCGAGCTGATACTGAATAGAAAGAACTAAATATCACTTTGCCTGACCCGAGGATCGAACCCGAGACCTCAGCATTGCAGTCGTACCATAATACAACTATGCCACCGAGGCAGTCTTAAAAAAGAAAGGTTTATCTTATCGTACTATTTTCTGCTAGATGCAAACTTTCTGACTGCCTCGGTGGCGTAGTTTTATTACGGTACGTCTGCAGTGCTGAGGTCTCGGGTTCGATCCCCGGGTTGAGCAAAGTGATATTATGTTTTTCTACTCATTATCAGTTTGGAGTTAGGAAATGTGCCTGGCAAATGGCAATGGGCCCTTTCCCTATTATAAGGACGTAACATGTCCGGCGAAATGTGGGTGTCTCACACATCTGCTTACACCTGAAAAGGTATAAAGGCGTAATATATATGTGTGTCCTATTATTTGCTATGTAATGTAATGTTTTTTTAAGATGTTTGTATGTTCATCTTACTTTGTAGGTACAGACGGCCAAAAACGTAGCTGAACCAATTCAAAATACAAAGCGCCAATACAGGTTAACTTTAATTGAAATATTTTTTTTCTTCGTTGAAATAAAATAAATCTCTTATATTATTTAATTGTTGTAAAGGAAATTTTATGTTGGTTTGAACACACGTGTATAAGCGATTTGAAATTTTGAATTTTTCACTTACTTATGTGGATAGTAATTGTATTATTTGGGCTACCTAAGAAATTACCATTTTACCTCTCTGGACCTAAGAATTCCCCATACTTCCATTAGTCCCCATATGACACTATAAAGACAAAAGGCTTCAATCCCAAACACAAAATGCAACAACCAGCTATATTTCCAGCTGTCCTGACACAACTGAGTAGTAAAGATAGCGTCGTTCCCGTCCGTGATATTGGCTCGCCGTCTTCCTACAAGACGTTTGAACAGAATAATAACGATGGATTGCGAAACACTTCTATAAATTTAATTTTAGAAAACGAGGAAATACTTCTTGTTATGCAATTTTCATTTGAATTATTTGTATTTATTCTGCCCTGATGAATTCCATATCTCAAACACACACACATCACACTTTTATCCCGAAGGACAAGCAAACATACAACTAGTGTACTTTTCGCCATGTGTGTTCCGTCCCATGATGTGATTGGTGGAAAGCCTATAGTCATATCAGGCACAAAGTTCAGGCTCGAGGAAGAAAAATAAAATATCACTTTACCCGATCTGGGATTTGAATTGCACATGCAATACAACAATGCCACTGAGGCAGTCATAAATAAGCTTTATAAATCGGTCTATCTATGGCAAGTTTATTTTTTTTTCGCCCTTCAATGCTGAGTTGTAATACTTTTAAAGCATGTCTTTGTTTTTATAAAGTCTGTGACATCATTACAATGAGAAATAAGAACTGGGTTAAAACAATAACCAACATTACAATTTAATAGAAAAACATTTACATTGAATTTGGCGAAATCGTCCGATCCAATCGTGAGCCGATAGAAAAATAATATTTACAGTTCTGTATAAAAAAACTTGTACAAACAAAATATATTGGGATATGTGGAATCTAATAAGTTTATTTTGATTGTTATCCTTATCGTTTTGTATCTTATTCCTGGTACATAAGAGACATAGTCGCGTGCTCGGGGATCTTGTTAAGCCTTTAGCAACAAGGAAATGTGATCACCAATTTCCTTTATTCAATATATTTTAAGGCCAATAAGAGAGATGCTATTAAGATATTCGACCAAGGTTTTATACAAATTAAATTAAGGCACAATTTTTATAGGTAAATTTGGGTAGCTAACCCGATTGTAATAAAGTTAAAGTTTGTTCTCCCGCGGTTCGTATTTTAAAAACGTTGGCTGTTTGGTTATTACCTTGGTCTTTTTTTTTTCAAAACTTTTTTTTGTCTAATTTAAGGTGCCTATTGTTTATAAATTATCGTTCGCTTTAACAGTGAAGGAAAAAATCGTGAGGAAATCTAAATAACTGTGAATTCTCCATTAGAATCTCGAGGGTATCTGAATTTTGCCAACCCGCACTAGGCCAGCGTGGTGGACTAAGGTCTCTAACCCTTCTCATTGCTATAGCAAGCCTGTGCTCAGCAGTGGACAGTATATACTGGTGGTAGGACTCTCATATGTAAGAGTCCGTCTGGGTGGGTACCACCGCAATGTTTATTTCTACCGCCAAGCAGCAGTGTGCATGCTCTGTTGTGTTTCGGTTTGAAGGACATTGTAGCCAGTGTAACTACAGGACATAATGAGACTTGACATCTTATGTCTCAGGATGACGAGCGCAGTGGAATGCCACACAGTACTTTGTAAATCAAGGTTCTGGTTGGTATTTCTACTGTTTATGGGTGGTCGTACCGCTTACCATCAGGCGAACGGCATGCTCGTCTCGTCATTCAATGCTATAAAAAATAATATATAATACTGGGCTGATTGCATTGCATTGCAAAGTGCCTAATGTTATGTTGTTTGAGAACAGTCAGTCTCTTAGGCTACATTAGCCTAATAAATGAATAAATCTTGGGTATGTAGGTTTCTCACGATATTTTCCATAACCGTAAAAGCAAAAATGATTTTAGATTCTACAATTGGATTAAAAATTAATCTTTTACGATATACATGTAAATTATACATTGACCCCAGAGACGCGACCGAATCAGCGACCGGCTCATCCGGTGAGCGGCGCGTCAGAAAGTCCGGCAAATTATTTAATATTCAGCGGTCCACTTCGATGTTCATCCTTTTGGGAGTGACTGTTTTGTTTGTTTTATTTTGGTTAGATTTATGTGGCATTGTAAAGGCTGCTCTATATGAAACTATTTTAGGATATTTTTGCCTTGGTTGCGTACAAATGTGGACTGCTTCCGCAGGAGTCTCAGGTTAGAACCTGGAATTAGGCGACGATATTGGGTTTTCTGCCGAGTATCAGCCTGGAGTCTGGAAGTGTGCTCTGTAAACGGTAAAAGGTTCGCCTTTATTACCTGGAGCCTAAGACCTAAAATAGTTGACATGTATGTGGATGCCATGTGTTCTATCTCTACCTACCCTGAGAGGAAAATGGCGTGATTCTGTGTATTTTACTTATCAATCGTATATTTTACAATGACGTAAATAGAAAAAAATGGGGAATATTTTGTTACGTCGTTGAAAATCTATCGGTGGAGGCATTGGATGGAGGCGTTAAATTATAATCTTATGAATTAAGTATAGACTTTTGAATGAAATGAAATGTGAATTAATTTTGCCGGGATAAAAGTCTCGCTTTATATTTTCCCGGAATAAAAAGTAGCCTATTTTACTCGCTGATAATGTGGAAGTATGTTGTAAAAAGATTTTTTAAAATCAGTTCAGTAGTTTTGAGTTTATTCGTTACAAACATACAAAAATACTAATTTTTCATCTTTATAATATTAAGATGGCGCAACCAATAGTAGTGTTGGTTTCTTTTAACTCCGTAACAGATTTATAGACAGGGGAAAGCGTGAGCTGAAGCTTCTTGTGAAAATTAAAATAAAATAAAAAAAGGTTTAATAATAAGGTTCTATTAGCAGTTTTAAGGCTCGGAACCCTAAAAATTATGCCATAACCAAAATGTCCAACAGCGAGTTATATCCAAGGCTTAGACGGCGTATGATCCGACCCAACAAGTGACCTTTGCTAAGTTTATTTATACGCATTTTTAGGTTATGTGTTAGTGGACGTGACATTTTACCATACATAAGGTTACACACGCGCCTTTATCCTGAAAGGGTAGGCAGATACGTAAATAGTACTCTTAGCTATATTAGCTGTTAGTACGGGGTATGTTTGAATTTTATGAGTCTTTTCAAATTTACAGCTGTTTATTAGCACGCCTTGTCTTTTACAAGCAGCAGTGTACTTTTTTTTATTGCGTTGAATGACGAGACGAGCATGCCGTTCGCCTGATGGTAAGCGATACGATCACCCATAAACAGTAGAAACACCATCCAGCACCTTGAGTTACAAAGTACTGTGTGGCATTCCATTGCGCTCGTCATCCTGAGACATAAGATGTTAAGTTTCAATATATCCTGTAGTTACACTGGCTACTATGCCCTTCAAATCGAAACACAACAGTGCATGCACACTGCCGCTTGGCGGTAGAAATAGACATTGCGGTGATATCCACCCACACGGACATATGAGAGTCCTACCACCAGTAACCAGTACATACCTTTATTCCAGTCCTCGTGTTACTCACGGAGGCAATATAGTTTATACACTCAAGTACAGACATCTTAATATAATATTAAACATTTTCACGCTGAGAATCATATTTAATATTCACTTTGTCTCGTGTAAGACATGAAACACGTCGTACGTAACATGTCCGATGCAGGGATTGCGCGCGCCGTGACATTATATGATTGGAATTTAATATATAACTTGAATGTTATGTGAGAGAATGTAAAATTGCTATAGAACGAAGCATAATCGGGTAGTTGGCTTCTTTTTTTAAATATATTTATCCAAAATGTATTGTGTCATCCAAATCTAATGGTTTTTTTAACGCACACACCCACTCACGCCTTTTATCCCTGAAAGGGTAGGCAGAGGCCGCAACTAGTGCACCCACTATTCGCCGTGCATACTCCGCCCCATGATGTGATAGGGGGCGATCCAATCGCCATACCGGGCACAGATTCCGGCCGGGCGGTTTTTATTTTAATGGATTTAATCACTACATAGTATAAAACAAAGTCGCTTCCCGCTGTCTGTCCCTATGTATGCTTAAATTTTTAAAACTACGCAACGGATTTTAATGCGGTTTTTTTTTAATAGACGGAGTGATTCGAGAGGAATGTTTATATGTATAATACACTAGCTTTTGCCCACGGCTTCGCCCGCGTTAATAAGTTTTTCCGGGCTAAAAGTACATACATAAAAACCTTCCCGTTGAATCACTATCCAACACATTTATTTGTATAAAGATTAATATTATGAAGTTGATACAACTCTTAACAAATAATACATTAATTTCGACCAAATTTGATTACCATAAAAACGGTTCTAGAGAGTTAATTTTAAAAGATAGACATATACTGTCGCGGACTTTTTTTTAGATCATTTCAAGAGGAATAATTCTTTCATACTTATATTTTTGGTATCTTGAACGGTTTTCGCAGCGCACGCAATGGAAGCCCTCAAGGATGAATATTATAATTTTCCCCGCATTTTTCACATTTTCCATTATTTCTTCGCTCCTAATAGTTGCATCGTGATGTTATATAGCCTATAGCCTTCCTCGATAAATGGTCTATTCAACACAAAAAGAATTTTTCAATTCGCACCAGTAGTTCCTGAGATTAGCGCGTTCAAACAAACAAACAAACAAACAAACTCTTCAGCTTTATAATATTAGTATAGATGCATAATATAGTAGAGGAACATTGATAATTTAAAAGGTTTCTAATGTGATGTCGTAGATAAACACATTTTTTTGCGCTTACATTGCAGACGCTGGCTAAACTCTACGAAATAGATCAAAATAATGTACTACACTTTTGTACACCTTAAAAAGGTCTACAAAAAAGTCCGCGATGGTATATGTCTGTCTCTTAGGGATAACCCACAATAACCATTTTTTATCCTTTACTTTTGACGAGAAATAATGGCTTATTTACGAAAGCGATTCTAAGCAATACAGCAATAATCCTTATCCAATTAAGTACCATAAATACATTGTGCATTTAATATAGATCAATATGGCCCTTTACAACGTGTAATTTAAATAAATATTTTCAAAAATATTACAGATTTAAAATGCAGGGACATAGCAGTCGCGGCGGTACCGGCCGGGGGGCCGGCGGCGCGTGTCTATAAATGAGAAAGTATGGAGATAGTTTGAGATCCTGAGGACGACATAGGCTACTTTTATCCCGGAAGAAAATAACCCGGGGATTTTTTCCCGATTTTTATTTCTCGCGATTGGGGCCGTCACGGCCTAACCACTGAACCGATTTCGATGAAATGTGGTAGGGAGATAGTTGAACCCGTCAAGCCCAGCTTATATATAGATGTATGCGGAAACACTATATACTAGGATGCGCGCATCCGTCGCGGGGCTTGACGAGTCAAGATCCTGGGACGGACCTAGGCCATATCTTATTCCGGGAAAAAATAAACCGAGACTTTTATTCCGGAAAATCTTTTTCTGCGAGTAGAACCGCAAGAAAATAAGTATGACGATAGTTTGAGATCCAGAGGAGGACATAGGCTACTTTATTCCGGAAGAACATAAACCAGTAATTTTATCTCGGTTTTTTTTTCTCGCGAGTGGAGCCGTCACTGTCACGCTACTGAACTGATTGCGATGAAATTTGGAAGGGACATAGCTTAAGACCCTGGAAAGGACCTAGACTAATTTTTATCTCGGAAAAACTTCACCAATGGATGGAGTGATTCAAGAGGAAGGCTTATGTGTATATTACATAAATATTTCGTATGACAAAAAACTAATTTCAGCATGTAATATGCTTCGCTATCTGAGCGAAGCCAAGGCGGGCCGCTAGTAAATAATAAATTTAAGTCATAAAACTTTATAATTTGGTGGCAGGGGTAGCTGTCAAAAACAGTGATTGCAAACTGTGATGTTATTGAGTATCACCGGCCATAACGTTACGTGCGTGAGAAAGAGATAGCGCTATAGTCACCACGTCCACACTTTTCTTACAATATTTCTAATATGAATAGCTGCTTTATTTTTCAACTATTTATAATGCTGATTTCACAGAAGGCTTTCTATTTTGTATTATTATCTATTACATAAAATATTCCAAATTAAAAATAATATGTAACCACTGCATTTTGAATTATACTGTTTCACGATCGATATTTAGGTGCGACATTATTAAGAGCCTTCAGATTGTAAATAGTCGTTTCTTTTCCATTCTCCTTTGTTTCACTTTTATTTGTCTTGTGAGTGTGAAACACATTCGTAGCTAGCGTGTCCGATGCAGGAATTGCGCACGGCGTGACATTTTTCGATAGAAATTTTATTATAATCAGAATGTCTCGCTGCGATATTGAATGTAACTTAGGTCTACAGGAAATGCATATTTTCTGAATAGAAATGAAAAAAACAATCTCAAAATTTAATTTTAAAGGTTATTTCTTGGCACAAGTTAAGAGAGAGGAAACCGTGAGTAAACCCAGTTAAAAACATTTTTTAAGTTATATAAGTAGTTATCAGTTAGAAAATGACGTGTAACATGTACAGTCACCACCATAAGTAGCTGAGCAAATTCAAAATTTCACACTGCCTACATACTTTTGTGTTCTTACTAATCTTTTTTCTCTTCACAAAAATAAAATAAAAGAGATTTGCTTTACTTCATACGAAGTTATATTTTTTTTTCAGTTTAACTTAGCGCGTATATAGGCGATTTAAAATTTTGATTTTGTACAGACTGTATTTATGCTGCTGACTGTACATTCGTCTATGCTCTTTAAAATAAATATCAACAAAAATTAATTTCAAACCTATTTATCTCGTGATAATTGTAAAGAAATGTTCGGCCCCCAATAAAGCGACTGCCTCGGTGGTGTAGTTGTATTATTATACGACTGCAATCCTGAGGTCTCGAGTGCGATCCCCGGGTCGGGCAAAGTGATATTGAGTTTTTCTATTCAGTATCAGCTCGGAATCTGGAATTTGTGCCCGATATGGCGATAGGATGCCCCCTATCACGTCATGGGACGGATTAATGGCGAAAAGTGGGTCCACTAGTTGCGCCTCTGCCTACCCCTTCGGGGATAAAAGGCGTGAGTGTATATGTATATATGTATGTAATTCAGTACCATGCTTCATGGTTGCCGTATTAATCACTATATCTATTGTAAGACTGCGTGAAACGTGCTTATATTGTAACTAACGTGTCCACCACAGGACTCGCGCCCAGCGTGACATCTCAGTGTTTGTGATTGGAAATTAATATGTAATGATAATGTCACGCTGCGACTATTGAGTATGGGCTTTAATCAACAGTTTTAGTGATGATTCTAAATATGTGGGCAAAGAGGGGCTATAGATTCTCGGGGCAACACTTTTTGGACTATTCTTAAACTATATATTTACTTGGCGATGGATTTTCCAAAGGACACTGGCATCATATACGGCTGATGATAAAGCTAAGCCAAATCATTTCTGCAACATTGGTAGTGATAAGTGCGTTAAGATAATGTAGAAAAATGAATGTTATGTCCCTTTGAATTTTCAATCAAGTAAGTTACAAAGTGGTGAAATAAATTAAACACGATAATTATACGAAACCACTTATTTGTTTCGTTAATTATTAATTTAGCAATGAAACCATTAAGGTATCTTTAAGTTTAATAAAAATTTCGTTAGTCTGTCTTGGGACGGTATTTTTACCGTTCCTTACTTAATTGGCTTCGTATAATTAATTCCTTAGCCGATTAGAAACTGGTGTATGGCTTCAATAAAAGGGAGAAGGGGCGTATTCAAGAAAACGTCTTGTGAAGCAGCGAACGGTAAGTGGGTCACCAATGATTATAATCATACCAACTTAGTATTATGGGCATCCATGTTTTGAATGTTGGCAGGTATGTATAATTCTTGTATTTTCAAGGTACAGGGATATGTCTTGTCAAAATCGTAGGTATACGCGTGTGTGTGTGTAGATGCGTTATTGTTACAAAAAATAATTTATTTTGGAGGTGACTTGTTGTTCGTGTAAGGAAATTTTTCAATTGTTACATAAAAATACATTAAACAAATAGTTATCTGACCGAATATGAAAGCAAAAAACTGTCAACTTTTATATATTGGCAAAAGCGTACAATTACTTTCATTTATTAATTTTAATATCGTTTTGTACTTTATCTTACGAACAAACTGTATCTGATGATTGAAGAATTAACTCTTACATTTTTTACGAGTAGCGTTTTCTCAAAGTTTTTAAACAGGCGTGTCGCATTCCTTGTGCTAACTAATCAACCGCTGATTAATTTAATTTTTTTGTTAAAGCAACGTTCATACATACATACATACATATACACTCACGCCTTTTATCCCCGAAGGGGTAGGCAGAGGCGCAACTAGTGCACCCACTTTTCGCCGACATTCCGTCCCATGATGTGATAGGGGGCGAGCCTATCGCCATATCGGGCACAAATTCCAGACTCCGGACTTATACTGAATAGAAAAACTCAATATCACTTTGTCCAACCGACCCGGGGATCGAACCCGAGACCTCAGCTTTGCAGTCGTACTGTAATACAACTACGCCACCGAGGCAGTCAGTAAAGCAACGTTCAGTTTCAAAATATTAACAGCTTGTTGCCGCCATAACCTAACAGGGAGGTTGAGCATCCAAATTCCAAGATTTGACTTCAGACCAATAGTAGTAAAAACTCGTATAAAGATCTCCGCTTTTTGAATGGGTGTTGGGCCTCAAAATCTAAACAGGCTTAAACTTTAGGGATATTAAAGGGGCAATGGAACTTAGAGCTATTAAAAAAACATTTTTAGACCCCTCCATTCAAAACCAACTTTTTGAAACCATTCATATCAAGTGTAGTTTTCAAGCCAAACAAAATTACATGCATCTCAAAATCGGAGGTGTTTAAAATTAAACGATTTATTGCAGAAGGCTAGTTTTCAGGAGTTCTATCCAAATATATATAAACTGTCTTGTTTAGATTTTCAGGCCCATTTCTGGACATGACCTTTATTGTTTTGTATTGGTATTAGGTACTCTTTGAGTATCTAGCAATGCATAGGAGATGGTATGACCAGGAGAACCCTTCGTTGGTCATACATGCGCAGCTGGTCATAAACTTTTATTTAAACCTATGTGACTTGCGATCGCTGTCATTACATTCTACGATAATGACATTAAGCGGTGCTCCACAGAAATTGTGATTTTTGTTGTAATTGTGTAAAAAGCGACATTGTATTATTTTGTAGCCCTGCACGTGTGGATTTTTTTTGTTAAATGTGTGCTATCCGTGTCTATGTCGCCCCCCGTCAGGATTGGCAGAAAAAATTGTTTGCGCATTATTGCCATATCGTGTCCATTGGTTAAATAGTATAAGGTCTATTCGACATTTGGCGAAGAGAAATAACGAAATCCATGCCCGCGTATATTAAGTTTAAACTTTACCGCTACTGATGTCGTAGATAAATCCGGACGAAATCTTAGAAGTAGGTCCTAGTTTTTATCGAGTCTTTTTAGAGAATCGGTTTCGCAATTATATTTTGAAGGGTTTTTTTTAAATAACTCCTTTTGAATTTGGAATTTACTATTGAAAGATATGTAACTTAAGATAGATATGTAATTAATTCAGAGTTTTAATAAGACGTACTTTTTATAATAATTCTAGTTGGCTGTGTACTTGAATATATTATGCCGTGAATATTTTGAACTCTCCTTTGCTCACAGGTTCTCTCGCGTGAAAGACTTTGTCCGGGATAAATCTCCTGATTTATGTTTTCTCGGGATACATAGTAACATATAGTGTCCTTTCCAGGATTTACTCAGGGTTCAATTATCTCCATACCAAACTTCATGGAAATCAGTTCAATAATTATGTAACAATTCGATCTGTTGCTGTGGGAAACGGTTCTTAACTTGGGAGTTTTAGACCGAAACATGTATAACTTTCGCTTGTTCCCTTTAGGTTCACCCCTATTAGAATCAATTTGGTCTTTGTAAAGTTTTGAGGTTGAATATAATTTATTAGTAGATTTTATTGATTACTAGCTTCTGCTCACGGCGTCTCTTGCCTGGTTTTTTTATGACAAATATTTAAAAGAAGTCGCCTATGTCCTTGGAATTTATGCTTACTTAGTATTAAATTTTATCAAAATCGATTCAATAGTTTCGTCGTCAAAGCGTAACAAACATAAATGTCTGCATTTATGACATCAGTATGTATTATAATATTCATATATAGTGATATTATAAAGCTAAAGTTTTTGTTGGTTCGTCTTAACGCGGTAATCCTTGGAACTACTAATCCGCTTCGAAAATTCTAAGTGGAAGCTAATTAGTGTGGATTTTGTCTTATATAGTGAATTTAAGATTAAATTTTTATTTTGTTGAACGCTCTAATCCAGCCAGACACGTTTTTATAATCATTAGGTAATGCTATTATTATACTATACACTGTAGCGCAGCATCGCGATTCATGGAAGGATCTTGGGGAGGCCTTTGCCCGACATTGGGACATTATAGGACAACACAATACAATACTATTTAAAAAATGGGTATGTCATATCCAATTGATAGTCTTATCGATCGGACATGTTATTCCCATGATTTTTTTTCTAGCATTAACGATTGTAGGCAACGGCCCCTGAAAATACTACTTATAGCTAGCGACTCCGCCCGCGTGAAAAAGTTTTTCGGGGATAAAAATATTTGCCAAGGATAAAAAGTAGCCTAGAGCACTAAGGAGTAATGTAGCTTCCTCCTTGGGAAAGAATTGTCAAAATCGTCTCAGTAGTTCCTGAGATTAGCGCGTTCAACCTAACAAACAAACTTTTTAGCTTTATAATATTAGTGTATAGTAGTGTAGTGTAATAATAGTGTGGCGTAGTTGTGTTACAGTACGACTGCAAAGCTGAGGTCTCGGGTTCGATCCCCGGGTCGGGCAAAGTGATATTGAGTTTTTCTATTCAGTATCAGCTCGGAGTCTGGAATTTGTGCCCGACATGGCGATAGGCTCGCCCCCTATCACATCATGGGACGGAATAACGGCGAAAAGTGGGTGCACTAGTTGCGCCTCTGCCTACCCCTTCGGGGATAATAGGCGTGAGTGTATATGTATGTATGTAAGTTCACAGTTGTACAGTCAGCCAGATAAGTAGCTGAACAAATTCAAAACTTCAAATCGCGTGTACACGCGTGGACGTCATTTAAATTTTGAATTTGTTCACTTATGAGGCTGACTGTAGATTCAGGTTTTTGTTTGTATTTTCCGGGTACATACAATAAATATCATAATAATAAAGTAAAATATACTTTGATATTCCGGAGAAATTATTTTCTTTGTGGATTACGTTGAATGCAAACAATTTATGGGAAACTGTTCATATTATATTTGTGCTTGCGGAATTATATTTTTATATATATTTACTTAAGTGAGCATTCTCAAGTTTTTTACGGAAGGGAAAATTGAGAAAATAAGTTAATATTTTTATTTATTTCGTTTTGATAAGACAAGGATATAAGATTATTTGTTTAATTTTGCAGAAAATGGTAAAATCCGAAATATGACAACGATAAAATCGATATTATTTATAGTTAAGCCCTTGAAATATAGTAGAACAGGAAATAAAATAACAGATGTAGAAGACCTTAGGCGTAACGTCATCATTATGTTTGCGCAAGTGCGAACGAGATAGCATGATAACCCAATACGCATCTACTGATGTCACATGATATGAACTATCCAAGGCATTAATTGCTACTTGATATTTCAATTTGCGTTGACGTTGTTTCGACAAGTGTTCTTAATTCATTATTTGCTGCAGCGTATAAAAATTAAAAATGAAAATATATTTTTTCGTTATTTCTGTGTTACCGACTATTTATCTTTACAGGGTGTCTCATAAATGGTACGAAAAACTTAAAGGGAATATAGCTTGAATGGTGCTCTACCAGACGTGAAAAGATGACTTCTATAAAAGTGTCACCATTTTCGACATATTCAGGATTTTGTACTTTTTGAGAAAAATCCTTTTTTTGATCTATGTTTTGTTGCTGCACGTGCAAATAATCAGCTATTTTCTTAAAATTTCTGCAGCTGGCTTAGTAGTAGTGGGTCTACCATAACCCATTATCATTTTATTGAATATCAGTCTGGAATTTGTGCCCGATATGGCAATAGGCTCGCCCCCTATCACATCATGGACGGAATGACGGCGAAAAGTGGGTGCATTAGTTGCGCCTCTGCCTACCCCTTCGGGGATAACAGGCGTGAGTGTATGTGTGTGAATATCACTCAAAAACCTTGAAAAAATTATTACTTCCGCTCATAATTTTTCTAGGAAAAATATTTTACACAACTTCGGACTTCGGTGATGAAAAAAAAATGAATTACTGAATAGAGGTTTTCGTATTTTCGCTTCGAGCGTCAATTTAGAAGCTTTAAGTATCTCAAATCACTAAATAAAATAATAATAAAAAAAAGTTGTCTAACTAAAAAGATCCTTAGGAAAAAAATAAATTATGAAAAGAAAATCATCGTATGTTTAATTCTTGAGAAATAAATATTCTAACAATGCGAAATTATTCAGACATGTTGGTCAATAAAATGTTTCTCTTTTACCAACATATCTTAATTAATTAACTGTAATATTGCATCAATATAATAGAAGAACATCTCCTTAAAAACTTTTCTCTGTCTCTGTGTATAAATATAACTTTATCATTTTTATTTTTGTACATTTGTTGAGGTTAATTCATTTTGATAAGTAATTCATTTATCCTTAATAAAAAACTAATAACACAACATTCATTGATGATGAAGCGATACGAAGTTCGCCGGGCCAGTTAGTACCTACATCAATAAAACTTGTTAACGAAAAGGAAGTTTTTACCTTAGCATCATTAAGGTAGGGTTATTTCATACGTGGTTAGGTAAAGTTGAGGATCAGTTTCACTTCTTCACTTCTTCACTTCACTACCACTGATGGTAGGTCTCTCATATGTAAGAGTCCGTCTGGGTGGGTACCACCACAATGTCTATTTCTACCGCCAAGCAGCAGTGTGAATGCGTTGTTGTGTTCCGATTTGAAGGACATTGTAGCCAGTATAACTACTGGCATAATGAGACTTAACATCTTATGTCTCAGGATGACGACCGCAGTGTAATGCCACACAGTACTTTGTGACTCGAGGTGCTGGATGGTGTTGCTACTGTTTATGGGTGGTCGTATTGCTTACCATCAGGCAAACGGCATGCTCGTCTCGTCATTCAATGCCATAAAAAATAATAATAAGGTTACTATTAGGAAGATTCCTAAACTATCAGTTTATTTATACGATAAATTAAATTAAAACTATCTTAAGCGATTCCTTCATGGTAAAGGAATCACATACCCAAACCGTCTCATTATACTGACAATGCAATTCTGCAGTTCTGAAAATTACAAGAGCAATTTTAACTTGCGTTCGCAAACCGGTCGTACCATCTCGTAACCGGTGCTTATGTAAATCACCAGTCTTTGAGACGAGCCTTTTGTCCAAGATGGAGGATGAGACGTAGATATGGAATTACATATGGAATGAGTTGGCTTGATTAATATATGTAATTTGTAATCCTATTGTTTGAAGCAATGTTTTTTGACATAAAATGCTACAAATGCATTTTACTACCTATCTGTTTCTCGTGATCGCCCGCGTGAAAAGCCTTTCCCCCGACTAATTCTTTAAAACACCGTACGGCGAGTAAAGAATGAGTTTAGAATATCCATTATTAAAAATGGGAGAAAATTACACGAATAAAAAGTAGCCCATGTGTTAATCCAGGACATGACCTACCCGTGTGCCAAATTTCATCCAAATCCGTTGAGTTGTTTTTGCGTTTCTGTACTTTCTTTAATTATGTCCACGAGCTCTCAATCAGCCTGTCGCTGTTCACAGCTGAATGGTTTATGTTCATAAAATATCACAAAAGTGAGTCAGGATTGTCATGTAGGAACTAACCACCTATTAAGTGTGTTTTAAAATACGTGTACAATTGTCAATACATTTATTTTAATAAAAAATATTTCAGTAAACAAAGGCTAGTCTGTAAAAGTGTATATATCTCGCTGCGTTTCCCTTCCCGGATTAATTGTTTTAAAATAACTTTTTGTAATTACGTATTCTATTTAATTTTTAACGCAAGATATTGTTGGTCTTTCTAATTCGAATATCTTACGCCTTTTGTTCTCAAAGACCGGGAGAGGCGTAACTAATGCGTCCATTTCTGAGAATATTCCGTCCCATGATGTGATAGGAGGCGAGCCTATTTCTATTTCTAGCACAAATTCCAGTCTTCAGACTAATATAGAACGGAAATATATGATTTATCAATATACCCGATCCGGGAATCGATCCCGAAACCTCATGATAGTCATCGTACCGCAAACGCTATGCAACTACGCTACCGAGGCAGATATTAATATTTTAATATTATTTTCAATGCATATTATAATATTACATATTTAACTTTCATAAAACTTATGCTAAATTAACAAACATGGTGATGGCCTGTAAATTACCCTGTCAGTGTGTGTGTGCATTTCTCCATCTACGCTTATCAAACGTAAATGACGCACGAGTCGAAATAGAATCGTTAAAAATATATATCAAGGAGCATTTTCACTCGTTTTATCGAATGCTAGAGTCATTTGGAAGTTGGTGCGGCGTCGTTACTTTTTACGAGGGCCCAAATGGTCCTCACTGGGTCGTACTGCGGTTGTATGTGTAGACCACAAGAGCGGTAAACTATAAGGCTACTATCTAAAGAAAACTTAAGTGAAAAACAATATTATTAGCTTTGGGTATCGGGGTTTAGAAGGTTCAGACACTAAAGCCTCATTAATACGAATCAATTATTGTTATAAATAATTATCGTATGCAATTTACTGGTGGTAGGTCTCTCATATATAAGAGTCTGTCTGGATGGGTACCACCGCACTGATACTTCTACTGCCAAGCAGCAGTGTGCATGCCCTGTTGTGTTTCGGTTTAAAGGACATTGTAGCCAGTTGAACCACTGGACATAATGAGACTTAACACCTTATGTCTCAGGATGACGAGTGCAGTGGAATGCCACACAGTACTTTGTAATTCAAGGTGCTGAATGGTGTTTCCACTGTTTATGGGTGGTCGTATCGCTTACCATCAGGCGAACGGCATGCCCGTTTCGTCATTCAATGCCATAAAAAATATTGTTTAAAACAGTACGCGTCTGAACATGGATCTTCTTCTTCTTTGTCGGTATCACTCTTGACAGAGTGGTCGTGGTCATCACTTCAGGTGTTGGTGGCAAGCTTCACAACACGCCGCCACTCTTCTCTGATGGTCGCCTTCCTCGTGCATTCATATAGTGATGATGAGCCATTCACTGCCGCCTTTACCTGGTCAGTCCACCTCATAGGCGCTCTTCCTCGTGGCCTGGTACCCTCAACCTTTCCCTGGACAACAAGTCGCTCAATAGCCACCTTCCCTCGGCGGCATACGTGACAAAAAAAGGTGAGGATACGGGACTGTACTAAAGATGATAAACGCTGCTTGATGCCGAGTTCTCGAAGTATAGACTCGTTGGTACGGAATTCAGTCCACGATACTCCAAGCATTCTCCTCCAACACCACATCTCTAGAGCGTCTATCTTCTTCTTATCCACTTCTCGCAGGGTCCACGTTTCTGCAGCGTACAAGAATATGGGGAATATAAGTGTATGAACTAGCCGGATTTTTGTGGCTCTATATATGTTGCGATTCCTCCATATTTTCCTCAACTTGTCCATTGCAGACCTAGAAATTGCCATACGCCTCTTTACTTCGTCGATACATCCACCGTTGTTCGTGATCAAGGCTCCCAGATAAATATATGATTGCACCACATCACAATTAGCAATTTGTTTAGTTTCTGAAGAATTGTTATTCATGCGGTCGACAATCATAATTTTTGTTTTGTTCCGGTTTATCTTAAGTCCGAACTCAAGGCTAACGCGTTCCATCTTCTCGAGAAGTTCTTCCATGTGCTGGGTACTGGTGGCGAACAAAGTGGTATCGTCTGCATATCGCAAGTTGGAGATCTTCAAGCCACCGATCGAGATGCCATCTGTCCAGTCTGAACATGGATAATGGCGCGGAAATTCTCGCCAGTGCTGAAGTACATAAGAGTCTTGACAGATATTCTGGTACTGGTGGTAAGTCTCATATGCGAGAGGCCACTTACGTTTCCAGAGATCATTTTTACCTCGAACGTGTTCACTCTGGAATGAGCTTCATCGCACGGTGTTTCCTCAGCGCTATGACTTATCCCTCTTCAAACGAGGTTTAACAAAAGTTTTTTACGGTAGGCAGCGGCTTGGCTGTGCCCCTGGAATTGCTGACGTCCATGGGCGATGGTAACCACTTACCATCAGGTGGGTTAGCTCGTCTGCCTTCGAGGCAATAAAAAAAAGCCGTCTGGGTATGTACCACCGAAATGTCCATTTCTACCACCAAGCAGCAGTCTGCATGTACTGTTGTGTTCCGATTTGAAAGACATTGTAGCCCGGGTCATTACTGGGCATTATGAGACTTAATATGTAATGTCTTATGGTGACGAGCACAGTGAAGTGCAACACAGTACTTTGTAATTAAAAGTTCTATAATTTGCTACTGTCTATGGGAGATCGTATCGCTTACCACCAGGTGGCATGCTCGTCTCTTCATTCAGGAGCAATAACAAAATATATAAAAATGAAAATTGCTATTAAAATGTTGATACGATTATTTACAGCAATGGTTGATCCGTCAATCTCGCTTAACGCTACAAACCCCGAAGGATTGGGCAGATAGCAAGAATAGTGCACTGATTTCCCTGGGTTTATAAGCTTCCATAATGTGATAGGGGACGATTTTACCATATAGGGCACCAGTTATAATACAGATTATTTTTTTATTCGAGTAGGTATATATAATATAAAGTACCGCAAAACTTCATGCGGTACTTATTCGATTTGGTTCAATTCTACAACCTCTGGGAAGAAGTATTAATATTCTAAACTTTGTAATTACATTTTTCCTTTCCTGGTACTTCTGGTCGGTATCCAGGGTAAACATGATTTATAAGTACAACCCTGTGTAATAAAGGTTATGTACATCAATCAGAAGGGTAGCGGAATACTTTTACCCCGACAATAAAATAACGAATGAAAAATATAAACATCCAAATAAAATGCGTGGAAAACCTTGCCCGAAATTGTATTTATAGCTTGTGCGGCTGCGTTACTGGTATTTTAAAGTTCTGTACAAGATAATGCTTTAATCCCTAAAGCCGAAGGTGGAGAAGCTATTAGTATACTATTGTATATTGTAGTAGAACTATTGTATCTACACTTTAACTATCGTAGCTAGTGAAAGGCTGGTAGGTTAGCTAGGCTAGGGCCTGTAGTGTCCTCACCGGTGAGGATCGCGACGCGTTCCTCCCATTAATATATTTTTTTGATAAAAATGATCTCTTTTTTATATTGCTTTTCCTGCCAGCCCGAGCTGGCTTCTTACTTTTTACTTTTCATCATTTATTTTACACCTAATAAAAATGTCTGTAGTTATATAAGTGACTTTAATAATAATTAATTAAATGTGTCTCGACTTATCATAAGTGCAACTATGTTCGCCTACGTGATGAATAAAGTATTTTATTTTTATTTATTTTTGATGTACAATCACCAGCATAAGTAGGTGAACAAATTCAAAATTTCAAATTGCCTACATACTTTTGTGTTCTTACTAATCTTTTTTTACTCTTCACAAAATAAAATAAAAGAGATGTGCTTTACTTCATTTTCATTTTCATTCGAAGGAAATTTTCAGTTTCACTTAACGCGTATATAGGAGATTTGAAATTTTGATTTTGTACGGATATTTATGCTACTGACGTTACTAAATGTTATGCAATAGACGGCAATCTTATTGCGATGTCAGATATTTTTAATATGCAAAGCCTTGTTAATTAAATTAATATTGGTATTTACTTATTTATTTTCAAAGTGATTTTATCATGTTTTATGTAATAGTAATCTATACTATAATAAAGCAGTAGAACCCGGTATGTCTGTACATTGAAACAAAATGTAATAAAAAAAAAATTGTGTGGAGAAAGTTTGACACCCTAAAAAGGACGTAGACTTTTTATACTGGGAAAGTATACAGCGGGACTTTTATCTCGGAAAAACCTTTTCAATCGAGCGGAGCCATGAGCAAACGCTAGTCTTATTAATTTATAAAGAAATGCGAATATTTGTGGAAATGTCACAAATCGATCAAGTCCCGTATTAACGCATATGTTACTTTTTATCTCGGTAATTTGCTATCATGAGATATATTGAGTTTTTTATTCTGATTCTTTAAATAAATGGCAGTAGCTTGGTATAGATAGGGCTATGGATCACGCAGGTACAACCGCGAGTAAAACCTAATAAAAATAAGTATACAAATATATGAAATAAACCTTTCTTAAAGGTATTCTCGAGGTTTTTTAATTTATCTTTCTCCCGACGTTTCGAAGTGTCCGCCCCGTGACCACGAAGGCTGCAAAGTCTTCAAAACGTTGGGACAAAATATAAAAAAATTAAAAAACCTCGATATAATCCGTAAAATAGTTTTATTTAAATGCCGAACATTCGCCTAAACATAAGAAATCATTTTACATGCTATCTTGCATTTGAAAAAACCAGTGCAGTGATTACAAATAGCAATGAACTATACCACAAACTACTCACTTAATATTTTCGTGAAAAACCCCCGGCTTTGTGAGTTTCTGTACATTTTTAATAATATTTTAGTTCCGAATTTCCTGCCCGTGAGAAACCGACAGCTGTAGCGACTTGTATTTCAAATAATTTATTTCTTTTTATAATTTTATATTTTCTACACTTTAATCAAATATGTAAAAAACTAATAATATAACTCGTAACAATATGAAAAGTAAAAATGTTTTAAAAAAACGTGTGTGTGTGTTAAAAATTTACGAAAACATTTACTATGTTTTTTATTCACTAGTAATTATGAAATTTCAATTAATTTGAATTGATCATTTGCACTCAATAATAAAGGGAAAATAAGGATATGCACTATACTAATGGTAGCAAAGAAAAATACACGTTATTATTACATAATAGCTTTTGCCCGCGCCTCCGCCCGCATAAAAAAGTTTTTCCGGGATAAAAGTCCCGGTTTATATTTTCCCGGGATAAAAAGTAGTCTATGTGTTAATCCAGGATATGATCTACCCGTGTGCCAAATTTCATCGAAATCCGTTTAGTAGTTTTTGCGTGAAAGAGTAACAAACATCTAGACATCCAGACATCCATACATCCATACATACTTACAAACTTTCGCCTTTATAATATTAGGAAGATTACTTACTTACTGGTGGTAGGTCTCTCATATGTAAGATTCCGTCTGGGTGGGTACCACCGCAATGTCTATTTCTATTTTCTTCCGCCAAGCAGCAGTGTGCATGCACTGTTGTGTTTCGGTTTGAAGGGCATCGTAGCCAGTGTAACTACAGGACATAATGAGACTTAACATCTTATGTCTCAGGATGACGAGCGCAGTGGAATGCCACACAGTACTTTGAAAGTCAAGGTGTTGTATAGTGTTGCTGCTGTTTGTGGGTGGTCGTATCGCTTACCATCAGGTGAACGGCTTGCTCGTCTCGTCCTTTTATGCCATAAAAAAATACTAGGTGATGATGCTCGCGACTCCGCACGCGTGAAAAAGTTTTTCCGGGATAAAAATATTTTCCCGGGATGAAAAGTAACCTATAGCCCTCGTGAGTAATGTGGCTTCCTATTAGTGAAAGAATTTCAAAATCGGTTCAGCACTTCCTGAGATAAGCGCGTTCAACCAAACAAACAAACTCTTCAACTTTATAATATTTGTATAGACTTATTTATTTTCTCACTTCGTTAACCCATATTTTTCAATTTATTTTATTTTTTAAAAAAAAAAATATATAGAGACAAACTTAACGCAGACATTTTCTCCCAGTCATCCTTTGGGTGGCGCTGAGATATACGAGAGGAGGTACATCTAATGGTATCAAGCAATGCAATGCAATCAGCCAACTATTATATATTATAGTTCAGGCCTTAGTCCACGACGCTGGCCTAATGCGGGTTGGCAGACTTCACATACTCGAAATTCTTATAGGGAATTCTCAGGTATGTAGATTTCCTCACGATGTTTTTACTTGACCGTAAAAGTGAACGATAATTAAACAATACACACGTTACTTCAAAAAAGTCAGAGGTGTGTGCCTTGGGTTTGAACCTCCGGAAATTGTCTCGGCAGACTGTTCCAAATAGGCTATCGTCGCTTCTACTTCTATCAAGCAATAATAACATCATAACCTGGCTGGTGATGACCCCTCGACACAATTATACCGGCCTCTTTGGAACCTATTTTCTGTAAGGCGATTAATCGCCTTACAGAAAATACTATAATCAATCACATGATTTCTACTGCTAAACATAGGCCTCCTCTAAAGATTTTAAGACGACCTGTTACAAGCGACATGCATCCAGTATGTTCCTGCGACCTTTATGAAGTCGTTTGTCCACCTGGCGATTAATATACTCATCTTATTATATGCCTTCTAAAATGTATACAGTATTCATAGTATCATTAAAAACCCTGCTATCTGACATAGTTATTTATTTAAAAATAAATCTGCTCGCATATCCATGACGTTTATGGTACCGTACATATTTCATAGACGCTACGTTACCCCATCTTACGGGATGGTTAAGCTGAGAGGTAATTTTCGCTTTTTCAGCCCATTTGGAGCCTTGAAAAGAGATTCAGGGCCTTACGTGAACAAAGGACGTGTTCAAAAATAGGCCTGAAAATCTAAACAAGACAGTTTATGTATAAATTTGAATAGAACTCTTAAAAACTAGCCTTTTGCAATAAATCGCTTCATTTTAAAGACCTCCGATTTTGAGATACAGGTACTTTTGTTTGGTTTGAAAACTACACTTAAAATGAATATTTTTATAAAAGTTGTGTGTATATGTGGAGGGATCTAAAAATATTTTTTAACGCTTGCCCCTTTCATATTCCTAAAGTTTGAGCCTGGTTAGATTTTGAGGTCATCACCCATACAAAAAGCGGACATCTCCTTTATTTTTGAGTCTAATTTGTATTTTGAGTCAAAATATGACAAAAGAAAAATATTATAAACTAGCGTTTTGCCCGTGGCTCCGCCTGTGTTTAAAAGTTTTCCGGGGTAAAAGTCCCGTTTCATATTTTCCCGGGATAAAAAGTAGCCTATATGTTGATTCAGGATACGATCTATCCGTGTGCCAAATTTCATCGAAACCCGTTTAGTAGTTTTTGCGTGAAAGAGTAACAAACATTCGGTAAATAACATTGTTAGAGTTTTGTCTATTTATCATAATGACGTCATATAAGTGAATATCACCAAACTAATTACTTCTAATTAAATTTAGACTACAATACACTTATCATAAGGTTTAGATTACTTCTAGCCAGGGTAAACGGGAAACTTTGAAAACCACTGGCTCGGGTAGTTGGAGCCTCGCCTCGTCTCGTGTTTGTCATGCTTACATAAAGAATGTATTTTATGGCGTAACTCTCCCATGCAGAACAAATAACGGACGCTTATAAGCTTTTATAAGTATGGCACGTAAAATTTGCGATTTATGTACATATTATATTAAGGTAATATGGGATTCTGGGTAGGTAATGCACCGTCTATTTACTATGAGCTATCTGCAAGCAGCTACGAACATGCCACAGCATAGCTTTAGTTTGAGTTCTCTCCCCTTATTTCGTAGGATACCTATATTATTTTCTGAAACTACTGAAACAATTCTCGATATAAGTATTGGAAGTTTGTATATAGGGTATAGTCTGTGCAAAATAGAATATTATACTTATCCAATTGTTATAGGAAGCTATATTTCCTATATATGTGTGCAAAAAAACTATTTTTATCTCAGGAATGGAAATTAACGCGTACCGAACGTGACAATAAAAGCAATACTCATAAACATAAACTACACTGTCTACACGTATATATTATGAAATGAAATGACCACCCATAAAGAGTAGCAACACCATACAGAACATCAAATATCTATTTCTGCCGCCAAGCAGCAGTGTGCATGCACTGTTGTGTTTCGGTTTGAAGCACATTGTAGCCAGTGTAAACAGGATATAATGAGACTTAACATCTTATGTCTCAGGATGACGAACGCAGTGGAATGCCACACAGTATCTACTGTTTATCGGTGGTCGTATCGCATACCATCAGGCGAACGGCATGCTCGTGTCGTCATTCGATGCCATAATAATACTGCTAGCTACGCCACGGCGCTCGTAATCCCGAGACACAAGATACCTCATAATACCCAGTAACTACGCTGGCCACGATCTAGACATGCGCCATGTCAAGCTAAGCCAAAAAACAAGACACAGCAGTGTAGTATAATATATTTTACTTTGACTACCGGAGACGCAAGCAATAAAGGTACTATAAATACTCGATTAAAGGCATAAGCAATAAAATGGCGGATATCTCTCATATGCATCGCATGAGAATTGTTTCCAGCTATAGATGCATCGCAGGTGATGATCCGCTACATTACAAAAAGCGCGTACGGGTTAGCGCAGTATCAAACTTTGATTTATTGAAATTGTTTTGAGATATTTGTGGAATAATTGTCATTGTGTTTCTCATATTGAACATGCATATTCCCAAACTATTTCTGTGCCGATCGAAAGCCATAAGCAATAAAGCAGCGGATATCTCAGTTCGCAGCGTATCGCATGAGAATTGTTTCCAGCTGTAGGTGCAATGTGACTGGACATCCCACTAAATTACGACAGGCGCGTACAGTTTAACACTGTATCCAACGTTTTAGGAACTGATATTTGTTGGTTAAAATTAGATAAAAAAATTAGTGTATATAATAAAATATAGTTTCTCCTTCTCTCGTAATTTTGTCCTAGGATTCACAGTTAGGTACCTGACTATACATTCAAATTATAACGCCTTTTTGACAATAATTGTAGAGTGCAATAAATGAAATTAAAATAACTATTGAAAATGAAATCCTCCTAGCCATTTTCGGCCACGGCGGCCAATATCAACGGAGATCAGCCAGGTACGCAGGAGATATTATAGTGCACAAGTGTGTGCGCAATATAGTGTCTATAGTGTAAGCCTTTTCAATTATAGATTAATCTCTTTTGTTCTGGAAAATCTATCAATAGTTTTACTTATTACTATTATTTTATATTTTATTTCAGCAGTTGCTTATTCTGTATACTAACTTACAACTTAAGGTTCTAAATTTTATTTATCTCGAATGTTGGTTTCCCAAGATACAGGCCTTGCCTAGTTTGGGAACCCCTGGTAATTTGTGTATGTAAGAACTGATTCTTGTGATATTTATGTATTTTTTGTATAATTTTTAAGTCTTTGTAAGTCTAAAATTTTAAATAAACAATTTGAATTTGAATTTGAATTTGAATACACAGGTGCACTCGCTATTAAGGCGACTAATAGGGGCCACCGGGGGTCGCGGGCGGGCGGCAGGGGGCTGTCCGTCTTTAGTTTTGTGCGTGTTTGTTAGCACAGTGCTGCGACCCCCGTGATGGACGGCAGTGTGGCAAGTAGGCCTCACACTGCCGTTGACGCCGAGGGCGTCCTTCGGTGCGCGGGGGCTTCTGAGCCCCCCCATACAGGAGACGGGCTGCATTAGGCGGCACCGCGCAGGGGCGGCTGCGGACGACAACTTAGACACTATTAGTCCGGGGAAACCCGCAGCCGTCCCTAATGCGCCGAAGAAGGCCACCGCGGAGTTTTAGTTGGTATGCCGTGCGGTGTACATAGGTTAGGGACTCGGCCCGGCGGCTCAACGCTGGGTCGTAAGGCACGGTGAACCCAACATCACCGCTCAGTCGCCCCCCTTGAAGGCTGGGCGGTAGTAATAAGTTACTTTCTCCGCGAAAACAAAAAAAAAAAAAAAAAGGTGCACTCGCTATTCCTTCACTCTCATAGTCCGGTGAGACGGCAATCCGACATGACCGGAGAGAGATCAGGCGCAGGACCAACGGCTTTACGTGCTTTCCGAGGCACGGGGGTATCACACCGCCAACTTCCTGACTCCGAGCTGCGACTGAGTAATTTTTTTAAGATGGATAAACCCAGTCACAAAGTATTTGGGCCCGACCCGGGATTCGAACCCAGGACCTCAGCGCGCAAATCGTACTCGTAACGCGTACGCAATACAACTACGCCACCGAGGCAGTAAAAAAAAAAACGATTAATGAATCATACATTAGACGACAGTTGTCAGATTGAGGTGTATAGGTTAGAATTCTTGGCCAAGGTACATTTTCTATGTATTGTTTCACACATTTTACCGATCAGTGACCAGTCACTGGGCCAGCCCAATAATAACCGAAATGAAGAGCTCAAGTCTCGGACCATATAGCGCAAAATGGAGTGCGATTCAGAATCAGCCTATAATCTTTACCACTATGCTAAGTAGGAGAAGCTTTAAACATTTTTAAGCGATCACTGAATTTATGTTTTATTTCGTGTAACCCTTTTCGTAAATTTACATAACCGCCAACGTTCGCATAACACTACAATATTACAAATTCGGTTCGACGAAACGAGCGGCCGTGTGTCACCGCAGTAACAAATCGTTCTAACCTCCATTTATTGGCAGGTATATTTTACACGCAGCGTTTCGCCATTTCCAACTTTAACAGATTGCTGCAAGTGTTATTTTGGTTTGGCATTTGTTAAATTCGATTTTCGTATAGTTGTAACGTCGTTGCGGTTACTTGACTTGAAATTTCAATTATTACGATAAAGGAATTGTCTATTGGAATTTAAGATTCGAAATTCGAAATATGTGGAACTTTAATTGTTCCTTTTTAACCTCCGACAAAAAAAGAAGGGTGTTACAAGTTTAGGGTGTGTATCTGTGTATCTGTATGTCTGTCTGTGGCATCGTAGCTTTCAAACGAATGAGCCGATTTTGACCTGTTTTTTGTTGTTTGAAAGCTGATGTGATCGAGATGGTTCTTAACTATAATTTATGAAGATCTGTTCAGGCGTTTGAAGATTATCAGCTCATTTCTAATTTCCACAACTTCGATTGATTTAAAAGTTTGCGTATTGTGATTTCTACAATGTTTTAAAGACATGCTAACCTTGACCTGATGCTACAGCATCAAGTCTGCTGCATCCAACTCTTTAACAACTTATAGCAAATATAGCGTGTGGTGGGGTCATAAGAATGGTCTTAATGAGTAGGTGGTAGATAGTTGATTATCAAGGCCCCATGATGGGGAACATAGTTATTAAAAGTTTGAACTAAGATTTAAATTAAAATTAAATACCTACGACACAAAAAACCGAGCTCTGGGCTAGGAGATGAAAATGCTTTTTTGGCTGTCTTTCGACGCACGACGACGCGACGACGCTTGGGTCAACTATTACTAGGTACTTAAACGACAAAGACTTTTAATTTTTAACTTTTTAGAGGCTTTTTGTGTTGTATTTTAATATAATTTTTATTTAAATACAAATGGCTTGTTTTTCGTCATTTAAGAGAAAGAAGAATCCTATTAATATTAAATTATTAATTTTGACAAAGTTCGTATGTTTGGATCTTTATGTTTTTTTGTTATTGCAAATACAATTTGAGAACCAAAGGCAAACACTTTCTTAAGTTAATAACATTTTTTATTGGTCCTATTAACTTCAAATATTACTAATAAACTCTACATTTTGTTTCTAGAAAAAAATTTGCTACAAATGAACCGTGTCCGTGAGAAAACCTGAAAACTAATATAAGTTACAATTGGAAGAGTGTTTCAAGGAATACCAATTCCGTCCAAATGGATATTCTACGAAGCTGGTTTGGTGTATCCTATCTAGATTTTTAGGACATAGAACAATCTTAGCTTTTATATTTTCAAGACAAACGAATGACAAAAGGACCAGTGGCCTAATTCTCACAACAAAGATATTTTCGTCTGACATTTTTCTGTCGGGAAGGAAGGATCTTGTATAGAACTCGTTATTCTTTTTGAATGTTGTATGAGACATTTTGTTTTCTCACTATTATGCAACGTATAATGCTTGCGACCTGATCTCTCTCCGGTCATGTCGGATTGCCGTCTCACCGGACTATGAGAGTGAAGGAATAGCGAGTGCACCTGTGTATTGCGCACACACTTGTGCACTATAATATCTCCTGCGTACCTGGCTGATCTCCGTTGAGATTGGCCGCCGTGGCCGAAACTGGCTAGGAGGATTTCAATGCTTGCGACAATGTTAATCATGTGTCCAATGGACAGTATAAATATTTTCGACAAAATTATGTCTAGACTGCCTCGGTGGCGTAGTTGTATTACAGTACGACTGCAAAGCTGAGGCCTCGGGTTCGATCCCCGGGTCGGCCAAAGTGATATTGAGTTTTTCTATTCAGTATCAGCTCGGAGTCTGGAATTTGTGCCCAATATGTCGATAGGCTCGCCCCCTATCACATCATGGGACGGAATAATGGCGAAAAGAGGGTGCACTAGTTGCCCCTCTGCCTACCCCTTTGGGGGATAAGAGGCGTGAGTGTATATGTATATGTAAATTATTTCTATAAGACAATTCTTTCTTATTACTGCTTGCTGGGGGTTTAAAAAACGGAAATAATTAGGAGTGCCCCTTTGGTTAGGTTTACTCATTTATGAGTTCTCTTACTAACGACCTACGACTATAGTTTATTCCAGGGTTTGCTATAGCTTAGTATAGTAGAATATTTCTATTGTCTGTACTAATATTATAAAGAGGAAAATTTTGATTGTTTGTTTGTTTGTAATGGATAAACTCAAAAACTACTGGACCGATTTTGAAAATTCTTTCACTAATAGGAAGCTACATTACTCCTGAGTGCTATAGATTACTTTCATCCCGGAAAAACTGTTTCACGCGGGCGGTGCCGCGAGCAGAAGTCTAGTCTATAATAATCATATTATGTTTAACATGGTGAACTATTGTGTGATTGCGTAGGTTGTGTAACGCGACGTTCTGTTTCAAATTACCATGCTATGTTCTAAATAATACACACACAAACTCACGCCCTTTATCCCCGAAGGGGTAGGAGATTCAACTAGTGCACCCAATTGTCGCCCGTATTCCGTCCCATGATGTGATAGGGGGCGAGCCTATCGCCATATGGGGCACAAATTCCAGACTCCGGGCTGATATTGAATAGAAAAACCCAATATCACTTTACCCGACCTGGGGATCGTTCCCGAGACCCAGAGCTTTGCAGTCGTACCACAATGCAACTACGCCACCACGGAAGTCACCAATCAAGTTGTAGAAAACAAAATATTTAAAGGTTGCCACCATTCTGAGCCGAGTGTGTGCCATCAGGAGTGTCTCGTCTCGTGATTCAGTTGCGAACATGAAATGAGCTCGATATAACCATTAACCTACCATAATCTTTAATCACGGACCGTAGTTTTTAGGACTCTTATATGTAAGAGTCCGTCTGTGTAGGTACCACCGCAATGTCTATTTCTACCGCCAAGCAACAGTGTGCATGCACTGTTGTGTTTCGTTTTGAAGGGCATTGTAGCCAGTGTAACTACAGGACATAATGAGACTTAACATCTTGTCTCAGGATGACGAGCGCAGTGGAATGCCACACAGTACTTTGTAACTCAAGGTGCTGGATGATGTTTCTACTGTTTATGGGTGGTCGTATCGCTTACCATCAGTCAAACGGCATGCTCGTCTCGTCATTCAATCCCAAAAAAAATATTGTCAAGATGCCTTTCTATATCCTAGCACATTACGATAAGTCTATGACTAGGATACGTCAATCCCATACATTTTATTTTCTATTATCATTACCGGTTATATAAGGCATCTCCTCTACATTCTGTACTGCCTTCAATATTCTAACCAAGAGCTCACATCAATTCAGATCCAGTGGATTTTGTTCCAGTGTCGACGATGGAGGTGGAAGCGGTGGTGGGGAGGACGGCCTCCCTGCCCTGCGACATCGAGCCTGACTCCAACGAAGACCGTGTCTACATGGTGCTTTGGTTCAGGCACTCTGGAGGGAAGCCGTTGTATAGGTAAGTACTTTAATATTAGCGAAAGGACTTCAGTAGAGGCTCGTGTTAAGTTTTTTTTATGGTATATAATGACGAGACGGGCATGCCGTTCGCCTGATGGTAAGAGATACGACCACCCATAATCAGTAGCAACACCATCTCTCTCATATGTAAGAGTTTGTCTGGGTGGGTACCACCGCAATGTCTATTTCTACTGCCAAGCAGCAGTGTGCATGCATTGTTGTTTTTCGGTTCGAAGGACATTGTAACCAGTGTAACTACAGGACATAATGAGACTTAACATCTTATGTCTCAGGATGACGATTGCAATGGAATGCCACACAGTACTTTGCAACTCAAGGTGCTGGATGGTGTTGCCACTGTTTATGGGTGGTCGTATCGCTTACCATCAGGCGAACGGTATGCTTGTCTCGTCATTCAAAACCATAAAAAAAATTATGCTTCAAGTTCTAAATCTAGAAATCCAAGCGGAGATAATTTTGAGGACATGTAGAAAACAAGTTCCGCGTCTTACACAAGATCAGTATCTTGTGCAACATTAACTGACTTGAGATATAAATCATTAGTTGTTTAATCAACACGAAAATGATTAACACGAAGTTCCCGGGACACAATGACTGTTCCCGGTCCTTATTACGCGCCCCGGGTAAATTGTTTCGCGTCATTGTCCCCGGTAATGACTTTGGAGCATAATGTTCTACATATTTAGCGTAATGTTTGGTAAAAAATTAGGGATTCTTGATACCTGGGTAGAATTAATTGGACTTAAGTGGACGATTGCCTAGTTGGTAATGGAACGGTCTGCCGAGACATTGTCCGGAGGTTCAAACCCAAGACACACACCTCTGACTTTTCAAAGTTATGTGTATATTGTTTATCAATTTATCGTTAGCTTTAACGGTGAAGGAAAACATCGTGAGGAAACCTACATACCTAAGAAGTTCTTTATAAGAATTTCGAAGGTATGTGAAGTCTGCCAACCCGCACTAGGCCAGCGTGGTGGACTAAAGCCTAAACCCTCTCAGCAGTAGAGGAGGCCCGTGCCCAGCAGTGGGACATTATACAGTACAGGGTTGGTATTATTATTATTATTAATTGGTCTAATGATTAAGCATTCTCATGTACATCCTGACTTATCATAAGTGCAACTATGTTCGCCTACGTGACGAATAAAGTATTTTATTTTATATTTTAACTAGCTTTTTTCCGAGGCTTCGCACGCGTTAATAAGTTTTTCCGGGCTAAAAGTACACAAAAACCTTCTCGTTGAATCACTCTATTAAAAAAACGCAGTTTTAAAGATCTAAGCATACATAGGGACAGACAGCGGGAAGCGACTTTGTTTTATACGTAGTGATGATGCTTTATACTATTTGAGCTAGTGGAAGATTAGTCGGTATAAGTGCGTGACTGGATGCCAAAGTTAACGTCGTGACTATATAAATTAATATGAAATGTGACCACCATAGACAAAAGATGATTATTGTTTTTCATAATTGCTAGAATGATTGATCAATCTGAAGGAGACTTGAGTGTGACTTTCTAGTCCTGGCGATGTTTGGTGACGATTTTTGCTAATATTAATTTTAAATTGCAGTTACTTTACCGCGCAAGTAACGGTTGGTTGATAAAAGTAATAGACAATAATTATACCGAAATGTAACTCCGACATAAGCGAATTTAGTCCGAATCTCTGCATTAGGTTTATTCCGGGCCGGTGCAAATATAAACCACATCTTTGAAATACCTGTTAAGCTGAAATAGTTCATTCGGTTTAGAAGGAACGTTCATGCTACTACAAACTAAGTAAACGTTGCGTAATATTTTTTATAATTCACACACACACACACACACACACAGAGAGAGAGAGAGACATCACGCTTTCTCCCCGAAGGGGTAGGCAAAGGTGTAATCAGGGCACCCACTTTTCATCTGTATGCTCCGTCCCACAATATGATAGGGGCGAGCCTATTTCTGGAATTTCTCCTCTATAATAAAATGTTTGGTTCATGCATCTAGCCATTATAATATAAAAAAATATTCCCGATCCTTGGACAGATTTTTCATTTCTTATTCCTACCTTTTCGGGAGTAGGCAGAGATGTAAGCCAACATTTCGAGCTGATTGCCATTTAGCGGGCACATTCCAAACTCCGGGAACATACAGTTAAACCCTTATATTATTAAAACCGACATTCTCCATTAAAATGCCTTCCCATATCCGTGCAATTTATGATTAAAATATATGTATTTTAATATAAATGGAAGCCTATAGATCTGTTTTACGATAACCTTAATAGTATGGTTTATAGAAGTGCTAAATACATCTTACTTTGCAGGTATAATCAACTAAACTTAGTTTTCGAACAATATTATTCCGTATTCCAAAACTTATTCGTGAACTAGCTTCATTCAGAAATATTGGAAAGAAATTTGTTGAAAACTTGGAAATATTATTGAAAACCTTACACAAAGAGGCACTAAAGTACTTTAGCAATTTTAGTTTCCTGCAGTACGTGATTACATGTGTGAGCTTCTCGGCAAGAAATCAGTCTTAATTGACCTCTTTACATGATGACATGTATTATGCACAGGTTTTAGAGAATTATTAGCGATTAGTTCAAGCGAAACCTCGTTAACCTTACGTTTAGTAAATGAGGGTAATCAAATTTTTATTACCACCATGGCGCCACGATGGAGTGGGTAAATTGACACTTTAGTATTTTAAGTCTGTAACCGACTTTATATGGAAGCTTTTTTGTTGCATTTGAATGATGAGATAAATATGCTGCTCACCCGATGATAAGCGATACGACCACTCATAAGCAGTAACACCATACACTTCCCTGTAATATGGTTGAGGAGACCGATGGCTGGCACATACGTCATACTCGTGAACGGGTGCTGCTTGTGTGGACTGGTCTACTCATTTCGCTTACTTTATCTAAGTATTAACTATTAGGGGTATATCTTGAACTTAGATTAATAACGATATCTTGAAGCATTTCAGATCAAATTATTAAGTTCATGATTCCTGAGAGGTTTATGCACTCGTTTTGGAATTTAAAATTTATTAGCTATTTTGTAAGTACATAAATGAACTCCTCTAAACAAAATAAAAAAAATACTGAATTGTATTTTTTTTTCTCTGTATCATGATTTTGAAAAGAGCAACACTAGAGTTTCTTGTCCGTTCTTCTCTAGTGAGAACTGCTTTCCGAACAGGTGGTAGAGTTAATATTGACGGAATCTAAATAATATATAACATTTTATGGGCTCGAATAAATTTATTTCATTTCACATCATACGGAACTTTGAATTGCGAGGTACTGTGTGGCACTCCACTGCGCTCGTCATCATGAGACACTAAGATGTTAAGTCTTATAGTCTAGTATAGTCCATCAAACCGGAACAGAACAGTGCATACACACTGCTGCTTGGCGGTAGAAACAGAAATTGCGGTGGTACCTATCCAAACGACCTCTCGTATAAGACCTACCAGTAAACACACATAAAAAACCATACATAACACCAGTCTAAAGCTCTTTAGATTATACGATACTTGGCTTCAAATTATTTGACCTCATTCCCAAAAACTCCTAAAAGCATCATATTATCACCTCACAATATCCTTATCAGCAACGTATCGTATGACAGTATGGAATTAGGGCACATATCGACGCCGCAGCTCGTTAGGGGCGTGGTCTAACGACCATACCAAAACGGATTAGCGATACGCCGCTGCATCTGACGCAACGGTTAGCGATCGTGGTATTTATAAACAATCTGGTACAGTTGATGCTGATTTTGATCAGTGTATCTTTGGATATAACCGACTGTGCAAGTTCTAGTATAAATGAGTTTGCCTACCCCTTCGGTGATAAAAGGCGTGAGTGTGTGTACCAGGACATGTTTTCCTATAAACATTGACAAGGGTCCTTATAGAGAAACAAATAAGGAAGGACCGTTGGGTGCGTTAAGCAGGAAACTGAAATTGGATTTATTTGATGTTGCCGCCCACTTTGACATCTTGTATTGTTAGTAATTTATCTCATTGTGCAGGGATATATGAGTTTACTAAATTTCATTTTGGCTCTGGCCGCGTGGTAGTTTTCTAAGAATAAAGTGCTACTGCATTTATCCAGGACTTGCCAAATTCAATTTATTTTGCGGTTTTGTCGTTTACTTACAAATATCTTCACACTACTTGTTTTTGACAGACTCACTACTGTTCACAGTTGTATTACTGATGGTGATTCATTAGTACTGCCCACATAGATGTGAACGATAGTCTAGTTGGGAATGGAACGGTCTGCCGAGACAATGTCCGGAGGTTCGAAACCCAAGGCACACACCTCTGACTTTTCAAATTACGTGTGTATTGTTTATCACTTATCGTTCACTTTAACGGTGAAGGAAAACATCGTGAGGAAACCTACATACTGAGGAATTCTCCTTAAGAATTTCGAGGGAGTGTGTGCAGTCTCCCAACCCGCACTAGGCCAGCGTGGTGGACTAAGGCATGAAACCCTCTCAGTAGTTGAGGAGCCCCGTGCTCAGCAGTGGGCAGTATTACAGGGCTGCTATTATTATTTATTATTATATATACGCCAAGATCTTTGGAGGTATTCCTGTAACGACTATGGTATGAAGGTCTGTGGCAAATTCATGGAATGGAGCCCCTCGATCCACTCCGAAAAAATCCGACGAGGTATTTTACGATTCTCCTGCTCCTCTTCTTTAGGAGTACCGGAGACCCGTAGCATTTTGCCGTCATGAGACCCTAGAGTTTCACCTTTTTGTATCTGCGAAGGTAGATGAAGTGTTATTAGCATTCATGGTTCGCTAAATATTTATGTGCCACATACGAATTTCGACCTATTCAAAAAACTTAGGGAATGAAACCAGTACGTAGCCACTTAAACCTTTTGGCAATTTTAAAATAAACCATATAGTACTGTTCGTTAATTCGGATCGTATTAAGCCAGGTCACGCGGTCGCAGCTCGGTTTTGCGGACAAAATCATTAGTGTCATGCTTCGAAAATCGAATCTGCAAAACGTGAACGTGATACTATTAAAATGATGAATGAACTGAGTAAGCTTGTGCATTTGCTAAATGTCGTGTAGGTCGTTGGTGCAATTACTGCAGATATTGCCTGCTAGGTGCTTCTAAATCTTAAAACTGGCCGTCATTATTGTTTCGTCTGGTGAGGCTAATCATCTCTCGTCAGTGGACACTATTCTGGTTACCATCAGGGTTGGTAGGGCCACTTTGCCGCGTCAGAAAAAATATGTATGTATTTTTCTGATGAAGTCTAAATGATCCATATGTAGGAGTATTTTAGTTCTTCAGTCTTAAATCTTTATGAATGAAAACTCAGTTAATCAAACATTTAAACTGAATTCGAATTTACGTTACATATGCGTTTGAAGATGGCGTAACACCCAGAGAGAATGAATATAAATTACTGTCGTAAAGATCTCGTGCGTAAGAATTGCGTATAAATGTGGCTCCGCGGTAGATTTTACTGTTTTTTTCGAATCGACAGCTGTTGCTTGACGGATTTACTGGAGATAACTCTAGAACTTGAGAATTAATGATTTTATCATTGAAATGTATGGCTCAGTATGAGGTTTATCGGTAGCGAGATAACTAGAGATCCGCCTCGGCTTCGCACGGGTAGTACTAATATTTATAGTCAGATGCTGATGATGTTAGAAAGTTGCCAAAAAGTCAAAATTTTCATTGATCCGATCGCTATAAACTTCTTAGGATCACTCGCTGAGCTAATCTCCAGGTCAATTTATTTTTATATAAAATATAAATAATTGTATCCGAAGTTATTTTTACTTATTCGTTCATAATTTAACTAACGTTTTTTTAAACTTTTAGCCTCAAAACTAATTTAGTTGATTGCTAACATAAAAAAATATGTATTATTGAACTATTTTAGGGAGTTTTTTTTAACTAGAAAGCTAATTTATGTGGTTGTAGTGATCTAAAACATATCTACACAAAGTTCACTTTATGACTTATCACCATTGATGGGTTTTTTAATACATCAATGCCTATCACTCTTAGAAATTATACAAGTCAACGAATTATCGTAGTGTCTTTTTAAATCTCGTCTATGTCAAAGTGCTTAAGTAAATTGTCTCTAATTATGTCCTTTTTCATCAGCCTATGTAGTAAAATACTCATAAGGTCTGAAACAAAGCAAGAAAATAATTTTCATACATTTCTTGTGGCAGGCAAACTAAAGCTAAATGAAATGCAAAAGTATGAGTGAACCGTGATCACAGATTGGATACTTTTATCGGACCCACTGAGTTGGAAAGTTACAGGAGCAATATGTTCCCGTAGGATGTGTTTTGCAATTTCAGAACATCAATTTTCCCTTGTTTTCGTACCTGGATGGTTTTTATTCAGATTGTTTTATGTATATCCTAGCAAAACCGAAGAATGTGTTTATCAAACGATTCAATACGTAAAAGGATTATTGTAAATTATTGATTTGTTTCAATTAATGTTTGACTGCCTTGGTGGCGTAGTTGTATTATGGTACGACTGCAATGCTGAGGTCTTGGGTTCGATCCCCGGGTCGGGCAAAGTGATATTGAGTTTTTATATTCAGCATCAGCTTGGAGTCTGAATTTGTGCTCGATATGGCGATAGGCTCGCCCCCTACCATGTCATGGGACGGTATAACGTCGAAAAGTGTGTGTGTGTGTGATTTGTTTCGTTAGGTATCGTACAGATGCAGTGAATTATAGATTTATGAATTCATAAAATTAATGTGTTACTCACAGGTGACAGGTGCTCCGACTAAGGAGCTGTTTTATTCGTGAACAAGTAAAGTTAAGCCTTAAGGGTCTTATCATAAAGGCTAATTGTAAGCAACTCACAGCGAGGATAAGACGCCGCACACGCCTTCAGTGTAACAAGACTGTTAACTTTACCTGCCCACGGATGGAACAATGGCACCTTAGTTGATAAGTTTAGTAATTTGGTTAAAGCAAATGATATTCAATCAACTGTGAATTTAGATACCAAAATAGTTGAGCCACTGTATCATCGTAATCGTATGAGAGGGTTTTTATATGATATAGTTGGCAAACGAGTATACGGTTCCCATGATGGTAAGTGATCACCGCCGCCCATATTGATTTGACGTCATTCTGGACACAAATTGAGTCGGTTGCCTCATTTACACTATTGTGGAATAACTTGGCGAATATGATTATCAATTGTGAGTAACGAATACACCCGACTGCCTCGGTGGCGTAGTTGTATTACAGTACGACTGCAAAGCCGAGGTCTCGGGTTCGATCCCCGGGTCGGGCAAAGTGATATTGAGTTTTTCTATTCAGTATCAGCCCGGAGTCTGGAATTTGTGCCCGATATGGCGATAGGCTCGCCCCCTATCACATCATGGGACGGAATAACGGCGAAAAGTGGGTGCACTCGTTGCGCCTCTGCCTACCCCTTCGGGGATAACAGGCGTGAGTGTATATGTATGTATGTACATGAATACACCCGAATAAGGTGTTTACATACTCGCATTCGTGACTGTTCGTTTGTACTTGTCAAGTATCTAAAACAGGGGTGATGGAGTCATTGATAACGCTGCACCAGTTAAAAGAGTTGAAAACTTGTTGTCTGTTTTGTCTACAGATTGGAAGGAATGGCAACCTTGCCTCAAGAAAGCCAACGTCTAAATTACATTATAGTTGCTTGCGATTCACCTGCGTGAAAAACCGTTCCCGCTCTAAAAGTCCCTAAAACACAGTACGAAAAATGTTCATTACTTCCAGTGGGAGGACATTACTGGGATAAAAAGTAACCTATGTGTTAATCCAAGATATGATCTATGCGTGTGCCAAATTTCATCCAAATCCGTTCAGTAGCTTCTTGCGTTTACTTCTAATAAACATCCAAACATTTTCACAATTTACGCATTTACAATATTAGTAAGATGCTCTGGTTTAGCTTTCCTATTTTACAAATAAACTGACTTCCAAGCCTCTCTTGAGTTCTCAAAATTATGCCAGTCTCCATTAAATAATTCTCCTTGACCTTCTCACCCATCATTGTATTGATTTTTTCGATTGTAACAATAGCAGGTGTACCGCATTTGGACCCTTTCTAGTGGCCCTCAGACCTTCGGTTGGCATGCTAATGCCTCGTCAACAGCCCTTGTAGTGTCATTATGTCGAAATGTTTGAGTTGCCGAAGTTTGAAGCATTTCCTGTGTTTATCGGGGTTTGTTGCTTCGGTTACATTTCGTGTTCGAGTAAATACAGTTTGTATTATTCGACAGAAATTTGTTATTGCTCATAGACTAACATCTGGAGACATTTCTTGCAAAAGGTTTACATTTATGATGAAGATTATCTCGCTCAATAGTATAGAATGTGGAGTTGTGGAAGATATTCTCAATTTATTAATGGAATGTGAACAGATTCATGTCAGCCAAACGGTATCCAAGCTCGGACTCTGTTTGAATATATCAAAATAAAAAAAATATTACGTGAGTAAGATTGTACTGTCATATTATGCGATGCGTAAATGTCCCAAAGAGAGAAAACAAAATCTCCGACAGACATAACGATAGCATTCAGAGTTACAATATCTGCTGTTTTTCATCTGCCAGTATTCCTCTAGAATGTGGGGACCAAGCAAAAAACTGTTTCTCGCATATGGCAGAAATGACTTTGCTAAGTTTAACGACTTGTTGCGGTTGGAGTCCCATGAGAAATCCTGTGCAAAATGAAATAGAAAACGCACTGAACGTTGCCCAACCTGGATGTCACGTCCCGAACTTCTAAACCACCCAGCACGTTGTCACTAAATTGTTGAGGCGAACACTACAAGGTTTTCTTTTGTTGAAATCACAAACGTAGCAAGTGTAACTAAAGGGTTTCACGAATTGGATAAACCTTTTACCGCTGAAAATCATTACCCTGACCATAATTTCAGTTACAGCGGGATCTGTATCAGCAAAAAGACAGTTGTTTCGCAGGTCTATATCCGACGAGCTTTTGAAAGTCGACGAAAGTTTTGTCACACGCCTTTATTTAAATATAACAATAAAACGAGGAAGCTTTTAGTGGAGCTTTGTTGGTGGTTGAAGTGTTGTATTTGAAATATTCTGTTAGAGGGTTCGGGTGTCTGTCACTATTGTAATTTTGTTTCCAACATTGTTTACGTTGTCTTCTTTGTTCTGGCAAAAGTTTACTTTAGTTAATTATATTTACTCCACCCAATAACAATTTATAATCATTTTAAGTTTAAATTGTTTCATTTTCTATTTTTAATTTCCTATTCGTGAGTCGTTTTGCGTAGGTATTATCAAGGTATATAGAATATCATCGTTTGTCTCATATTCATGTCAGTGTGGTCTTCGCAGTGTTTTGTAATTAAAAGCTCGAGTGATGTGCTACAGTAATGGCCTAACATCAAGCGCGCTTCATCATCTTTTCATTGAATTCTATACAAGGATCTGGGATCTGGGATCTATTTTACATCAGTTTCTATCCATCCAAAGGTTGTCTGGAAGAAATCGCTTTTAGCGATAAGACCGCCCATTGTAGAACCATGTCTCGCATTTTCCTTTTTTTTTTTATTTTTCTAAATGTTATTTCTGTATTTTTATTGGTTATACAATAAAGAGTATTATTATTATTATTATTATTATTAATTACATTACTTGGCTCAAGTTCTCCACAAAACACTATCACCATAAAGTTTTTGTAGAATTTTTCTGTACCTTTTTTTAATTCTGTACCTTTAAACGTCTAAATTCCCGATACTGAAGATGTCACTATAACCGACTCGGTTTAACCGCTGCCGCTCGTCTCTCAGCCGCGTCGATCCTGAGGTAACGACCCGTGAGGGAGCCCGTCACTTGTCTCCTCGCTGTTGCTCCAATGAAATTTCAATATACCTCCCCTCATCCCCACTCCGAAACACACCTTATGCCCCCAATGATAAGGTTAAACATCAATTTGGTGCGCGTCAAAGGATTTTCCGTGACGCAGTGTCAACGTTTTTCGAAGAATTCTTTAGGTGAACTGATTTGTGTCATATATGATTATGGGTCTGAGTCCTTTACGAGATAGTTTTTAATGGTTTTGTGAAGTTGGGTGAATAGTGTGTTTTTCTTGCTCGTCATTCAGTTTAGTACATACATACATACATACATATACACTCACGCCTGTTATCCCCGAAGGGGTAGGCAGAGGCGCAACTAGTGCACCCACTTTTCGCCGATATTCCGTCCCATGATGTGATAGGGGGCGAGCCTATCGCCATATCGGGCACAAATTCCAGACTCCGAGCTGATACTGAATAGAAAAACTCAATATCACTTTGCCCGACCCAGGGATCGAACCCGAGACCTCAGCATTGCAGTCGCACCATAATACAACTACGCCACCGAGGCAGTCATTCAGTTTAGTATAGTTTAGTAATAATTGAAAAGTTTTTAAGTTGATGCTGTTTTACAAACACATTAATACATACTTTTAGACAAACTTAAGATTATTTATGATATCTATATGATGTTATCATATTGATATTGAGTTTTTAACCGACTTAAAAAAAAGGAGGAGGTTCTCAATTCGACGGTATGTTTTTTTTTGTGTATGTTACGCGATTGCTCCGCCAATTGTGGACCGATTTTCAAAATGCTTTTTTTGTTCGAAAGGACATACTTCTGAAGTGGTCCCATAGTCACCAAGTCAGGATCTGATGGTTGGATCCTGGAGAAATCGAGGACAACCCTCAAATTTTATAGGCCCATACATCCAAACTGACTTACTGACTGACCCCAAAATTGGTTATCAGTATATAAGTAATGCTATCGTATATTTATTCACTATTAAATTATTTTTTGGTTTTTAGTTTTTTGAGTCGTTTTTGAAGGCGGTTTAATTTTTTATTAAAAAAAAATTCTATTCAGTAGTAGCCCGTAGTCTAGAATTTATGCCCGACATGGCGATCGGCTCGCCTCCTATCACATCATGAAAGTAGCGGCGAAAAGTGGGTGCACTGGTTACGCCTTTGGCTACCCTTTCGGGGGATAAAGGGCATGAGTGTCTGTGTGTGTTATCACATTAAATTGTTATTTGTAATATAATATTTAGGTATTGTGTACTTCATCAAGAGGCATAATAATTTATTCAAACTAATAATTTCCATACAATGCTTGCAATAAGAAATTTTATTAATATTAAAACGTAGAAATTTCATTAAAGTAACCTCTGGTAATGTTGATTGAGTTTAATATTACATCTATTGTTTATACTAAATGGTACATTATGTACACTGGATGTTAGGCAATTTGTTCATTAAAATTATAACCTAAAGTAATTAGGTTTTGCGCGAAAATTATAGACCTTATTTTTTATTACGCTTATTTGACTTCTATTTAGAGTTTGTTGTGACTTAGTTTTTAAAGATTATCTGCCTGAAATAAACCTTATATGGCTAATAATATTGAGGAATAAGTATTTGCAAAAATATCTTAAAAAATCTTTGCATTTAAAGCTACTGTTTTAATCTTACTAGATTGAAAAAATCCTGGTAGTGCAAAATGACTACACTGCACTTGTGGACACGGTGCAAATTGCAATACACTAAAATTGCGAGAGTTTATGTAATAACACATTCATGCAAAAAATAAACCATGTCTACCTACAATATTTCAAAATAAAATTGCACTGCAAATCAGTTTCTCTCGAGGTTCCTGAAGGAAAATATTTTACATTTTACAATTCTTACCCCACTGTATAATGATGTTTCCTATACGTCGATAGAGTGTATATTTATTTATGTATGAGTGTGGATTATTTTGGTGCTGTATAAAATCAAAAACTGTGGATAAGTAACGTGGGGAATCACTGCAAATGTCTCTGTATGAGTATTATTGGTAGTGACGTTGTGTGAAAAACAATATGGCGAGATGTAGCTACTTTATGAACAGATATTAACTACACGACGCACGCATAAAATAAAGAAAACAGGTTTTTTTACTTTTTTCATGCTCGTGGGTTTGATTTAGCCTAACGCTATCCGTTTTAATCAATTGGTTTTTCTGGTGAACGCTTTAGGAGCTACAACCCTTACATTAAACCACGCCGCCCTCAGCCAGTCTAGTGGGTCGGTCAGCTCAGAGTAGACATGGGCGCCGCCTAGGAAAAAGCCGGCGGCGGCGTGCTGGTAATTTTTGGTCGGCGGCGGCGTAACGCCGGCGGCGTGGATTTTTTTAATGAATATTGAATATATGTATAGGCCACATATAAATTCCTCAGTTACATGTTCGTAGGTAGTTGGAAGCACTAGCCAATTAACTTATCGGTATAAAAAGCCCTTCAGGACCCATGCTCCATCCACCCTGTTGATTGGGGGCGTTTGGAAAAATTCCACCACGGTATCCCCTACCTGTCGTAAAAGACTGTTAGTCAATAGAGGCCACCAGGGGTCCCAGGCGGACGGCAGGGGGCTGTCCGTCTTTAGTTTTGTGTTTTTTTAGCACATTGTTGCAATCCCTGTGACGGACGGCAGCGTGGCAGGTAGGCCTCACGTTGCCGTTGACGCAGAGGGCGCCCTTCGGTGCGCGGGAGCGTCTGAGCCCAACACAACAGCAGACGGGCCGCACTAGGCGGCACCGCGCAGGGGCGGTTGCGGACGACAACTTAGACACTTCCGTCAGAGGAAGCCCGCGGCTGTCCCTAATGCGCCGAAGATGGCCACAGCGGAGTTTTGGTTTGTATGCCGTGCGTTGTACATACGTTGGGCGGTCACCTAATGGTTTCATCTCTCCGGCCGGCTCAACGTCGGGTCGTAAGGCACGGTGAACCAAGCATAACCGCTTAGTCGCCCCCCTTGAAGGATGGGGGGTAGTAAGAAGTCACTTTCTCCGCGAAAAATAATAACAAAAAAAGACAAATGCTCCATGGCACTCGCGAGTCTTTATCTTGTTTCGCGGAGAAGGTGCAATGACCATTAATGCCCTTTGGTGTCACCATCCCGTTATCAAAAATGACTGCGCGGTTATATCATTATCATTATCATCGCTTTTACGACCTAGCGTTACGCCACTTATAGAGATGGAAGCATCGGGCGACACACCAAGCTGGACCAAGTCTTTTAATCTATGGAAACTAGTAGGGACTGCGTTAGGCGTCGGCGACCGCCGACGGCCTCGCGCTTAAGGGGCCTTATAAAAAAAATTATTTAATATTACTATTTGATAGTGGCAGCCTTAGCCAACGCAGGGCTCCGGGGGCAGATGTTTGCACGCGGCCTTTTTCTTTGTGCCCTTTGTCAACCGAGGGTTCAGTCGCCGCTAGGCCCGGGCGAGAGAAAAGTGGAAAATAAAAGGGGCCTCACAAAGCTGACGTCACCGACGTCCACGTTTGGTCTAGCGCCGCCATTGTAAACTACTACGGCATACTAAATGTATACCAAAGCACTTTGTTGCGTCAGGGACGGCTTCATGATCTCATGGTCATGTGCGCCTAATCATTTTATCCGCAAATCTCCATCGAAAGGACGGGTAATATTCAGTTCTCCACCTCATGCCTCAAATTTCTCTACTTCTGGTGGGATGAGTCCGACCTTTCGTGTTTCCGCACCATCTCTTTTCATAAGAAGTCTACCTTCGTACTCGTAGGCCATCAAAAATTAAGATCTCTTGCTGTGGTCTTGGTTAGTAACACAGCGACAGTGAGAGGCCTCCTCCATTAAATGGCACGAAATTGCTATGCTCTCAATTAAGGTTAGCTAAAACTCCGATAAATGTTAGGTTATATATTGGACCGTATATTGCAACCTCAAAGGCCGAGTGGACGGTTATTCGGGAGATCCCAAGATCGCCCGATAGCCCCTATTAGTCGGCTTTTATAACAGAGCGGGGATGCTGTAGTGGACTTCCCTAAACGCCCCCAATTTACAGGTCAGGACCAGGAGTCTCTAACGTCTCTAATGGCAGAGGGATTGGCCCGCTATCGATCTCTCGTAGTACTCTCTTTCTGATGGAGGACTACTCCGAAAAAGTTAGCCACTGCAATTTAGAATCTCCGCCTGTTGACCATGGACCAGTAAAAACGATCACATGTACCTGACCGTAAGACACCGTCGTTGGGCAGTTATCACAATAAAAAGACATGACCTACCATCTGCCACACATACTCTCCGGAATAATGTTCTCTGATGAGTACATTTATCAGTTGATAGTTGGACCATAGTTGCTTCACGCCTTGGTGAAATCAGGGTGGACTACTAAAACATTTGGGCACCGAGGACGAGGTCTCTAGCCTGAGACCACATCTCCATGGCAACTGCGCCGAAAGGTGCCCGCTTGGCCTCTATTTAGGAGCCGGACGCTGCTCGTGTGTGGAAGCTCCCTCGAGCCAGTGGAAGGTGGCCGTAGGGCTTTGGGATCCAGATCCTAGGTCGGTATCTAACCAACAAGTAAGTCACGTACAAGATCGTGTGGTACGCCCTTATTATCTGCTGCGAATTCCACTGGAGAGCATTGCAGAGAGATTCGGAGGTCCAAGGTTTTGGCCGATAAGGTACTGCTGTAAAAGATCAAGGACCACATAACTCCGTGGCATAAAGTTTAGTTAGCGATGCCAGGACCTTTTAGGTTAGACAGCTTGAAAGAGCGCAGCCGCGTATGGGCGCGTGAGCACAGAGGCCGTAGCCAAGATGCCTTTTACAATCGTTAACGCTAATAGTCGTTTTTCTGTTATTAACTTTAAAAAACCCAAGTCGGCCAATAACTATGAATAAATTTTTGAAGAAAAATGATTTTTTTATTCCAAATCCACGCCGGCGCGGCGCCTATGTCTGTATCGAACTGAATATGACATTTGAGACCCAATCATTCATAAAATTTGACAGTAAAAATTAAAAGTATTCACAAAATCCACGCCGTCCAAGTTAGGCGGCGGCGGCGGCGGCGCGCGGGTCCTGTCCGGCGGCGTAACGCCGGCGCGGCGCCCATGTCTAGCTCAGAGCGGTCGCTAGGACAAAAGAGAGACATCATAGATTAGGGTAAAAACAAAAGCTTTTTTACTATAAATAAAATAAAATAAATAAGCCATTTATTTCTTACTTTTAATTTTTTTTTATAACTAGTAAATGTTTGTATTAGTAGTGGTTTTTTTAACAGATTTTTTTACTATACAGATTTACAAATAAGCTCTTGGGCACGTTTAAAAAATAAAATCATTTGCCACGTGTAAAAAATGGCGGTCGCTACTTATTGCAATATTGTAATAACTAAACGATAATGCGAAGAAATCCGCCTGCACAAAAGGATGTCAGATTATACTGATCATCCAAAAGTTAGAACGATTACACAAATAGACTTTCGCACGGTCTGTTATTTGTTTTATTCGATGAGATAAATTGGTTTGAACTGTTTGTCTGTCCGGATATTTCGAAATGAGTTGAAAACCTCTGGTTCGCGTTTTATGGAGTTTTTGTTGCAAGCTGAACTGTTTGGATGTAATTCCTTTTTAGTTCGCGATAGTATTGATTTCCCGACAAAGTTAACATAGTGTTATAAATTCGGTCTACTAATAATGATCTCCGAAATTACGCAATTTTTTGCTCTTTCAGAACCAATTTATCGTACAATGGTCATATGAAATGACCTTTTGTAAGCTTACTCTTTTTGATACGGATGTATACAATATATTGATAATTTATATACAATATTTAGTACTACCCTCATTACATTACCTGATTCGTATTATGTATCATATAGACTACTAGCTGTTGCCCGCGGCTCCGCCCGCGTTAAAGCGTTTTTCCGGGATAAAAGTCACGCTTTATATTTTCCCGGGATAAAACGTAGCCTAAGTTACTCCTTATTACATCAGCTACCTGCCAATAAAAGTCCCGTCAAAATCGGTCCAGCCATTTCAGAGATTAGCCGGAACAAACAGACAGACAGAAAGACAGACAGACAAAAATTGTAAAAAATATTATTTCGGTGCATGTACCGTATGTATACTCATATACATGTAGTAAAAAATGGTTATTTCAATATTACAAACAGACACTCCAATTTTATTTATATGTATAGATTGGCAAATAACTTGCGTATAATTCATGCTCGAATACATAATTATGAATTATTATGAGTAACGAATACACCCGATAAGCTGTTTACACACTCGCATTTGAGACTCGTCTGTACTCGGCAAGAATCTATATCTGGGGTTACAAATCACAGCGTTACAAATGTCATAATGCTCAGTAATTTGATCCCGTCAATATGCTAGTTGACAACTTTTTTTTAATACAATTATCAAATATTTATGTCATCCAAAACCTAACGGAAAAAGAGTTTCCAAATTTGGCGCAAAAATAAGTAAGTCAGAAAGCTTTGTAATTTGGTAGAAGGAGTAATAATTTTCAAATAACAATATCAGATTGTGACGTCACCGGGTGTCACCGGTCATAACGCTGCCTGCGTGCGAAAGAGATAGCGTGATACCACCACGTCCCCACTTTTGCTCACGACATTATTTGAAATATGAATAACTTTATATTTAAACCAATTTTAATGCTAGTTTCACAGCAGAATTTCTTTTTCGAATTATTTTCTGTTACATATAAAATAATGTACAAAATAGAACGCAGGAAACTACCATATAGTACGAAATTATGTGACACTTAACATATCACGGCAATGTAATTTAGACGTTAATTAATGCCCCGTAATTCATACAATAATTTGTATGAATATCGGAGTGTTCATAATCGGCTAACCGTCAAAATTCATTACTCGCTGTCACTCAGCCCCGATATAACGAAGTGTCACCAATAGTGGGTGACACACGTCTCTAAATCGTCGGATATATCGATATAAATTCGCAATTACGATACGTGTGTAGGGCAACGCGTTGTGCCGACACGGCTCGTTACGCTCGCACCACTGACAAAGGTCCAAGGCATGAGCGGGAGCGATTTTGAATTCTTTTTTAACGCTTCAGGCCCGCGTGGTTGCATGCGATGACAGCTCCTGTCATAAAAGCGAAAATCGTCGTTCCTACCCACGCAATAAGGTTTTAGTATAAAAAAAACAAATGTCTGTTGTCAAACTCGCGGTCCCGGATTGGTTAATAGCCTGTTGGGTATTTAAATTTGAATTGCGATTACAATATAAAGGTAATCTAAGTCCATAGGGGTATATGTAAGGTCAAGGGCCCTATTCCGTCTAGGGTGCAAATCCGTCTTTTCCCAATTGCGTAATTTAAAACGGCCGTGCGTTTTAACCGAAGCTTTGACAGCTGCATAAGAGTCAATAAATACCCTATTTACCTATATGGATATCAAAGCTGTCTTTCGATTATATCGCCCGAAAAAAGACGAATATGCCCCAGTAGACGGTGAAGGGCTTCAGAACTTATTGTTGTGACTAGCCTGTCTTTATGCGGTTTCAGACCAGTGCAATTCTGTCCACTGATGATGTTCATTTTCATCAGTCTACGAGTGATTGCCTGAACTCTTATCAGGTACAGTTGACTCTTTACTGTTTGAAAAACGAATTCCCTAAGTTAGACGAGGTATAGTCATGGTTCGCTACTTATTTCTATTGCACGATGAATCACACCCTAACACTAAAAAGCTTTGTGATCAAAACCAGCGTATTGAATGTTACAAAGGATTTTGTCGTGTGTATGTAAATATATAGTATGATCATTACTGCGCTACAGCGATATGTTTAAACGTAATGCCATATCAAAATAATCCAGTTACAATATCGTATCAACTGGAACATAACAGTGCTTGTATATCTATTTTTTGGCAATCATTAATCAAGTTGCCAAGTATGGTATCTAATTAATGAGACGAAAGACCTATAAACTAAAATAATACCAGACCTGTATTATAAACTGCCCATTGCTGAGCACGGGCCTACTTTAATGAGTGGGTTTAGGCCTTAGTCCACCACGCTGGCCTAGTGCGGGTTGGAAGACTTCATGTACCTTCTAGAATCTTTGAGCACGGGCCTCCTTTACTGAGAGGGTTTAGGCCTTAGTCCACCACGCTGGCCTAGTGCGGATTAGAAGACTTCACGTACCTACTTTCTAGATATTTTTTTATGTAGGTTTCTTCACAATATTCTCCTTTACCGTTAAAGCTAACGATTTTTTTTTTAATTATTATTATTATCTGCAATCAGCCTTACGGCTTTAATCAGATCGTATGTTTAACATTTATGTTAAAGCTAACGATAAATTCAATTTGATAAAGAACACACATGGAACACTATTGTGGGTTGGCAGACTGTGAAGTCTACGTACCTTCTAGATTCTTTTTTATGTAGGTTTCTTCACTATGTTTTCCTTTACCGCTAAAGCTAATGATAAATTGATAGAGAATACACACTATCAAAAGTTAGCGGGGTGTGCCTCGGGTTTTGAGCCTGCGGACATCGTCAACCAAAGACCTATCATGTCCTATGTTGCCACGGTATGAGTTCTTTTTGTTTTATTGTATGTACCTATTAGTTACATGTTCTCTCATCTGTGGCAATAAATGTTTCTTTCTTTCTTTTTTTCTAATAATTTCTGCTTAGTATTGAGGTAAAACTGTCCATTCCCTAAAAGCCAAAATAAAAAGACAATGTCATCGACCAAAAATCCTACATGGATAAATTCACGGGATGCTTAAACTACTTTAAATTCTGCGCAGTCGGAGTTGAGTTTGAAACTAACAGACAGACTTTTCGGTTTATAAATGATATGTTACTCGCTACATTGTAGATATTGTCTTTGTGACCGATTTTGACTTATATTTAGTTTATATAAATCGATGTCGTTAAGAGAAGACTTAGAATTTTGAGTGGAATGTAAAATTCGCTTGAATTGATGAAGCCAGTTTAAACTATCGGCATTCTGGGTGTTTATGGTTGAAAGAATAGTTATTCCTGAAAATATATGAACTGAATGGTTATTAACATATATATCCACTCACGCCTTTATCCCCGAAGGGGAAGACAGAGGCGCAACTAATGCACCCACATTTCACCAGTTCCCTATTGGATTGCATATTTTTTTTTGTAATAATATTGTTACGCGTCTTAGCTTTAAGCCTAAATATCAATGTGCATAATAATCATTACGCATAATTGTTTTAGCATAAAATAAAAAAGCATAAATACAAAAAGCACAACCATCAGAATGACTAACGTCAAAAAGCATAAATATCAAAAGTCATAAAAATAAATAAGCATCATTCATGTTTGGTTTTGTCTGAGTTAGAAACGACTTAAAGTCGGTGGTTCATATGCACCTAACACGGTCGTCGCTTCGCTCCTCGCTAACCTTATTTATTCTAAATACATGTTATGCAAAAAGTGTATTAGTCTAATACAAATTAGTAGAGCTAAAATTATTCCAATAGCTTATTATGACAAAAAAGTAGTAGGTTAAAATATTACTATGCCATAGTACTATTATGCCAATACTGCAAAGTCAATTATGCGAAAAAATAATACTTTAAAAAAAAGTAGGCGAACCAAAGGGTTCCCCATTTCGCCGTGCGTATTCTGTCACAAATTCCATACTCCGAGCTGATACTGAATAGAAAAAGAATAGAAATGTGATATTCAAAGCTCGCCTATGCTGTAGCTATTGTACACCAAAATACTCTACGTCAGCTACGTCCTTGGCTCTACGGCGTAGTGGCTACAGTTTTCTACGCCATAAAAGCTACGACGAATCTCGACATTCCAGATCGCGCAAAGTTATATTGAGTCTTTCATCAGACGGCGCGGGTCTGGAATTTGTACCAGATATGGCGCCAGGCACATCCTATTACGTCATGGGATGATGAGTTGAAAGTGGGTACCCTGGTTGCATCTCTGCCTACACCTTCGGGATTAAAGGTGTGATGTGTGTGAGTCTCAACACCTTAATGGCTACAACATGCCTCTATAAAATTATAGCTACACCGTAACTCGAAATGGGAAAAAACTTAATAATATACTACAGAAATGTATTTAATTCGTGGAAATACCAGGTAAATGCATAGGACTCGGCGTTTGTTCCGCCTCGTCGGTTACTATGCGTTCAACTGCATTCAGCGTTTAGCTTTGATCGTTCAACACGACTCAATAATCTGTTCTGAGACGTGCTTACTTGTAAATTATATAGAGCGAGTTCTCCCTATGAATAATCCTTACAAGATGTAGCTGAGCGAAATTTTGGTTAGGTACCAGATTTGCTTATTTCCAACGCCGAACAGCTGTATATTTTATGCTTTAAATGATGGTAGGATTCAGACAGTTTTATATCGTCACCTCTTAGTCAATCTTGATAGGTTCTGGAGTTTTTAAAACGTTACTAATAAGATGCGTGTTCATGAGTACAAGTTTCTCCGAGACATATTTACAAATGAGAACACTACCAGGAAATATTTCTACTAACAATACCAGAATGATTCCCAAATTTCGTCTTACCACGAAAGGTCTTAATTTTTGAACAGGGTATCTCCACAATCACCTTTATGAGCTGATACGCCTCGACACAAATTTGTCCCGAAAAATGAAGGTCCGTGTGACCCGGCGTTGTTTGTTATTAAACAATGAAACTATTGTACAATATTGAGGGGCGGTTTGTATAAGGCTCGATCCACAATGTCATTCTACTTGACGATTTGTTTGGTTATAGTTCAGCTAAATTTCATTTGATCCATGTAGTAGACAGTTTCATATTATAGGATTCAATATTATTATATACATCTTGTGACATATATATCAAGTGCCTCAGACTATTTACGCTATTCAGGTTCAAAGTAATTATATGACTTTGTCAATTAATAAAATCAATTATTAATTTGCGAATTTGCTGATGATATAGCAGTGGGAAAGTATATAATACAGGGCTGGTATTATTATTATTATAACCAGAAAATATTATGTGAGTAAAAATTTAAAAATCTAATTTCTTGTCCGCGTAAAGGATTTCTGATAGTGAACTAAAATTTAATGTTATCCCTACTTGACACTGTAAACCGAGCCTTAGCCAAAGACTCGACCAAGACAAAGGCATCAAACTTTTTGCCGAAACAAAGCAATAATCAAAGTTATTATTTAAGCAGCAGGCCGCAAACATTTCCCATATAATTCCCGATGCCTGAATCAACATTCCTTGAGTTAGTTTCTGGTTATTTCTTCAAACACATTCTACTTGTACAGTGAGACGTTGTTTGCTAGACGGTTCATTAATCCACAAGCATTTCTGCTATATTAAGTCTTGTAACAGTAATTGCTATGATGCTTTGGATTTAATGAAGCTTCGTGGGATTGTGGAGTTTATATTTCAGAGTATATTAAGTAGTCGGTGTTGCTCGTGTCTTCGTTTTCGTCTTCGTGTGAAAGGTCTTTCCCACTGCAAAAGTCGTCAAATAGTTCCACGGATTGCCTCTTTGTGGCTTTTGGCGCTAGTGTGATAGCAAAAAATGCATTAAATTCGGTGTGAGCGGTCAGCGAGCGATTAACAAAAAAATGTTTACGTGATACCATAATTATTGTGGACAATTTGCAATCGATCGCTATGGCTTGGCTTTTGCTTTGCGATGCTTTCGTCGATTGCCGAATTTTACGTAATAGCCCCGCCGGTCTCTACGTCCTTTGGTAGACTCTAGTATATTTATAACATCAATCTGTTATAAAAAACGTTTCATTATTTAAAAACAGGGCTACAAGTTTCAAGTTAATTTTATATGACAGAACTATGGTATTAAACAGATAATGTTGATGGTATTCATTTTATTACCAATTATTTGGAAGCATCCACTTATTTCACGACTAAATCGTTTCTTCCTGGTATGCTTATTATGTTAAATCTTCAATTAGTTACTTCGCTTTTATTTGTATTAGGAAGAGATGTGGGTCACACTGGATGAGACTGGCAAGACGAGAGAAGTATTGAGGAGAATGAGGGAGGCCTACGCCGAAGAGGCGATTTCCATAAATGGTACTTAATGAAATGGAAATAAAGTAGTAATAAATCTCTTATTTAACTTAAGTTACACTTAAAACAAAGAATTAGTGAAATAAACTCAAATACATAATAATAACAATTTATAGTACTTTATAAACATATTGAAAGTCATAAGTTTAAATGTAATTAATATCCTATAATATTTATGTTAGAATAAAGGCTTATTTTTTTTATTATTATTGGGAAGAATAGAATAAGATACCTTTCCATGAAAGGGACAAAAAACGTCGCTCTGCTACGTAGTTACAAGTTCAATTTATTCTATGTAACAATATTGGTGGTTGTATAGGTGTTCTTTCACAACTTCTGACGAAGCGCTACTCGTCAAATAAATGTATAAGCTGACAAAATAAAAAAAGTCACTCATATTATTAAAACTTACACTGATCAGTGATCAAGAGGCCTCCGCGACGCGAGGTCCTCTTAGCACTCGCCTATGAAGATGACCTACTTAATAGGTCGGAACTGGTCGGCGATTCTGACCAAGAATACGTGAGTTTAACCGTATTTTCTACTAATAACGCGTGTCTCAAAAGAAAGTTCACATTTGTTTTGGTTATTGCGTGAACGCAACTATTTTGAGGGGCGCGGGGGGAGTGTCAATCGGTAGCCTGGCTCTTGGGAATTTAATCGCTATGGAGCGTTTTTCGGGAGCGGACCGTGCGTTGTGCGTACGCGAGTTTTATAAAAACGGTAACTCCGCGACTGCAGCGCGTAGAAAAGTCTGCATTCGACATATTCGTCACTTGAATGATGCGCCAACCACTCGACGCATTGCAAGATGGGTCAAGAAGTTTGAAGAGACCGGTTCAATACTGGAAAAACGGAAATCCGGGCGTCCAAGATCTTCTAGAAGGAATCTTGGACGGCCGGATTTTCGTTTTTTTGCTACAGTCGCAGAATTACCGTTTTTATAAAACTCGCGTACGCACAACGCACGGTCCGTTTCCGAGAAACGCTCCATAGAAAATAAATTCCCAAGAGCCAGGCTACCGTTTGACACTCCCGCCGCACCCCTCAAAATAGTTGCGTTCACACAATAACGAAAACAAATGTGAACTTTCTTTTGAGACACCCTGTATAACAAAAGTCACACAAAATGAGTAGGTACTATCTACATTGCTTGTTTAATACGATAACCTCCAAAATTACTTTAAACGAGTCCTAAAATAGCTTAATACCTACGTTAGGCCAATTATTATGCTCAATACATTCCGAACACCATGCTTCGTTAGGCAAAGACTAACAAACTGGTGCCTGACGACTCGTAAAAAACGATTATTGGATAAATAATTTCTGCTTGATTGAACTACAATTAGGAATCAGCATTGACAGATATAGAAGCCGGAATTTAATGGTCTACAGTATTAAAATACCGGTTAGTTGATTTTTTAGGAGTTGATTCTGCTTGTGGATAATACGTATGTGAGATAGTGGATGGAAGTGCAAACAACGAAGTGCTCAAAGTGCTTTGGTTTTTAAATAAGACATCTGCGTCTTTCACACACACACTTCTCCATCTTATATTATTTTCTCACTCTCTCTTGATACAAATTGTCTTTTTCACTCACATTCTTTGGATTCCATTCCACTCAAAATCTTTCTTTAGACCAGTATTTTTGTCTAGACCAAACTCAACTGCGGTCTGCGGAGCCTTTACTAGTGGCTCGTCAGACTTCAGTAATCTCACTAAAAATGAGAAAAAATTTCACAAGATCGCTTGTGTTGTATTGACAATTGAAAACCTCCAAGCCAGTTTCGGCCACGGCGGTCTATCTCAATGGAGATCAGCAAGGTACGCAAGGGATATTATAGTCCACAAGTGTGCGCGCAATACACAGGTGCACTCGCTATTCTCTCACTCTCATAGTCCGGTGAGACGGCAACCCGACATGACCGGAGAGAGATCAGGAGCACGACCAACGGCTTTACGTGCTTTCCGAGGCACGGGGTATCACACCGCCAGCTTCCTGACTCCGATTTGCGACTGAGTAATTGTTAAGATGGAAAAACCCAGTCGCAATGTTTTTGGCTCGACCCAGGATTCAGTTGTGTTGTATACTAACCCTATAGGAATAAAAACATTCAGATAATTTTGAATACCTATTGTTAGATGACAACACCGTTCACTAGATGTCAGAACTAGTTTCCCCCGCCTGTGGCACAGTCGGGTATTTAAATGGATGTCGATCCGTCGGAGCGTCAGTCTGTTATCAACTGTTGAGCAAGCAACATTGAATCTCTGTCCGTTTATTATTACAAAGTTGTAATCAATAATAGTGATCAATTATAATTAATTTGTTAAATTGTTAATAATTTGTTGATTAAAACTGAAATTGTTATTTTTTTAATATATTTGGAGTTCTACTTCTAAGATCAGAAGTGGGATCTGAGTGCCTTTTCCGCTTGAAAACCATCTCTGATTTTCTTTTTGTTTTTTTTTTCGGAATACCGGCATTTTTCGTTGGTTGCCGTGTGGTTAAATTTTTGAAGTTGTAACGGGCAGAGACGCAATGCCTTCGGGTAGTGGAAAAGAGAGGAAGGCGTCGTACGCAGACTCCTTCATCCTCTAATGCCATAGAGATTTTGAAGAGATTACAAGATCTCGAAGAGCGAACACGCAGTCGCAATAAGTCATGGTCTGTTTTGGTGGCAAGTTCAGAGCCTTGTCATGTAGTGACCATGCCGAGTAACACCACTCCCGATCGCGGAGTCCATTACTCCTGTCTGTACAATCGCAGCCACCGCAGAACTATGTCAAAAACACTATTGAACTTCTACGGGACGTCATCAAGCAACTCCCGGTGAGATCAAACCAGTTTTTATTTTTGTATCTGATCTTGGTCCAAGTGTTCATGGTATTGACAGATGGTGCAATGAGGTTGAGCTTAATCCCTTAATCGTTGGAATTATGGCAAATGCCTTGTTTGCATAGATCGCTGTTTTTAAAGCGAAGCTCTTACCTGATGTAGTGAGTGGACTAACTCCACACGAACGTGGTGTAGTTTCAAATTTGAGTAAAAGACATTGGGATCATGATCTGACGATGTTGCGAACATCTAAAGTAAAGTTACGTATTGTCAAGGATTTAAGCAGAGTTATTAATTGCACTTTTATACGAGAATCGCTGATCCTCTGACCCGTGTATTTGTTTTGAAAGCTAAATTTATTCCTTAAAGCATTCTCCAATACTTTAAAGTTTTATAAAGTTTGATGTGCATTCCACCTAGACTATTCAAAAGTGATGACCTTACTCCTAGTCATAGAAGTAAGTGGTCAATTGAAACAAAACAATCTTTTGCGAAAATAAGGGTGAACATAGAAAACTCCGATGTTGTTAATGCAGTTACGTCTACCGTACTTGTCGATGTACTCTTTGATAATTGTTCGAGCGTTTCTTTCATCATTTCTGATTTGATTAATACTTCTCCTGCCAGATAAGTCCTACCTTTTAACAGTTACGTGATATAGGCGGTATGGAAGTGTTTGCCGCATCTATAGTTTCTGATATCATGCGAAATAACTTTAGAAGTTGACCTTAGCGTTGGGAATAGAAGCCATTTAAATGTTCCCGTAATTATTGGCAAAAGGCGTCACGTACATTAGAACTGGTGACACTCGACGCATTATTCACAAAAGTTTTGTGCATAACGTAAAGCAGGTAGATTCAATATCGGTATTGGATAGTGCCTACTCCCGTAACTGAAGATAAAGAACGTTTAAGAGTATTGACCACATACACCGATCATTTTTTTTTAACTGGTGCTGCTACCATCGCGGTTAAGGATAAGCTAAGTAAAATGGCAGTACCGATGAATTATTGAGGATGTGTAGTGTCTCATAACTAAAAGATACGTGTCCATGCTCTCATGAGCGATTTCTTGGAAACTGGGATTATTTGTGAATCCAAATCTGAATATGCTGGCCCGATCTTAATCGTGGAAAAGAGGGACTGATCTGACAAATTGGCTGTCGATTGCAGAGCCCTGGTTAAAAGTTGCGTTCGGATTAGACATTCACTTCCGTTGATCAACGATTATATTTTATGAATATGCTTGGTAGTGTAGGATGTTTTGCGGGTTAGCGAGGATTCAGTATAAAAAAAAACTGCATTTATTACGCCTAAAGATCATTACGAATACCATAGAATGCCTTATGGTCTTATGGTTCCCTGTTATTTATCAAAGGCCTATCGGTAAAGCTTTGAATTTTTTTATTTTACTCGACACAGTTTTGAAATCATTTACCGAAGTTGGTTTCCCTATGAACTTGAAAAATTGTGCGTTCCTCATTAATGAAATGGAACACTTAGGCAAAATTATGTCAAGATCAGGTTAGACCGAGCGAAAATAAAATTGAAGCCTTGTTTAGATCACCTAAACCGTATAACAAGTACGCCAGTTTTTTGGTTTTAGCTGGTTATTTTAGTAGACACATTCTTGTTCACGCAATTAAGAAAGCTTGCTTAGCTGCTCTAACGCGAAAGGATGTTGTTTTAATTGGGTCGATTTTCTATTTGATTGGTGAACCTGTACTGGCGATATTCTATCCCGAGTTATTTACCCAGTTGCATACTGATGCGAGCTTGATAACTTACGGTGATATATTGATGCAGCTATTCAAAGACTGTCTAAAATGAGTTATTGCATATTTCAGTAAATTAACTATAGGAGCCGATTCTAAGTACCATAATTACGAGCTTGAGACTCTTGCCGTTGTAAAATCTTTGCAATATTTTCGGCAATATGTCATCTGTGAATATTTTAAGATTGTAACCGATTGCAATTGACCCAACGCAAAAGAGACCTTCAGCCTAGAGTTGTTCGTTGGTGAATTTATAAGTAGGATTTTGATTTTACTTTGGAATACCGGAAGGGTTGTTTAATGCCTCACTTAGAGTATTAGCCAAAATCCGGTTAATATCGTAAATGCCGTATGCAAACCTCATAATTGGGCACAGATAGCTCAAGTGGGGTGATGACTAGACTTGTTTTTTATTGGAAAAATTGAGTAACTGTGAGTTAGATTCTATGTAAAAAATAGTGACATTTTGTATTACAAGTACGTTACGGACGAGAAAAAGCGTTGTTTATGCTATGTCTCTAAAGAATTTTGTTGGAGCCTATTGCGCATATTCAATGACGAACATGAGCACATAGGTATAGCCAAAGCTATTGATCCGACACTCAAACTTTTTAGTTTTTCTGTTTGAGAAAATTCGAAATTAAAGTTGTGTGTATTTCGTTTAAACAAGTACCGTGTGCGCCGTTGCAACCAATAAGATGTTGGTACATGGCAAAAGATTTCCGTAGCGTTTGATACAGTACTTGCTGATTTACTAAGCTCGTTAAAGAAATTTAATGGATTTGGGTATGTTCTGATAATGACGACGATGATCGACGCGTATACGAAGTATTGTTTGTTGTATAACTTCAGCAGACAATATTGTGAAGAGTTAAAAATTGTCGTAACTCAAATCATTTCCTTGTTTGTCACTTTTAAGCGACTAGTGTACAATTGCAGTAGAATGTTTAAACGATAACCATAGTTTGGTTCAGTGGCTATCAGACTTTGGTGCTGAAGTACGTTTTATTACATCAGAGATGGACCAGTAAAATTTATGAATCCAGAGGTATTGTCGTACCATTTTTAATATGGTTAGAATCGAAGTGAATTATAACGAGAATGAGTGGTCTAAGGTTTCATGGAAATTGCGGTTAGTGTTAGATGTCACTAATCATAAGACCGCATAGTATTCGCCGTTAATTTTTTTTGTCGGCACAGAAGGTACTACACCTGTTATTATCTAAAAAGGGATGTCGCTCGTGGAAGCTCAAACTCAAAACGCGAAACAATTCGTGAGTTAATGATTTGGTTTTTGTGATTAAGAAATCACAAAGTACTGGCAAATGAGATTGTGGAATACAAGGCCCATATAGTGTTGAGTATTTTACCTAATGATAGGTATGAATTGAAATTGTTGGCTGCTTCATATGGAAAGACCAGCCAGGCAGTTAGAGGGTTCTTGGTTTTGTGGTGTGTTGAATGAACATCCATGAAATGTGTTCTTTGAAAGTTAATGGAAAACTTTATTTGGTTTGAACCCTGAGTTTGTTTATGCTTTGCAGACTATGTACCAAACAGTCGCAAGTCATTTTTGTTTTGTTTCGAGTTGTGTTTGGGGCTGGGCCCATGTAAATCCTGAGTGCACATGGTCTTGGGAAGCCCCCGGCGGTATACCTGTATCATAGAGGGTCAGGTTGCCGATGAAGGTTACGAGGTTGATGTCAGTGGGGCCCATGCTGACTATAGACCGAGTGTAATTCCTGCAGTAGGTCTCGTGGTTGACTCACTGTAACTGATGTAAATCCTGATGCGCGCATGGTATTCGGTGTGAGAATATGACCCGAGTAAATCCTGCTGGTGTATGATGTCGTGAGCGTGCGACCAAGTTTTGTTGCTATATGCAACGGCGTAGTGTGCTGTCTGGTACATAGCCAAGTTTTGTTGCTATATGCAACGGCGTAGTGTGCTGTCTGGTACATAGCCAAGTTTTGCTGCCATTTTGAGTGGCATAGTTCTTTTCTTTTATAAACGTATGAGCTTAACTTGATTGTCTTGTTTACAGGTTACGACGAAGAGCAAGACCCTTTGAATGATAGTGCTATGGCTGGTACATCATCAACGATTGAAAAAGCATCGAGGACGCTGCTATGTCAGGAGAGGCCGTGTTAGATGACAACACCGTTCACTAGATGTCAGAACTAGTTTCCCCCGCCTGTGGCACAGTCGGGTATTTAAATGGATGTCGATCCGTCGGAGCGTCAGTCTGTTATCAACTGTTGAGCAAGCAACATTGAATCTCTGTCCGTTTATTATTACAAAGTTGTAATCAATAATAGTGATCAATTATAATTAATTTGTTAAATTGTTAATAATTTGTTGATTAAAACTGAAATTGTTATTTTTTTAATATATTTGGAGTTCTACTTCTAAGACTATTATTTAAATAAATGCCTCTCTCTCTTCCTGACTACTCATGCCACATGGTGGTGGGCTGAGTCATTTTCACCATTCTCTTCCACTCAAATAAATAAGGCATTCATTTTAAATTCATTATTAGACACTTATGAAGGTTAATGAATTTACGTTGAGGTCGAAGGCACCATACTTGTCTTTGTTCCTCTTGACCCGATAATGCCATTTTGCAAACATCCTTTATTCCCTAAAGTACCTGATGAGCGTTAAGACATTGTTACCCACTGATAGTGGGGAATATCGGTTTTAATTTTTGAGACTATTTCGTAGGTACCACTACTAAAAATAGTAATACGTAAGCGACACACATTATAAACCCCAGATCATTGTAGGATCGAATATAATGGTGTATATCTTGTTCATATCCTATTAGAAGGATTATGGCGATCACTGGAAACATTTAAAGGCCATTTTACACTGGCCGGCAATGATCCGTAATAATGCGTACAGCCCGGCTTTGTTCAGTGTGTTAGGAGGTAATACCTATTAATGGGGCGATTTGAACGTGAGTCATGATGAGCGAATGGAATGAATGAATGATTTCTGGTTCGAAATTTGGAAAACGAATGTTCGCAACATTTGTATACCGAAATTAATAAAATTAATAGAGTCACCAACTTGGAGTCGCCAATAAATACACGATAGTTGTATAAAAATATTCATCCATGTTTTCTAACTAACCTTTTATTTTCAAAAAACCTAGGGATGACATTTTTTATACAACAACATTCTGACCCAAATAATCTATATACTAATCTATACTAATATTATAAAGCTGAAGAGTTTGTTTGTTTGTTTGTTTGTTTGAACGCGCTAATCTCAGGAACTACTGGTTCGAATTGAAAAATTATTTTTGTGTTGAATAGACCATTTATCGAGGAAGGCTTTAGGCTATATAACATCACGATGCAAATATTAAGAGCGAAGAAATAATGGAAAATGTGAAAAAAACGGGGAAAATTATTCATCCTTGAGGGCTTCCATTGCGTGCGCTGCGAAAACGGTTCTAGATACCAAAAATGTATGTACGAAAGAATTATTCCTCTTGAAATGATCTAAAAAAATGTTCGCGACAGTATATGTCTATCATTTAAGATTAACTCACTAGAACCGTTTTTATAGTAATCAAATTTGGTCGAAATTAATGCATTATTTGTTAACGAGTTGTATCAACGTAATAATATTAATCTTTATCCAAATAAATGTGTTGGATAGAGTGATTCAACGGGAAGGTTTTTATGTACTTTTAGCCCGGAAAAACTTATTAATGCGGGCGAAGCCGTGGGCAAATTATATATATAACCCATCGCACAAACATTATTTAGAGATAAAAATGTATAGTTATTTAGCTGACTACAAATTAATCATCCACATCGTTGTCTGATATCGCTGAATACAGAGAAAAACAAATAAAATAATAAATTAATCTACTAAATGAAAACGAAACACGAATAAGCTAGAATAACAACTCTGTTGACAGATTGAATGGAATAATAGAAAAAAGATTGCTCGAATAAAATAACAAAAGAACGATCGCGCCGGCTATAGAATGAATGGATTGATAAAGGATTAGTGGTACAAAAAAGGATAATAGAGAAGCGGACTAATGAAAGAACGAACGGGTGAATGGATGGATGAAATTCACTTCTCGGTCGAAGTATAATGTGGCAAATAATGTGTTTACAATCCAATTTGATATAATTATAATATACACTGAACTATGAGAATTAAAATTATACAATATTATGTGCTTAGATAAAAAAAATCTAGCACCAAAATAATGAAATACTTACTCATTTGTTTAAATAATAATATAGTTTTTAAATGTTTTATGAAATTATTGAAATCAAAGCTATTTGATTCTTTTATTTTAATAACAGGACACTTGTGACTTGAATGTTTGTTATTAAAAAAAATTAATCCTTTACTGGATACTGGCCGCATAAAGCAAGCGTGGAAAAAAAATAAAAGTAGCACATTAGAGCGGGAATTCGGACGGCATAGTTTGTCGCACTGTATTAAAATTATCATAAACTTATATTAGTTATAAGCAATGGTTTCATTTATAAAACGAATAGTAGTGGAGTTTCGAACTTACATTGGCGATTATAAAAAGTATAGATTAGAACTTAATTTAAGCGCTTTGATTCTGGATTACTGCATACTCTGGATTATATACATACAAGTAAGTGTGCTGCTTAATATTTACCTATATATATACACTCACGCCTATTATCCCCGAAGGGGTAGGCAGAGGCGCAACTAGTGCACCCACTTTTCGCCGTCATTCCGTCCCATGATGTGATAGGGGGCGAGCCTATCGCCATATCGGGCACAAATTCCAGTCTCCGGACTGATACTGAATAGAAAAACTCAATATCACTTTGCCCGACCCGGGGATCGAACCCGAGACCTCAGCTTTGCAGTCGTGCTGTAATACAACTACGCCACCGAGGCAGTCTGCTTAATATTTTTGCTACCAAATTGCTTTTTATTGTAGACTAGGTGTGAGTCGCGACCCCGCCCGCGTTTAAAGCCTTTCCCGCTGTAAAACCGCCAAAGCACTGTAGCGGACTACAAGGCCAGGGCCATCTGTTTAAGAAATCCGATAAAAAATGCAATTAATTCCCACAAGAGAAGTTAGCGGGATATAAAGTAGCCTATATGTTAATCCAGGATATGGTCTATCTGTGTGAAATATTCCATCCAGATCCGTTTAACAGTTTTCTTTACTTCTAACAAACATTCAAAATCCAAAACATTTTTACAAATCGCATTTACGATATTAGTAAAAATTAATAATAAGACTGCCTCGTTGGCAGTTACAGTATGACTACAATTCTATTTATATAATATACCTTGAAAATGCTGAGGTTTTTCTATTCAGTATCAGTCCGGAGTCTGGAATTTGTGGCCGACTTGGCGATAGGCTCGCCCCCCATTCACATCATGGGACGGAATATGCGTGGCGTAAAGTGGGTACACTAGTTGCAGCTCTCCCTACCCCTTCGGGAATAATAGGCGTGAACATGTATTAATAATAGTAGTGCTCGCGGCTCCGCCCGCGTGAAAAAGTTTTTCCGGGATATAAAATATTTTTCCGGAATAAAAAAGTAGCCTGTAGCACTTAACAGTTATGTAGCTTCCTATTAGTGAAAAAATTTTGAAAATTGGTTTAGTAGTTCCTGAGATAAGCGCGTTCAAACAAACAAACACACTCTTCAGCTTTATAATCTACTAGCTTTTGCCCACGGCTTCGCCCGCGTTAATAAGTTTTTCCTGGCAAAAGTACATAAAAACCTTCCCGTTGAATCACTCTATCCAACACATTTATTTAGATAAAGATTAATATTGTGACGTTGATACAACTCTTAACGAATAATGCATTAACTTCGACTAAATTTGATTACCATAAAAACGGTTCTAGTGAATTAATCTTAAAAGATAGACATATACTGTCGCGGACATTTTCCTCGATAAATCCTCGTTTGTTTGAACGCACTAATCTCAGGAACTACTGGTTCGAATTGAAAAATTCTTTTTGTGTTGAATAGACCATTTATCGAGGAAGGCTTTAGGCTATATAACATCACGATGCAACTATTAGGAGCAAAGAAATAATGGAAAATGTGAAAAAGCGGGGAAAATTAATCATCCTTGAGGGCTTCCATTGCGTGCGCTGCGAAAACGGTTCAAGATACCAAAAATATATGTATGAAAGAATTATTCCTCTTGAAATGATCAAAAAAAATGTCCGCAACAGTATCTGTCTATCTTTTAAGATTAACTCACTAGAACCGTTTTTATGGTAATCAAATTTGGTCGAAGTTAATGCATTATTTGTTAAGAGTTGTATCAACGTCATAGTCATAGAGTGATTCAACGGGAAGGTTTTTATGTACTTTTAGCCCGGAAAAACTTATTAACGCGGGCAAAGCCGTGGGCAAAAGCTAGTATTAGTATAGATAAGACTACAATTACTCTTTTAAAACAAAAATCTTATTGAAGTCCTTCTTTTCAAGCCGGATGAACTTATATCGCAAACTGCAAGCTAACCGATACAATAACTTCACAATGAATCGAAACAGCGAACTTGGACGTATCGGCCAGTGACGAAGTTCATATTGAGATACTGTTTCAGTAGTTTGCGAGATCACACTGAAGTCAATGGAGTTTGGCTTTTTCTTGTTATATTAGATGTGATAAACGTGATTCTTTTCTTTTTTTTTTCTATTACGAATTTCATTGTATCTGATAGTATGGTATTCTAACATAGTGAGTAAGAACTTTGCCTTTTTCGATGGTTGCTAGAATGATGAATAGCTGGACGTACCTGTACCGTCTGTCTCCGGAACGCTACGCATAAAATGAACGTAAATAAGATCTCTAGAGAATTCACCTCTGTCAGACTTTCGTATTAGTACTAGCAAATGTTTTTATATTATTTTTCATTTTACACCTACTTTTTACTCGTTTACTCTGCATCACTTAAAAGTAGACTGGGAAAAAATTCTCGTGGCATGAAGTCCGCCTGTATACCATGTGTAAAAAAAGAGTTATATGTTCCATATAATTAATAAATAACTTTACCATTGTAAACAGTTTCGACGTGCGCGGGCGCAGCTTCAACAAGGCTCTTCATTGGTCAGACCCGCTCGCATTCGGCAGACGAGCGTACTTCGTCACCATGTCGAGACCCTCGTCCCTCACCGTGGACGGAGTACAGCTCGATGACGAGGGAGTCTACAGGTGCAGGGTTGACTTCAAAAACTCCCCCACGAGGAACTTCCAAATACGACTTAACGTTATTGGTGAGTTTTTCTTTCATGGCATTGAATGACGAGACGGGCATTCCGTTTGCCCGATGGTAAGCGATACGACCACCCATAAACGATAGCAACACCATCCAGCGCCTTGCATTACAAAGTACTGTGTGACATTCCACTGCGCTCATCATCCTGAGACATAATATGTTAAGTCTCATTATGTCCAGTAGTTAGACTGGCTACAATGTCCTTCAAACCGAAACACAACAGTGCATGCACACTGCTGCTTGGCGGCAGAAATTGGTGGTACCCAACCAGACGGTCTCTTACATTCGAGAGACCTACCACTAGTAGAGTTGGTTTAATAAATGGCTACAAATTGATTCGGTGGCGTAGTTGTAATACGATACGGCTGCTGAGGATCTGGGGTTCAATTCCTTGGTCAGATAATCTTTGGTCTATCAGATTGTATCACTCTAGTATTAAAGGCTGTGGATTTTAATCCTACTAATATTATAAAGGCGAAAGTTTGTAAGAATGTATGGATGTAAGGATGTTTGTTCCTCTTTCACGCAAAAACTACTGAACGGATTTCGATGAAATTTGGCACACGGGTAGATCATGTCCTGGATTAACACATAGGCCACTTTTTATCCTGGGGAAACATAAACCGGGACTTTTATCCCGGAAAAACTTTTTAATGCGGGCGGAGCCGCGGGCAAAAGCTAGTAAATAAATACATAAGTAGTGTACAGAGCGATTAACTAATTTTATGTTTTGGGAAAGCTGTACGCTAAGGGAATCAGTAAATAATGAATGTATCAATAAATAACTCAAGACTGTTTCAAGTTTGTGTCATGAATTCGGAAAAAGCAATGTTTTAAGAGAACTTAAAATTATTTGTCCTATTTTCTTTTCTTCATTGTCTTTATTTACGCACCTTCTTGTATCTTCGCACTTACTTAGGTGGCTGGTAGAAAATACTATGGCTCGTCCACCTCTACACTATGTATATGGTATCAATCAATCAACCAACCTGTCGCCGTCCACTGCTGAACGTAGGCCTCCCCAAGTGAGCGCCAACCATCCTGGTCTTGGGCAGCCCGCATCCATCCGCTACCCGCCGCCTTTTTCAAGTCGTCGGTCCATCGTGCAGCAGGGCGTCCTACACTTCGTTTACCTAAATGTATATAGTATATTCATAAATATACATGACATGCTTTGGAACCATTGATTGATAAAAAATATCAATGTTTGGAACGAATTTCATCATGCATTTATGTTACCTAATATGTTGTGAGCATAGTTTATTTGAAAAAATTACGCATTAAGCTTATTTATAATATTCCTTTGTCCACAGTACCACCACACCAACTCCTGCTGTACGATGAAGCAGGTCGCGACGTGGCGGGGGTGGTCGGTCCTTTGGAAGAAGGAGGGAACTTCACGCTGCTCTGTGAGCTTAGAGGAGGTAAGATTCTAAGTACCTAATGTTTATGCTATTTACATCCTATCCTACTAATATTATAAAGGCGAAAGTTTGTAAGAATGTCTGAATGTATGGATGTATAGATGTTGGTTACTCTTTCATGCAATAACCACTGAACGGATTTCGATGAAATTTGGCACATGGGTAGATCATGTCCTGGATTAACACATAGGCAATTTTTTATCCCGGGAAAATGTAAAGCCGGAATTTTATTCCGGAAAATCTTTTTAAAGCGGGCGGAGCCGCGGGCAAAAGCTAGTATTTAATAAAAAACTGAAGAAGCAAGGTTTTGTGAGGTAATATGTAAGTATTTTGAGCGTTCTGGCCCTCAAAAGGAAATCACTTTTTGGTGGTCGGTCTGTCTGTTTGTCAAGACCTTTTTTCTCAGGTACGCGTAGAGATACCAACTTAAAATTTATATCAAATACTCAGCGTAGATTCTTTTGCCTGTGAAAAAAATATTTTTTTAAGTCAATGCGATCAAAAAATATGACCGTTTAAGTATGTCGACCAGGGAAGGAAGATGATGATGATGACTATTATGTGGTCAGCAAACGTTGCTACCCTCAAGGAATCCAAAAACACCAATAAAATACCCTTATCTCCGTACACCCATCACAATGGAATCGATAAACGAAAACAAATATGTCACCGCAACAAACTATATCGAAGTGGAAACGTTTTTCCACATTATTCATTCAGACAAGCGCACAAAGAGGTTTCCGGGGGTATGGGGGATGGGGGGTAGTATCGGAAGCGGTTGCTATTAGTGTTATAAATGACCAAAGCTGTTAGAACCTTAAAGGTAACATTTCTCATATGTTAGGGTGGCCATGATGGGTGTCCTAGACGGGATAGGTTAGGATATATAGTTATAGGCGTAACCAATACAACTCAATACCATATCTGATGATCATAAAGTTAGTTTGGGTATTAGGTTGTTATTGTATCATTTTTTTGCATTTTTGTTTTGCTTAAGTAGACGAATGACAAAGCGGTCCGCCCAATGGTAAGCGGCACCTGTCGCCCATGGATTTTAAGGAATGCCAGGGAACAGCCAAGTCGCTTCCTACGGAGAGGTGAGCCTCGTTTAAAGAACTACGCGTCATTGCGCTTGGGGAACACCGATGCAGGAGTTCATTTCATAGTTGGCACGTGCGCGGTAAAAAATATCATTGAAAACGCAACGTGCTACTACGAATGGATTCTACATAGTAAAGAAAGAAATACGTTTATTGTAATAGCTCACACTAAACAAAACTTATAAATAGAAATTACACCTCATAATAGTAATTTAAAATACGGTATAAGAATAAATATGGATGAACTCCACTACTATGGCCAGTAGTGCGATGGTAAAATGGTGACACAGGGACCATATTACACAGTAACTTAGAAGACTCCCCGTGGAAGAGACGTCCGCGTATTTAAAAGCTCCACTCTGTCCGTGATACTATATCCAAAATGATGACAATTCGAATGTTGTATTTATAGCTTGTTGCCGACAATTTGTGTCGAGTCATGTAAAAAGTTGACATCATGCGTTATATAAGATGTTCAGGAAAAATCCGTGATAATTCTGACGTGTGGTAAACGTCTGCGAAAGCAAGTGTTCTTGCGTTCAAGACGTATGTTTACATTACGTTTCTCTGAAATGGATGTTGAGAAATTGAGCACTTGTCGCTGAGTTCGTAGGTACACGTTTGACGATAGTTAATATAAATCTGTTTTGTGTAAGAACAGATCTTGGGCTAAATACTTAGTTTTTTTTTAAGGTCGCGGGAATTTAACCCTACTACAAGAGGAGTGTGGTCCACATAGAATATTGACTGACGAGAGATGATTATCCCTCTCTAATCAACACAATAGGGCAATTGTCTACTTTTTTTAATACCTTATCAAAAATAAATGCCATCCAAAATCTGAAATATAAAGAATTTTCAAAATTGGCGCAATAAATAATAAGTTACATAGCTTTGAAATTTGGTGGAATGGGTAGCTGACAAATAACAGTAATATCAGACTGTGTCGTCACCGAGTGTCACCGGCCATAACGCTGCGTGCGTGCGAAAGAGATAGCGCTATATCCCCACCACGCCCCAACTTTTGCCCACAATAATATTTCAAATACGAATTACTGCTTTATTTTTCCATTTTGATGCGGATTTCACAGAAAAATTAAATATTCGTATTATTTCCTGTTGCATATAAAATCATATACAAAATCAAATATAGGAAACTACCCCATTATGCCATTCTTTTATTGTGGCACGGCAAAGTCTCTCTACACCTGATGGCACGTGAAGAGAAGCCCAAAAACATGTCGACCGGCAAGAGATAAACATCCCTGAACCATTGGCAAAGTTATGCCGGCCTGCTCAATTTCTTCTTCGGGCTCCGCTTGGACCCCAGTTGTAACCTACAAGGAGCCGGGTATACCTGTGTATATGCGGTGCACTTGTAGGTTTTTCTTGCCAGCCTGTGCTGGTTCCGGAACGCGATTTACGGGATCTTAATACTAAGTATTATATAAGAAAAAGGACTTAGGAAAACAAGGTATATACGAATTCTTACGTAAACTTCATCTTAACAAGATTGAAAATCATTATGTTAAAAAGCTTACAACTGGCTATCACAATTTCTTTATTTCAAAAGAATTGTAAATAACGTAAATCCATCGACAACGACAAAACTGTTTACACTGAGAAAAAGAACAACAGAAGAACATAAATAATATTCAAATTAATAAATAAACTCGTTTCCGTGTCTTTCAACTTAAAAACAGATAAGTAAGCAAAACAAGGAAACATCCAGAAATCCCAGATTATTAACCGAAAAAACTCAAACAAAAATTACCTCAGCCATGGAATGATCAAAGAACTTCCCCTTTCTTTATTTTCGTCAGTTAATTTCTTTTGTTTATGCAAAGTTAAGGAATAAATTCATGTCCTTTATCCCGGAGATAACAATGTGACTTGACCGTCTAACTTAGTACTCCACTGTCTGACTTAACTTTGGTAAGTCTTTCAAAAACATAAACGCATTAGGGATGTATTAAGGTTGTCGAGTTGCTTCCGTGTTTTGTAAACAAAAGTGAAATGCTTAAAGTTTTCATGATGATGAATGTAATAGAAGCGGTTATGAATTTCATGTTCTTAGCAAATGCCTCATTTGGAAATTATAAATGTAATTAAAAATGAAATACGTTTCTTACTATATTACACATACACACACACACACACACACACGCGCCTTTTATCCCTGAAGTGGTAGGCAGAATTGCAACTAGTGCACCCACTTTTCGCCTTTATTTCCGTCCCATGATGTGATAGGGGGTGAGCCTATCACCATATCGGACACAAATTTCAGACTCCGGGTTGATACTGAATAGAAAAACTTAATATCACTTTGCCCGACCCGAGGATCGAATCCGAGACCTCAGCATTCCAGTCGTACCTACCGTAGGGGAGACCGGGGATGGTTGGCGATAGGGGCAGGATGAATAACAGCCAATAACTCGAGCTATTTTAAAGTGTTGCGTCGTCTTGATATACACGAAAAACCGTTAACTGTTTACGAATCTTCACCACAAACGCGGCGCCGCGGGCACACGTAATCCGGGAGAAAAAACGATTTATCGAAAAATGATACCTATGAGTAATTATTTTACTCTTAATATTATTTGTATTGAAGCCTTTATACTCAATGTTAATTACTTTCAAGCAATTTAAAGTAAGAGTTTGGTTATTGATGATTATTTTAGTGTATTTTTTTTAATATTTTGCCACGGTTTTTAGATACTTACACGTGGTTGAAAATTAAAAAAGTTGTTTGGGGCTGGTAGACAAATTTTATATTGGGGCTAGTTGACTACCTAGAAAATGTATTACGCAGTAATCCAAATATTCTTCACAAGGAATAAAGTGAGTTTTTTTGTCAATTTTAACAAAAGTTTATTATTCCAAAACCATGTGAATTTACAAAGGAATAACTAATCGAAACAGTCAACCCCCTGCTTGTGGCAGGATTTTTATTTCCGCTCTTATAACGAAAATCGTACTAAAAGTGACAAATTATATGTTTATTATGTAAGTGTTGATGATATTTTGTCGCAATAAGACACATTGACAATAGTAAATAAGTACTTGTAGTGTTTTCTTTTATTTTATTGCCTTATTTTATACCAATTACTTCGTAGGTCAATTTACCCCTAATGAATAGTCCACCGACCCCAGGCATGGGGTAGGTTGACTCAATTTTCTCGCTCCACAAAATGGCTTTTGTACACTATGTTATAAACAATCGCGAGGTTTTTAGTGTTCCTTTCGAAAGCTTAATAGTGCACCTATCTCACCTATAGGTTTTTTTAACATTATATACTAAAACCATAAAAATATAGGCGTCCAAGCTGAAATTTGGTCAACTATCCCCGGTCTCCCCTAATACAACTACGCCACCGAGGCAGTCGGCATAGTGACTAATGGTGGTAGGTCTCTTATAATAATATGTAAGAGTCCGATTGGGTGCGTACCACCGCAATGTCTATTTCTACCGCCAAGCAGCAGTGTGCAAGCAATGATGTGTTTCGGTTTGAAGGACATTGTAGCCAGTGTAATTATGAGACTTAACATCGTATGTCTCAGGATGACGAGCGCAGTGGAATGCCACATAGTACCTACTTTGTAACTCAAGGTGCTGGATGTGTTTCTACTGTTTATGGGTGGTCGTATCGCTTACCATCAGGCGAACCGCATTCTCGTCTCGTCATTCAATGCAATAAAAAAAAAACACACACACACACACACACACACTCACACACACATTTATGCATAGATTATTCAGCGAAACTCGATATCACATCCCCACTTAGGAAACGAGTTACAACAAATATGAAACTCCGAGACACATCTGCGCCATACATTGCGAAATTTCAGTAATTTATCAATTTCCACGTTGATAAGATTATATTTACGCCATATTACATCACTCCTGTTTTTAATTATAATTGATTTATGCGATAATCCTCTGCGAAGTATTTTTGAAACGCACGGTGTATTCCTGTTGCTTAAGCGGACGATAGCCTAGTTGGCAATGGAACGGTCTGCCGAGACAATGTCCGCAGGTTCAAAACCCAGCGCACACCTCTGACTTTTCGAAGTTACGTGTGTATTGTTTATCAATAATCGTTCGCTTTAATGGTAAAGGCAAACATCGTGACGAAATCTACAAACCTGAGAATTCTCCAAAAGAATTTCGAGGTTATGTGGAGTCTGCCAACCTGTACTTGGCAAGCGTGGTGGACTAAGGCTTATGTCCTCTCAATAGTAGAGGAGGCCCGTATATACAGTGCAGTGGACAGTATATACAGGGCTGATAGTATTGCATCACTGTTGCTGCGTGGTTGGTGACCTTAATGCAGTTTTGGGCCATAGCTTGGGGTCTTTCTATAATCATTAAAGCTAACTTATCTATGGAAATGACATACCTTATTGATATAATTATTGATAGGGTATCAATTAAACGTTAACAATTGCAGAAAGGCATTCTGGCTACAGCATCTGGTAGCAACCGTAAGGTTGATATTGTATAGTGGTTCCTCTGAACAAATGGTTCTTCAGAGTAGGCTATAGCCGGCTTTAAGTAGGGAACGATTACTGGGAAATATCTCTTCTCCCGGCACCGCAAAAACTTGAAGTGATTTCAAAAGGATTTTCGTCCATCACGCTGTTTTTTTTATGGCAGTTGAATACTGAGACGTGCATGGTGCTCACCTGATGGTAAGCAATACGACAATAAACAGTAGCAACATCATACATAACTTTAAATTGCAAAGTGGTACTTCCACCACCATTAGATGTTAAGTCTCATACCATACTATACCATACCGTACCATACCAGCCCTGTAGTACTGCCCACTGCTGAGCACGGGCCTCTACAACTGAGAGGGTTAAGGCCTTAGTCCATCGCGCTGGCCTAGTGCGGGTTGGCAGACTTCACATACCTTCAAAATTCAGAGAATTTCTCAGGTATACAGGTTTCCCCACGATGTTTTCATTCACCGTTAAAGCGAGCGATAATGCACAAAGAATCCTACTAATATTATAAAGGCGAAAGTTTGTAAGAATGTATGGATGTTTGTTATTCTTTCACGCAAAAACTACTGAACGGATTTCGATGAAATTTGGCACACGGGTAGATCATGTCCTGTATTAAAACATAGGCTACTTTTTATCCCGGGAAAATATAAACCGGGACTTTTATCCCGTAAAAACTTTTTAAAGCGGGCGGAGCCGCGGGCAATAGCTAGTACACACATAAATTTTTAGAAAAGTCTGAGGCGTGTGCCCTTGGGTTTGGAACCAGCTGGACAGTCGTCTCGCCAGTCCATTCCACTCCCAACTAGGCTATCGTTGCTTGTCGTCTCATAATACGCAATAGAGCTGACTATTGCGTCAATATCCTTCAAACCGGAATACAAAAACAGGAGCTTGAACACATCGAAGTTGTTTTAATAAAATAATATAACCTCTATTAGGTACTTCTATGCTATTGCAAATAAAATACTGAGGTTCATGCTGACAACGCTGATTTTTAGACTGACTTCCTAGCGTGTTATATGGAAGATTCATGAACATTATTATATATTTTAATTAACAACTCTTTAGTAGTTCTCTCTATTGGTTACTTTGTGTTTTCTCCTAAAACTTGAGTATTGTCGGACACAAATTTCGAACAGTTCTACCTTTGTTAAGCTCAAGTCACTCGGTTTCTAGGAGAAAGTTGGAGTTAAGTTAATTTAGCCTTTGTCTGGCGCAAATAAACCGTCACAGGCTAACGTCTTAGGCAAATATCAGGACTAACGGGATAACACAATGGCGTTCTGAAAATTCTTAGAACATAGAGGAATAACCGATGACAATTGAAGTACAATAATAAATGGATGTTTTTTTAAGTTATGTTTTAAAGCTAGCAATTAATTTTGTGGGTGACCTGATGGTTTGTTTACTTTCGTGTAAACACATTTCCTAGAGCCATGGTCGATTCATTAACGAACGGACATTGATATTAGGAAGTAGATGCTTTAGATCTCAGGCAACTTCTTTGATAAGTCAGTTCTATTCTAAGTGAGTTCAATCATGCTGTGTACAAAATGAAGGAAAGCCTAAATAAAATATAATCTACGGAATCTTTTCAGCAACAGCATAAGGCGCTTTGTTCCTTACAATAGAGAGTAAGCAAAAATACAACGTACGTATTTGCTAAGAAAATTATGAAAGGCGCCTTCGACAAAAATGTATGGTTTGCTAATACAAGCGGGACAGGGCGCTGCCTGAGGTAAATAGGCCACTGACCCTTTTCTAAATCACTCGTACGTAAAATCAAAACGACTATTCAAAGCTCTTGGGATCTTAAAAAATCTTGGCAATTTCTACGTTAATATTAATTTAAGCGATTACTATGACCAAAGGTCTTTTTCTTTGGAGTGGCAAATGACAAAGGGTGTCATTATGATAAATGATTATCACATACTGGATGTATATAATAATCTATAGTCTATGGGAGTTTTGCGATTTCCCCAATTTTAACACACCTCTGACTTTTCTAAAAAAATATGTGTGTATTGTGAATTATCGCTCGCTTGAACGGTGAAGGAAAACATCGTGAAGAAACCTGCATACCTGAGAAGTCTCTGAATTTCGAAGGTATGTGAAGTCTACCAACCCGCACTAGGCCATGGTTGTGAACCTAAACCCTCTCAGTAGTAAAGGAGGTATAATACAGTTTATAATATAATATCATTATTATATTGTATGTTAGAAGTAAACGCAGAAACAACTACACGGATTTGGATGAAATTTGGCACACGGGTAGATCATGTCCTTGGAATAACATATTAATCCTGGTAATTTACTTCCATGGGAAATATCGAATAATGTATATTCTTAATCAGATTTTTTATGTAGATGGCGCTGGCGTCTTACTGAGTTTACGGATTTTTGCATCGGGAAGGCTATTCACGCGGGCGAAACCATGAGCAACACCTTTAAAAATAAAATTTATGAATTGCGGTGGAATTTCGTTCATTGGACGATAATATCTCGCGGTGAAAGACTCACTCACCATCATGGAGTATTTTAAAATTATTTTTTTCTAAAAATACCTACTTCAACACCACCATAAATACGATTTGGGCATTCCTATTCAGTTGTATGACAAACTATTCACTTCTTATCTGATAAAATGGAAACTAAGCTTTGTAACACATTTTTTTTTTTACGAAACACTTCAAATTTATTGTTTCGAGTTGGTTTTCCGCGAAATGGCTGCAGGAAATACGACGTTCCATCTCATTTTCATGAATAAAGCAGCACGAGGAATTAAATACGAAAGTCTAATTGAAAACAAGAAAGTTCTGTTCTGGAGACTTGGTTGCACTGAGGGCGGACAGAGACTTTTTCCTTTGCTTCATATTGTTGGTAGAAATAAAATGATTACTACATAAGTTAAATAAAAAATTCTGCCATTAGAACAAGAAATTATTGGCAAAATATCACTTGTGTCTTTTGGAGTGATCTCTCATTACCCGAATGTATGAATTGGTTTTTATTTGGCGCACTCTGGGGCCATTTATTGAAATAAAATACAGGTTTCCTACAAAGATATTCAACGGTATAGTTAGTTCTTTCTACATCGTAGGTATAATTTTTGTGCCTTTCATTTTGTGTAAGGTCTTTCCCGCAAGTGAAGCCATTAACATCGCCTAGTCTTCAAAATCTTTCCACTTGAAATTAATTTGATACAGATTTACGACTTTATCTACAACAAATCTTTCTCAAGTTGTAAAGTAAAACGACAATCCCATCTCGCTGTCAGTGTAACCGCACAGACATCTTGAAAAATGGACAGGCGTCGGGAGCCCAAATTAAGATACACGGGACTCTTGGTCGCCGCGTCACGTCTGAAGCTACATCATTTTATTCCATTAGTCGTCGTCACACTTTTTTCAGATCTGAAGAACTGAAGAAATTTTGTCGCTCTTTTTTATCTTCTTAAAATAGTATAAAACAAAAGTTGCTTCCCGCTGTCTATCCTTACGTATGCTTAGATCTTAAAAAGTACGCAACGGATTTTGATGCGGTTTTTTTTAATAGATAGAGTGATTCAACAGGAAGGTTTTGTGTACTTTTAGACCGGAAAAACTCCTTAACGCAGGCGGAGCCGCGGGCAAAAGCTAGTTATATGATAACAAGTAGTTGATGTAAGATTTAATTGTTTGCTAGAACTCTGAGCTCTGAGATATACTACAGATTATTTCTTTGATACATGACATAAATTACAGTCAAATAAAGAGGTTACCAAGTTAATGTTAAACAGTATCTATAAGATAAACTCTACCAACAAGAAAATACATCACTTTTCGATATATATTTTTTTATGGTATCGAATGACGAGACGAGCATGCCGTTCGCCTGATGGTAAGCGATACGACCACCCATAAACAGTAGCAACACCGTCCAGCAACTTGAGTTACAAAGTACTAAGTAATAATATGAAATTTATATCGTGTTTTTATTAATACATTTGCACTTGGATTATACGACTCGTTCGCGCGCCGAGTGCGAAGTAAATCTAATTAATATTCAAGCATTTATACATACACATGAACAAAAGCGGTGCCCTTCGTTGTACACTGTCATTTTTTGTTTTCGTCGAAAAACGATTTTCTGCCAATGAATATTTTAACAGAATATCGGCCGGCTTTGCTTCCAAAATCGGTTTGATTTTCAGCGTATTTGGCGAGTGTTTGTTTTTATTTTTAGTGGTTTGTTTTAGGTTAAATTATTTTTTTTCTAATAGAACTAGGAATATATATAAGCGACACAATTGAAAAATGTGAGGGAACTGCATTTAAAATACTAACTACAAAGTCTTATGTCTAGTAACTTCGAAGTGTTTACATATAGACGGCGTAAATATAAAAGCCGGTTGTATCTACCTAGACGGACTCAGCATACAAGAGATCTATCTAAAATTCGTATTCACAGTACAACGGAGAGGTCAATACTTGTTGATCCAAGAAATTTTGGACTTTTCGACAAAGATTAATTTTTGGAATCGTACTAATAAAGGTGGTCAGACGACTTGATAAAGCTCGCAGGAACACGCTGGATGCAGACCGCTTTTGACAGGTCCGTCTGGAAATTTTTGGGAGAGGCCTATGAACAGCAGTGGACGTCGTGTAGCTTTGAAAGTGTTCAAAGATCAAAGCGTAATTAATAAAAAATACAGAGATAGCGCCAAAAGGTTAGGCCTAGTTCCATAATTCGCCAATAGATGGCGCTGTACAAAATGTACATCGCGATGTCAAGATTCTCGGGCCGTTATTTATAAGGTTTCGAGAGTTTTGGCTCGGCAGTTCGGATTCCCAGTGCAACTAAGTACATCAGTGCGGAAGTGTTAGTGAGTCAAAGTGTTAGTAAGGACCACAGTGCGAGAAGAGCGAGGTGAACTAGTGCAATCACTGTGTTAGTGTTAAGTACTTTATTGTAGTACTAGTGCCAAACAGTGTATTCAGTGCAACAATAAAAGGATACAAGTGCAAACAGGTGTTATCAGTGCAAACCCCCCCCGAACTCATAGGACACCCCAAGCAAAGCTACCCTAACATTGGTTCTTCGACCCGGATTCAGTGACCTGTGCCAAGTTTAGTGACCTCTATCAAGCAAAGTTCAGTGACCTTTAACCCAGCAAAGTTCAGTGACCTTTAACCCAGCAAAGTTCAGTGACCTTTAACCAGCAAAGTTCAGTGACCTTTAACCAGGCAAAGTTCAGTGACCTGTACCAAGCAAAGTTTAGTGACCTCTACACAGGCAAAGTTCAGCGACCTCTACCAGTAAAGTTTGTTAGTAGTGACCCCTTCCAAACGCGATTGATTTGTTGCGGAATGTGGCGTTGCCTCAAAGCTACGTGCAAACCCGAGTCCAGTAACACCATTGGAGTCATCTGAAGTCAACCAACTGAGGAGAGCAGAGCAGTATTTTTTAAGTTTTATTATTTTATTTATTTATTTAATTTTAAGTAGGTAGTTAGTCTAAGTTGTAACAATGCAAGGGCTCATCAATGCACAAGTTAATATACATAATTCTATTAATAGAGGTTTAATTAATTTCAAAAAGAGTCCTAAAGATCGTATCACAAAAGAATACTTAGAAACAAGAATTGACAATTTAGAAAATGACTGGCAAGCCTTTAAAACTAATAATCTCAAATTATATGAAAATTCGAAACTAGAGGAAATAGAAAACTCAATTTATGTTACGCAAAACATTTATGAAAATTGTGAGGAAAATTACTTTATTTATAAGTCTTTGTTGGCAGCCAATTTATCAGGAAAGGTTGAACAACCATGCAATGAAAATAATAAAAGCAATCAGCCTAGCACGAATTCAGCAGCAAAGCTGTCTAAAATTAAGATTCCAACCTTTTCTGGTAATTATTCTGAATGGACGACATTCCGTGATTTATTTACTTCATTAGTACATAATGATAATAGCTTAGACGATGTACAAAAGTTACACTACTTAAAAACACATTTAGTAGGCGAAGCAGAAAAACTTTTGAGAAATACTCCTGTTACCAGCGCCAATTACAGTCGTTGTTGGTCGTTATTAGAGAAGCGTTATAACAATAAAAAATATTTAGCCAATTGTATTCTTAAACGTTTATTTAGTCAAAAACGAATGAACGCTGAATCAGCGATTGCTATAAAAGACTTATTAGACACCACCAATGACTGTTTGGACGCATTAACAAATATTGGTGTTGATGTAACCACATGGGATATCATGATAATTCACATAATATCGTTCAAGCTAGATACCGAAACGCGTAAGCAATGGGAACTTAAAACCGCAAGTGACCAATCGAATGATTTACCTACTTTAGCTCAGTTGAAAGAATTTATGGAAAGTCGTTTTCGTGCATTGGAAAATATTGAGTTCAAGAAAGTATCAACACAACATGCAACTACTGACTCCAACCGTCCACAGACAAAGGCATTAATAGCCACAGATAGACTATGCGAATACTGCAATGACAGGCACAAACTTTGCTTTTGTAAAAAGTTTGCAAACGAGGGTTATGCAGTGCGACGCGATTTCGCCAGTAAAAGATCTATATGTTTTAATTGTTTGGGCAGTAATCACAGTGCATACACTTGTAAAAACCCAGCTCGTTGTAAAATTTGTAACAAAAGACACCACTCTCTACTGCATTCACCAGCTGATTCATCAGATAAAAGAAAAAATGAATCTGATACAGCAAAGTCTCCAATAGTTTCGTGCTATTCGACTCGTAAGACCCTGAAGCCCGGAAAAGTTTTATTGGCCACAGCGTTAGTGCATGCCGAGTCAGGGTTAGGAAATAATTTAACACTAAGAGCTTTGGTTGATCAAGGCTCACAAGCTTGTTTTATTACGGAAGCAGCAGTTCAATTATTACGTCTTAAGAAGAGCCCTACCAACGGCATCATAACGGGTTTGGGAGGAGAACATCGTATGAAATCGAGATATATGGTTACAATCACAATAAAATCAAGAGTCGACGAGAACTTCAAACTACATATTAAAGCTTACGTGTTGAAAAATATCACGTCATGCTTACCTGAAAGAACGTTGGAGCCATTTGATTGGGTGGAAATAAACGGTTTATATTTGGCAGATCCAGAGTTCAACATTCCGAACAAAATTGATATGTTACTTGGAGCAAATGTGTACAGCCATATTCTAAAAGAAGGCATGAAGAGGAGTCCAAACGGAAACTTTATTGCTCAAAGCACGAAACTTGGATGGATAGTATCAGGCACGGTCAATGAGACGTCAAGCGAAGACAAAGAAAACTCGAACATAATTTCAGTATTGCATACTAGAACACAAGAGGAAGATATTTTAAAGAAATTTTGGGAATTAGAGGAACCGTTACCAAGATCAACATGGTCAGAAGAAGAACAAGCCTGTGAAGAGTATTTCAAAAGGACAACAAATAGAACACCGGAAGGGCGATATATTGTAAATTTGCCATTCCGAGAAGATTTTGCACGTTGTCAAAACAACGGATCTCTAGAGATAGCAATAGCGAAGTTTAAATCACTGGAAAAAAGACTCTCGAAAGACTTAAAACTCAAGGCCAGTTACACGGAAGTTATTAACGAATATTTGCAACTAGGGCACATGCGACCTGTTGAAGAAAAGGACAAGGGGGCAAAAGAAGCAGTCTATTTACCCCATCATGCAGTTATACGAATGGATAAATCAACCTCAAAGGTTCGAGTAGTATTTAATGCTTCCAGCAAAAACAAACTAGGAGTTTCGCTAAACGATTGTTTAATGGTGGGACCGAAATTGCAGCTAGATTTAAGACATTTAGTTTTTCGATGGAGAATCCATCCAATTGTTATGGTGGCGGACATTGTTAAAATGTATCGTCAAGTTCGTATAGCAGAACAAGATGCTAAGTTTCAACGCATTGTGTGGCGTGATAAACCGGAAGATATAATTAAGGAATTTGAATTAATGACAGTCACGTTTGGGACAGCTTCAGCACCTTACTTAGCTGTCAGAGCACTGCAACAATTAAGTAATGATGAAGAGAAGGATTACCCAATAGCCGCACCAAAAGTGAAAGAATCATTCTACATGGATGACTTAATGACTGGATGCTTCGACATTAAGGAAGGAGTGGCACTCTATAAAGAGATGAATGAATTACTTTTAAGAGGTGGATTTGAGCTACAAAAATGGAACAGTAACAATGAAGAATTATTATCATACTTTCTAACACGAGGGAACGAACAAGAAGCAAATGTGCAGAAAGTCGCAGAGAACGCAGAAGAGCTCAGTAAAGAAATTAAAATAGACGACATTACGAAAATATTGGGTCTTACTTGGGACCGCTGCGAAGATAATTTTAGGTATTCGGTGAATTTACCCAAAAAGAACGAACCAGAAACGAAAAGATCTATTATGTCTATAATCGCCCGGTTATATGACCCATTGGGATGGATCGCACCAAGTGTGATAGTAGCAAAAATATTTATTCAAAGGCTATGGCTGGCAGGCGTTGATTGGGACGAACCTATTTCAGCTGATTTAAAAGAAAGTTGGGACAATTATCGAAATCAGTTACCAAAATTAACTGAAGTGCGTATTCCACGATGGTTACATATAAAGAAACACACTGCTAATATAGAACTCCATGGATTTTGCGACGCCTCCAAATTAGCTTATGCCGCTGTGATTTATGTAAGAATAGTAGATGACGATGGCAATATACATGTCTCATTGTTGACGTCCAGAACAAGAGTTGCACCAATTAAGCAGGTTAGCATTCCGCGCTTAGAGCTATGCGGTGCAGTACTGCTAGCAAAATTATTAGCCGAAGCAGCTGAAGTACTAGGTCTCAAGAAAAACAATATAAGGGCATGGACTGATTCAACAGTAGTTCTTGCATGGCTAAGTAGCCATCCCAGAAGATGGAAGACCTTTGTAGCAAATAGAGTATCAGAGATATTAACAACAATAGACTCGTCTCAATGGTATCATGTATCATCCAAGGAAAACCCTGCAGATTGTGCTTCAAGAGGAATCCAACCAGCATCGTTAGCAGAAAATACGCTCTGGTTTTCAGGTCCTTCATTTCTCAAGGAAAGGTTGATACTGTATAAAAGACCAAACGATCTAAGAATCGATCTGGAAGAAGCTATAAAGATACATCTCAACAAAACTGAAGACGACAGTATTTTACAACGATTTTCCTCATTACAGAAGTTATTACGAGTCATAGCATACTGCCGTCGGTTTTATAAGAGAAATAAAAACAATACACTAGACTTGAGCAAAAATGAGATAGACGAAGCGTTAATGTGTTGCATACGAAAAGTTCAAAAAGAGGAATTTATGGAAGAATACACACAACTGCAAAAGAACAATCATGATTTCAAGTTAAAGGGAAGCAAGCTAAATTCATTAGGCCCCTATCTGGATCAAAAGGGAATAATCAGAGCTACAGGAAGATTAGAAAAGTCACAATTAGATGAACAAACGAAACACCCTATAATATTACCTCACGAGTCACATTTGACAAAATTGATAGTTGCAGATGCTCATAAGGCTACTTTACATGGAGGCATTCAACTAACAATAAATTATTTAAGAACAGCTTACTGGATTATAAAGGCAAAAAGTATCGTAAAGCAACACATAAACAAGTGTGTAAGGTGTGTCCGACAAAATGCGAAAATTCGTACGCAACTTATGGGATCTCTACCATCAGTTCGTTGTACTCCATCTAGAGCATTTAGCAACAGCGGAGTAGACTACGCTGGACCCATTAATATAAGAACAAGTAAAGGGAGAAGTAATCATTCTTACAAAGGTTATATTAGTCTATTTGTATGTATGTCAACACGTGCAATACATTTGGAATTGGTTAGCGACATGAGTACTCAAGCATTCTTAGCGGCCTTCAGAAGGTTTGTGTCCAGGCGCGGTCATTGTTACCATTTATGGAGTGATAATGGCACGACGTTCGTGGGCGCCTCCAAGGAACTTAAACAATTGGTTAACGCAGCTCACAAGTCTGCTGCTGCACAATTAGCAACTCATGGAACAGAATGGCACTTTATCCCGCCCCACGCTCCCAACTTTGGAGGTCTTTGGGAAGCGGGCATAAAATCAACAAAATTTCACCTCAAGCGAGTAATTGGTGATTCAATGCTCACATTTGAAGAAATGACCACACTACTTAACCAAATAGAAGCTTGTTTAAACTCTAGACCAATAACCGTCAACACCAACACCGACTCGATTGAACCTCTTTCATTAACTCCAGGACATTTTCTAATAGGCGAGCCATTAGTCACAGTACCCGATCCTAATTATGAAAGTTCTAAAATCGGTGCACTTAGTAGATGGCAGTTAATTCAAAAAATGTATCAAAGCTTTTGGCGACGTTGGAGTCATGAATATTTAACAAATCTCTTACATAGATATAAATGGACTAAGAAAGTCCCAGAACCGAACATAGGGGATATAGTACTAATTAAGGAAGACGACTTACCACCTAGTCGATGGTTATTAGGTCGAATCCTAGAAAAACATCCAGGGCAAGATCAAATTACCCGTGTGGTTACATTACGCACTAAGTCGTCAATTATTAAACGACCTACCTCAAAATTATGTATTTTGCCTGTTAATGAGTAACTGTTATTACTAAGTTATTTATTTGTAACTAGATAATAAGTATTATTAATTAAGTTTTCTGTATTTGTAAATGCGTAATCAGTACTTAGTTAAGTTAGTTGTTAATAAGTTAAGTTCATTTATCATATTTTAATACTTGTTTATATTAGTTCACCGATAAGTACTAAGAATTAGGTTCCAAATTCATATTGCCATGGTGGGCGGAGTCCAACCTATGAATAGTGAAGACCATTTCGTCACTAAATGGTCTTGGTGGGCGATATGTTCAAAGATCAAAGCGTAATTAATAAAAAATACAGAGATAGCGCCAAAAGGTTAGGCCTAGTTCCATAATTCGCCAATAGATGGCGCTGTACAAAATGTACATCGCGATGTCAAGATTCTCGGGCCGTTATTTATAAGGTTTCGAGAGTTTTGGCTCGGCAGTTCGGATTCCCAGTGCAACTAAGTACATCAGTGCGGAAGTGTTAGTGAGTCAAAGTGTTAGTAAGGACCACAGTGCGAGAAGAGCGAGGTGAACTAGTGCAATCACTGTATTAGTGTTAAGTACTTTATTGTAGTACTAGTGCCAAACAGTGTATTCAGTGCAACAATAAAAGGATACAAGTGCAAACAGGTGTTATCAGTGCAAACCCCCCCCGAACTCATAGGACACCCCAAGCAAAGCTACCCTAACAGAAAGTGTGTAAAGATATGTGGAAGTATATGCCGAATTGAACAGATTTTGATTGGATTGGATATTATTCGTTTGAGTCAGTAGAGACGGTACATAGAATCAGTCAGCTGTAGGAGACACAAAAAAAAAAATATCATTGTTATCACTTTGACCGAACGTAGGTGGTTAAAGATTAATTTTGGTACACTGATAGTCTGCGCCCTGAATTAACGTGTCGAATACTTTTTATCTCGGGTGAATATACATTTTATACTAGGTAAGGTCTTTAGCTCTGATAAAGACCAATTTAATTGTGTAATGAATACCTGCGTCTTCTAGATTCAAGACTATATCTTAAGAAACCAACATTATAAATCAAAATTGTGAAAAATGGTCCATAATTCACATACAACGTCTAAAACGTAGATGCTAGAATGGACCACTTTGGGACAACTGATGAGGGTTCGGATGGACTTGGAGACGTGTAAACTGCGACACTTGGCTATGATTTGAATATTACATTTCAAGGAGGTGCGGAGTATTCACGAGATTTATATAGGAGACATTTTATTAGAGTTTGAACCGCAAATGGGGGACAGAGAGGCAGCGTAGGAACAGGGACTTATTATAATAAAATTGGCTGTTTAAAGATCTACGTGACATACAAATGTCATGAATATTCATACAAGCATTACCATAAACTACAGCAGTGTGAACTGCGAACGCATTTGTAATCAGGTGCATTAATAACTCATCTTCAAGTAAGATTTAGTGGATTAATGCAAGTCTTTAGGGTAGAGGACTGCGAGATGCGTTTCGTAGATTACTTTCAAAGTTTGAAGAAGTAGAAAGAGAATGCAAACCTTATTTCTTACTAATATAGGATGCTAAAAAAAGTAGCAAAATCTATACTAATATTATAAAGCTGAAGGGTTTGTTTGTTTGAACGCGCTAATCTCGGGAACTACTGAACCGATTTTGAAAATTCTTTCACTAATAGGAAGCTACTTTACTCCTGAGTGCTATATGCTACTTTTTATCCCGGGAAAATATTTTTATCCCGGAAAAACTTTTTCACGCGGGCGGAGCCGCGAGCACTACTAGTTCAATATAAAAATTAAGTAGCTTAAGCTTACGGGTGACCAGCTTGTCTTTTCTTAAATTAGTAGTAGAAATTGTAAATAGTCTGTTTGACTGAAAGAAACTGTAGTTTGTAATTTAAGATTCTGGTTTGATGGTAGCTAAAAGATACATCTATACTAATATTATAAAGCTGAAGAGTTTGTTTGTTTGTTTGAACGCGCTAATCTCAGGAACTGCTGGTGCGAATTGAAAAATTCTTTTTGTGTTGAATAGACCATTTATCGAGGAAGGCTATAGGCTATATAACATCACGATGCAACTATTAGGAGCGAAGAAATAATGGAAAATGTGAAAAATGCGGGGAAAATTATTCATCCTTGAGGGCTTCCATTGCGTGCGCTGCGAAAATGGTTCAAGATACCAAAAATATATGTATGAAAGAATTATTCCTCTTGAAATGATCTAAAAAAAAGTCCGCGACAGTATATGTCTATCTTTTAAAATTAACTCTCTAGAACCGTTTTTATGGTAATCAAATTTGGTCGAAATTAATGCATTATTTGTTAAGAGTTGTATCAACGTCTTAATATTAATCTTTATACAAATAAATGTGTTGGATAGAGTGATTCAACGAGAATGTTTTTATGTATGTACTTTTAGCCCGGAAAAACTTATTAACGCGGGCGAAGCCGTGGGCAAATTAATTATAAAATCATATACTTTACTTTGAAATAGCAAGACTGGTAGAGAAGAATATCTTGGATGCGACATTTTGAATTTATACGTATATTATTCAACTTGCATATTTATAAACTTTATTGGTGGTAGGTCTCTCATATGTACGAGTCCGTCTGGGTGGGTACCGCCGCAATGTCTCTTTATCGCCAAGCAACAGTGTGCATGAACTGTTGTGTTTCGGTTTGAAGGACATTGTAGCCAGTGTAACTACTGGACATAATGGGACTTAAGATCTTATGTCTCAGGATGACAAGCGCAGTGGAATGCCACACAGTTCTTTGTAAATCAAGGTGCTGAATGGTGTTGCTACTGTTTATGGGTGGTCATATCGCTTACCATCAGACGAACGGCATGCTTGTCTCGTCATTCAATGCAATAAAAAAATATATCTAAAGGCCTATTTCACAAGTTTCATGTAAGTTTATTTGACAGTTGTATTAAACAGCTAATGTAGTTAATATTTTATTTCATTTATTTGGGAGCACAGATTAGAGCAGTGGTTCCCAAAGTTGAATGGACCGCGACCCATCTAACAAAAATTTCCAAATGCTGGACTCACCTCTTGGCTGTCATGGAGGAATTTTTAATACTTTTTTCGACAATTTTAGTTACTTTTCTCGTCCATCATTGGCGATCCGGCTGTTATTGCAATGGGTTTATATTCCGAATCCAGAAATTCCGTAACGAAAATAACCTGCCACCCCTCACTATTTTCAACTCTATCACAATCATGTAGAGTGTAAAATTCCATAAGTAAATTTAATATCGCAGTCTTGTAAGAATACAATATGTAAGAGGATATGAGCTGAATGTTGAACGATAAAAGGTCGAAATTACCGTGTATTTAAAAATTGTTCCAGTCAGTGAAACGTATCGAAATGTCAAACGTGGCGGGATGACGTGATTCCAAGTTTGAATTTTTAAAAAGTTTTTATTTTATATTTGTTCAAAGAGGTAATGAATATTAGGATTGCCTGCTTAGACTTTCAGCGTTAGGGCACGAGTGAAATTTGGACAAAAGAAATAAAATAAAATAAATAAATAATTATAATTACCTACATAAGTTGATAAAAATGCTATGCAATAGCTTTACCGCGGCAGTCTCCGAGTGCCACACGTCTTTTTGTTCTATTTCTCAGGGTGTACCCAATATAACACTGGTGGGTTGCGACCCATAGTTTAGGAAGCGCAGAAGTGTCAGAACAGGCCCTAAGACTTTCGAAGGTATACATAGGTAACATAAGGAAGGAGTAACTTGTCTTCTTGGTTGATTGGTATAAATATTAGTTAGGTTTACTATGATTTAGGTAACTATTCTTTCCTATTCGCACCGGTACCTCAAATCAATATTCAATACAGTTCTGTTATTATGATATTAATTAAAATAATGTAACAATGGTTTCCATTTAATTATAGCAACCATTAAGCGTATTGGGTATTATATTACAAATAGTTTGCTGAAATTATAATTATCTTAAACTAGCTGTTGCTCGCGGCTTCGTCCGCGTGTAAGAGTTTTTCTGAGATAATAAAAATACTGCCTCGGTGGCGTAGTTGTATTATGGTACGACTGCAATGCTGAGGTCTCGGGTTCGACTCTCGGGTCGGGCAAAGTGATATTGAGTTTTCTATTCAGTATCAACTCGGAGTCTGGAATTTGTGCCCGATATGGCGACAGGCTCGCCCACATCACATCATAGGACGGAATAACGGTGGGTACACTAGTTGCGCCTCTGCCTGCCCCTTCGAGGATAAAAGGCGTGAGTTGTATGTGTGTTTTAATAGATAGAGTGATTCAAGAGGACGGTTTTTGTTTACTTTTAGCCCGGAAAAACTTATTAACGCGGGCGGAATCCCGGCAAAAGCTGGTATTAATTAAAACAATAATGCTTGCTAAACATTTCATCTTAATTCTGATATTTAGTTTTTACAAAGGATTGTGTTTTTTAATCAGTTACTCGACTTGTTCTCGTACTAATATTTGTTAGGAGCTCTGTTCGTGTGAAAATATTTTCCCAAAATAAAGTCCCATCATGAATGGTAATTGGCCTGCTTTGGTGGCATGCGCGGTGTAGCTACTGCTCTGAGGTTCGAGGTTCGAATCCCGGGCCGGGCAAAGTAATTTTTGGTTTTCTAAGTATTAGCCCGGATTTTGTGCTTTATGTGGCGATAGGCACGCGCCCTATCACATCATGGGACGGAATACGCACGGCCAAAAGTGCTTTCCAATGTTTTTGCCATACCTACTATTGGCATCAAGTTTAACAGCTCAAATAATAGGACCCCTTTTAATGTTATTCGTGGTGCTTTACATCTGGCTTTTCCAGTTGTAAAAGACTAAATAATTAAGGTTAAAGTAATACCTTCTTAGTTCATTATTTTGTCTCCCGCTTTGCTGTGGAAGGAAGTGGAAAATATATTTCTAACTCCTCCCTATTATTCTGTTTGATTAACTTCGTTGCGGGTTAAGACTAATTAGTGCACCCTGAGACTCGCCGAGCTTCACCGCTCAGTGTCATAAAATCCGTGTCACTGTCGATCCTGGCTTACAGGAGTTGCAGTAGTGGGTGTGAGGCCGGGATAGTCTCGTAGATCATGGGATGGAACACACATGGCGAAAATTGGTTGCACCTCTGTATACCCCCTTGTGATAAAGGCGTGATGTGTATGTGTTTTTTATAAATAGTAACATAATGTTTCTTCTATAGTAATGTGGGACTAAAATATCTGTACGCTTTTCGATGGAAGCTATTGAGCGTTTCATGCATTAATTGCTAACAAACTTCCAATAATTATCTTGACAAACATTCACATCCTGCTTTAATAATGTGAAACTTAATTTTACTGACCTCAGCTTATTCTCCATTACCGAATGCTAAAGTTTGTAGTAGTTGCAGCTCTGAGGTTTGTATCTCTTTCTGTTAATTTACGAGACAAACTTGAACTGATTGCTCCCACGGTTCTACGACAATCTAATATTTGTTCCTCCACTTCTTGGTATCCCAGACCAAAATGGGGTCAGAAACTAAATCAAAAATGTTCCATAGCACGTTTTGGAAAGTATATTTTACTTTAGACCAGCGGCCTGCCAACGCTACAGGGAAAATCATGTTAGCATATCTAATAACAGACCCCGACCTGGCATTCAAAATCCAAGAACGCAGGGCTCTCAGTCCACATTGATATGTACTAGAACTTGTTGGGCTATGGGTTTAAATTAAACTATATTTGAGCAAGATTTCTTTATTCTTTAATAGTGGAGCAAAAAGGAATACGTTATATTGTAATTTAGCAAGAACTCATACTGACAAAGTCCCTATTCCTCACTATTTCCTATTTTAAATGTAAGCTGACACAAAGGCCATTACGAATATTAAAGCCTCTGTTATAAAATTTACTTTTTAACAGAACCCACAGAGTATTGTGATTTAAATCAAATACCATTCCAAGTACAGCTTATATACGACTAGCTTTTGCCCACGGTTTCGGCCGCGTTAATAAGTTTTTCGGGCTAAAAGTACATAAAAACCTTCCCGTTGAATCACTACTATCCAACACATTTATTGGGATAAATATTAATATTATGACGTTGATACAAATCTTAACAAATAATGCATTAATTTCGACCAAATTTGATTACCATAAAAACGGTTCTAGTGAGTTAATCTTAAAAGATAGACACATACTGTCGCGGACATTTTTTTAGATCATTTCAAGAGGAATAATTCTTTCATACATATATTTTTGGTATCTTGAACCGTTTTCGCAGCGCACGCCATGGAAGCCCTCAAGGATAAATAATTTTCCCCGTTTTTTTTCACATTTTCTATTATTTCTTCGCTCCTAATAGTTGCATCGTGATGTTATATAGCCTAAAGCCTTCCTCGATAAAAAATCCATTCAACCCAAAAATAATTTTTCAATTCGAACCAGTAGTTCCTGAGATTAGCGCGAATAATATAATAATAATAGCATTACTCTTTTATATACTGTTCCACTACTTGGCACGAGTCTCCCCGAGTACTGAGAGGCTTTAGTCCACCACGCTGGCCTAATGCGGGTTGGCAGACTTCACATACCTTCGTAAATGTACTAAATAATCATAATACTCTTTTATTTCAATGATAAAATACACTACTAGCTTTTGTATGCCGTAATTAAAAACAGAGTTACTGGTTCACAAGAGCAAACAATACATTACACGAGTTATGTTTTGCGGCTTCCGGTCAAATTGTGGTTTAGGTTTTTGACCCCTAATCAGGCTGTTTGCTGTTTTTATATTAATATAAAAATACACTGCCTCTGTGGCGTAGTTCTATTATGGTACGACTGCAATGCTGAGGTCTCGGGTTCGATACCCGGGTCGGGTAAAGTGATATTTAGATTTTCTATTCAATATTAGCTCGGAGTCTGGAATTTGTGCCCGACATGGCGATAAGCTTGCCCTCTATCACATCATGGGACGGGATAACGGCGAAAAGTGGGTGCACTAAATGTGCCTCTGCCTACCCCTTCGGGATAACAGGCATGAGTGAGTGAGTGTGTGTGTGTATGTGTAATAAAAACAGCAAACAGCCTAATTAAGGACAACCATTAGGTTGTAGAGTTGGTTTTTTGAACGCATGGCTCTCGTTAGGCATGGAGATTTGGAATTTTTGTATGAAGCACGAGCAAATTAGTATAATATGTGGAGGTTTTTGGGCACTAATAGTTTAGGGGCCTTATTGAATTCCCGAATCTTTTAAATTTCACAAGAGCAATATTTTTAAGTGTTTTTAAAATCCAAAAATGTGACCCTGGCTTTATGGTTTCGTCATTTGGGATTCTCATAAGGGTGATTGTCTGGATTCATGCCCCAAGTGCCCGAGATGACAGGAAACTGTGCATGAGCGAGCATAATTATTAAAAAAATTCTCCGCATTTACGAATTTCACGTTCGTTAAGGTTACATTTCACCTTATCAAATTATATCTTGCAGCATTTTAAATCAACAAATATTTTGGCAGCATCTGGATCAAGAATCAAATATTCTCATATTATGTAACAATGATTTATTCTGGAGATTGAACATGAATCTATTTTGATAGAATCATGTTCAATGTCCAGAATAAATCATTCACTTCTTTGAAAGATAAAAGGGATATTTCCCTTTGATCTCATTTCAAAATGTCGCGGCATATACCTCACTTTACCTTTACTATACCACGAAGATGAGATCAGCATAACCAAAATTAACTAAAATCTTCTTCTCCAGGCCGACCACAACCAACTCTAACATGGCTGATCAACAACAAGCCGTTGGAAGACCACACTCTACTGAAGAACGATGGGAAGGTGATAGTTAGCAGGATCAGCGTGGGCGGCGCTGAGCGGAGCTGGTTGAACACCAGCATACGGTGCCAGGCTACTAATACTCCCCTGCTGAGCCCGCATGAGAGGACTGCCAGGGTCGAGATGCATTGTAAGTAGGATTCAAGGGAATGAATACAAGGAAAGGGAAATAGGGGAACTTCTTGGAGCGTAAAATGGAGATATTTGTTATTACAGGATAGTGAATAGGCTACATATGGTGCAAATCCAGGCAGAGTCTCATGGCTTAATTGTAGAATTGCCACATCAATAAATATCTATAATAGCTTTTCCTGATTTAGCTCATTAAAATTCTAAATAGTTGCATCTTCAAAGTTTTAAAATTTGGCCATCCATGTTTAGAGTTAAGAGTTCCTACACATACAATATGATTGATTAGGTAATTTTAGTATTGTCATTCTTGTCTCAAGTGCGTCCCCTATCGGTGATGATCACGAACAAACCAGGACAGATGTCTGCAGACAACGAGATGACGCTGGTGTGCATCTCCCACGGCAGCAGACCGCCGGCTCAGATTACCTGGTACAGGGAGAACAGAAGATACACCAGAGGGAAGGTATATTAAACGAGTATTTTCCGTTATGTTTATTATATATCGTTTCGATACTTGATTTTTTCTTGCTCTATACGTATTATTTAAACGGAGACTGTGTACTCAAAAGCTAGGTACAGAGTACCTACAATACATTGTGATCGCGTTTTATGTAAAATCAAGCTATCAAACTACAACACATATCGATACGAGAGGAAAAATTTAATTGTTTGTTTGTTTGTAATGAATAAACTCAAAAAGTACCGGAACGATTTTGAAAATTCTTTTACTAACAAGAAGCAATAATTTTTATCCCGGAAACCTTGTTGATGCGCGCGGAGCCACGAGCAGAAGTCTAGTAGGTTATAAAACTCAAGAAATGTAAATGATGCTACATAAAATTCTACGTAGAGTCGCTTGAAGCCATGAATTAGAAATTGAAAACACAATAAGCCTTTAAGATTATTTTCATTTTGAAGTTCACTTCAGTATAGCTATGCTTAGAATGATCTCTTGCTCTAGAAATATATTGATCCATCTATATAACCATAGCAACAAGTCACTGGATTGATGGCAAACCCATAAACAGTACAAACGCCATCCAAAACCCCAAATACAAACCTCATGGAACTAGACTTTAAACATCTACTACCCAGCTCCATCAGTTTGCTGACAGCACTGAAATTCGACAGCACAGCGAGTTCACGAACGAGACAACGACAGTGAGCAGGCTGACGATGCTGCCTCAGCCTGAGGATGACGGCACCGTGATCAGGTGCAGGGCAGACAACCCAGTCCTGAGGGTCGCTTTGGAAGACTCCTTCAGGATGAGTGTTGTTTGTAAGTTTTTGATCCTGAGTCCTGACCTTCCAGTATCAAATGAAAAGAAAAACAGGATGAGGGTTGTTTGTAAGTTTGATGAGTTTTTGATCCTGAGTCCTGACTCTGCAGTATCAGATGAAAGGGAAAACAATCATGCCATGTTATAGGAACTAATTTCTTGTAATGATAACCTTAACTTTAAAACAAAAAACAAAGTGGTGCCCCCAAAGCAGGTTTTTTATTTCTTCGGTCAAGCTAAGGATTATGTCGTCTAAAGGGATCTGTTACTTAAAACATTGTGCACCTTAAATGTGAAATTTTATAACAATATAATTATCGTTTTGTTCATTCTCTTTTAACTTTAGAAAGTTTACAAAAATCTAGAGAAAAATGAGAGCCGAAGGCATTGATATATTAAAAAACTAACCGCAAAATGTATATTATTTTTCGATTGAGAATAATAGTCACTTCACTTTACTTTATTTGACAGCATAATTTGAAAGACAGTTCATTCTTTGTCTATAATATTGTTTATATTATGTTGTCGTTTAATTAAGAAAGTTTGAAGAAACCTTCCCGCGCTCTCTTCATAGCAACTAAAGCACTGGTGGCATTATCTGAACATTTAAAAGTTCTTTTACAAGACATTTTACATTAAGAATCCTTAAGTTACTTAAAAGGGTTCTTAGGTAATAACAACAATATGGTAGCGCGAGTGAACTTGGCGCAAATTCAAAATGAGATCTATGTGCCTTAGATTTTAAGGAGGTTTTTGGAAAGCATTAAATGCTAGTGAATGTGGTTTTTGTAATTAAATATCTCTATGTTTTGTTATAGTGTTTTGTTGTAAGTAGATAAGTGTAAACTAAGATAAAGACAGCTTTTTAAAGGCATTAGATGTAAGTAGATTATAAATGCAACGCCTCGCCATTTTTCTATTGGAATTTCGTTTCGAGTTGAAGACGGGTTAATTTGCTAAGAGTCCCTCAGATTCACGACTTGAAGTTCAATGTCATTACATATTATAACAACGAGGTACATACTATTTTTTTTTTTTTTTTATTGCTTAACAATTGGTTATAATATATACGTACAATGTCATCGGTTTGTTTTCACAGAAAGGTGTCGGAGGGGGGCAAAGTTCCGCTATTTGATACGTAGTTTACCCCCCTCCAATAAAGCAATTAGGAAGAAAACATAACAAAAATAGTAATAGTATAAAAAAATTAAAATAAAATATTAACATTACCAAAAACTAACACACAATAGAAAAATACAATCTTATATTATAATATAAAAGAGAATTGCGTGAACCACAGGAAAGGCAAAGTGCAGCGACAAGCAGCTACGAGTTGGTGCTGCTATTATTATTATTAAATTGTTTAAGTTTGCCCAGGGTGGAGTTAGCTAATTCCTGATAGGAGGCGATGGTGGCATTGTGTTTCACCAAGTCGGCTAGGACATAGGGACGCACCCCATAACGATTACACGTGGCCTCATGTTTGTAACGTGCTGTGAGGAATCTGGGGCAGTGTTCCAGAATATGGTTCACACTTTGGACAGTGGTGTCATCACAAGGGCACTTGTCAGTAGGTGATATTTTAAACCGATGGAGGTATGCCCTGTGGAAGCCATGTCCAGTGAGAGCATGTGTTAATAAAAAAGTGGGAGTGGTGCGTTTCCACAACTCTCTGATAAGGTGAAGGTCCGGCAAGAGTGCCCAGGTGTGCCGGCCCTGCGGAGCGTCGCTGTATCGCGACTGCCAGGCGTCCAGGGAGGAGCCGCGAAGGAGCCCCTTGATGTACGCCAGGGGGAGTCTGGCATAATCGGGGGCTCAGTGAAGGGAGCAAGCCAAATTGGCCGCCTCGTCCGCGAGTTCGTTACCCACCATACCAACGTGGCTCCTGACCCAGACGAACCGCAGCGAGCCCACGGACCGATAGTCCCAGATTAGCTTGTGAATCCGGGACACCAGAGGGTGGGTGTTGCTGCGGTTTTGTAACGCCATAAGAGACGATAGAGAGTCAGAGATGATGTTGGCCTCGGTATACCTGTGGTCAAGAGCCCATTGGCACGCGTGCAATATAGCGAGTAGCTCCGCCTGGAACACCGTACAGCAGTCATGCAACTTAAACTTGTGAGTGGTGGTATTTCCGCCAGGGTCGAAACACACGAAAGCAGCGCCCACCCTTCCATCGTCTTGCTTACTGCCGTCGGTGTAAATATTGTGTTGTGTTGTAGTGTGGCTGATCATGTCTTCGACTTCCTCCTGGTTGGAGGAGGTTACAAATGTAATGCTAACACGGTCAGCAGGATGCAGAAGTCGATGTATTGGTGTTGGGGACTCAAGTGAGATGTCCGTAGGGAGGAGATCAGAGTGCCCAGAAAGTCTGGCCTGCTCCAATTTATGGACCTCCAGGACTTTGAGGTCGAGAGGGATGAACTGGGCCAAAGCTATGGCCGCGATGGTCGATACCGTTCGGAAGGCACGGATGGCCTTGAGTGCGAAACCGCGTGGCACGCTGGCCAGCATGGCACGTATGTATTTTTTATGGGTCACGTGCCCCCAGACACCAGCAGCGTAGGTGACAATTGGCTCGATTATGTGTTTATAAATGGTACGCACGTTTTCCGGGTGCGCACCCCATGTGGGTTTTACATACAGACATAGTTTATGGAATATTTTGATAGCCTTGCTGGTGACGTGACGCACGTGGCTATGAAAAGTGAGGTTTTCATCGACCACTACGCCCAAAAGCTTAATTTCTCGGGCGAAAGTGATCCGATGCCCGTCCATGGCTAATCTCGCGGACCTGGCTCGAGGTGAAAAGGCGACGGCTTGGGTTTTGGCAGCGCCAAATTGCAGTTTGACGCTCCTCCCCCATGCGGCGATATCGTCGAGGGCCAAATTGGTGGCGCTCTCGAGTGCGCTCACGTCCCTGGCAGAAACAATGAGCAACACATCGTCCGCATAGGCCTGCAGGTGGCATCCAGAAGGGAGCGACCTGTCCAGGAGCTCGTCAAGGATAAGGTTCCAAAAGACGGGCCCACAGGTGGATCCTTGTATGCACCCTTTGGACATACCTTTGGAGACCCGCGCCCCGGCATGGTCCAGGGTAACGCTACGGTCAGTGATGTAGCTTAGTATAAGCCCAAAGATGTTGTTCGGGCATTCAGTCACCCTGAGCCTATGCAGCAGCGCGGGCCACCAGGCATTGTCAAAGGCCGCCTTGATGTCCAGAGACACCGCAGCGACCAGGTGCTTGTCCTCCTTTGCCCTCCTGACGAGCTCCAGGGCAGTGTGGAGAGCAGCCGTGGTGTTAGTTTGCTCTCGAAATCCGAACTGACGTTCGTTGGCTTTTCCGCTCCTGGAGACTTTATAGGCGACTCTTTTAATGAAAAGCCGCTCCAATAACTTGCCAAAAATGTTCAGTAAGCCGATTGGCCGAAAAGACCCGATATCGGAGTAGTCAGGCTTCCCAGGTTTAGGGATTATCTTGACGTACGCCTCCTTCCACTGCCGGGGAAAGTGCTGTAAAGTAAGACATCTGTTCATTACGTCGGTAATTAAGGTTGGATAGGCTTTTGCGAACTGAAGATATGTCTTCAGTTCGCAAAAGCCTATCCAACCTTAATTACCGACGTAATGAACAGATGTCTTACTTTACAGCACTTTGTCAATGTCATACTAATAGAACGCGCTATTTAAAGACTCAAAATTGTCTCAACTGGAACGACTGCATTTTCTGTTAACGGATTGCACACACTACTATACGCGTAAATGACAAATACTAACTGTCCTTTTTGTTCGTACGGGTTTTTTAATACATCAATGAGTAAAGTGTATCATGTATGGCAAATGCATGTTTTCAATCCTTAAACAGTTGTACTGGCAGGTATAAGGGCGGTATACCCTAATATACTAGTCATCGGTCAAGCCTAATTGTATCTTATGTAAACACACTATAACTTCTTTCCCTTTGCAGACAGACCAGTCCTGACTATGGCTCTGGGCAGCACCCTCAACCCTAACGACATTAAGGAAGGCGATGACGTCTACTTCGAGTGCAACATTAAAGCTAACCCCAAGGAGCATCGCATCTCCTGGTACCATAACGTGAGTGAGTCAGTAGTTAGTTGTTATTATTATTTAGGTGTCCAGACTTTAACTGTGTACTGCCGATCTGCGATCAACTTAAGTACCTAATTGAAATGTCCTTCTTCACACATGGTTTAACGTATTTTACGGTAGGCTGTGGCTTGGCTGTCCCTGATAAGATGCTTGTGGGAGAATCGCTCACTAGAATCTGGCCAGTTAGCTCGTCTGCTTTTAATGGTGTTAAAAAGAGGAACATCACAGCGTGCTCTAAGATAACAAAAAATGGTGATTAACAATTCACATCAAATACAGAAAGAAAATTGGTTTCATAATCCATCACACCTACTGCAAAATATAAAAACTATAATAAAGGGGTGCAAGATGAAAAAATAAAGGGTTATACTAAACTTTTACCGGAGCTTTTACTTTTACTCATTACAAGAATAATCCATTGTGATAACTAAAAGATCTGCGAAATAACGTTCACTGATCCACAATTACTCTATGTACTCTTGAAGTACTAAACAGCGGCCACTTTCCAAGTGCACGGCTAAGTTAAACAAAAAGTTGGAGAAAAATGAGCAAACCTGCTTGCAGGTACGTTTTCTATTCCGAGTTCTGTATGAGTACTGTATGGGTATAGTCTACTACGCCACAATATACATTTTAAAAAGGGTTTTCATGTATGTAAAGTTCCTCACTATGCTTTCATTAATTACTTCTTTAGAACTAAGCTACTCATAACTTCGTAAAGTCACGTAGGTACCTATTACCAAGTGTTTCCGACAATAGCAGAAGATATCGGTTTAGGATTTTTATAACTCCATACAACGTTTTTATTTATTACGTACAGACGAGTTTAATAACATTTCTTTTTGTTTCTTCTTTAAAAGCTTTTAATTTTACCTTGACAATTGAACTCCTTTTAGATTACACACACACACACGCCTTTTTATCCCCGAATGGGTACGCAGAGGCGCAACTACGTGCACCCACTTTTCGCCATGCGTATTCCGTCCCGTGATGTGATAAGGGGCGAGCCTATCGCCATATCGGGCACTATTTCCAGACTCCGGGCGGATACTGAATTCTAGAAAAATCCAATATCACTATTCCCGACCTGGGGATCGAACCCAAGACCTCAGGATTGCAGTCGTACAGTAATACAACTACGCCACCAAGGCAGTAATTAAAATAAAAATATATACTGCGATCACACAATAATTTTAAGTACAGAGAAAAATGTCAAGACTTTTAAGACTTCGTAATTCCGTACATAGCGAATGCCGAGACGAATCAAAGCGTGAGTCGTGACACTCGAGAAATTCGCCGGACGAGCGAAAGCGATGCGTTTGGGATATTTTCCCCCTCCACTCCCCCCACTCTGTTAGTAAATATGAAAAGGATATTTTAATGAGTGGAACTGTACCTAATCTTTATATTTATATTATGTATGTTCACTGGTTGTAAGACTCTCATATGTAAGTCTGTCTGGGTGGGTACCACTGCAATGTCTATTTCTACCGCCAAGCAGCAGTGTGCATGCACTGTTGTGTTTCGGTTTGAAGGACATTGTAGCCAGTGTAACTACTGGACATAGTGAGACGTTAACATCTTATGTCTCAGGATGACGAGCGAAGTGGAATGCCACACAGTACTTTGTAACTCTAGGTACTGGATGGTGTTTCTACTGTTTGTGGGTGGTCGTATCGCTTACCATCAGGCGAAAGGCATGCTTGTCTCGTCATTCGATGCCATAAAAAATGAAATAGGGAACATAATGAATTTGGATTTAGTTCTAGTGCTGAAGTGAAGACCGCGATTAGATAGACGTAGTGTAGAACGCCCTTCGGTCTGCTGCACGACGGACCGACGACTTCAAAAAGGCAGCAGGTAGCGAACCAGACCGTTTTATTCCCAACTAGGCTATCGTCCAATGCCATATTTTTAAGGAAATATGCATGATTACAGTGACGGCTGAACAAAAGAATACCTACTGTACCTTTTCTACCCATCCTCTGTGGTGGTAGAGTCGTGAATTTTTAATGTCCAATGTATAGCTTTGTTTGTAAACTTTTTGTGCACTAAAAGATAGAGTAAATTTGTATGCTTTGATGACATTCCTTTGGTATGGTGTGATTACTATTTATCTTCGATGTCATCATAGGCGAATATTCCGGTATTATATTCTATTTGTATCCACAATGTCATCTTCGTGGACTTAGATATAAATCTCAGCAAGATATACGTTCTGATTATCGATATATCAATGCTCCTGATACACATTTCTGTAACACAAAACACGCACGACGCGTGAGACTCGTCTCCCCCAAGGGTCGACTTGTCGCTGACTATATTATGTTACAGAAAATATAGTTTGTTATCTTGGAGCAACCAGATTTATACATTTTGAATCCAATGTGTTGGTTGTTTAAATTTGAGAAACGTTAATTTCAAAAGTTTTGTTACGTGCTTTTTGTTATCTATTCGTCGCGTCATCCACATTTATTTCCAAAAAGGTTTAGATAATGCACAGACACGGAACATCTAAGATTTTATTATATGTGTAGATATGATTTTTATAGTCTTACCTTCTCTACTTCTTCGGTCGCTCTGCGAGTCCGCATGGAATCTATATTTATAAAGACGAAAGATTTGAATGTTTGTTTGCATTGAAACTACTGGACCGAAAAGTCTTTCACCAATATAAAGCTACATTATCAGCGTGTAACATAGGCTACATTTTATCCCGGGAAAATATAAAGTGGTATTTTATCCCGGAAAAACTCATTCACGTGGGCTTTGTCGCGAGCAGAGGTCTAGTTATTTATAAAGGTGGTGAAATTTGATAAATCAAAAGTCTTGACACAGATAACTAACTTCATTAAAAAGTTAAGCAAATTAAGTTTCACCAATAGAACAATAAAATTGTCAGTTGGCACAAAATAATTGGAACTGTCTAAAATTATGTCAGGTTTGTAAATTTAATTAGGAGTTTGGCGAAAACACCTGGCCCACCTCCTGCAACTTCTTTATTTATATTCATTAGTTGGTAATGTATTTCATTTATTTTTTAAGCAGAAGGATCAACCTATAATTCATCTGATCATAAGTGGTCAGCACTGTGCAATCAGAAAAGTATACGCTCGACCACCTTAAGGTTCTAAGTCTCTTGCATGTCCTCTGACAGCAACACGCAACTTACAACTAGACAATAAGAATTATCTACTGTTTCCTTTGTAGATCTCCGTATAATATGAAAAACTGGCGTTTTACGTTCAGAAACTGTACTAGACCATATTGGTTTATTGTACATCAACGCCTACAAATCTTAAGCTTTGGTCCAAGGGGATGCAAATTGGTAATTTCTTATAGGTAACCCTATATCAATAATGCAACGCAGATAATAGAAAAGTATCTAAGCATAGAATAACCAGGGTTTTGGGCAGCTACCTCTCTTGCTTTTTTCTAGGTACATCCATGTGTTCAGCAAATAAACATAAATTATTCTTTCAGGACCAACCGGTAAGTCAAAACATGTCCTCTGGAGTGTTTATAAGCACCAAGTCGTTGGTCCTCCAGAAAGTGACCAAGAGGGACGGAGGGCTTTACACATGCAGGGCAGCCAACCAAATGGGGGAGTCCACGAGTCAACCCGTGTATCTTAGAGTACAGTGTGAGTGTCTTTTCATAGATTTTTGTGTATAAACTAGATGGTAACTTGACAGTGCTTTTGTAAAGGATTTTTTTTAGTATTAATGCGTTGTTAGCTTGTTGTATGAAAGTGGCATCATGCATCATAGAAATTTACAGGTTACGAATGATGATGATAATGTGTGGAGCAGTACCTGGTATAAAATGACTTTATAGATCGAATCTATACTAATATTATAAAGCTGAAGAGTTTGTTTGTTTGTTTGTTTGAACGCGCTAATCTCAGGAACTACTGCCGATTTTGAAAATTCTTTCACTAATAGGAAGCTACATAACTCTTAAGTGCTACAGGCTACTTTTTATCCCGGAAAAATATTTTTGTCCCGGAAAACTTTTTCACCCGGGCGGAGCCGCGAGCACTACTAGTAAAGATATAATCCAAAAATCCAAAGTTTCGTGAAAAGTTTAGGTGTCTGCAAAATGCGTATTTTGTAAAAATGTATGAAATGTCCCTGTGTTATTTATCCACTCGTGACATACAGACGCGCCGGTATGTGCGCAGCCCACGCCGCTGGTGGTGGGCGCGCGACTCGACGAGCCGCTGCGCGTGCGCTGCACGGTGTCCGCGGACCCCGCCGACGTCGCCTTCTACTGGCAGTTCAACAACAGCGGCGAGAGCTTCCAGGTCTCACCCGCTAGATACGGTAACTAGTCTTTTTTTTTCAGTACCTGCTGTAGCTTGTGGCTGTAATATAAAAAGTAGCTAGATACATAAATAATATATCTCTCACAAATATTATGTGTCAGCAAACGGTTTATCAAAATCAGATTTTATCAACTGTGATTATTGTAACATATAATAAATAAAAAAAAAGGTTATAGAAACATAAATGTCACTTCTATTGTATCTCATTGCGCTTATCCGGCCCAAACAAAACACAAATGAAGCCCTTTACACCCACTGCACAATTCCTACCGTGTCGTGTCACTGCGCAGTGTCCACAGGGGGCACGACGAGCGAGCTGCGATACCGCGCGGCGAGCGAGCGGGACTACGGCGCGCTCATGTGCCGCGCCAACAACGCAGTCGGGCGGCAGATGCGACCGTGTGTGTTCCAGATCGTTCCTGCGAGTGAGTCACCAGCACACACACACACACACACACACACACACACACACACACACACACTCACACATACACATACACACACACATACACACAGTGGCGGCTCTAGCCGGCGCGGCGTGAGGATATGGTCAATAAATAAAAAAGGTCAACAATTTTGTGAGATGCTTTGTGGTTAACAAGTCTCCTAGTGTAAGCATGAAGCGTTTGCTCGGTTCAATAAGGCGATTAAAGTGATCGTGTGTGTTCTAGATAGTTCCATGGACCGCGTTGCGGCAATTTTTATTCTTAATTATTATTTTCTGGAACAATATAAAACATAATAACTCCTGTATTAAAAGTGAAATGAATTAAACATATTTTACTCTGAAATATAATCGCAAAAATCCGCCAATTCCAAGAAAAGCAAAAAACTTATTATTCTGAGAGCTACCGTATTTTTTCCTCATTAAAATTAATCAAATGGAATCCATAATAATCACGTCATATCTGGGCAACTGGGAAAAAGGCTATTATGTTATTTAGGTTTTAAAACTGGGCTTGGGTTTGGATGTATGGATGTTTGTTCCTCTTTCACGCAAAAACTATTGATCGGATTTCGATGAAATTTGGCGCACGGGTAGATCATGTCCTGGAATAACACGTAGGCTACTTTTTATCCCGAAAAAATACAAAGCGAGACTTTTATACCGGAAATCTTTTTAATGCGGGCGGAGTCGTGTGCAAAAGCTATTTTATAATATTAGTAGGATTAGTATTTCTTGTCTTGGTGGCGTAGTTGTATAACAGTACGACTGCAAAGCTGAGGTCTCGGGTTCGATCCCCGGGTCGGGCAAAATTATATTGAGTTTTTCTATTCAGTATCAGCTCGGAGTCTGGAATTTGTGCCCGATATGGCGATAGGCTCGCCCCCTATCACATCATGGGACGGAATAATGACGAAAAGTGGGTGCACTAGTTGCGCCTCTGCCTACCCCTTCGGGGATAACAGGCGTGAGTGTATATGTATGTAGTATTTCTTAAGAAAAATATTATTCTAAACAGTTTTTTATTTCTAACTCTTTCATCTCCTTTTCTAAAACTAAGATATTGATTTCAAGTTTGTGCCGTAACTCCTGATAACTGAGTTGATACAATAAAGTTTAAATTAGGTTTAAACACATGTTTAGCTAAACAGCGTTCATAATTTTTCAATTATTCCAAGCGCAAGAGTATTATTATTTCTATAGCCGCAGCCAGACACTTACAGTGTTATTACAAAAAATACCTTAGACGCAGTTTAAACACGTGTTTAATTCTAAACACTCCGTCTAAAGTCTTGTCTAACTGTCTGCATTACAAAACAGTATTTAAGCATTGTTCAACTTAACACCCGTTATGCTACTATTATATTAACACATGAACAGCCGATAACATTATCCACAATTATTAACTGCTTTGTAATGCAGACAGTTAGACAAGACTTTAGACGGGGTGTTTAGAATTAAACACGTGTTTAAACTGCGTCTAAGGTATTTTTTGTAATAACACTGTAAGTGTCTGGCTGCGGCTATAGAAATAATAATACTCTTGCGCTTAGAATAATTGAAAAATTATGAACCATTTTACTCTGTATATTCAACACAAAACCAATAAAAGATGACAGAACAGATGACAGAACTCTTCACAAAATCAACATTTAATTGAAGCAAGCCTTAAAATGTCTACAGAACTAGTTTCACGTATAGCCGGAGCTATAAAACGGAATTTAATCGAGTTTATAGCCCGCCGACAACGAGAGAATAATGTGAAAATTACTTAGTTTATCGCCTTGCCCGATGTTGCGAATATTTTTATAAACGCTTCCCGTTTCAGTCTTCCATCATTTGATTAGTTGAAGCAAAACAATTTTCAATAAAATAAGGGGCCGTAACGAAGATGCCTTTCTGCAATCGCTAATGCTAATAAAAAACAAGAGAATGTATGGCATATCCTAGCCATAGACTTATCGATTGGATATATTATCACTCCTACTGGAAAAAGGCGTCTTAGCTACGTCCCACGGTGGAACGTCCCTATACAAAGGGCGTGACATGAGTATCTCTCTTACAAATCTTATAATAACTCAACAACGGAACAACGTAAAGATTTGAATTTTTTTACGTGTATTATTGAATAGTAGACCTATCCATTACCAATATAGTTTATTTGAAAAATACTAATATGACTATGAAAAAAAATACTGAAGTATGCCTATATTTCAAGGGAGTTTAAAACCAAATTAAGGATAGATACACAATAATTTGACATTATTGCAATTAAACAAGTGAAATACAATACAGTATAAGGTATATTTTAACCTAATTAATGAAAAATAGACATGTCTTAAAATCGCCTAAATTTACGATCTCAAGGACTTTGCTCGAAAGAAATTGTCAGGCGTTTCCTAACGCTTTAAAAAACTTATTTCGAGTAATATTATTATATTAGGATGGATTAAAATGACACAACAATTGAAAGCATAATGTTAAAACATTATTTACACCAACCTACTTGATTGCTTTCGTGTAATATCAACCACCTGTAATACCTGATGAAATATTCATAATTCACAAAATGTAGTCAGCTTGATGAAAAATGTAGATGCTCTTACATTTTTATCAGGCGTTTGACCTATTTTGTTAATTTTCTTCGAAAGGGGGACGAGGGGGGGTACATAATGTTCTAGCGAAATTTCCTAATTACTCTGAACTACCAAACACAAGTATCATTAGGTCGGGGTTTCGTGGCGTTTTTATTATATGACAGATTTTATCAAACACTTCGATTACTTTTTTAAACATTAATTTAACCATAAAATAAAGCGTCTTTTTAAAAAGAAACAGTTGCATTTATATAAGTGTATCCTATTAAACCATTTTATTTATAAAATACTTCTCCAAACTATTGCGAATACCACAAATATCTTTCTTAAACAGTGAGGTCATTTTCGACAGTGTTCGATACTTCAACTTTGATGCTATACATTAGGTAAAATAAAGTGATTAGAGGGGTGAAAATTATAAAACTTGAAAGGTCATATTGTCCCATTTCCACAATGCATTTCAGTTTCCAGTTATCAGACATTCAGTACTACCGGTACATGTCACGCCCTTTCTATGGGGACGTTCCACAGTGCGTCCCCTTGGCTAGTGCGTCTCGTTCCCTCTTTTATTTGATTAAATTTAATACACGTATGACTGCCTCGGTGGCGTAGTTGTATTACAGTACGACTGCAAAGCTGAGGTCTCGGGTTCGATACCCGGGTCGGGCAAAGTGATATTGAGTTTTTCTATTCAGTATCAGCTCGGAGTCTGGAGTTTGTGCCCGATATGGCGAAAGGCTCACCCTCTATCACATCATGGGACGGAATAATGGCGAAAAGTTGGTGCACTAGTTGCGTCTCTGCCTACCCCTTCGGGGATAAAAGGCGTGAGTGTATATGTGTATATATGTATGTACACGTATAGAAAAAAAGTATGAGTGGCAATCACACACGTACAACTAACTAACGAGATTACATTTTAAACCCTATGCCGGTTAAAGTTCTGCATATCCCGTGTTTTATTTTGTCATCAGCTGCCATAAAGGAAAACATTCAGTGAGAATTGTATATCTGAAACTCCTTCATAATTTGAAATGTATGAACTCTACCAACTCTAATTAAGACAGCATGGTTCATGATATAAGGCCTTACTCCTTTTATTAGTAGAAGAGACCCGACAGCTTACTATGGGGACGCAAATAACATCTTCCTATGTTTACGTATTTGAATGTTAGTTCTTGACAAGAAATACCTTAATTAGTACACTCCATATTTGCTGTAAGCCTACAAACTTCAATTCATGTTTCTCCAACAAGTAAAACCTACTCTTAAAGTTGTAAGGATATCTACATCTCCCATCGAAAGAACTAAAAACTAATTTCAAACTCCGCGAGACCTGAAATATCCTAGAATTCCGAACTAGGTCTTAGGAAGGCGTAAAATACTCGACGTATTCGCATACTGCGACCTACATGGGCCCCGAACTGTCTTAAGGTATTGGAAGTTGCAAGTAAACCTGAGTATATTGAGTACGATTTAAAATACGACCGAAGTTTCCCCCACCCGGCAATGTACGATCGTAATGAGCAAACTTGTACTACCAACTTACCACTCGGATGTTGGATTTTTTAGAACGCGACGAAGTTCTTGGTAAAATTTTACGGATTCTAATATCGAAATGCTAAGGCGAATTATGTAGGTCTTAATTTTCTCTTCAAGGCCATCAGGTGTATTTATTCAAGAAATGAATAAAAAATTATAATAAAATTTATTATCGATGTAATCGGCTGATCATAAACAAATTTTAACTCAAAATTCAATGTTTTTGATCCAAAGATAGAATTTACATTTTATTTCGCTCATTGCTTTCGAAATAACATTTATATTTCATTATTTTTCTATCATGCAGAACTTGTATCATGTTTAATCACTTTTGCATGCAGAAACTTGATTAGATCGAGTGCACGTGTACAAACAGTACAAAAAAGAGTTTCATCAAAATCCTTGTAAAGGAAATCCAATAGTAAACCTATGTGTGTATCTGATATCGTACACGTCAGCTTCCTGATGTCACATTTGCATCCTACGTGCTTTACCTTTCATATTGTAGACTATAGAAACAACTTTGCAACTTTGCATGTTACACATTTCGTGCTAGTATCGCCAAATTACAGGGTGGAACCAACTGTATACACTATATAGCTTATTTTAGTTCTATAATGTGATAGGAGCGAGTTTATAGACATAGGTAATAGTTTATAGAAATAACATCTTATAATAATTGTTTAGGAGGTAATAGTTTCGGGGCGGAGTAATGTACTTTATTTTTAACCCCCGACGGTGAAAACGGAGTGTTATAAGTATATATACTTAAGCGTGTAAGTACTTACTACTAAGTGAATTTTTTTTTTTGGGAAATTGAATTACTCCTCCTTAGCTTTAATCCTGGAGAGATGGAAAGCACTGGATCGTTGGGCCCAGTGCCTAATGTACTGCATACTCGAGGCATAACAACCATAGCTCCGTGGCCTTCTTCGACGCATTAGGGACGTGTATCTTACAGACGAAGCGTGGTTGATGATGATGTCAGCCGAAACTGTCCGCTTTGGAATACCGCCTCGCAGTTCATCACAATAGAGGCCCTAAAACCCCTCCGGCCAACATGACTCACTCACACTGTCACCGAATACATTGAATTCTATAATAATCCGATTATATTCAGACTCTAAAAATATCCACAACACTCTTACAAATGTTTAAAACAATGATTAAGAAACTAACTTTCCACTCGCCGCTTTAGAAATCCTTCCGCGTAGAGCTCTAGCCAATATCTTAAAATGACGATAACCTTTTCTTATATCAAATTTTAATGAAACAAAGCCTTCGTTCTGGTCACAATTATACTATGAAAATTACATGAAAATCCTTTCAGTTGTATCATGGATGTGAGCTAGCAAACAAAACAAAGAAACATCCAGAAAAGAATTCTAAAAATGACTGATTTGTGTTCTATCACTCTTTTTTAGTCACCATATTTTTTATTACTTTTTTACAATGTACAGTCCTATCAAGTTCTTTTGTTTATTGTATGAATATAGATATTTTTAACCAAGTATATTGCTACGGTGTTTTTTATGTACGCTACACCCATTATAGAAAAACGATTCGTGAATAAAATAACATTTATTACACCGAGAAGGCTTTTATCTGTTCTAAAATTAGAGTCAATAATATTTTTACAAGCGTCTACCCACGGCTCGCGTCACTCTTTTTGTGTATTTAATATTTTTCCGTAAAATTTTCCAACCCAAGTTCCTTTGGGCAACCTCACTGGCAAATTTTACTGGTGGTAGGCCTCTTATATGTAAGAGTCCGTCTGGGTGGCTACCACCGCAATGTCTATTACTACTGCCAAGCAGCAGTGTGTATGCACTGTTGTGTTTCGGTTTGAAGGACATTGTAGCCAGTGCAACTACTGTACATAATGAGACTTAACATCTCATGTGTCAGGATGACGAGCGCAGTGGAATGCCACACAGTACTTTGTAACTCAAGGAGCTGAATGATGTTGCTACTGTTTATGGGTGGTCGTATCGCTTATCATCAGGCGAACGGCTTGCTCATTTGGTCATTCAATGCCATAAAAAAAAAGAAAACCTTTGTATATGATAGCTTCTGTTAAATGCACCTAGATCCTTTAGTTTACAGCATACAACCCAAACTACACCATTATTTCTTCGTATTAACAATTCATTTTGTCATTAGCCCGCCCATCACCTCCGAGAAACTGCACAGCAAATAGAGTTACAAAAATCTCTGAACAGTATCTCACAGTGAGATGCATTGCTGGGTATGATGGTGGCTTAACCCAGCATTTTTCCCTGGATGTTCTCGGAGACACCACCAGGGTACTGGTCAATACTACAGCTGCTGTGGCAGGTGAGTTCTTAAATAAAGCAAGCTAAGAGTTGTTTTTGATTAAATTAAAAATACTAGTTATGCATAACAACGAAGGGCACATGGGGCAGTTGGGGATAAAAAATTTGGTAACGTACAAAGAGAAACAAAATTAAGTTAAGCACGTAGTGTTAAATAAAAGATACTTTAATATATTGTGTTACTGTTTTTTAAAAGATAAATATTTTGCTTTGTATAAATGGAAAAGAAAAATCTTAAGCTACAAATATTTTAATTAACTTAGCGAAAGATTACAAAATGTTTGTTCACGATTATAATTCTGTCAATTATGTTTAAAGTTTAAAATGAAAAGATAAAGATTGCCCGAATGTAAAGCGAGGTAGTAAAGAGATATGTTATTTTGTTGCAAGTATTTAAGCATCACGCTATGTCCAGATCTAGTGGTATGGTTGAACATAAGCTGGTCTTCCGTGGAGTCATTGGCGGAAGACGAGGAACTGGTTGTGACCGCGAGGAACAGCAAGGGCGCTTCAGAACCTGTGCTGTTGAGAGACTTGGTGTACAGAGATGCTGCGAAAAGAGCAGGTAAGGTCTTGGTGAAAACAGTTTTTTATTGCCAAACTTTTTTTATTACTATTATTAATGATTCTCAAATTACAAGTTTTTATTTAATTCATAGTTTTAGTTCGGAAAATTGGTTTTGCCAGGAGACAAGTTTCTCTATTTAATACTTATAGTTCATCCCCTTGAGAAACTTGTTAATATCAGGCCAAGTATAGCGGCAATAACTTATTAAATTGTAGAATGGACTACCTACACGAAAGGCGTAGGTTGGAAAACCAAGACATACTCCAATATTAACTTTTCGATATTACGCTGTAAGGATGAAGGAAAACATCGCAGGATAACCTACAAATAAGGAGTTATAAACATACAGCAATATTTTTTTGTGAACAATTATAGCTAAAGCTGTGATTCCATAGAACGTGGCAGACGGCAATAGCAGACGGCCGGGCGGCATTTGCCGTCGTGTGCGAAATCAGTCTCATACAATTTAATCCTACTACTATTATAAAGGCGAAAGTTTGTAAGAATGTATGGATGTTTGGATGTTTGGATGTATGGATGTAAGGATGTTTGTTCCTCTTTCACGCAAAAACTACTGAACGGATTTCGATGAAATTTGCCACACGGGTAGATCATGTCCTGGATTAACACATAGGCTACTTTTTTTCCCGGGAAAATATAAACCGGGACTTTTATCCCGGAAAAACTTTTTAATGCGGGCGGAGCCGCGGGCAAAGGCTAGTACTGCATAGTAGTGCCGTCTGCCGTCGCGGGCCATGCCGTTGCCGTCTGCCGTGTCCTGCGGAATCACAGCTTAAGGAAAATTATATTGTTTGTAACCAGTTTTGTGAACAAAAAAGAAATTCTACATAAAAAAAGTATATGAAGTCCTTCAACCGCACATAGCCAAAATGGTTGACTGACACCTATATCTTCTACGAGTAGACTAAATTACAAAACTCTGGTTGTATTCTTAGGACCATAGTTAAGATCTTCGTTTCATTTAATTTTATTCTTCTACTAGGCTGTCTTTAAAATTTATACAAGAAAAAAAAATAGAACGTAAAACGTCTATTGTCTACCAGTCAAGCCGTTTTTATTGTAGCGTTTTTTACCCAATTGACAAGTTCCCGGAGCTTTACACAAACTTTTAATGCAATTAGGTCAAAGATATAGTGTGTCAAATATAACTTAGAATTATTTTGAGGTAGCTTTCCATTGAAACTCCTGCCAACTTATTTAACTGAAAACTTGGTTAGTTTATCAAAGCAGTCAACCGTAAGTTTGGAATTAAGCTCGGGCAGTCTTTAACGTAGAATAAGGATAAGACCCATCGATGAGTAATTAAATGTAAAGGAGTAAACCAGGTTTCTTTTATTGGAAATTTAGCTACATCCGTGCTTTTGCTGATTTTGTCCTACAACATATAAATAAAAAAACCTCCTAGCCAATTTCCGCTATTGCAGCCAATCTCAACGAAGACCAGCTAGGTCATATGAGATATTATAGCGCACAAGTGTGTGCGAAATACACAGGTACACTCCCAATTCCTTCCCTATCACAGCCAGGTGAGACGGCAATCCGAAATGAGCGGAGAGAGATCAGGCACAGGACCAACGGCTTAACTTGTTTTGTGTCTACAACATATGATATGCGGCTAGTCTGTGGTGGCACCATTATTATGATCCAATTTGTACGAATAGTTAAATTACGAGATTTCAGGTGCCCAAAGACTCAATCTTCGTTTATTTCTTTACTAGGCAAGGCCCAAGGCACCCACGATTTCTTTAGCAGATTTTTTTTATGGCATTGAATGACGAGACGAGCATGCCGTTTACCTGATGGTAAGCGATACGACCAACCATAAACAGAAGCAACACCATCCAGCACCTTGAGTTACACAGTACTGTGTGGCATTCCACTGCGTTCGTCATCCTGAGACATACGATGTAGTTACTACTACTAGTATACTGGCTAGAATTTCCTTCAAACCAAAACACAACAGTGCATGCACACTGCTGCTTGGCGTTAGAAATAGACATTGCGGTGGTACCCACCCAGACGGACTCTTACACATGAGAGTCCTACCACCAGTAGATAGGATAATAAGAATAAGAGAAGGTGATCAATATTCAATATATTTGATGTAACCACTTTATAGTTGATAGTGACCTTGCATGCTGATATGAAAGTGCGGAGCATTCAAAAATAGCGTTCTGATGATGTCATTAGAATTTCCCCAAATGGTCATGTATTCTTGACTCTATACTTAACATTCTTGGAGTAACTTGCAACGTTTGTGGCTTATTGCCAAATCTGGCAACTATGGAGCCTATTTGGCGTGATAAGTTGGCTATCGACTGAACAAAATTCTAAAATGAGGATGATTGTAGTACCTATTACGTCAATTGCATTAATTAAATGTATTTCTGATGAATGATCATATTTTTAAACGCAGTAGCCATTTCATTAATTGCACTATCATTAGATAACGTTTCCGACTAATTAATGATAATACCAGTCCTGTATTATGTAATGCCCACTGCTGAGCATGGGCTTCCACTACTCTACTACTTAGATGGTTTTAGGCCTTAGTCCACCACGCTGACCTAGTGCGGGTTAGCAGACTTCATATTTGAAAAAAAAAATCGCAGTTATGTAAATTACCTCATGATGATTTTCTTCACCGGGAAGCGCGTGATGATTGATAAAATCTCATTTTATTTAATTAACGACACTAGCGAGTAAGACACAAAAATGTTTTGCTAGTGCCAATTTTTAGAAAAGAACTGAAAGATATCAACTATGTCTAAAGAGCACCGATAGACATTTATCATGCTGGTGAAAACCTATCCAATATTCATTGTAAGAATAAGGAAAAATACCTGCCCATTATTCAATAAAGAAGACATACATCATTCTAAGACTGATGGAATGACGCATCAATTTTATCGTTGTCCAAAATTTTGTAATCAGAAAGAAGAAACAAAGAAGTTTATTATTGAAACAATATTGCACACGAAAAACAAAAACACATTTTATGTAAAAAAAATAGTAATTAGAATGAACGCAGTAAAGTTACCGTGAATAATAAATTTTAAATAAGCACAAAATTTTAGTATGACCACAGCAATAACCGCAAAGATTCTGTATGTTATTATACGGAGATTATCACAATAAATGACCAGTGGTACAGTAATGCTACAGATAAATCCGCGGGTGTAGGTTAAAGTGCTCTTTGGGACGGCGCCAACTAGATTTTCGTACAAATTAACCTGTAATGTGGTCGGAGCAGTTGGCGTAACTCCGTAGATCATACTAATATAATACGTATCAGTGCGATCAGTAAAGTTATTTTATATGTCAAAATTTAACAACGAGGTCACTGAAATGTAATTACGGTTTGTCTGCTTATAGAATTTGAATTAGTTAGCTACTTGCTGCTAATTATATATACTGTGGTAGAATGTTTGGTCACTTATGCAGGCTCAAAATCGAGTGATACCACTATCTCAAAGATTTCACAGTCAGATTTACTATGATTCAATAAATCTGCTCCTTTCTTAATTGCTATCCCCCCACTTTAAATTTGTCAGTATATTGACAATTCTTCAAGCTGCCTACGTTTCAATGAGTATTGTTACATCAATTTGTTTGCCAATCTTATGCTTAACACAAAATAAGTGGAGCTTAACAAATTTAAAGACTATTTTCGCTTGGATTCTTATAAATATAGGATAATTACATTTTTTTGTGTCTATTCCCAATTACGCATGAACACACTGGATGCAGACTACTTTTGACAGATCTGTCCGTAAATCTTTAGAAGAGATCTATGTTCAACAGTAGTTTGCACGTGGCTGATGATGATAATACAGTTAACATGATACTATAACATTTAGTTTTTACTGGAGGTTTCACTGATACCTATAACACAGGTTCTCCTAGCATAGGTAATCAGTAGATCATCTTTTATTGCGTGAAATGAAATTAATTTAAATGTATTTTAAGTGTAACATTATAATGTATATTGGTGGAAATAAATTATTATTATTATTATTTACATTTTAAAACAAAAACAGGATTTCAGGAGAAGTAGCCACATATGAAGTAAAGCTTGAAATGTCATTTCGTTTGATGTAATACATTTTGAAACAGAAAGCACTACGCGAGCGGAGTCAAAGTTTCCCGCTGCCGCCGCGATTGCAGCGCTCGCTACAATCCTCACAATCGCTGCTGCCATTGTCGTCCTGGCTGTACGGAAGTAAGTTACTACATAATTAGCTGTATTAAATATTACTACAAAATTAATAACTGTATCAAGTAGGAGACTAGCTAACTAGATGTCAAATTTATGAGTGGAAATCGAGTACAATATCGTTACGCTAACTGGATGAGTTTATTCCAATATTAGTAATTCCTTGTAGCTTTTAATGCCTGCCTCGGTGGCGTAGTGGTATTACGTACGCATTACGAGTACGATTTGCGCGCTGAGGTCCTGGGTTCGAATCCCGGGTCGAGCCAAAAAAATTGTGACTGGGTTTTTTCATCTTAAAATTTACTCAGTCGCAGCTCGGAGTCAGGAAGTTGGCGGTGTGATACCCCCGTGCCTCGGAAAGCACGTAAAGCCGTTGGTCCTGCGCCTGATCTTTCTCCGGTCATGTCGGATTGCCGTCTCACCGGACTATGAGAGTGAGGGAATAGCGAGTGCACCTGTGTATTGCGCACACACTTGTGCACTATAATATCTCCTGCGTACCTGGCTGATCTCCGTTGAGATTGGCCGCCGTGGCCGAAACTGGCTAGGAGGATTTCATTTCAATTCCTTGTAGCTTTTAATATCCCCGACACAATGTGTTATTTTCAAGAATGGTCCGAGAGCAAGTTTAGTTGCTTTTGTCTCTTCATTTTTTGTCATGTTTGTAGCTTTTGTTTTTAGTTTCAATTTTGTTGATCAAATTTTACATGTAACTACCTCTGATACGTGCTCTACCCGCGTGAAATATCTTGTGTACGTAGTCTTATTTTCAGGAAAAAGTAATTGAGGGCAATTTTGGCATAAACAATTTAGCGCCCATAAACTTTTATACAACTAAATTGATGTATTAAAATCCTCAGAGCTTGACTTATTTAATTCCAAACCACTTCTTTTTAAAAATATAATAACAAGGTCTTGGTTCTCCGATTGTTCCGAAGGGATATAGGTCTCGATAGTTTGATTGTGTGTTTACGATTTATAATAATGACTTAATATTTTCAACAAATAATTGAAGTAAAGCTCTCTCTTTATATAATTTTTTTTCTATCTGTGGAAACATGTAATTAGTGTATACTTAGTTGTTCTTTTTTCTTTTACCTTTTCTTTGTATCACTGTATGTTACCTTAAAATAAATAAATAAATAAGTATTCCTTTGTGGAAGAAGGAAAAAAAATATATTATTATTGACTACCTCGTTGGAGTACTAGTGTTGTGTACGCGGTACTACCGCTTTGAGATCTCGGGTTCGAACCCCTTGTCGTAAAAACACATATTGGGTTTTTCTGTTCAATATCAACCAGAAGTCTGAATTTTTTTTTTGCCTCCGAAGGCAAAAAAGCTAACAGCCCACCTGATGGTAATTGGTTACCGTCGCCCACGGACTCTTTTGACAATAGACCATTCCTATCGTATGTCCTTCGTTAAACGAAGAACGCTTTGGAAACACCATATCCAACTCAAACAATCTGTCCCCAATATGGCTTTAGGCTCGCCCCCTACATCTATACATCTATACATCTACTACATCATGAGATGGAACACGCATGGCGAAAACTGGATGCGTTGGTTGCACCTCTGCCTACGCCCTCGGGGATAAAGGCAGGATGTGTGTATTGACAACTGTTGATGTACCAGGCGTAACGACAACTCTTCGGGCAGTAAGCGACCTTCTCAGAGCGTGGTCCAGGTGGATGCGCAGGGCAGGAGGTACCTCATAGCGTACCCAGCACCTGCTGACAAACTAGAGACCAAGCCTGACATCCTCAATCCAAAGACTGGTGAGTATGAAGATGAAGTGATTCTTATAGACCAGGATTTTTTTGATTCCTGAGATGTTTAGCAGCTTGAAGAGGGGAACTTTCCAAATAATATACTACATTAACTAAAGAGATTAGAACATACTTTTTTTGTTACATAGAATGACGAGACGAGCATGCCGTTCGCCTGATGGTAAGCAATACGACGACCCATAAACAGTAGCAACACCATCCAGCACCTTGAGTTACAAAGTACTGAGTGGCATTTGCTACTTGGCGGTAGAAATAGACATTGCGATGATACCCAGAAGGACTCTTACACGAAAGACCTACCACCAGTAAAATGCTTTGAAATTCAAAAAGTACCACACAACATAGAAATGCATATTCATTGATGAACCCCTAAATAGCCCTGAACTATTGATTCAAATAGAAGCGGAACCCCCGCGCGTGGTGCTGGAGTCGAGCGACAACAAGAGCTACACCATCAGGGAACTGCCGGACGGACAGAAGACCCACAAGTCTCCCTCACCAGACGAACATATGGTAATAGGTCTTCCATTTCTTTATTCACATCGTGTAAAGCTGTTCCGCAGGAAGCGGCAGACGGCATGTGCCGCATCGGAAGACGGTACTACTATGCAGTATTAAATTATTAATATTATTATTAATTATTAATATTTTTTCTATAATGTTTGTTGGATTAGTAATATCCGCCTAATAAAATTGTACAATTATTAATAAGCTGTTAATGGAAATTGTACATTTTTTCACATGTATTATTATAACAATTGTGGCTGGATTTTTCTTTTTAAATAAAATAAAAAAAATAAAAATAAATTGTACGAGACCTATTGAAATGTCACGCGGCAAATGACGCTCGACAGGACGTCATTTGCCGCGCGACATTTGCCGTCGTGTGCGGAATCGGTCTCATACAATTTAATACTGCATAGTAGTGCCGTCTGCCGTCGCGGCACATGCTGTTGCCGTCTGCCGCGTTCTGCGCAATCACAGCTTAAGTCAGCCACGAAAACAGCTGACTTAATCCCAAACTTCAAGTCACTGATAACTTTTGTCTACAGATAATTATATTTTTTACACTAAAATAAACTACAAACTGATTCACTGTCTCGGTGGCGTAGTTGTATTACGGTACGATTGCAATGCTGAGGTCTTGGGTTCGATCCCCGGGTCGGGCATAGTGATATTAGATTTTTCTATTCCGTATCAGTCCGGAGTCTGGGATTTGTGCCTGATATGGCGATAGGCTCGCCCCCTATCACATTATGGGACGGAATACGTACGGCTAATAGTGGATGCATTAGTTGCGCCTCTGCCTACCCCTTCGGGGATAAAAGGCATGAGTGTATGTGTATGTATGTATAAACTGTAAAGAGTTTCTATTAAAGTTAAGGTGTAGAGGTGACATTAAAAAAAATGTTCATCTATTTTTGTGACTATATATACCGGAGACACAGAAGGAAAGGAGAGCGTTTTAACATTTTGGAGGAAAAAAAATAATAATATCTCAATACCTACATTTTATTAGTTTTTTGTGACGTCCTGGGTTCAAAATTCAGATCAAGTATTTATTTTCGTTCCCATGTTTTTTTGGTAAAGGTTCGCCCAAGATTTGATTTGATTTTATAAATTCAACCAATAATAAGCGATTGAATGTTTTAATTGCATCTCCACCATTTTGAATACAGCCGTGAGATCAAATTGTATTTGTTCGGGAATGTAAACAGGAAATATGATGGAACCATTTGTTTCATTCCACAATAATATTGACTAAACCAATAATAACAATCCGTTAACAAGGAAGCTTCGTGATTCCCTTAATTTATTCGTTACAGATGCCGCAGAGATAACAAAAGGATACAGAAACGATCGTCTTGTAAATATTATCGCAAATAGTATTGTAAATCCGTGGAATGCCAACAATTTTACAGTCAGCATAAATATCTGTACAAAATCTAAATTTCCAATCGCCTATATCGCACCTTTAGAACGAAAACGACACAATCAAAAAAATAGAAAACCGAGTTTTCATTTTTAAATGACTAAAAACTAGTCACTTATTTATAAAAATATAATAAAAAAGGGACCGATATAACAGCTTTGTCCTTTCCTGCTTGAATATGGCTGTGTTTGAACTGTTGTTGTATTGAGTTCTTCGTTTTAAGTAATTTTATGACGATAACCCAATTTTCTATCTTTTTGAATTGTGTCATTTTCATCCTAAAGGTGCGATATACAGGTCAAATTAAACAGAAACATTTCTTTTTGTGTGTGAAGTGAAGTAAATCTCTTTTATTTTATTTTTGTGAAGAGAAAAAAAGATTAGTATACACAAGAGTATGTAGGCAATTTAGAATTTGTTCATCTACTTATGCTGGTGACTACGTGCGATTTGATGTAATCGAGTTGTTACCGGTTGGTGGGATTTCGAGTTTGGTTCCGAGTTTGAGTTTGGGTTTTAAAACAACTGCAGCATGATGCGATTTCGAGTTTGGGTTATAAAGTCAATGATGTAGAACTTATTATCACAGTGGAATGTCTGTGTATAGTTGAAAGTTCCCTATTTGTTTGTTGTAATGAAATTAAATACATATTATTATGTATATTTTATTTTATTGCATTGTATGACGAGACGAGCATGCCGTTCGTCTGATGGTAAGCGATACGATCACCCATAACCAGTAGCAACACCATCCAGCACCTTGAGTTACAAAGTACTGTGTGGCATTCCACTGCGCTCGTCATCCTGAGACATAAGATGTTAAGTCTCATTATGTCCTGTAGTTACACTGGCTACAATGTCCTTCAAACCGAAATACAACAGTGCATGCACACTGCTGCTTGGCGGTAGAAATAAACATTGCGGTGGTACCCACCCAGACGGACTCTTACATATGAGAGACCTGCCACCAGTAGGAAATGAAAAAATAAGTATGGTTATACAAATATCAAGTAGTTTTATTGTTTTTTTTTTGTACGGCAAATCATAACACATGAAACCTGAATCTTTTAATTTGTACCAAACTCGATATTCCCCTGAGCACCATTACAGAGGCCCACTATAAATTAAAGTATAGAAGAATCTTCCATATCAATTTTTAATATTTGTAGATTTTAAGGCGTTCACCTGTTTTCCCATAAAAATGCATTTATTATGATATTTTTTTCTTAATTTATATTTTTCTACTTTATTATAGGTCAATGATTATTGCATAAAACGTAAATAATGTCTTAGAGTATGATCTGCTACCATTTTTTTGTCTATTTCTTGCCAAAGATGTAACTGAAACTAGTCATATAATTTGAATGTATCAACAAATATGAAACAATAGGTACCTTTTTAAACAGTTTACATTCTAAACTAGACTTCTGCTCGTGGCTCCGCCCGCGTGAAGAGTTTTCCGGGATAAAAGTCCCGCTTCCTATTTCCCCGGGATAAAAACTAGCCTATGTTACTCGCTGGTAATGTAGCTTTTATTGGTGAAAGAAGTTTTCAAATCGGTCCAGCAGTTTTGGAGCATATTCAATGCAAACAAATGATCAATCAAATCTTTCTTCTTTATAATATTAGTAACTAGACTTCTGCTGGCGGCTTCGCCCGCGTGAATGAGTTTTTCCGGGATAAAAGTCCCGTTTTATATTTATTCGGGATATATTATACATATAAACCTTCCTCTTGAATCACTTTATCTATTTAAAAAAACCGCATCAAAATCCGTTGCGTAGTTTTAAAGATCTAAGCATACATAGGGACAGACCGACGGGAAGCAACTTTGTTTTATACTATGTAGTGAAGATAAAGTTACCGATTTAATGAATACTTCGTTACTCAATAAAACAACATATTGAACTATATGTCTACACTATTTCAACAGTATTCAAGCTAATTAGTTTGTCGATCAGTTTGTTTACGTTTTATGCAAATTTCATTGGCTATACGCGTGAGACTTAATATTAAGATGTATGTGTAAATCTCTATGGTTTTGTATCATCTTGTAAAAATAACGTTAACGATAAGTTAAAGTTACCTGATTGCTGTAATGAATGTTGAATTATTAAATAAAATTATGATTTTTTTGCTGTGTGTTTTATTTGTGCCATATTTTTTTATGCTCACGGCAAAGTGTATGTTGTATCTGATAATAAGTGGTATAGGTGCTAAACAGAGTCGAGTGAAATGAAATAATTACTCTTCCCAATCTTAATAATATATAAATATAATAAAGTGGACAATAGCCTAGTTGGGAATGGAACGGTCTGCCGAGACAATGTCCGGAGGTTCGAAACCCAAGACACACACCTCTGACTTTTCGAAGTTATGTGTGTATTGTTTATACATTATCGTTCGCTTTAACGGTGAAGGAAAACATCATGAGGAAACCTACATGCCTGAGAATTCTCCATAAGAATTTCGAGGGTATGAGAAGTCTGCCAACCCGCCTTAGGCCAGTGTGGTGTGCTAAGGACTAAAACCCTCTCAGTAGTAGATCTTAATAATCTTAATAAGGATGGAAAAATATAAGAACCATAGCTTGTCACCGTAAACAAAAATATTACACAATTTACACTGAATCAACATTCTACAAAGAATACCAAGTCTACATGGGATTTTACTTCATATTTTAAGTAAACAGACGATATGATATAGCTTGTAGGGACACACTCGATGTAGTTATTGACAGGTCCGCCTGGAAATTTTTAGGGGAGGCCTAGCTCAGCAGACTTCATGTAACTAATGACAATGATGATGTACAGTTAGCATAAATATCTGTACAAAATCAAAATTTACGGCTGCCTCGGTGGCGTAGTTGTATTACAGTACGACTGCAAAGCTGGGGTCTCGGGTTCGATCCCCGGGTCGGTCACAGTGATATTGAGTTTTTCTATTCAGTATCAGCCCGGAGTCTGGAATTTGTGCCCGATATGGCGATAGGCTCGCCCCCTATCACCTCATGGGACGGAATAACGGCGAAAAGTGGGTGCACTAGTTGCGCCTCTGCCAACCCCTTCGGGGATAACAGGCGTGAGTGTGTGTGTAAAATCAAAATTTCAAATAGCCTATATACGCGTTAAGTTTAACTGAAACATTTTTATCTATTTAAAGTAAAGTAAATCTCTTTTATATTTTTTGTGAAGAGAAAAAAGATTAGAATACAAAAGTATGTAAGCAATATGAAATTAAAGCGACGATACCCTAGTTGGGAGTGGAACGGACTGCCGAAACGAATGTCCGCAGGTTCAAAACCCAAAGGCACGCACCTCTGACTTTTCTAAAGTTATACTGTGAGTATTCTTTGCGAATTATCGCTTGCTTTGACGGTGAAGGAAAACATCGTGAGGTAACCTGTATACCTGAGAGGTTCTCTATAAGAATGTCGAAGGTGTATGAAGTCTGCCAACCCGCACTAGGCCAGCGTGGTGCACTAAGGCTTTTGTTAGGATCCTTCGGGTAATAAAATAAGTGGACTGTATTACTGTAGGCGTTGGTATATTCTCATCAGCAATTATTAATAATAAAAATAACAATGAAATGAAATCCTCCTAGCCAGTTTCGGCCACGGCGGCCAATCTCAACGGAGATCAGCCAGGTACGCAGGAGATATTATAGTGCACAAGTGTGTGCGCAATACACAGGTGCACTCGCTATTCCTTCACTCTCATAGTCCGGTGAGACGGCAATCCGACATGACCGGAGAGAGATCAGGCGCAGGACCAACGGCTTTACGTGCTTTCCGAGGCACGGGGGTATCACACCGCCAACTTCCTGACTCCGAGCTGCGACTGAGTAAATTTTAAGATGGAAAAACCCAGTCACAATTTTTTTGGCTCGACCCGGGATTCGAACCCAGGACCTCAGCGCGCAAATCGTACTCGTAATGCGTACGCAATACCACTACGCCACCGAGGCAACGAGCGAGCAACGAGGTAAAAATAACAATAATGAACCGAGGACGGTGAAATTCCAAAGGCAAGTGTCATTCCTCTTGCCGCTAGCGCCGTCCCCTCTCCGGCGCCCTCCACGCAGACCCCTCTCCGGCGCCTTCCACGCCGCACCGCCACCGCGGCCAGCGCGGCCCGTGCAGAAATATGTGAACGTTGTCTTAACAGCTTTAACCCTCTCAGTAGTAGAGGAGGCCCGTGCTCAGCAGTGGGCAGTATATAATGAAAAAAAAAAATGAAATCCTCCTAGCCAGTTTCGGCCACGGCGGCCAATCTCAACGGAGATCAGCCAGGTACGCAGGAGATATTATAGTGCACAAGTGTGTGCGCAATACACAGGTGCACTCGCTATTCCTTCACTCTCATAGTCCGGTGAGACGGCAATCCGACATGACCGGAGAGAGATCAGGCGCAGGACCAACGGCTTTACGTGCTTTCCGAGGCACGGGGGTATCACACCGCCAACTTCCTGACTCCGAGCTGCGACTGAGTAAATTTTAAGATGGAAAAACCCAGTCACAATTTTTTTTGGCTCGACCCGGGATTCGAACCCAGGACCTCAGCGCGCAAATCGTACTCGTAATGCGTACGCAATACCACTACGCCACCGAGGCAGTCAGTATATAATAGTATATAATAGTAGGTGGTAGTAGTAGTAATATGAAATTTTTAATTTGTTCATCAACTTATGCTACTGACTGTATATTCATTACTTAACTATCATGTAATAAAACGTATTTATTCAATTTTGCGTAATATGAATTTCTTAATACTATTCATGAAGCTGAAGGTAATTCGGTCATTCTCTCGCTAATAGGAAGCTACATTAACCCCGAGTGCTATAGGCTTTATATTTTGGGAAAAGACATTAACATAACTGGGAGCAAAAGCTTGTATATTAAACACACACTCACATCTTTAGTGCCGCAAGGGGAATAATAATACCAGCCCTCTATTATATACTGCTCACTGCTGAGCACGGGCCTCCTCTGTTACTGAGAAGGGTTTGGCCTTAGTCCACCACTCTGTAGTGCGGGTTGGCAAACTTCACATACCCACGAAATTCTTATGCAGACTTCTCAGGTATGTAGACTTCCTCACGATGTTTTCCTTCACCGTTAAAGCGAACGGTAATTGATAAACAATACACACGTAACTTAGAAAAGTCAGAGGTATTGAACCTGCAGTCATTGTCTCGGCAGACCGTTCCATTCCCAATAAGGCTATCGTCCATCTAGACCATCGAAGGTGTAGGCAGAGGGGTAACTAGTGCACCCACATTTCACCTTGCGCATTCCATTCTATGACGTGTAGAGACGAGCCTATAGCCATATCGGTCAGAATTCCAGACTGATATTGAGTAGAAAAATCGAATATCAGATTACCCGACTCGGGGATCGAACCAGAGACCTCAGCATTGCGGTCATATTATAATACAATTACGCTACCGAAATAGTTAAAGAAACTTAGTCAAATATAGCTCATAGAAAACCCATTCCCGACTAAGAACGTAAGGATTCCCATTTCCTTTAACCTTTTTCCCTTTTTATCTTTACAATAAAGCATAACCAGTTTCTACTATTATAACAACAATAAAATCTAATAGGACAATCCAGATATCTTATACTCTCAAGTAATTTAGATGTCTATTTTCGGGTTTCGTGGATATTTTAATGAAATTATAGTTATCAGCTTTTGTATTGATAAAGACATCCACTATGGTACGCCCCGCTAAATTCCCTAATGGTTTACAGTTCACGTGTGCAACCTTCCGCTTGTGTGTAAGTTCTTTAAATATATACTTATTTATTACACATGACTGCCTTGGTCGCGTGGTACAACTGCAATGGTCTCACCAGACCCAAGGGATAGATCATCCTTAACTCCGCGGTGGCCACCTTTGGCGCATTAGAGACGGCTGCGGGCTTTCTCCGACTCACGTCTAAGTTGTGGTCCGTAACCGCCCCTGCGCGTACCGCTAGTGCGGTCCGTCTCCTGTTGAGGTATAGATCTCCCCTGGGTAGGCCAGCGTGGTGAACTAAGGCCTAATCCCCTTATCACTTTACCCGACCCAGGGAGGGATAGATCATCCCTGTGTCAAGTAAAGTGATAAGGGGTTTAGGCATTAGTTCAGCACGCTGGCCTAGTGCTGGTTGGCGGACTTCACATACCTTCGAAATTCTTACAGAGAACGTCTCAGGTATGCAGGTTTCCTCATGATGTTTTTACCGTTAAAGTAAGCGATAATTCACAAATAATACACACGTAAGTTTAGAAAAGTCAGAGGTGCGTGTCCTTGGGTTTTGTACCTGAGGACATTCGTCTCGGTAGTCCATTCCACTCCCAACTAGGCTACCGCCGCATCAGGTGCAAAAGAGTTAAATAACCGTACCCATCTAAAAATCAATTTCGATAAATGTTGTGGCGGCATAATTACTGCCTGACTGGATTTTCCCTTCCATAGAGGAACGCAACCATCTGTTCTTCTACTGCGCCGACGATCCTTCGCCGCCAAAAATGTCATGTATATTTTTACGAAACTCACACAATTCCTATGAGTACACTCAAAACCCCATGATACACAGCCAAAGTTATGCTAATATTGCTCCAATAAGGAAATAAAAAACATAAACATACCAAAAAACTTTTCCCAAAATGGCAAAGGTACAGGTAAAGGGCCGGTTTATTTAGATTAAGATTTTGTCTAAATGAAAATCTAACCCCTTAATGGATATTTTAAAGAGGTCCATTTATCTAGAGGGACGCGAACTCCGCACTCGACTCCGGTTAAATTGCACGCTTTGTTCAGATATTACCACCGGTTGTTTATGACGCATGTAGTTAAAATTAAATTAATGAAATAGCGTAATTAGGGCCAATTTCACAGGTTTCCAATTAAAGATATCCGCTTTTTGTATGGATGCTGGGGCTCAAAAATTAACCAGGTTCAAACTTATGGATATTAAACGGGCAAAAATATGGATCTTGGATCCATAAAAAATATTTTTAGACCCCTCCATTTATTCCTTTTTAAACCGTTCATATTACTTTTTAAGCAAAATAAAATTACATAAATCTGATCATCGGAGGACTTTAAAATTATACGATTTATTACAAAAGCCTAGTTTTGGTAGTACTATCCAAATATATATTGAGCATCTTGTTTAGAATTTTAGGCCCCTTTTTGGACAAGTTCTTTTATTTGTCAGGTATCGTATTAAACAGCTAATGTAGATACTCATTTTATTACCATTCTTTGGGAGCATAGGTTAGAGTGACTTTTGTATTTGTTCGGCTTATACATTTTTGTGAGCAATCAGTGACATCGGCCCTTTAGGTAAATATTTACTGGTACTGGTGGGTGGGTACCACCGTAATATCTATTTCTACCACCAAGCAGCAGTTTGCATGTACTGTTGTGTTTCGGTTTGAAGGGCATTGTAGTCAGTGTAACTACTGGACATAATGAGACTTAACATCTTATGTCTCAGTATGACGAGCGTAGTGGAATGCCCCACATTACTTTGTAACTCAAGGTGCTGGATGGTGTTGATACTGTTTATGGATGATCGTATCGCTTACCATCAGGCGAACGGCATGCTCGTGTCGTCATTCGATGCCATAAAAAACATGTTTTTTTAATTTCTCTCGTTGAGAGATTTTGTAAAACGGTACACCTCAGAGATATTTCTACTGGGATATTACCTCTATTTCACAGAGAACTAGAAATGCGAGCCTCCTGTTGCATTTCATATGGACATGTCATACTCGGCAACTGTCCGTGCCTGCGGCGCGGCATGTTCCAGTTCGGCCATTTCCCTGGAAATGGTCAAAGAGGCTGATAGTTGGTACATGCATTATACTCGCGAACGGGTGCTGCTTCTATAAACTAGACTGCGCTTTTCGCTTACTTTATCTAAGTACTAATAATATATTGGCGAGATTTCAGTATTTCGTCATTCTTAGGAGGGTTTAACATTGACCAAAAAAATGGTCATAGGATGAGTGAGATCTTCGGTGGATTAAATATCCTTCAACTTTTCAATAATTTTTATTCTTTCTATCAAGGATCACACATTCAGTGCACCTATGATTCCTTTTGTATTAAATACGAGTATTTATAAGCTTTGGTCATCACTTAACATTCATAATATAAGTAGACAAAATAATTTCCCTATATAATTCAAACATAATTCATATGCTAACTGAATATAATATAAATCCGAAATTAAAAAAGTCAAACAAACACTTGACCAGTCTGCAGTACCAGTACTTTTCATGTACTATTTACGGCACATTTTATTCTTAAGAAAATGCTTTAATAACCTAAGTGGGTGCTACGAAAATAAATTTGAAATACCGACTTCGAGGCACTTTCCTCGATTGAGTGTACTTAAAACGTGGATTTTGCTGTCTGTCGATACCAGCTGTTTTTGCTTTAATTTTGATTCGAAAATATATTTATGGTGTTGAGTAATTGCGGTTCACAAGGTAAAACCATCAATTCAAACGTCTGTCATACTGTTACTAAAACTACTTCGATGAAAATCTATTGTGGTTAAACAAAATATAGCAGGTTTAAAACCCAAGGCCCACACCTCTGGTTTTCGGTCATGAGTGTATTGCTTATCAATTATCGTTCGCTTTAACGGTGTAGGAAAACATCGTAGGGAATCCTACATACCTACGAATTCTCCGTATGAATTTCTGACGTACGTGAAGTCTACTAACCTGCACTAGGCCAGTGTGGTGGACTTAGGTCTCAACCCTCTCAGTAGTAGAGAAGACCAGGGATCCAGCAGTAAAGAAAAGAAGAAAGAAGAAAATATATTTATTATTGGTACAATAACAGTATACTAAATATAAACAAATACAACATAGTTATATGTATTGTGCCAACAACGGGAATCCCCATTCAGCTTCTTGCTGCAGCATCAGACTGACTCTGCAGCGCTGATTTTCAATGGGGACCCAGGTGACGTACGGACACTGAGTCGGTATGTACACAAATTCAACTAAAGCTAGAAACGAAAAAACTAAAGAACACAAATTTAACGAAAGCTAAGTACACACAACACACACGTCAGAACACTCGCCATTCGCCGTTACTGTCGCGGCCATGAGCGGGCGAAGTGCGTGCGCAGTAGGACAGTATAAAACCATGGTTGGTATTATTTTTATTCATTTACACTTTTCTATCATATATGGGGCAAACGAGCATACGGTTCTCCTGAGGGTAAGTGATCACCGCCGCCCATGAACATCTGCAATACCAGAGGGTACAGAGATGCGTTGCCGGCCTTTTAGGTGGAAATACGCTTTTTATAAGGTCTCCAGGTCGTATCTGTCCGGAAATGCTGCTGGCGGCAGTTGGTTCCATAGTTTTGTAGTACATGGTAAAAAATGTGGGCTGAAACGTACAGTGGTGGATTTCCAACCTCCGAGGTGATGTGGAATTTGGAGTTCTGCCGCGTTGTACGGTGATGGAACTCAGCAGCAGGGATAAGTCCGAACAATTCTTCAGAGCACTCCCCGTGGTAAATGCGATAGAGATTGCCGAGCGATGCTACATCTCTCCGCAAAGCCAAAGGATCAAGCAAATTTATAAAAATATATATATATAAATCACTTAAGTATACAAAATGAAATGGCTGTTGTCCTAGTTAAAAATTATAGAGTTTAGCAGTAATTTTGAATCAACAGCCTAACGGCCCGAAGGGGTAGGCATAGGCGCAACTAGTGCACCCACTTTTCACCGTTATTCCTTCCCATGATGTGATAAGGGACGAGCCTATCAACATACCGGGCACAAATTCCTGACTCCGAGCTGATACTGAATTGAAAAACTCAATATCACTGCCCGACCCGGGGATCGAATCCGAGATCTCAGCATTGCAGTCGTACCGTAATACAACTACGCCACCGAGGAAATTCATTATAATTAGTTTAACAAATTGTACCTCCAGTATAATAATATCAGAACGTTTAAACTAAGGGCGTCTATCAAAAATAGGCTTCGGAAAAAGTTTAATAAAGTTTGGAACGTGATTTTTTTATGTGCCTAAAAAAATTACGTTTAAATGTCTCTTTTAACAAGGTTCGATCGAAATTGTTATTCTAGCTCATTAAATAATTGAACGTTAAGAATATTGCATGAGATTCCAATTACAAAGTCACGACACACTATATTATCCGATTTATACATATATTAATTATATTATTCTCTTCTGTTTTTTTAGACGAGATAGTTTGAGAAATTTATTAACTAAATACCAACACTGCAATACGAACAGTATTTTATTTACCTCGGCATGCAAATGTACAAAGTGGACGACAGATAGCCTAGTTCGGAATAGAACGGTTTGCCGAGTCATTGTCCGCAGGTTCAAAACCCAATGCACAAATCTCTGACTTCTCGAAGTTATGTGTGTATTGTTTATCAATTATCGTTCGCTTTAACGGTGAAAGAAAACATCTTTAGAAAACCTACATACCTGAGAATTTTTTATAAGAATTTCTAGGGTAGGTATGTGAAATCTGCCAAGCCGCACTATGCCAGCGTGGTGGACTAAGGCCTGAACCCTCTCAGTAGGAGAGGAGGCCCGTGCTCAGCAGTGGGCAGTATATAATACAGAGCTGGTTACATGCACACGCAACTACCCTGATGGTAAGTACAGTCTAATCCAAACGATAGTCTATGGCTAAAATATGTAATTCTCATACATTTTTATGTTTTCTATAAGTATTAACGACTGTAGAATGGTATCTCGTCTTCGGCCCATAATACCCTCCACAAAAAAAAACATGTGTCCTCGACTGTCAGAAGAGCCCTCAAAGATCAGATTGACAGAAACGACGGAGACAAAGGATTGTAAAATACATGGATATTGCTGCATGATGTGGATTTTTTACTCGACCGTAACAGGCGGTTTTAACTATCACTTGGCACTTGATAGTAGTTGTTATGCCTTCTGATGCGCTCTTAAGACTTAATGTCATAAAAAATCAGATAATTTTGATAATTAAGTACTGCATTTTAGGCATGATAATACCCCGAAGATGCTCAGAAGCTCCCAAGCAAAGAACGCCCTCCGCGTCAAAGGCAGCATGAGGCCTACCAGCCACGCTGCCGTCCATCCCCGGGGGTCACCACAGTTTACTAAAAGATAGTAGACCCCCGGTGTGGTGTAACTAACTTTAGCTTAAGCCTTTTACGACAGTTAGGGGATACCGAAGTGGAATTGCTCCAAACGCCCCTAATCTACAGAACGATGATACGGAACCTTGGTAAATGCCTGCCTGATCCACAGTTCCACAAAGTTTTTCACAGCCATCCATCAATACTTCAATTACCAAAATTCGAGCAACAAAAACGATATGAAACTCGTTACAAAGTTCCATTCTCGTGTGTGAAAGAGTTGGCTGCTAAATAATTCAACGGCGAACACCTCTTCCCACCTCCCGGATCGATTGGTTCATTTAGAACGGCTCATTTGCCTAACCAACGGTTCTGGAAGTTTTCTTAAATTATCCCTCTGTGTTTACTTCTAATGTGGGGTTGAAGTAATTTACTTTTTCATATATGATTTTGATGAGTTGTATGGGTGGACTTCCGCCTGATAAACTTCTCTCTCACATGCGACGGACTGTCTGGGTTGGTACCACCGTAATATCTATTTCTACCGCTAAGCAGCAGTGTGCATATTGTATTCTGGTTTGAAGGACATCGTAGCCAATGTAATTACTGGTCATTATGAGAATCTAATGTCTCAGGTTGAAGACCGCATTGAAGTACAACGTAATTCAAAGTTATGTATGGTGTTGCTACTGTTTATAGGCGGTCGTATTACTTAGCAATAACAGGAGAGCAGCATACTCGTCTCAGGAGGTGGAGGCCAAGAGGGCCGCCTTACGGCGAGCCGCCGTGGAGGAGTGGCGTCTCAGGCTGGAGGCCCCGTCGTGGGGGCACCGGGTCGTAGAGGCAGTGCGTCCTGTCTTTGCCGAATGGCTGGACAGGCGCCACGGAGCGGCAACATACCGCCTGACGCAGGTGCTCACCGGGCATGGCTGCTTCGGTGAGTTCCTGTTTCGGGTGGTAGGTGTAGAGGAGTCGGCCGTGTGTCACTATTGTGACAACTGCCCAATGGACACGGCCCAACATACGTTGGAGTGTTGTCCAGCCTGGGATGAGGAGCGCAGCGCTCTCAAAACAGTCGTCGGAGAAGACCTCTCGCTGCCGGCCGTGGTCGCTTCCATGGTCGGCGGCCGGGAGGCCTGGCAGGCGGTGGCCCACTTCTGCGAGGCGGTCCTCTCGCGGAAGGAGAGTGCCGAGAGGGATCGCCAGCGCAGTGGTGATCCCTCCCGCCGCCAGACGAGACGTAGGAGGCGTCGGGTGGACGACTGACCGACGTCTCCCGCCCTGTGGATTGGGGGCGTTTGGAGAATTCCACCACGGTATCCCCTGCCTGTCGTAAAAGGCGACTAATAGGGGCCTCCGGGGGTCACGGGTGGGCGGGACGTGCCGCCCACCCATTGGTCTAGCCAACTTTTGTGACCCCCGTGATGGACATGTCCGAGGCAGCGTGTCTCACGCTGCCTCGTACACCAAAAGGAGGACACGGTACGGTGTTTCGGGGGCTTCTGAGCCCCCGCAACAGGAAAAGGACCGCAACAGCGGTACGCGCAGGGGCGGTTGCGGACGACAACTTAGACGTGAGTCGGAGGAAGCCCGCAGCCGTCCCTAATGAGCCGAAGATGGCAATATAAAAAAAAAAAAAAAAAGCATACTCGTCTCATCATTTAACGGTAATAAGCAGCTCCCATGCCACCTAATTTTTACGACATTGGAGCGTACCTACTGCCATTAATCTAATACACACACGCACACGGCTTTTATCCTTGAAGGGGTAGGCAGAGGCGCAACTAATGTACCCACTTTTCTACGTGCGTATTCCGTCCCATAATATGACAGGGGGCGAACCTATTGGGCACAAATTTTAGACTCCTAACTGATACTGAATAGAAAAATTCAATATCACTGCCCTTCCCGGGGGTCAAACCCGAGACCTCAGCATTGCTGTCGTACCGTAATACAACTACGCCACCGAGTCTACCATTTACCTGATACTAAGCAGAAAAACCTTATATAACTTTACATAGCACTTTGGCATTAGACTAGCCCAATACCTGGATCCAAATTACCCTTAAAGTTTGAGACCCGCGGCCGAAACTCTTCAAAGCCTCCACAGTAATTCGATCGCGATCATTTCAAAACTTGTGAGTGATGGGTGAGTTTTATTTAATTATCTTTTTTTAATTTATCTGTTTACTGTAAAAATGTGATTCATCACTGTCTACTCTACATATTATGTGAATATGTTTGGCGATATTGTTAGGAATTTTGAATTTTTTTAAAGAAATATAAAATAATTTACTGGTGGTAGGACTCTCATATGTAAGAGTCCGCGTCTCGAGTCCGAGTCTGGTGGGTTCCGCAATGACTATTTCTACCGCCAAGCAGCAGTGTGCATGCACTGTTGTGTTTCGGCTTGAAGGACATTATAGCCATTTTAGCTACTGAATATAATGATACCTAACAACTTATGTCTCAGGATGACGAGGGCAGTGGAATACCAACACTACTTTTTAACTCAAGGTGCTGGATGGTGTTGCTACTGTTTATGGGTGGTCGTATCGCTTACCATCAGGCGAACGGCATGCTCGTCTCGTCATTCAATGCCATAAAAATAACATATGATGTCACCCTAAGTCCTACTAATCTATACTAATATTATAAAGCTGAAGAGTTTGTTTGTTTGTTTGTTTGTTTGTTTGAACGCGCTAATCTCAGGAACTACTGGTTCGAATTGAAAAATTATTTTTGTGTTGAATAGACCATTTATCGAGGAAGGCTTTAGGCTATATAACATGACGATGCAACTATTAGGAGCGAAGAAATAATGGAAAATGTGAAAAAAGCGGGGAAAATTATTCATCCTTGAGAGCTTCCATTGCGTGCGCTGCGAAAACGGTTCAAGATACCAAAAATATATGTATGAAAGAATTATTCCTCTTGAAATGATCTAAAAAAATGTCCGCGACAGTATATGTCTATCTTTTAAGATTAACTCACTAGAACCGTTTTTATGGTAATCAAATTTAGTCGAAATTAATGCATTATTTCTTAAGAGTTGTATCAACGTCATAATATTAAGCTTTATCCAAATAAATGTGTTGGATAGAGTGATTCAACGGGAAGGTTTTTATGTACTTTTAGCCCGGAAAAACATATTAACGCGGGCGAAGCCGTGGGCAAAAGCTAGTACTTTATATTTAGGAAGAGCTCTATGACAGCTAAAGTCATGACTATATGTTCATATTTTCTATTAATCTAAAATCGGTTCTACGTGATGAATTTTTAATTTTTTTAATACACAATGAAAATAACGCGGATTTTAAAAAGGGAATGTGTTTGGATTTTTATATTTCGATTATAGGCAAAGGAAACAGTGGGATAAAAATGTGGCAAACAACTCAAGTCGTAAGACGATGTTTCAATTTGATGTTTGTGATTGATCGAGAGACCAGTCACGTGTTAATCTCTCAACCAATCATAAGAAAACCTAACGGAGTCGTGTCATGTTTTTTTGCCACATTCTTAGCCCACTGATGAGCATATCCAATAATTCACTAAAATTACTTTGAAAGCCAAACCGATGAACCAAGGAACTACTTTCAAGCCTATTCTCAGGAGTAGGAGAATACATCTTTAGTAATGGAGCTGTTTAAACTTTATTAAAATCGTTTACAGCCCATATGACGTTACATAATATTTAATTATCGTTAAACGCCGACTAATAGGATGTCAACGTGGAGTGCATTCCCGTATCGATGCGCGACCGCGTCGCGTCGTGCGTTGCATACTATGAACTAAAAGCGGGATTTGTATTTTCTACTATTCTACTACTATTCTGAATTCGAAAGTTTGTGAAAATATTTGAATTTTTGTTGGCGAATTACGCATATTCAAACGTATCTACCCATCTGGGTAGGCAATATATTATTATTAATATTGTTCATGTCATGCAAGCAAAGGAGCTAGTCAAAAGGTTACCTGATCCGATTCTGATAAATAAAGAACCATAGGTAATATTTACCAATTTTAAATTGACTATGGATATGCAGTATCTATCCTACTAATCCTACTAGTCCTACTATCCTACTAATATTATAAAGGCTAAAGTTTGTAAGAATATAAGGATGTATGGATGTTTGTTCCTCTTTCACGCAAAAACTACTGAACGGATTTCAATGAAATTTGGCACATACATATACATATACACTCACGCCTATTATCCCCGAAGGGGTAGGCAGAGGCGCAACTAGTGCACCCACTTTTCGCCGACATTCTGTCCCATGATGTGATAGGGGGCGAGCCTATCGCCATATCGGGCACAAATTCCAGACTCCGGACTGATACACATTTGGCACACGGGTAGATAATGTACTGGATTACTACATAGGCTATGTTTTATCCCGGGAAAACATAAAGCGGGACTTTTATCCCGGAAAAACTTTTAAACGCGGGCGGAGCCGCGGCCAAAAGCTAGTAGGAAATAAATCCGAATAAAAAGCGAGTAGGTTGTTTAAGCCTCCGCACACATCCTAAAATAGTAATAGAGAGCTGTCAATTTACGTTGGGTTCCTTTAATAAAGTACACCCATTAATGATACCATTCAATATCGGCTCACTCACCATCAGTATGACTACTAGCCAGCTCGACTTATAAGTTACAACAATTTACAAAATATGCGCTCATTTCAATTAGTATGCACGGACGTCAAAAATACGAAAATGTTTTGTTTAAAATTGTACCTCAAGAACATTAAAATAGGATGGGATATCGTACCTTCGGTAAGTAAAAAAGTTTATTGATTTGTTTTTGTTGTTTATATGGCTAAATATAAGAAGAAATGTGTGATTTTGATTAGATTTGTTTTAAAATATTATTTCACTCAACGGTAATTTCATTCAAATGACTCTATTCCTATTAAGCGGAGTCGATTTTTATTATATTTATTTTTTAAATTCATAGGTTGATATTGTGTTTGTTTTGTTTATAATTTAAATAATGAATACTTTTTAACCAACTCCTTTCCCAATGTGTATAATATTCTTGGCTAACTCTCAAAAGCAAGAGGTTATCAATTGGAAGATTTCTTCAAAATGTTTGTACACGGATTACTCCGTGATTTATGCCTATAGGTCTATTTGAGTAGGTATTTCTTTTTACCAAAAATATACCTAAATAATATCCAATTGTACCTATATCAAAATCAGATCTTATAACGAACTTCGATTGGTATAAAACTAGTTTATTTAAAAAAAATGAAATAATTCAATTATTTGGATATTGCTTTTTACGTTAGGTAATAACTACAAAGTATTTGATTGTGTATGTGTGATTTCGTGTAAATCTTAGGTATCGCGAAATGTGCGAATTATTTTCTTTGCGAACATCATTACGACATACCTATTTAATATCATTTGTTTATGTTTTACCTTTCCCCGTGACCCAATTCGATGTGAAGAATAGACATCAATCGTCACTCAAAAAAGATCTGAAGATCTTTTTAAGCCGGTTAAATCAACATAATTATGTAAAATAAATAGAAAAACGATTCGGCTCCATGGAACTCTGGTTTTACTTTGTTTATATGAATGATATTTATCAAATACGAGACAAAACGTGCGTTACTCGCGTTTAAAAAACAACTTCATTGGTAGACGTAAGATCAAATTTGTGTTTACTCAATGAAAGCTTGTAATTTTTTGTTTCATTTTTAGTTTTATTTATCGACGGCACTTATTGATGTCTCATTTCCAAGGAATTGTGCATTTTGTTTTTTTTTTACATATCAGTGCTGAAAACACATTTTTTTAAGATCTGGAAATCGAACCCAAAATCTTACAATTCTTACTTATGAGGGCAATATTAATATACCCACTGTCGCTTAACCCTTATACCATAAACAGTCGTCCAACGTCACCAACGATTTATCAGTCCATTCATATTAATAATTTACATGACATTTTATGCCTTTTTTATTTTATTACCTACGCATAAGAGCTTACGTTCACTATAATTTTTTATTACGTTTATGAGCTGATAAAAGCCTTACTTTGTACCCCTTACGTTCAAATGGTATGTTATGAAGAAAATAAGCATATTTTTTTATTAATTGTATATTTATTTAGGATCTACCCAGACATATTAGTTGTACGCGCAAGCGTTTTTGGTTTTAGTATTGCCAATAATTATATAAATTTGTGCAAAAACTGCATCCTTTTTGTAAGAGGTAGAACCAACGTGAAGACAGTTTTTAGCAGCCTGAATTGACCGGTTGGACCGGATTGGTACCATTATTTCACAGATAGCAGCCATGGAGTGGCATATTCTCTTTCTTGCCGCAAGGTTAGCAACATTGACAGATATCCAGAAGGAAATATGACTATTGCCATATGTGATGCTACAATATGGATTAGGAGAGTTTTGAAGTTCTTTTGGAGAACTCTGACATCAGCTCCTTTCTTTTGTTCTCCTTTAGCTGAAGTTATAAAACTCCAAAAAACCCATTTTCAACCTATCATATCGCCCGATAGATATCCAAAAGAACCAACATAACCCGGCAGAAATTCTGAATCGTCGCCCCGAGGGTTCCGTAAAACTTTCCTTAGGAACTTAAGGCTATAAATTGTAATCGGAAAGCCTATCGATTTATGTTAGACTAATAACAGCTATCATTTCGGAGGATGAACTCGCAAATTGGTCCCTTTTTCGTTCGATAACGTTGAGACGCGGTCGAAATTCGACCGTTATTTTCGTGTTTATTTTTATAGGTTTGTGAGTTTTACTTGAGTAAGAAAATAAGTGTTTTACTGTTGCCAGTCGAAGAGGTCTATTATAAATAGTTTGTAAGTAATATAGCAAAATATTTTATCAATTTTTTACCCACAATTAACACAAAGTATTTTATGTATTTTACACCAGATGTTTCATGTTCACGGGACGGACTGAGGTATACCATACCACCTTACCAGCCCTGTATTGTAAACTGCCCACTACTGAGCACGAGCCTCCTCTACAACAGAGAGGGTTAATGCCTTAGTCCACCGCGCTGAGCTAGTGCGGGTTGGCAGACTTCACATACCTTCAAAATTCAGAGAACTTCTCAGGTATGTAGGTTTCCTCACGATGCTTTCGTTCAACGTTAAAGCGAGCGATAATTCACAGAGTGATTGAGGTATTGGTGGTCCGAAAAAAATATGTTATATCTACCTACATTTTACAATCATATAAAATTTTACATTTTCTACCAGAAGCCTGTCATTTAAACTTAATCAATCAAATGATCTACAATACACACGCGCATATAGACTAAGTTACAGTGTAGAACACCTTTATATTATCAGTCGTAACCCATGTGTGAAGTTACCGTATAAAATTACTTACGAACGGCTCGCGGCGAATACAAATCAACGCAATCTCCCTTTGACGACGCTTTGATGTGCAATCACTGTTATCTATTATAATATTTCTACCGCCAAGCAGCAGTGTGTATGCACTGTTGTGTTCCGGTTCGGAGGACATTGCAGCCAGTGTCACTACAGGACATAATGAGACTTAACATTTTATGTCTCAGGATGACGAGCGCAGTGGAATGCCACACAGTACTTTGTAACTTAAGGTGCTGAATGGCGTTGCTACTGTTTATGGGTGGTCGCATCGCTTACCGTCAGGCGAACGGTATGCTCGTCTCGTCATTCGAAGTCATAAAAAAAAAGTTGTCACAGTCTCACTTTCAACTTCAGCCAGGTTAAAATTTTAATGAGTTAACTCTATTATAACATAATCCAATAATGATAAAAGCATTGGTGGACCTAAAAAAATTTACAAGAGGTACCAATGTGATAATAACATTTATACACTTTATCACGTTTCCAAATTTTGAACGGAGAGCAAACTGTGAAAAATTGAGTTTTTGTGAAACATTTTAAATATTCCAACATTTTTAAAAACACGTATCGCGGCATAAATTTTTTCGGTGCATGAACGGAATTATAAAATATTTAGCGGACATTGTCTCTCGCCTCGTGGTGGATATGCCGAAAATCGAAATATGAAATTTAAGTACGGACGAAGAGTGAATTGAGGATGGAATAGACAAGAATTCATACTCATATAATAAATATCAAAGTGACTGGCCGAAAACCGAAAGCAAAGACGCATTACGCCTTTATCCTCAAAGCTGTAGGTAGAGGTACAACCAGGGCACCCACTTTTCGCCAAGTGTATTCCGTCCCTCAATGTAATAGAGTGCGTGGCTATCACCATATCACGCACAAATTCCAGACTCCAAGCTCATACTGAGCAGAAGCAGCAAAACCATCACTATGGGATACCAAATGGCTAGCCCACTAATCCAAATTTCATAAAATGTACGAAGTAAAATTCTACTCCTAGAGACAAAATCTGCGTTACTTTTAAGCCCGGAAAAATAAGCAGTGGTATTTATAAAGGCGAAAGTTTGTAAGTATGTATGGATGTTTGTTACTCTCTCACGAAAAAACTACTGAGCTGATTTCGGTTAAATTTGGCACGCGGGTAGATCATGTCCTGGATTAACACATAGGCTACATTTTATCCCGGGAAAATAAAAAGCGGGCCTTTTATCCCGGAAAAACCTTTTTAACGCGGGTGAAGCCGCGGGCAAAAGCTAGTATCCTGTTAAAAGATTTTTCGCAGGCGATACCACGAAAAACACCTAGTATATACATATTGAATTGACTGCAGTTCTTATTAGAAAAAAGTATATCTGTAACAACTTTTCCATAACCATGTGTTTTCCAATTTTCGCTTCGATTTTCGACATAGGTAGGTAGGCATGACACCGAACATGTAACCAATATTATATTTTGATATATTAATATTATCATTGAATTCTGGCCGTGTTTCGGCCTTAACTTAATCATTGTAGGGTACCCACCCTAAATGCCATCGGAAATATCAAATAAACGAAGGAAATTCCTTATCAAACATACCCATGTTTGATAAGGAATTTCCTTCGTTTATTTGATATTTCCGATTGGTAAATAACGTTTGTTGGCGAAAAGATTTTTTAAATCCGAAAAATGGAATATTATTTGATAACAGCGAAGACGACAAGTACGGATTAACAGTAGAAACATAAGAAGTTAGTATACGGCTTTTGACGAACAATATAGTCCTCCGATTAACCAGTTTTTTTTACTACTTCAAGACCACCATTATTGTGTTAGTATAAGTCTTTCTATCGGTAATCACTTGATCACCAACTTCAACAGCAACATGCTCGACCGACATGGTAGTTGGCAAATATAATTAATAAAATGTGTGTCATTACGCCTCTGCCTACCCCTGAAGAGGCAAGAAGGCTTAATACGTATGTGTCACCTTGCTTACTTCTTAGGTAATATCCCGAATCTCTCCAAAAAATAAACAACCTAGCCAATGCTTATTTTATAAAAATGAGCAAAAGTATTATAGTTATTATTTATGCGTAACGTAGGTCATATGTCGCCCAATTTATGGCGACAGTTATACTCTAGAGACTGTCTAACTGTATTGAAAAGATATGGCCCTGCTGGAAGATCACGCGTCTCCCGCGGGATAGAGACCGCAGTCAAACCGTCAATATTGTACCTAACTCCAAATATTTTATCTCATTTCTTACTAATATCATCAACATGAAATCCTCCTAGCCAGTTTCGGCCACGGCGGCCAATCTCAACGGAGATCAGCCAGGTACGCAGGAGATATTATAGTGCACAAGCGTGTGCGCAATACACAGGTGCACTCGCTATTCCTTCACTCTCATAGTCCGGTGAGACGGCAATCCGACATGACCGGAGAGAGATCAGGCGCAGGACCAACGGCTTTACGTGCTTTCCGAGGCACGGGGGTATCACACCGCCAACTTCCTGACATAACTAATAAATGTGAGATAGCTAGATTTTGTTCGCGGCTCCGCACGTGTTCATGACCATTCCTGGGATAAAAAGTAGCTTATAGCATTCGATAGTAACGTAGCTTCGTATTGTTCAAAGAATTTCAATTTTTTTACATAGTTCTTTATGCTTCATACAAAGTTTCATCTCCTATTTTATAATATGGATTTTCTAAAAATCCATTCTTATTGCTCACTATCGTCGTTAAAGGAACTTTTGTGCAAAGTTTCATGCTTCTAGAATCCAGACACGTTGGTTGCGTTTATGCGTTGATCAATCGATTAGTCGTCCAGTTAGTTTGTTGTAGGTATATAAGTTTATAGATAGTATAAAAAGTCAGCTAAAGCTGTTTACCTTGAGGATTGGTATTAAACCCGTATTTTCCGACTCAGCAGTCCGTTAAAAACGGTTGCCTTTGGTAGTATGTTTAAATTATGCACACATGAATTCCTTTAAAAATCACTTTTTCAATGCAGTTAAACACAATTTTAACATGCTTCAAAAATGGCTTAAAATATTCTTAAAAAAAAATGATTTTTAAAAAAATATGGATACAAATGATGTATCAAAGCAAATATCGGAAGCTTTTACCGTGCTCCGCTTGTAAAACAAGCCGTTTGTCCCGATTAAATCCTCAGCCGATGGCAATGCAGCGATGGATCGAGACGGCCGGATAATCTATTGTATAGATGAATGGACACCCTACTATGAAAAAAACATTTATTCCACATTTGAATTTTTGTGCCAGTTATTTTACTAAGCGAAAGCCACGGTTCCTTTTATGAAATTTTATGCCATTTTTTTTTACTAAATAAGGCTCTAAGTTCCATTTTAGAATTTGTATGTCAGCTGATTGTTATTTTTAAAGCTGTTTTTTGTTTTCATTCATTTCATTTGATTCCAATTTCAAACTTATATATTTTTTTATGTAATGATGGCTTTTTTGTTACGTGGTGTTCTTTCAATTCAAAGGTAGCGATTAGGATCCTTTAACGCACTAGACTTATCCCTTATTACGATGGTTCTAAGTTCGCCCTCAATTAGGCCTACATGTGTAACATAGTTGGCGAAATGTAGGATTATTTACGCTTAACCCTGAAAACGGAAAACTCTTGATATATAAAAGTTGTTAGTTCTCTTCGAAAACAAATAGTAATGTTTAATGTAGAATGCGTTTGCCAAAGCACCAGCACGTGACGCGCTCACACATTTTATTGTTTCGAAGCTGACTGGACGTAAGCCCCAATAGATTTCATCTAACGCTTCTATATACGAGTCTTCGATAGCCGATTGCGTCCAATTCTGATTCGCTGATTTATTCCTGTAAATATAGAGCCAACAAGGCGCCACGTAGACGCTACATTGACCCTTATTTAAAAAACCAGCAGCTAGCCTGGCACGAAAGTGGTCTATGCATTGGTCTATGTTACAAAAAAATAAAAAAAATAGTTATCAAACAAAACGCGTTTATGAATGTATATAATATTGATGATGAACATGTATAAGGTAGCTAAGTAGATAACTTAGCTATCCATGTGTGATTTTAGTGATTAGTAGGTTAATAAACATCAAATAAAACGTGAATATAAGTAAAATGTTACATACATCACTTTAGTTCCAGGCCAGCCAATTGATAACTTATCAACGAATGAGTTAAGTAATTTAGGTGAAACCACCGTCCCACAACTATTTAAGAAATATTGTCGACTCGTTGCAGTTATTTTGTGTCATGTCTGATGAAGTTGAAGGGGTCTATGCGATGCCTTATTAGTTTTATAGTATACAATGATGTGGGAATACGTCAAGCAAACAAAAGTCGAGCTCAATCGCCAGCTATACCTGGATATGTTATTGTCGTTAAATTTCGGGTAGTTAACAAATTTATGTGTTCAGCAGTAGACATGCCGTGTTGATGATGATCTTAGCAAAGTAATAATTTGGGAAGTATATATTGTTTATTTTTGTTTCCTCCATTACGATAAAATTAAATACTAATAAAGAAACAATAAAAATCCAATTATTGTTTATTGTGTGATCAAACCCTAATGCGGAGTGTAATTAATTTGTCATTGAACTTATTCGATTAAATAAATTAAAAATATTATTATTTTATAATTATAAAAGAAGTTGACGATAAATGTAAACTAATATCATGAAGAAATGATTCGTAAAGTGTAAAGGAATTGTTACTTGGCACAGTCTTAGCATGTTTTAACATTGTTTTTGTCCCACGTCAATGTGCCAACACAACATACTTTTTAGGCAAAGTATTTTCGGTTAGCCAACCCCCTGACGACGACTTCCTCTGGAGGATGAAGTCCTGAGACGGTGTGTCTGAACACATCGTTAACGCACACAAAGTTGAACACATCGTTAACGTACACAAAGTTTTACTTGATCTAAATGCCGAGCTTGGGGCCTCCCGATCCATAGACTATAAAGGGCCGACATATTCTCATCAAATACATAATAAGAAATTTGTATATTAATAAGCCAAAAAGTAATACATATAACTCGATAACCACGCGTCATATCCCTTTTGACATCTGACGGTTCTATAAAACAATAAAGCATTCGACCCCCGCGTGTCGGTTTATTAAAATTGTACCGCGTCAATCAAACGACGGGGAAGACAGAATGGGAGATATTAAACCCTTTGAAATGTTCCTTTATGAAGAAATTGTTTCATATATAGCAGAAATGGCGGTTAAACTTACCTCCTTGTTGATAAGTATGGTTAGGTAGGTATGTACCTATCTGTACCATCTATGCTAATAATTAACCTATTGCGGGCTACTAGTGAACGTAGACCTTCACTACGTATAGCATGGATGGTTGGCGCTCACTTGGGAATTGGGGAGTCAAGTATGAACGAAATAATCCCTTCCATCCCCGCTCCGAATAAATATGTACCTGAATGAAATCCTGGTTACGTATTACTAATAAAATCACCCACGAATACCTATGAGGATAGAGGAATTGAGTGCTTTATAAATTTTTGATATGTCGGATTTTAAGGTGGAATGGTTGTGAGGAACGAGTAGGGTTTACTCTCGGAACCCTAAATACTTACCTCCTTTCGTTAATTCCTATTCGTTAACTTTGGAAATATAAAAGAAAACTTCACGCATTACACATTTCCATTTATTCATATTATAGTCTTATTATAGTTCATGCAAATAACTGAAAGCTAGGCAATAAAGACACAGTAGACATAGCAAATAGATATATCAGTAATTTCTTAAATATAATAGAACTACAACATAAGTTCATGAGAAAGGTATTGTTACACATAATCGCAATACAAGTTGGTCTTTTATAAATTTAGAAAGCAGATCGTCTTGCTCATGACGTTACTTTGATATTTAGAATAAATAATAGACCTTGGACAACCAAAGAGAAATTCCAAGCTAAAAATAATGCCAGGTTTTGTTGAAGACTAGAATATTCGATTGGATTTTCAAATGTTGACTCTAGAAGATGAAATTTTGTAATGAATAACAATACAAGATTAACGCCTGATGCTAAGCGACTCAGCAACAAAGTGGTAATCCACTATGTTCGACGTATAATTATAATGCGTATCCTAAGTCAAGCTGTAGACGTGAAATTCTATATTTTCATCATGAAGACCAAACTATTGCTTATAAACTTGAGGATTTAAGAGCAATGGTCAAGAGGCACGCATTTGTTGGTCTTGGTGTCGCGGACGGTGGGCGCGTCGCAGTAGCAGGCAGAGTAGTCACAGATGATGGCGTCCTCCTCCACAGGGTTAGGTTCCTCGCAGGTCGGCTCCGGGGTCTTCTTGCCGCAGCCAGTCGTGTACGCGTGGGTACCTTCTTCGCACTCCCGTTGGCCTGGAAGAGGAAATATTGTGTTAAAAAGATGAAAATAGAATGTAACATCTTCAATCAATGGGCGATGGAGTAAGGTAGGCAACGGCATGGCTGTGCCTCTGGCATGGCTACCGTCCATGGGCGGCGGATGCTGCTTGCCATCAGGCGGACAACTTGCTCGTTTACCTACTAAGGCATTAAAAAAGTGACAATGTTTACCTAACAAATATAATGATGACGTTAAAGGATGAAAATGAAGATTGAACCCTGGCAGAGACATAATAACGGCTAGAACATCCAATAACTTTAGGATTGATATCTCTAGGATTTTTATCCCGAAGCGTTCATTTACACCGAGAGAGTTATAGGCAACACGTAAATTACACATTTTAAGAATACTTCAAAAGAATATCGAAGCTACGAGAAGACTACAAGACACTAGACCAGCGTGATGGATGAAAGACCTAAATCCTTTTTTTTCGCGTTAGGAAAACGCCACTATTGAGTGAAACGGTTATGTTGCTTTAATCGGTCTTACGGCCCTGTATCGACACTCGGGAGCAGTGGCATAACTACATCATCGAGGGCCCGTGGCGAATTCATTGGATGGGGCCCCAGTAAAAATTGTCATGGCCCACGACATTCAACAAATACGTCATGTATACACACACACCCGGATCTGAGCTCGCAGCCTTCGGGACCGGGACCCGTGGAATTTTGCCACCTCTGCCTCCCTGTAGTTACGCCACTGCTCGGGAGTATAGCATCATCCGAGCGAGCAATGGACTGAGTTGGGTACATGGGCGCATGGGTACTTAAAAGGCCTAACCCATGTCATCGAAGCGTAGCTAGGAATAGTTGGTCAGTCATACAAATTTGAATCCTATTGCCATAATAGTATACAACGCATTATCCATGCGTTTCTGTAGATCCAATATTTAATCGATAGATGCAATTACGAATAATAATACGTTAGATGGCCTTTAACCTCGTCCTGTTAAGATATAAGTGGCATACTAACCGCCAACATTCTGTTTCTGTTATCAATGCAATACCTATTTTGTTACCAAACAATTTTATACAAATTAACGATTGTTGCTAACGGAAATTTATAATAAACTACTGATGTTTCGTAACTCGGTTTACTAGGAATAGATTCAACTCAGGTTCACTTTGAAGTACGATATCAGTTGATACGCTGTCAAGCTAAATTCAGCATCTAAAATCGTCGCTAAGTAATAAATACGTATCAACAATGTTACTCAATGGAGTAAGCGTGTTCTGGAGGGGAGACCGCGTCTTGGTAAACGTAGCGTGGGACGCCCTCTAGCCAGATGGCGGGATGACTTGCACAAGAGGGCCGGCAGCAACTGGATGCATAAAGCAGTAGACCGGGCTCTGTGGCGTATCTTGGGAGAGGCCTATGTCCAGCAGTGGACTGCAACGGGCTGATGATGATGATGATGATGAATAATGTTACTCGAAGGCCTGACCCTGGTAGAGGTTACATCTTGTTGATTTTGAGACTTGAGATTAATATATCAATAGCGCCAACTTGAACGGACTGCCGAGACGAATGTCCGCAGGTTCAAAACCCAAGGACACGGACCTCTGACTTTTCAAGAAAGTTATGTAGGTATTCTTTGTGAGTTATCGCTCGCTTTAACAGTGAAGGAAAAACATCGTAAGGAAACCTGCACCCTTGAGAAGTTCTCTATAAGAACTTCGAAGGTACGTGAAGGCCAAACCGCACTAGGCCAGCGTAGTAGACTAAGGCCTAAAATTTCTCAGTTGTAGAGGAGGCTCGTGCTCAGCAGTGGGCAGTATATAATACAGGGCTGGCAAGATAGTGGTGCTGATGGTTTTTTTTAAACTATAGATACGCCATACCCTAACAAATTAAACATAAACAGCACGCACAATCTAAACATTATAATATATATCATAGAGTTGAAGTATTTAAAATAGTATGAACAATAAAGACAGCTTGTATTTGTAGTATGTAAACCTATCCTAATTGGGTTACTTTCGATTCGTCGGATTGCGATTGCTAATATCATATCTCTGTTTTTGGAATATCATTATGAGCTCGCACATCAATTATTCTAGTACCGTGTGTTTTATATTATAATTGCCCTGTGTAATTATTAAAATATATTTTTCCCGATTCATATTATCCTAATTGATATTCTATAATATTTTTCTAATTGACGTTTAATTTATTTATTACCACCAGCCAGTATAATAATTATACTGCCCACTGCTGAGCACGGACGTCCTCTACTGAGAGGGTTTAGGCCTTAGTCCACCACGCTGACCTAGTGCGGGTTGGTAGACTTTACATACCTTCGAAATTCTTATAAGGAACTTCTCAGGTATGCAGGTTTCCTCACGATGTATTCCTTCACCGTTAAAGCGAACGATAATTGATAAACAATACACACTTTCTTTATTATAGTCTTTGTACTTCGGAATCACTGACGTCTTGTCTGGTCTGCCGTAACAATCAATGCATTAGTATTTTTTTTATTTATTGGTAAAGTAAATATAACTTTTCAAATTCCAAGTCGTGATGGACCTTGAGAGCATGTAATAAGGATACAATAACTTTTTATTTTATTTGAGTAGTCTTTTCCTGTAATGTTGGATATGATATTATAGGTATTATTTATTTTAGTTGTGATAATTCAAGGATTTATAGGAAACTAGACTTCTGCTCGCGGCTTCGCCCGCGTGAATTAGTTTTTCCGGGATAAAAGTCCCGCTTTATATTTCCCCGGGATAAATTATACATATAAACCTTCCCCTTGAATCACTCTATCTATTAAAAAAAACCGCATCAAAATCCGTTGCGTAGTTTTAAAGAATTAAGCATACATAGGGACATAGGGACAGACAGCGGGAAGCGACTTTGTTTTATACTATGTATATGATGTAGCATAAAGTTGTATTAAAAGTGGTAGGACTCTCACATGTAAGAGTCCGTTTGGGTGGGTACCACCGCAATATCTATTTCTACCGCCAAGCAGCAGTGTGCATGCACTGTTGTATTTCGGTTTGAAGGACATTGTAGCCAGTGTAACTATAGGACATAATGAGACTTAACATTTCATGTCTCAGGATGACGAGCGCAGTGGAATACCACACTGTACTTTGTAAGTCAAGGTGCTGTATGGTGTTTCTACTGTTTATGGGTGGTCGTATCGCTTACAATCAGGCAAACAGCATGCCGTCTCGTCATTCGTTGTCATAAAAAATGACAAAAATAATTAATTAAACTCATCATTGGAGCCCAATATGGTACAAACTTATTCCTATTAATACCTTCCTATATGCCATTATGGGACGTAATTATTATATTATGATTATAAGTGCATAACGCATCGTTGTAAAACATCAGTTACTATTATGGAGCCTATAATTAATCAGTTCAAGGCGAACATGATCATTTGCATATTCAATGTTAGTTATAGGTCGTTTAACTTAGATAAAAGGATGATAGATTAATAAAATTATTTATAGATACTGGCAGTTAAAAATTTAAAGATGTGTTGAGAATTTATAAAAAATATTAAATACGGCAAGACTCAAGTTATAAGAAATTAAGACGAATTTATGAAATCGTATACGCAAAAGCATTTTATTTGAGAATATTGACGAACTTCGAATTTTAATCTCTAACTGAGAAACCTTCCGGCTCACAAATTAAGAAAATAATGCCCAAAAACATACATAAAAAAACAAATAACTTGAAAATATCAACCACATACATTATGGTTATGAGACTGGCTACATCAGACAAAATTAAAAATAAAAACAGACCATAAAACATTCGAAACATGAATAAATAAAACTTACATCTTCCCATTATGTAAATGCATCCGCGCGAGTGGTTTGGCACTGCGGCGGTGGCCACCGCGACCAGCGCGACCAATGCTACCAAGATGATGGTCTTCATGACTGTCCTAACAAAGAGTCTCTGTTGTACTACTTAGAAAAACATCCGAGCAGCTTTATATAGGTCGTAACTTTACCGGTTACTGATAATTTATTTGATCATTTATTAGTGCGGTCATATCTCAGTGAGGATTATTTTATAATGGGTTTGTAAATTAATTTGTAGGGATTATTTTTTCTCGAATATCAATTAAATATTCCCTGTTCTGTACTATGTTATTAACCCTGTTATATTAAAACTCAAAATATTTTTTTCTATGAAACGAAATGCACTAGAATCCATAAGTGAAAAAAAGTTAAAAATTATTAAGTCTGTGTGAATTCTAACAGAAGTTTTCTTGAAGTATCTGATACCTACAATACGATTAGAAGACAGGGATACCAAAAATCACACAGCATTCCAAACTACCATTATTTTTCCATTACTAAAGTAAATAAGATTAATTCACAACAAAGTACACACACATTTGCTTATCCAAATATAATCTTAATTTCTAGGAAGTAGTTTCCTTATTTCGATCTGGTCACAGAGATTTCCATATAATTACATTTATTAGTTTATTTAAAAACGGATAAAAATAGTCTGTCATTTTACACGTTTTCGCGCGGCTTATGTCTCTTCTTGTATGAGACCAGCAACCAATCAATAGCCAGGTTTGAAAGACTTTACGTCACGCAGTCATTTTATTCTATGGAAAAAAATACATATTATAGCGTGACCTAATCTTCTTCCAGACGCTTTCATTTCTTCCCATAACTTCCTGATGGTAATATATGAATCCGCCTGGATAGATACCAGTCTGTGTATATGCAGTTTCAAACAGCCCGCATAATTGTGTAGACTGGCAAGGAATCATCCCTCGTCTACGAATGCTCTGGATGCCACTCCACCTACCATCAAATATCGTGGAGTAAGTTTGCAGTGTGTGTATGAAATATTACATTTATGCCTTTTTCGAGACATCAAAGAGACTCGCAGGAAGATACTAGTTTCCTGTTAATTTTTTTAAAGATTCAATGGACAAATGAGGGCAAAAAGTAGGCTTGGAGTATCTTAAAAATCGGGTCGATTAAATTAGCTAGGCTAGTTTTTCATCGTTGATTTTACTGCTAACAAAAATGTCGCTAGGTATATAAGTGACCTTTATCCTACTATCCTACTAATATTATAAAGGCGAAAGTTTGTAAGAATGTATGGATGTTTGGATGTTTAGATGTTTAGATGTTTGGATGTTTGGATGTATGGATGTTTGTTCCTCTTTCACGCAAAAACTACTGAACGGATTTCGATGAAATTTGGCACACGGGTAGATCATGTCCTGGATTAACACATAGGCTACTTTTTATCCCGGGAAAATATAAAGCGGGACTTTTATCCCGGAAAAACTTTTTAAAGTGGACGGAGCCGCGGGCAAAAGCTAGTATCCTACTAATATTATAAACGCGAAAGTTTGTAAGTATGGATGTGTGGTTGTATGGATGTTTGTTTCTCTTTCAAGCAAAAACTGCTAAACGGATTTCGATGAACTTTGGCACACGGGTAGATCATGTCCGGGATTAACACATATGCTACTTTTTATCGAGGGAAAATATAAAGCAGGGCTTTTGTCCCGGGAAAACCTATTCAAGCGGGCGGAGTCGCGGCCAAAAGTTAGTCAATAACAATTATTTTAACCAATTTAATGTATCTCCACTTGTCATAAGTGTAACTATGTTCGTCTACCTGATGAATTAAAGTATTTTGTTTCTTTTTTTATTTTAGGATGAATTTTCCTCGATGAGTATTTAATGATAGTAGGCATTAATATAATATTCTTGACCTTAAACAGAAAATGGAAACTAAGGAATAATACTGTAATTTGCTTTGCCGTCACTATTGTTATGTGTTTCCATTGTTCATGTTATTCTTTTGGATTTATTTTTGTTATTATTGGGATTTACGTAATTATGTCGTTAAAAATGAAATTATAAGGTGATTTTAACTTATAAGTATTTACTAGACTGCCTCGGTGGCGTAGTTGTATTACAGTACGACTGCAAAGCTGAGGTCTCGTGTTCGATCCCCGGGTCGGGCAAAGTGATATTGAGTTTTTCTATTCAGTATCAGCTCGGAGTCTGAAATTTATGCCCGATATGGTGATAGGCTCGCCCCCTATCACATCATGGGACGGAATAATGGCGAAAAGTGGGTGCACTAGTTGTGCCTCTGCCTACCCCTTCGGGGATAACAGGCGTGAGTGTATATATATGTATGTAAGTATTTACTATTTAGTTCGAGAGTTGGTCTCATTTCTTGACTTAGTTACTCCGTTCTTTCATTATCTGTTACTAGCTTTAGCCCGCGGCTCCGCCCGCTTGAATAAGTTTTCCCGGAATAAAGGTCCCGCTGTATATTTTCCCGGGATAAAAAATAGCCTATGTGTTAATCCAAGACTTGATCTACCCGTGTGCCAAATTTTGATTGAAATCCGTTCAGTAGTTTTTGCTTGAAAAAGTAACAAACATCCATACATCCAGACACCCAGACATCCATACATCCAAACATCCAAACATGCATACATCCATACTTACAAACTATCGCGTTCATAATAATAGTAGGATATATATAATTAAATCCTTTGATAAAGGTTGCAGGATCACGCTGGATGCAGGCAGATTTTGACAGGTCCGTCTGGATATTTTAAGTAGAGGCGTTCAGCAATGGACGTGGCTGATTATGATGATGATGTCATTACGGGCGGTATTAATAACTCAAACTTGAGATTTGTTTATTAATACGGCCCTACGTCTACCGTTTCTTAGACATTATTCTTAAAATAAACATAAACTTGATAAATACAGTCTGGGATAATTATCTTTATGAAACGTAAACGAATAATGACCTGTGCTATCTTAATATATAGATATTTTATGTTTATATAAATAATAATAATACCAGCCCTGTATTATATACTGTCCCACTGCTGAGCACGGGCCTCCTCTACTACTGAGAGGGTTTAGGCCTTAGTCCACCACGCTGGCCCAGTGCGGGTTGGTAGACTTCACATACCTTCGGAATTCTTCGAAAGAACTTTTAGGTATGCAGGTTTCCTCACGATGGTTTTCTTCGCCGTCAAAGCGAATGATAATTTATAAACAATACACTCGTATCTAACTTTGAAAAGTCCGAGGTGTGTGCCTTGGGTTTTGAACCTCCGGACATCGTCTCGGAAGACTGTTCCATTCCCAACTAGGCTATCGTGCACCTGAATGTTGAAAGAACAGTCTTATGTCTTTTAGTATTTTGTCCTTTTCTAACACAGATGAAATTATTTATGCGATAGAGTCGTAACGCTAACAAAAACGTGTGTTACGAGAAAATTGTCACTTGTAACTGATACTTAACGTCAGCGATATTTTTTTGAATTTGATACAATATAGGAACTCTGAACTTGCTCTACTATAAAAAAACGTTCCAAAACGTATGATCAATATACCTTTGAGTATAAATTCCCTAAGATTGAAATATAAGTAATTTAAGTATTTGTAAGTATATATAAGGAAGAGCGGAGTGCCTTAACACAAGTATATTAAATGTTTAAAAGGGGACTCCAAATACGGTTCAACTATGTGTAATTATTAGATGAAGAAATATTTTTTTTTTAATTTTTAGTTACATTTTCGATAAAAGCGTGTTTTTAGTTTAAAATAATGAATCGTCATCGGTCCTTGACAAGTATGCTAAATTTCTATCTAATCCTACGTTTTGAAGGAGTTCAAAATCACGATCAAAGTTTCCGTTACATAGGTCTGAAGCTAATAAAAGCGTGTTAAAAAAAACGTTCCAAAACGTATGATCAATGGAAATAACCACATCTTAAGTACCGATTTCTCAGTTTGTGTGTGATCAGTTTGTTTATCTGAATGCTAGCTATTGGCCGCGACTCTAGTCCTAGGAGGTCAAGGTTTCATCGACCTTGAACTTGATGTTTGATGGAGAATTGTGAATTTTTCGCAGGAATCTGAAAACTTCAAAAATAAATACATTTTTGAAGTTATACTTCTAGAGGCGCGTTATGAAAAATGATAAGAGTGAAATTTTAAGATGCGCGCGTTTCATTGTAGCACAAAAGTAACGGGTTGACCGACTTCAATAAAGGAGGTTTTTAATATGCTCACTTTATTCTATTAGGAACCTTACCATAGAGGATATGGTAGGGCTTACTAGGTCTACTGTATTGTGCATCTGCCACCCCCACATCCCCAAGACCCCCAAACCAAATTTGACCCCCGAACCCAGTTTGACTTCTTGACCCTCCAAACACATTTTAACCCCCTTTGACTCGCCAACCCAATTTGACCCCCTTGACCAGCCAAACACAGTTTGACCCCATCCTAAATTGACCCCATGACCCCTTGACCCTCCTTGATCCCTCTTGACCCTCCACACCCATTTTCGACCCTTAACCCCCCTAGTAACGCACATCACAGTAACACAAAAGCTAATCCTACTAATATTATAAACGTGAAAGTTTGTAAGAATATATGTATGTATGGATGTTTGATCCTCTTTCACGCAAAAACTACCGAACGGATTTCGATGAAATTTGACACACGGGTAGATCATGCCTATTTTCATCCGAGTGGAGCCGTCACAGCCAAACCATTGAAGTAATTGCGATGCAATTTGCTAGGGAGGTAGCTTAGTCCCTGGGAAGGATTTAGGCTACTTCTTATCCCGGAAAAATTAAAACCGGGTCTTTAATGCCGGATAATTGTTTTCTGAGAGTGGAACCGCAAGAAAAGAAGTATGGAGATAGTTTGAGATCCAGAGAAGGACATAGGCTACTTATATCCCGAAAAACATACACTGGGAATTTAATCCCAATTTTTTTTCTGGCGGCTTTGTATCTTTTTACTTATTTTTAAGAATATGTCCTTCCATCACTACTAATTATAAAACAAAGTCTCCTATGGCATCTGTTTGTCTCTTAAACGCATAAGCTGGTCGGTTGGTCGGCTGGTAAACAGCAATGGTCGGTGTGATTCAAGAGGAAGGTTTATCGTTTTATAATATTATAGTAGCGTATCCTACTATACTGCCTCTGACTGCCTCGGTGGCGTAGTTGTATTACAGTACGACTGCAAATATGAGGTCTCGGGTTCGATCCCCGGGTCGGGCAAAGTGATATTGAGTTTTTCAATTCAGTATCAGCCCGGAGTCTGGAATTTGTGCCCGATATGGCGATAGGCTCGCCCCCTATCACATCATGGGACGGAATAACGGCGAAAAGTGGGTGCACTAGTTGCGCCTCTGCCTACCCCTTCGGGGATAACAGGCGTATGTGTGTGTGTGTGATCCTACTATAATATTATAAACGCGCAAGTTTGTAAGAATGTTTGTATGGATGTATGTTTGTTACTCTTTCACGCAAAAACTACGGAACGGATTTCAATGAAATTTAATATGGAGATAATTTCAGACTCTGGGGAAGACATAGGATTTTATCCAGCAAGCAAAAGCGAGTCTTTAAATAAACTGACCCTACTTTGTTTTTTCTGTGATAAATATTCTCTTGATATACTTTGAAATACATAACAATAATTAACCATTCTTCTAAAAGGAAAATCATTTTTTAAACTGACAACTAAAGTTCTTTATCATACAGTCATAACAAGTTGTTTAACTATGTATATAAACATTGGACGTAAAGATTTACTGACCTTACTTGAACAAATTTAACTCGTCTTCTGGTGAGAGTTAAGGTTATGTCAACACTTGTGAAACATATGTCGAAATAAGGGCCGGTACGTTAGTTTTATTTATTTATTTATTTAACACTTTATACAAGGTATAGGCGGACTTAATGCCGTAGGCATTCTTTACCAGTCAACCTGACGGGGTAGTACAGAGATATCAGGAAGTAGGTGCGTAAATAAAACAATTCAAATGGAATGATGAAAGTGACAGACTACATAACTATAAAAAAAAACTTGAGAGGTGTCAAGGGACACCCGGATAGAACGAAGTTGTTTTCGATTAATTAGTGAAGATATTCTAATAAAAATTTATTTCTTTTAAGTTATAATAATAATAATTGTATATTTCATTAAAACGTTACCACATCAATGAAAACATTTACTTCTACCTACACAATAGATATGTCATCGAATCACGATCATCACTTAAGCAAGCATTTAGTCAAATCTGAAGTTACGCTTTTTGACTTCCGAGTAACTCTATCTACATAAAGACATTGGCAAAATCACCGCTGCAACGGTGGAGCCATAACCTAAAAGAAGAAGAAGAAGAAGAAGAATTTAAAATAACATACAACTAACGAAAAAAAACTACTCTAAAAAGCATTTTAATAAAAAAAGACAATTTAAATCTTAGAGTAAGTATAACTACGTATAGGTACATACTCTAAGATTTAAATTGTCTTTTTTTTTATTTTGAACCAGTTCTTTATTGTTACTGGCTAGTTTCACAGGGCAAGTATAAAAGTGTCGTGACAATTTTTATAAAAGTGTCGTGACAACTTTTCGTAATATTTTTTTCCGTCTAGCCCCCTTTCACAACGCGCGATAAGGAACTTCGTTCCAACTATACCACTTAAATACTTATATAAATACATATTATAATGAACTATACAATAAATCAAAATATATAACTACAAGAAATAAATAATATAATATATAGGTACATACAAAAATAAATAAATGCAGTGAAGTAATTAATACTAATGCAGTGATGATAAATCCGCCAATTTATCCAAGAACAGTTTCTGAACCCTCATTTTAAACGCATAACGATTTGCATTCATTCTCATCTCCAGGGGAAGTGCATTCTAAAGTTTTCTAAAATATGTAATACTAGTTGGTTCTTCTGGCTCTGGCAGCAAAAAACTCTTACATGGAATAAGAAATAATATTATTCTCGATTCGTACATGGCAGTAACCCCACTGATAGTAAATTAATAGTGTCAATATTAGCGTTGAAACTGTGAATATTCCCGTTTCTTTTAAATCCATCGTTTTTTTTTTTCAGTGTAAACATTTAAAAATTTCACAGAAGTTTGAGCGGAAAAAAACGAATCTTTCTCGAAAAAAACGAGTCATTCTCGGAAAAAAAATTAAATTAACCAAAATTAGCCATGTATTTTTCAAATTTATCTTCATAAATATATAAATTTACGTGTGTATTAATGTTTTCACATAAGTCAACACTGCCAGTGCAGTCTATATTGAACCCAACACTAAAAGAATCACTGATATATTTTTTTTATTGATAACACTAAAGCTCATCAATGAGTACCAATTTTTTTTATTGATAACACTGCTGCACTTGCTCATCAATGAGTAACAAAGAAAAAAAAATTCATGAAGTCACGTGGTTTGAAATTTTCAATGCTCTAAATGAAAAAAAACTAAAAAGATATTTCCGTTTTTTCGTGAAAGAAATGATTCGTTTCTTTCAGACCTTTCAACGCTAGTCAAGTGTCGCCTGACGATTAATGGCGTATTTTAGAATAGAACCATAAAAATTTGAATGTAAATATGTATTGTTGTTTGAAAAATGAAAGAAACTAGTATGGCGTGTATAGAATGTGCAAAATTATTACAGCTTCAAAACAAGCTAATATTGACCATTCAGTTATAATTTACATTCCTTTTTATTTTTAGGGTGTTCGTTATAGTCTCTATTCTTTCTAGCGTGGTTATAGTGATGATACCGTTTTTCATGCTAAATAAAGACGTATTGCCTTTTTTATAGCATTGAATGACGAGACGAGCAAGGCGTTTATCTGATGTTAAGCGATACGACCACCCAAAAACAGTAGCAACACCATTTTGCACCTTGAGTTACAAAGTACTGTGTGGCATTCCACTGCACTCGTTATCCTGAGACATAAGATGATAAGTCTCATTATGTCCAGTAGTTGCACTGGCTACTATGTCCTTCAAACCGAAACAACAGTGCGTGCACACTGCTGCTTGGGGGTAGAAGTAGACATTGCGGTGCTACCCACCCAAACGGACTCTTACATAATATGAGAGACCTACCACCAGTAAAAGTGCTGTTTTTCATATAAGTCTTTCATCGTAGCGTATTGTAAGTATAAGGGTAGAGCAGACAGGTGATTTGTGTGGCTAAGTTCAATAGAGTAGGTGTGAAATATTTGAGTACCTAAATATCTACAAATAAAGACAAACGTCGAGAACAAAGCAATCACTTATGGTAATGTAAAGTTTGGTTTGCACATAGTTATACGGCATGTACTAATGCATGTCCAAATATTATTGATTTTAACAAGAAGTCATAAGGTAGGTCATTTCGATAATGTTTACGAAAAACATCGAAACCAAGCCAACAACCATCACTCTTTTATCCCCGCAGAGGTACGTGCAACCAGGGCACCCACTTTTTGCAGTGTGTTCCGTCCCATATTATAGGGGCGAGCCTATCGCCATATCGAGCGCAAATTCTAGACTTCGGACTGTATAATCCAATATCACTTTGCCAGACCCAGTATTGGAATCTTGGACCTCACAACGATGACGTCTCGCACACGCAATACACTACGTCACCGAGGCAGTTTATAAAATCAATTACCGTTATTGCCAAATTAGTTCTATTATGACCTTTTTGTACTCCAATATGAAATCTTTTATATGGACACGGGAAAGAAATTCCGCGCAGGTGATGGTAAGCGAAAAGAGTTCCAGATAGTGAACGAGAGATGAGTAATCAACGCCAGTCGACAAAATGATATCAACCTTTTTGAAACTGGATATACCTATACAAGATAAGATTTTCTGTTCATTTCTGCTAATAAAAATTACAAAAATTTACGTTATAGCGCCTAGCAGATTACTAATAGTGAGTTTATGTGTGTTGCTCATATTTTATTATCAGGCGCAACTTATTATTTTGTGGCATTCACTATCGTTTTAGTTTATGTGTAGGATCACGAGAAGGGATATAGTAATATGCTTGAGACACAACATGACACATGAACTATGTAAGAAAGGATATGAAAGGCAAAGAGTGGAGGACGATATGACCATTGGTCAAGAGCAAAATATTTTGGGTTGGCCACAAATAAATGATCAGATTATAGTCGCGGTAATTGAAATGTAATTGTTATGATGGTTGCCGTCTTGTCATTAATTCAGATTATTTAATTCCCAAGTCAACAAACGTTATGTGACTTTTCTGGAAACATTTGAAAAAGAGTATATCCTTCGTTAAAATGAGATGAGCTTACAAGGAAGATTGTTATGCTAAATCGAGATACTAAACATCGTTAAATGTGTTTTATTTTGGGACATAGAGGAAGGATTAAAGCCATGTAAACAATCCCACAACCATCTCTGTCTTTGAAAAGGTACTATACAACGGTCCTCCCCTGTAATCCGTGTTTAGCCGAACGCACCCACATATGACTATCGTACACATGGTACCTCATATTCTGACGAATATCGTCTCGGGGTCAATCAGTGAATAAAACGGTATAAACTTGGCTACCGTGGAGGCACGCTAGATCTCTCTTCTGGTCCTTTTATTTATTTTTTAGCTTAGCCCGACATACTTCAACCTGTTAAGCAATCTCCACTGCCCATAAAACTACAATGCCAGAAAAATCATGGATGCATTGTGACACGCACTCTCACGCTTTTATCTCCGAAGCGATAGGCAAAGGCACAATTAGTAGACCTCTTTTTCACCATGTGTATTTGTCATATTACGTGTGTGCGAGCGTTTCGCGATATCGGACACAAATTCCAGGCTCCAAGCTGATACTGAACAGGAAAACACAATATTACTTCGCGAGCCCCGGGGTTCGAACCCAAGACCTCAGAGATGCATCGTACAGAGCACACAAACAACTACAGTATAAGGCATTGGCACTCTTAAATAAATGGGGATTAAGGAAGACTTGATGGTATTTCAGCCTCCAACACGCTGGTTGCTTTGAAGACTGTGTTATTATGTGTATACACGGCAGGATAAAAAACCTGACGCATCGCGTCGCCCAAAATATAATCTCGCTTGCCCCCGAAATCTTTACAAATACCGTTACACATTGGTTGACACACCGGTACTGATAAAAACTTGTTGCAGCCATAATATTAGCGAGAGAACGTCCCGTTAGTAAGGGTTGCCATGTTTGAAAATAATTTACTGAAATTTCATTTAATTATAGTAAAGATTGAGCAAATAGGTTGAGATGGTAAGTGATCTCCATGAACATCTAAAATACTAGATTATTTATTGATATAATAGTTTTTAATTGGAATTAATCAATTAGCCTATCCACTGCTATCCATCCACGTACTCCTCTGTAAACAAATGCTTCCACTCCGCCAATCATCGAGACATATGGCGACGCATCGTCAAAACGGCAGTTCATCAATCAGCCCAAACATGACCACGACCACTCTGTCAAGAGTGCACGACTAAGAAGAAGAATCCGCTGCTGAACGTAGGCCTCCCTAAGTGAGCGCCAACCATCCCGGTCTTGGACAGCCCGTATTTCGTGAGGTAAATTAAGGTATATATATAGGATTTCGCCAGTTTCTCTGAATCAATTATGGAAGTAAAGATGTGGTCGCTTCATCGAGATAAATGTTTGTATACTCTTGCAAAAATAATTATTGAATGAAAGTCTTTCCAGTGTCTGAGATCCACGACGTATTACTTGTTTTAAATGTTGGGATCAAGGCTTTGTTATTACTTTTATGTGTAATCAGTCGAGTACGCTATAATTATATTTATTAAAAAAAAAATTAAAATAAAATACCGTAATGTCAAGGTACACCAGTGTATCTGCTCTCAGTTTTAAATATTTTTTTTATGGCATGGAATGACGAGACGAGCATGCTATTCGCTTGATGGTAAGTGATACGACCACCCATAAACATTACAAATACAATCCAGCACCTTGAGTAACAAAGTACTGTGTGGCATTCCACTGCGCTCGTCATCCTGAGACATAAGATTTTAAGTCTCAGTAGTTACACTGGCTACAATGTCCTTCAAACCGAAACACAACAGTGCATGCACAATGCTACTTGGCGGTAGAAATAGACATTGCGGTGGTACCTACCCAGACGGACTCTTACATATGAGATACTTACCACCAGTAGTATTAATTCTAATAATTTAGTATAAAACCATAAAATTGCAATAAAGAAAAAAATCGTCGCTGGCAACACTTAAAGGGTGGCGTCTAAATTAAAAAGATTTTTATTTTAATGCGTTATGGTAACGCGTTTGTTTATTTTGGCAACCATACCGGGTGTTGTTTATGGGTAATTATTCCCCTGATAACCCTCCGGACAAATGCAAAGTAAACATTTTCTTGGAGCACATAAAAATGTAATATGTTTAGTGTTTATGCTTGTATTAATTAAGTTTATTCTGAGTATGGAGAGATGAAAACATACTTGATGTTTTTTAAATTTCCCGTAATTTCTTCTTCAATAGAATATGTTGTTTTTTAGACGCACACGTCTTTATTAAAATAACATCTCTTATAGCAAATATCTCCTGCAGATTATTTAGTATATAAATATGCCAATTTAGTTATCCAACAAACAGTAACATTATCATAACTATATGTATTGTATATGTAAATATTTGAATAGAATCTAATATCACTAGTAATCAGGTAAAATATAGCTTAAGACGCCAACCTCCTAAAGTGAAAGGGATTTTCAATTCACCAATCATGATAATTACCTAGTATTATGAATTATCCCGTTTTTAGTCTTAATCATATAACTAAGTATAAATTAAACGACTACGGCGTAGCGAGGAAGGGTAATGATTTGAACACTGTATCTCTTTATGTATGTATCTATGCATTAATTTTATATTCCACTCTACTTCTAGTTATACTATTAGTAATCGCTTATTTCCTAGCTCCAACACGATTGAGAGCTACGAGTATTATTCAAATGCATAGCCTAATGACACATTACACACAAACAGATCAAGTCAATAATATTTCTAGGCTTGGCGAGTACATCAGAAACGTATGCAGCTGGTTTGATACCGGATTGCGATATATTTCATAATGATATATTGTATTAGTTAGCTGTGAGCCACCCAAATAAACCAAAATAAAATAAATAACATACACACATACATATACACTCACGCCTGTTATCCCCGAAGGGGTAGGCAGAGGCGCAACTAGTGCACCCACTTTTCGCCATTATTCCGTCCCATGATGTGATAGGGGGCGAGCCTATCGCCATTTCGGGCACAAATTCCAGACTCCGAGCTGATACTGAATAGAAAAACTCAACATCACTTTGCCCGACCCGGGAATCGAACCCAAGACCTCAGCATTGCAGTCGTACCACAATACAACTACGCCACCGAGGCAGTCTCAGTCTCTCTCTTAATGCATATAATATATGTAATTTATTTTATTTATATATTTACATATAATATACATATCTATTACTGCGGCGACTGTTGAACGAGAGGGTAATTGCACGACAACAACCCGTTTTGACATGAATAAATAATAAATTTAATTTATGGTCCGTGGGCCAGTGACAGATTTCGATGACCAAGTTTCACTCAAACGATAATTGGTGAGATGCATCAGAGACGTGTATCATAAAGCCTCGTGAACGTCAGCTTCGGCTCCGTGGGTGCCATGAGCGGTGGTAGCCTCCCAAAGATGTAGAAAAAAATATATTATTCAGTCATTTCCTCCCAACTAAGAATCATTTTAAATTGTAGCTAACCCGATACCTTGAAGAAAAAAAATAATCAGCTGACTGTAACTTGGGGCATTATGCGTCAGCTGGTCAATCAAACATGTAAAAAAAATATATCATTTCAGTGATTTCCTCTCAACTACAAATTTACCTGATGATAGCTTATACGCAACTATGAATAAATATATATGTCAGCTGGCTGTATGCCGGGGCAAAAACCGTCAGCTGATGCCTTGAAAGTTATAACGCAGGTGTTAGGCGAGAGCTTCTATTACATAATTACATGCATCAGCTGACAATGTTTCCCTCGAATTAATGATAGTAGATTCTCTTTATTAATTACAGCATTGTATTATCAATCTATACATGTAAAATGCTTTGTCCTGAATGACTGACTGACAGTTAAACGCACAGCCCAAACCTCTGACCGTAGAGATCTGAAACTTGCAGGGTGTGTTCCTTGTAGGCATGCAACACTTTTCTAACCCTTAGATTAGAAACGTGTTGCAAAGGTGGTACCTGCAGTAGGTTGTGTTAATCTGAAAAGTCTTCTGCTGACCACTTTATCTTACTCCGGAGAGTACAATAAACTATAAATTCATAATCACTGTTCTTAATATTTCTTCAGTTATTTAATTATATACGTATTAGTCGTAAAGTATTTATACATTTCATCGGAAAACTCATATCTGAGCGTAAAGTCAAACATTTAAGATACATTATATCTTCCCAGATGAAAATTTATAAGCTGACTAGCTTTTGCCCGCAGCCTCGGTCGTACGAAAGAGTTTTTTTTTTATAAAGGTCCCACTTATACATTTTCACGGGATAAGAAGTAGCCTAAAACTTTCCAGTTTCCCAGATGCTCGAATTATTTCCATACCAAATTTAATCAAAATCCGTTTGATAGTCTTTGAGTTTATCGCGTACAATCTTTTTACCCCATTAGGGGTTGAATTTCGCAAAATCCCGTCTTAGTGAGCTCCAACGTCCTAAAAGGAACCTCCACAAAATTTGAGACTCCTAGCACGTGTAGCTTCTCAGATTTCGTGATGAGTGAGTTAATGACCTTTCGTTTTTATACATATTATATATTACGGGATGAATTTCAATAAAACATGAAACATGTCTTCTATCAGTTCTGTTAAAAATAAGTTTAAGCAATATTTGAAGTAGGTTGGACCAAGGAATCACGTTGGCCCATACAAACTTTGCCCCCCTTTTTCACCCTCTTAGGGGTAGACTTTCGGAAAATTCAATCTCATTAGATGCCTATGGCATACAAAGAACACACCCTGCAAGTTTCAGGTCTCTACGGTCAGAGGTTTAGGCTGTGCGTCAGTCAGTCATTCAGGACAAAGCATTTTACATGTATAGATTGATAATACAATGCTGTAATTAATAAAGAGAATCTACTATCATTAATTCGAGGGAAACATTGTCAGCTGATGCATGTAATTATGTAATAGAAGCTCTCGCCTAACACCTGCGTTATAACTTTCAAGGCATCAGCTGACGGTTTTTGCCCCGGCATACAGCCAGCTGACATATATATTTATTCATAGTTGCGTATAAGCTATCATCAGGTAAATTTGTAGTTGAGAGGAAATCACTGAAATGATATTTTTTTTTTACATGTTTGATTGACCAGCTGACGCATAATGCCCCAAGTTACAGTCAGCTGATTATTTTTTTTCTTCAAGGTATCGGGTTAGCTACAATTTAAAATGATTCTTAGTTGGGAGGAAATGACTGAATAATATATTTTTTTCTACATCTTTGGGAGGCTACCACCGCTCATGGCACCCACGGAGCCGAAGCTGACGTTCACGAGGCTTTATGATACACGTCTCTGATGCATCTCACCAATTATCGTTCGGGAGAAAATGACTGACGAAATTTTGCTACTGGCCCACGGTCTATTAGTAGTGACTTAAAAAAATATCGCATATAGCAATTAGTTTTTTGACGATTCCCACAAGTCAAATATTTTGGAATAGGTTATTATTTTATTAAGAGTACGTTGTGGTCCAACGCAAGCCTATATGCCATAAACAAAAGTTGGGAAATTCACAATTAAAAGCTGACTCAGGGTTTTTTTACATATCAATGGACTCATTGGTATGTGGAGTTTTGTCATTCAAAGTAACGTTGTTATTGTTATTTTTTTTATTGCATCCAATGACGAGACGAGCATGCCGTTCGCCTTATGGTTAGCGATACCACCATCCATAAACAGTAGCAACACCATCTAGTACCTTGAGTTACAAAGTACTGTGTAACTCACTCATTTCACTGCGCCTGAAACACAACAGTGCATGCACACTTGGCGGTAGAAATAGACATTGCGGTGGTACCCACTCAGACGGCTCTATACAAAAGAGACCTACCACCAGTTTATATGCCGTAAGGCTTACCTGGGGACGTAACCAAGATCCCTTGCTACAATCGTTAACGCAAGCCTTATGTATGGGGATGACATGTCTTAGCTACAAATTTATCGAACAGATATTATGTCATTGTCATAAAATTATCGATCGGATAAGTCGTTTTCATACGCACACACACACATACACTCACGCCTGTTATCCCCGAAGGGGTAGGCAGAGGCGCAACTAGTGCACCCACTTTTCGCCGTTATGCCCTCCCATGATGTGACAGGGGGCGAGCCTATCGCCATATCGGGCACAAATTCCAGACTCCGGGCTGATACTAAATAGAAAAACTCAATATCACTTTGCCCGACCCGAGGATCGAACCCGAGTCCTCAGCTGTGCAGTCGAACTGTAATACAACTACGCCACCGAGGCAGTCATTTTCATACATTTCTTTTCTATTATCATTAATGATTGTATCACTGCCTCGGTGGCGTAGTTGTATTACAGTACGACTGCAAAGCTGAGGTCTCGGGTTCGATCCCCGGGTCGGGCAAAGTGATATTGAGTTTTTCTATTCAGTATCAGTCCGGAGTCTGGAATTTGTGCCCGATATGGCGATAGGCTCGCCCCCTATCACATCATGGGACGGAATGTCGGCGAAAAGTGGGTGCACTAGTTGCGCCTCTGCCTACCCCTTCGGGGATAACAGGCGTGAGTGTATATGTATATGTAATGTATGCTCGGAGTCTGGAATTATGTTCCGTAAATGGTATAGGCCCGCGCCTATTATATGGGCCCTAAAATAGCTGGCGAAATGTGGGTGTCTCACAACTCTGCCTATCCCTAAAAGGGAGAAGGCATGATGCTATGTATGACTAGCTTTTGCCCGCGGCTCAACCCGCGTGAATGAGTTTTTCCGGGATAAAAGTCCCGCTTTATATTTTCCCGGGATAAAAAGTAGCATATGTGTTAATCCTGGACATGATCTACCCGTATGCTAAATTTCATCGAAATCCGTTCAGTAGTTTTTCGTGAAAGAGTAGCAAACATCCATACATCTATACATCCATACATTCTTACAAACTTTCGCGTTTATAATATTATAAATAGGATTGTAGATAGGCATCTTCACTACGGCTTCTGGTATGAAACTGATACGACTATACTGACTTTAACGCCATTAAGATTATCGTCCAACATGGAAATTGTTTGAAGACTCAATAAAGTGCCTGGCCTAGGTATCAAACCCAATACATCTATGCGAGGTTTGTATTACTGATTCATTATCAAATTTCGATATAGTCTAAACGAATATAAAAATAACACTTTCTCCGCATAATGGAAACTTCATTAAACTTGCACAAGCATCGCATATAGAATATTTGAATATCAAACGGAAATTCATCATACTATGTTCGTTTATATAATGTATCTTTGATATTGTAATGTTTCTAAGCCTTGTGTTCTTCAGGTCAATGTCAGTAGTTATGAACAGGGAAACTATTCACAATGATTTGCATACATTATAATAAGCTTGGGTATAATGCTTTTGCTTGTGACTTCTCTTGCGTGTACATCTTTTTCTGTAATAATTATCTTTATATATAAATAAAATTGGAGTGTCTGTATGTAATATTGAAATAACAGTTTTTTACTACATGTATATGAATGTATATACGGTACATACACCAAAATAACATTTTTTACAATTTTTGCCTGTCTGTTTGTTCCGGCAAATCTCTGAAATGGCTGGACCGATTTTGACAGAACTTTTATTGGCAGGTAGCTGATGCAATAAGGAGTAATTTAGGCTACGTTTTATCCCGGGAAAATATAAAGCGAGACTTTTATCCCGGAAAACTTTATAACGCGGGTGGAGCCGCGGGCAACAGCTAGTATCAAAGTAAAGTACAATCTATACTCTCTCAGTTGTAGAGGAGGCCAGTGCTCAGCAGTGGGCAGTATGTAATACAGGGCTGGTATGGTATGGTGTAATCATTCGCATAAGCATCTTTTGTCAATCACTATCTGTATACGACTTCACTTACCATGAAATACAGTGGGGTGACTTAAACAAGCCAGTGTACACAAACAAAAACAAGCTGCAAAGACTCAGGGACAGTCCCGTGCAGCTATCTTAGTGCAACAAGATACCCCGGGGCCGTCTCGTATGCGCCGAAGAAGGCCACCGCGGGTTTTGGTAGGTATGCCGGTGTAGGGTGTACATAGTGTTAGGGACTCGGTCCAATGCTCGCTCGGATGATGCTATACTCTCGAATGTCGACATTGGGCTGTAAGACTGTGCGAAACCAACATAACCGTTCCACACAGCCCCAGTCGTGGTAGCGATAATGAGTTTTTCCCCGCAAAAAAAACTGCAAAGATTGCAAAAGTCAGCTTGACGTCATTGTGTACACGTTAAAATTCCTCCTGGAAGTCGATATATACTTTATTTTTGCTAATCCTAACCTCGCTTATAACCTGTAATCTACTTACATATAAAAGCGAAAGATCACTCAATCACTCGTCACGAAATCTCAGGAACTACAAGTGATCATCTCTCATCATCACAGTATCTGGACTTCACCTAACATCAGGAGCAGTGGAGATACTTTGTTGTTTCCATATAACAAAAGGCAGTAGGCCAATGATTTTCAGAAAGTATACAAAATCCTCTACCCAACAAATTTAACGAAAAACTGTTCCGCTAGACATTCTTGACATTAAGTATGTGAATGAGTTGTCGTATTTAAACCAGTATGAACCATAGAATAAGGACTATGGCTTTAGTCTTTATTCTGAGGTATGAACAATAAAGACAGCTAGTATTTGTGATTTATGTGTTAATAAAACTATCCCAATTGGGTTACTTGCGAGTCTTCAGATTGCGATTGCAACTCTGGCGCAGCAACCGTGGTGCTTTTGGTTTTTATAATATACTAATTATATAAACAATAAGTACTTCACACCTCAACGTTGTTACGGTTTAATGTCGCATTTTAATCTATTTATTTGGTCTTTTTATAGTATTACTGTTGCAAAATGATTCTTATTTACAATGGTATGCCAGATAGTGTACTATAATACGTTGAACACACACTCACACCCACTTTTCGCCGTTATTCCGTCGCATGATGTGATAGGGGGCGAGCCTATCGCCATATCGGGCACCAATTCCAGACTCCAGGCTGATACTGAATAGAAAAACTCAATATCACTTTGCCCGACCCGAGGATCGAAACCGAGACCTCAGCTTTGCAGTCGTACTGTAATACAACTACGCCACCGAGGCATACTTTTAAATACATTTAAATGAGATGTCAGTAAAATACGTTTTAAATCCCGTGATATATATTAGGATCCTCTTGGCCCAACCGGAGGGCACTGACCTCAGAACCTGCGTTGATTGTACGCTAATAAGCTACCATGAAGTGCAAATGCAATTGTCATATTTTTCTTTCTGTCAAAGGCCAATGACACCATATTAAGTTTTCTCGAAATGACAATCAAACCTATCTTTCGTTCGAGATTTTTTACCGTTGGCCACATCTCTTATATTTTGTACTCGATTTTGTTTTTTTGCCGAAAGGGTAGGCTGTGGCGCAACTTGTGCACTCACTTTTAACCTACGCCTATATTTTGTCCTATCATGTCATAGCGGTTGGTAGGTACTAAACAAAAAAGCCTAATAGAACTTAAGCTGATCCGGGGATCGAACCCGAGGGCTCGGTGTGGCATTCTGGCCATAATATAACTACACCACCGAGACATATTTTTAAATACAATTAAAGGAGATGTCCGCTCTTTGTATGGGTGCTAGGCCTCAAAATCTAACCAGGTTCAAACTTTAGGGATATTAAAGGGGTAAAATATGGATTTTAGATCCATTAAAAATATTTTTAGACCCCTCCATTTATAACTGACTTTTTGTTCATATTGTCGTATTTAAGGAAAATAATATTACACAAATCTCGAAATCGGAGGTTTTTAAAATGAAACGGTTTATTGTAAAAGGCTATTTTTTAGGAGTTCTATGCAAATATATGTAAACTGTTTGGGTAGAGCTTTAGGCCCGTTTTTGGACATGTCCTTAGTTCTTTTAAAGTTTAAAAAGAATCCTGTTTCGGAACAGATTTTCGTAAACAAATACGGAATTCCGAATGTCAACTTTGTTTATATTTGCACTTTCATTTTAAACATTGGCGTACCGCCTAACGGCACGTGCCATGAATGTGTGAAACAAAAAAAAAAGAAAACATAATATTTGTAATACTTTAATTCATATTTTTTACTAACCTATATATATTTTGATTCAGTCGTATAATTTTCTCTTCACATATCGAGACTTATTTTAAATATTAGCTTAAAAATACGATCACATTTTTCACAACCGGCCAGGTATACAAAATATTACTTATCTGTGCTATATAAACTCTTTTCACTGCCCTTACAACTGTCACTTTGACGAATGACGTTTAACAATACAGATTAAAAATACATATTTTTATTTTATAATCCTGGCCGTAATATGCCGTTTATAATGTGCATTTTTAAATCACGAACTGTTTCCGAGGCCCATGTTCATTGCGTTAAGAATATCACCGTTGTCGGCGTCTATCTCCCAAGCGAAAAGGCCGCCTAGTTTATTATTCCTTACATATTTGCCTTTCTCGATCACTGACCTTGAATCATCGTAGGTTACAAGGTCTCCTGTGGAAGGATTGAAGACGTATGGAGCTTGGGCTACTTTGTCGTAGTGGTAGGTCCACTGGCCGCTGGCAATTCCATTGGCAATCTCTCTGTAGTCGACCACTCCGTCCTGCCAAGTACCTTTCACAGGTCCATCGGCTACTCCTGTGAAGGGAATATCGTCCTTGTAGTCATGGACTCCAGTCCATCCACGGCCGTACATCGCGACACCGACGACCAGCTTTTTGGGCTGCACTCCCTGAGCCAGAAGGTACCTAATACCAAAGTCAGTGGTGTAAGTCTCCTTGGGTTTCCACGCAGGAGCATACAACGAGGTCTGGTGACCAAGAGTGTCGTTGGACCAGGCACCCTTGAAGTCATAGCTCATCACGAAGATGTGGTCCATGTAATTCTGGGCTTCCTTGTAGTTGACTACCTGGATCTTATCCCACCCAGCGCTGATGGCAGAAGTCAGCTCGTATTTCTTGCCGGTCTCAGCGGATAACTGGTCCAACATGTGTCTGAGTTCCTTCATGAGTGTCACGTATATTTCACCGTCTTTGGGTCCACCGAGGTCAGGGTTGGCTCCCTTACCACCAGGGAACTCCCAATCAATGTCAACACCATCGAAGAATTTCCAGGTCTGCAAGAAATCCTTGACGGATGCGACGAAGCGGTCTCTTTTGACTTTGTCGTCGAAGAAGAAGAAGGGATCGGCCAGGGTCCAACCACCAACTGAAGGAAGAATCTTTAGGTCAGGTTTGGCTTGTTTCAACATCATCAATTGTCCGAAATTGCCCTTGTAAGGCTCATTCCAAGACGACAAGCCTTTCTGTGGCTTTTGCAAAGCAGCCCAGGGATCGTGGATGGATACTTTGAAGTCTTCCCGGCCGCTGCAGGATCGTTGCAGCGCTTGGAAACTACCCTCAATTTCCTTCAAACTGTCGTTAATGCCGTCACCGCCGCAAATTGGGATGAAGCCGTACAATAAGTGGGTCAGGTTGGGAACTGGAACTTTGTCTACAGGGAATTTTCTCGGGTACACGCCCCATTCTACGAAGTAGGCGCCAACAACTTTACCAGAGGTCTGCTTGAATGGCTTGTTCTTTTCTCCGATGGTGAATTCTAGAGGTGGTAAATGGCTACCGTCAGTGTCAGCCACAACGATCTCCACCGACTCGCTCGAGCTGCATCCATCGGAGTTGCACAACTCAACTTTCATCTGATAGCGTCCGCCCTTCTTCACTTTGAAGTTGGCTGAGGAGGCGCTGCCGGCACCCTTCCAGACTTCTTCTCCGTTGAGTAAGACTCTGGACTTGTCAGCTGGGTCGCCGGTCCACACGTTCCAATTGACGGAGACGTCGGCGGCGTCCTTCTTGGTGACGAGCTGGTTGTACGCCGTGGCGGCTTGGTTCACCTCGACGATGGCGAACGTGCGCTCGCCCCAGCCGAGATTGGGCTGGCCGGGCGGGCCGCACTGCACCGCCGCCAACAGGCTCGCGCCGATGACTAACGCCAGCATTTGATGCCCCATAACCGGTTCTAAAAAAATAAATACGTGAAAGACGAACCTCTCATTTAAGAGTCGATTCGAAACTGGACTTGCATCTTTGTGGTATCTTTTATATAGTGTTGCGTATAGTAGGCCAACCGCTAGCGCGAAGGAGCCCGCATTGTGGATGCCGATGCTGGAGCGATATGTTGATATGTAATAATAATCGTTAGCACAGTTTCAGTATCCCGGTCATGTTAGTGGGCCGGTCAAGGTGAGGCCCGCTGTTTAATTGTTTTTTAACGCATCGCGGTCGTGCCCCTTCGCTGTGACTAAGGGATGCGCAATGCTCTTTGTTATCAATCGTGATTGTTCGCGATTACGTTGCGCTTTCGATTCTGCTAATTTGTGGTATGTTGTCAGGATTTATTTGTTTTGTGTCGAATTTTATCTTTACTTTCGATTTTAATGAGTTTGTGAATTCTTTCTTTGTTTTGAAACCTATATTGTGAGTGACGTATGCGTGCATTGAATATGTATTAAATTATTTATTGTATGTAAGCACGGACAAACATTTTGTACCTACTTGTAAATATAATTGATCTCTATCTATAATTTATGTTCATGTGCACAGCAGTTCTATTAATGGTCATTAAATAATTAATGATTCTATTGGAAAATGTTTTCTTTATAAATATAAATAACATAACATCTAAACAATCAGTACTGTTTAAGCTAATCAAACAAAAAATCACAGTCCTTATTCGATAACAAAAAAAATGCGCTCTATTACTTTACATTTAAATATCGAATAATTATTTTTTCTTTTTTGTTGAATCTGCCAGATTTTGAAAATGGAACAATATTTTTACTTACGTTATTCACTGGTCTATCACTGTTTATATTTAATTCATGTTTTTTCGAATCATTTAAACACACACCCCTGATTCAGCCCGCATAGTGGTTGCAATTCCAATTATTCGACATAATAATTGTGACAAAACTCATATGACAGTGTTATGATACGAGAATTTTCCCATGATAAGATAATAGTACGGCTACGGTGCTTCTGATAAAGACGCGGTTGTGTAGCGCTTTGTCGCCCTTTATGGCAGTTTTTTTAAATTTGAAATTGTGATATATTAAAGAGCTCAACAACGTTTATTATGGACAAATTTAGATTTTATTTACTCAAACAAAAATAATTAAAAGAACAATAATTTGATGTAATAAAAATGTTCTCAAAACATTTTAATTAGATTTTTTTCTAAATATAGTTTCTGGGACAACTAGTCCAACTCCTAAATTCTATTCTTTACTAAAATGCATTATAATATTAATTGCTACTGTTCGCAGCTCTGTCTGCGTGATAAGACAAAAACACTCAGAAAAAATTTAGACTCTATTAATGAAAGAATATTCAGAATCTAGCAGTGGTTCTAGAAATCCGTACGTCCAAACAAAAAAAAACACTTCCAAAGTTTTATAAAATAAACGTATAAACACACACCACACCTTTATGCCCGAAGGGGTAGACACGGGTGTAACTAGGGCACTCATTATTCGCCGTGTATTTTCCGTCCCATGATGTGATAGTGGACGAGCCTATCGCCATATCGGGCAAAAATACCAGAGTCCGATCCAATACTGAGAAGAGTATTATAATATTATACAAACAGTTTTTATCACAAAAGGTCATTGATAGATATAATAAACAAACTTTCGTTTTTAAACTGTATTAAGGTTAATTTCAATTCATTTACATAATTTCTAATTTCGTTTAAATTAGTTTTTTATAGCTTCGTGTAACTTAGTGGGAGTTTAGTACAAATTTTGAATATTTATGTATGAATTTGCCTCCTAGATTTAGCAAAAGTTTGTAAAGTTAGAGGTCGTAGATTCTGTTCCCAGTTTGGGGAATATTTTGTATTGCTAAGACAATTTGCCCACGATTATATCAACTAGAGGCGTTTGCCTCGCGGAAAACGGTCAGTTGGAAGGATTAAATGCTTTCTAGAAAAAATATTGCGTTGACCCTCGCTTTATTGGGAAAATAATGGAATGATTGTGATGATCATGATTAATAGAAAAAAATTATATGCGTTACAAATAATTAACGGAATATTTTTTTATACTAATTTAAGTGGAAAAAATACAGGGTTTTTGGAACAATCTGTAATTAAATGGTACCTAATTATTTTAATTATGGTAATATATACCATAAATTATTAAAATGACTTCAAGGTTGATACCCCGAGCTTTAAGTAGATACTTGCTTAGTTGACAAAGATTTTAGATTTGAGTCTCAGGCCGGGAAGGATAATATTTTTTATTAATAAAACTACATCCGTATTACTCGATACGGTGATAGGCTCACTTTTTATGAGATAGATGAGCTTAGCAAAATGTGGATGCATTATTATAACTCCACAGAAATTAGTGTTCTCGAAACGATACCGAATATTATTGCTCACTGTCATAAAATACGTGCCATTGTTATTTTAATTAAAACTGGCACGTAAACAGGATGGTCTTTAGTTGCACCTCTGCCTACCTATTCGGAAATAAATGCGTGAGTAGGTACAATCATAAAATCACCCGTAAAATACTGGCAGCAAATGAAAACAAACGATGCGTGCCAAAGGCTTGCATACACCATTAAATACAAGATAACTGCTTTATAAAAAGCCCGCCACGTGCGATTCGGTCTTAGCGAACGAGGTTTCCGTATTATTTTTGCTTAGTAATAAAAAAGACTATCCGTCACATTCGGCACTTCAACAGAGCCAGGATTGACAGAACACATTTAATGAAAGGACATTCCCTAAAAAACATAAATTACACATAATATCCATTCGGTTTTCTAGCAATAAAACCGCCCACTGTACAATCATGTTTGTTATTTATAATTGTTTGTGTCTATTAATTTTATACCTTTTTTTCTATCATGTGTGTGCAATAAAGCGTTTTGTAATGTTTGTAATACACACCACGCCTTCAAATAGACTTCAATGCCCTTACCAGGCGACCCTAAGTCCCATACGTTAATGACAACGTTGATCACAGCTTATTCCTCAGCACATGATCATAACCCTTTTCCAAGTTTGCGAAGGCACAAAAGACTGTTTTGATTTAGCCAAATGTTCCTCCGCCATGTACCTTATGGAAAAGACTTGGTAAAAACACACAGTCCAAAATACTTTTCTGTGTATACGAAAATTGACGTTTAAACGACACAGCTAATCTCAACTAACTGAGAGTTGGAACTCAACTCTTTAAAATCACTTTTCACCTTTGAGTATCTAGCAAATCAATACTCAAAGCTTTTTACTGACGAATATCCAAAATAATCGTATGAACAGAATTCATTAAAACGAATTCAAATACAAACACTGTCGAAAACTGAAGAAAAAATGCATTGTTGGATACTCAAAGAAAATAGGTGAAAAGTAAAAAAGATGCTAACTCGCGCAGCGGTATGCAATGAAAGGAGGTAACATGAAATTATAACACACTCTTCGCAACCGCCACAGGGACAGCGCAACTGAATCAGCTGTCAAATAAAAAGTAAAAACAGTAATTGAAATTCACAGTATTTCGTTTACTACTTGCAATAAAATAATATTGCGACTATAAATTAAGATATAAGCTATCCTATCTTTCAAGTTAGATCAAACTGCACACGGTATGCAAATTTGATTAAAATCAGTTAAGGAGTCCGTCGCGGACAAACAACGTGACACGGAATTCATGATAATATATTATACATATACACTCACGCCTGTTATCCCCGAAGGGGTAGGCAGAGGCGCGACTAGTGCGCCCACTTTTCGCCATTATTCCGTCCCATGATGTCATAGGGGGCGAGCCTATCGCCATATCGGGCACAAATTCCAGACTCAGAGCTGATACTGAATAGAAAAACTCAATATCACTTTGCCCGACCCGGGGATCGAACCCGAGACCTCAGTTTTGCAGTCGTACTGTAATACAACTACGCCACCGAGGCAGTCTACAATATATTATGTTGAGATAATATTGTTCACCAGCCCCAAAAGGTCTGCAAGGAATCAGTGCGTAACGACATCGTAAACGCTAATAGCAAAGTTTTTGAATAAGGAATTCACACATCACAGAACTGGTTATTTTTGATGATTTTGTTTTTAGGTCCCATTATAAAAAAAATCTTCAGTCTCTTTCGCTTGGATCAGAGGTCATGTCACCCCATGGCATTTTGCTCTTTATGCCACTCTGTTGTTTTTTTTTATAGCATTGAGTGACGAGACGAGCATGTCGTTCGCCTGATGGTAAGCAATACGACCAACCATAAACAGTAGAAATACCATCCAGAACCTTGATTTACAAAGTACTGCGTGGCATTCCACTGCGCTCGTCATCCTGAGACATAAGTTAAGTCTCATTATGTCCTGTAGTTACACTGGCTACAATGCTCAATGTTTTTTATATTCTCTGTTGTTCGGAGAATATAAATAAAACTCTATGAAGGTCGACCGAAAGAGCCTTAATAAAGGTTCAATCGATGCCCTTGGATCACAGAACCCCAAAAAATGTCCTAAACCTGATTCCGGGGTCGTTGGTGTTATTTTCATAATTTTATACTGTCAGGCTAGTACCGTTGTAATACTTATCATAATTTTTAACTGTTTATTGGTGTTTTGGTTTAAACGTCTTGCATTTTTGGATTTCTTTTTATATAGGATAAATTTAAACTCAAATAATACCAGTGGTAGTTAGTAAAATACCTAATGTAAAAATGTCTTAACTGTTTGTCTAAATTTAAATAAAGTTAGATAGAGTTTTCCCACAAAAGGTAGAGGAATATGACTTTTACCCATTTTTTTATTTGCTGCCCATAGACAACGAAAATTCTATGTCCGGAAGGAACGATTTTTATGATATCCAATTTTCAGCGTTTAATAACAGTGTGACCAACGCTTTATCGATAGTTCGATAAAAATCTATGATTTGATCAAGCTATTTTAACTCTTACTCTATGGTATTAATACTGAATTTTCCATACAATCAATGGATTAATCATAATTGTTATCGTAAGATTACAAAACATGTCCCAGCAAATCTATTTCAAAACAATTCCTTATAAATAATGAATGTAAGGAAATATGACAAACCTATAAAATATTTAGATTACTTGTACTAAGCAATGTTTTATTATTTATAATAATTGTTTGTTGCCTTGAACACAACAAAAATCTTTGTAATTTAGACGAATCCCAGTTTATTGTATAAACTCACAACTTCATCCCTAATGGGTCAGCAGAAACATAATTAGTGCACCCACATTGTAGAGCTTACGTCCGCACCATTTTATTATTATGTTGACTGCCTCGGTGGCGTAGTTGTATTAAGGTACGACTGCAAAGCTGAAGTCTCGGGTACGATTCCCGGGTCGGTCAACGTGATATTGGGTTTTTCTATTCAGTATCAGCCCGGACTCTAGAATTTGTGCCCCATATGGGGACAGGCTAGCTCCCTATCACATCATGGGATGGAATACACACGGCTAAAAGTGGGTGCACTAGTTGCGCCTTCTACCGCCAAGCAGCAGTGTGCATGCACTCTTGTGTTTCGGTTTGAAGGACAATGTAGCCAGTGGAACTACTGGACATAATGAGACTTACATCTTATGTCTCAGGATGACGAGCTCAGTGGAATGCCACACAGTACTTTGTAACTCACGGTGCTGGATGGTATTGCTACTGTTTATGGGTGGTCGTATCGCTTACCATCAGGCGAACGGCATGCTCGTCTCGTCATTCAATGCCATAAAAAATAACATAAGATTGTAATTTTTTATCAGTGGCAGATATTTTTTTAAAAGGTTCTCATACATTTACCTGGTTATAATGTTACTTTAAGAAGTTTTTAATACCTACGTTAATACAAAAAATATTTGTAAATCATAATATAGCAGCCCACACGGAAATTTCCATGCGGTATTCGTATGCGATAAAACATTTTTAACCGACTTCAGAAAAGAGGTTCTGCACTCGACCCGTGTATATGTAAGTTTGCATGGCCGATATTGATCCGATTTGGATGGGGTTTTCGTTATACAAATTTATTTTTTCATACGCGCAGCTTTAATTAACAATATGTTTTCATACATTTCCTTAGGTTATTCAAGCATATCAAATATAGTTTTAATATCAACAAATTATAAAGAGAAATTTTAATATTGATTCTAGAAGGGGCGACGCGACGTTTTGTTAAAAATAAAATCATCGGCTTACGTTCGAGGAGGTTCGACGCGACAACTTACCGACCCCGGCAAAACAGAATAAGTAATGTTTATGTTTTTTCAAAGTCGACATGTAATTTTAAAATAATAATGATAAAAATACGAAACTTTTAAAAATGGAATATTTCCTTGAGACCAATGTATGTAGATTAAATTTTCGTAGATTTCGATGAAATTTGGCACACAGGTAGATCATGTCCTGGATTAACACATAGGCTACTTTTTATCTCGGGAAAATATAAACCGGGACTTTTATACCGGAAAAACTTTTTAACGCGGGCGGACCCGCGGGCAAAAACTAGTACAAAATAAAATAATAAGAAGTCATAATTTTTTCATTGCGTACGTCGAGCAACATCGTTTAGCCGGAGAAATTTATTTCTCAACGATTATAGCAATTTTATCCAGCTTTCTATACTTATATTTTGTATATAAATCAACAATTTATATCACAAAATTATTGTTTAACAACATCATTACAATATTTATTTTAAACATATCTAAAGCAAATACAATTCCTACATACAACTCAGATGCAATTAATAACCAGAAATAACAGCAAAAACAACGGGAAAACAATTGCAATAGAACAATAGATAATGTATAATAACCAGGCCACTAGAGTTCCGACGAAAACAATCTCATCGATTATAGAACGCAAAAAATTACAATCGTTATTTGGATTCCGTATGCAAAATGAAATAATATTTCTCGTGTGATAATATGTTATTTAAAAACTGGAATTTGACTGCAAACTGGGGAATAAGTTCTGGTATCTGAGTAACAGCAACCAGTTTGAAGGATAGCCAGGATGTAACATCTAATGTGTCAGAGTAAATAATGCTGTGTAATGCCGCATATTATTTTGTATTTCGAAATTCAGGTACTATTGCTACTAGTTACTGATTGTTGTGACGCTTTTCATGAAGCAAGCGATTTTTTTGTGATGGCATTGAATGACGAGACGAGCATGCCGTTCGCCTGATGGTAAGCGAAACGACCACCCATAAACAGTAGCAACACCATCCAGCACCTTGAGTAACAAAGTACTGTGTGGTATTCCACTGCGCTCGTCAACCTGAGACATAAGATGTTAAGTCTCATTGTGTCCAGTAGTTACACTGGCTACAATGTCCCTCAAACCGAAACACAACAGTGCATGCACTCTGCTGCTTGGCGGTAGAAATTAGACATTGCGGTGGTACCCACCCAGACGGATTCTTACACATTAGAGACCTACCACCAGTATGTTTGTTACGTCATTCTTTTTTTTTGTGTATGAAAAATGATCTTTTTCGCACTTCCTTCTTTCTATAATCATCAGTTACGTTTTTTACCCAGTCAACGTTCGAGATTACCATATTTTGGACAAACATTAACTAAATACCATGCAGTTTATAGTACACAGAAGGTACAACAACGATAATAGGACATCGGAACGCTGGCTAATGTCAACAATATATCAAAGGTGAAACGTCTACAACTTAATACGGCAATTACAACTTTATTATATTTCGTAATTATTTTTCGTATTCATTTTCCTCGGTGATAGTCGTTGGCGTAGTTGTATTACGGTACTACTTGCGTTGAGGTCTCGGGTTCGAATACCTGGTCGAGTAGTGATATTGGGTTTTTAGTATCAACCCGGGGTCTGAAAATGTGCCCGGTACATAGCAATAGGCCCGATCCCTAAAATACGGGACCTAACATAGCTGCCGAAATGTGTGTGTGAAGCACCTCTGCCTACCCTTGAAAGGGGTAAAAGTCGTGATGCTATGTATCTATGAATGTAATTCCAGCAAAAGATCAAAACGGTGTTGAAAGTTGGAAATCAAATTTTAAATACGCTTCATGTATGAATCTATCTATATTCTATTTTATCTTCTAAGCGATGGACGGAGAAGAAAATAGTGCATTTACGGTTCGTCTAACTATTTTTGATGTGATTGGAAGATGGCCTATCGTCACAAATTCTTGTTTAAAGTGCCGATTCATGAAGTAATGTTTTAACAAATTCTCTGTTATGCTCAGTCCTAAAAGCTTAAATTAAAAGTGGATAGTCTTAGGTTGGAGACCTTGTGGACCACAGAGTATTCTTAAATTTCTTGGGAGTAAACTTAGAAATCCGAATGAGTTTGTATGAATGACAACTTTTCCTTTTCACTTTCGCTATTCAAATTATTTCGTAGTGTGACGGTTGAAATTTTTACGGCCTCAATAACAATAGGCGAATAATTTTGGTAATATATGCGAAATATTTGTAACGAGCTTAATTATCTAGTTTGCAAAAACCTGCAACATAATATCAACTTGAAAGCAATACAACATAATGTTATAAGTAATCAAAATGGCGCGTAAATAGTAGCATTTAATTTGACTTTTTTAATTTACTATTTATATCAGACACAAAAACACTAATTAAAACAATTCCGAGAGATTCGATATTTGAATCTCAATTGGCCCCTAAAACAAAGAAATCACAATATGTGGGTTGTCACGTTTTTCGTCGCGCATTAGCATACAATACGAAAGTATTGGGTGACGTTTTTGGTGTCAACGACCCAGGTATGCTTATAAAGAGGGCATTTGTAACCAAGGTGCAAGGCTAAGGTTAGCCTGCGCGCATACTGGCCGCTGTGACTGAATGTTGTTAAAAACTGATCGAATCTACGTTCTTTTGATTTGTAAAATTTAAATTTGGAATTCAACAACATTAGAGTGTAACCGGTTACATAAGTAGGTTTTAGTAAGAAGTTTGGTTTGTTATCTCTTTTTTGCAATAATATACCAATATAAAATGTAGATGATAATGAAAAATAAAAAAAATACCGGGAAATAAAAACGAATTTGTAATCTTTACGCTATCACTTACCATTTAATGACACTCGTAAGTGTTTTTTACAGTTTATCGGTACACTATGGATATCGATAACAAGAAATTTTAAAGTACAAAATGCTTTCACCAAAAACCAGGGCCGGCAGCGACTGGATGCATAAAGCAGCAGGCCGGGCTCTGTAGCGTATCTTGGGAGAGGCCTATGTCCAGCAGTGGACTGCAACGGGCTGATGATGATGAAATATAAATTTCAGAATTATCGTCCTAAAAATCCATGGGAAATTTTGGCCCAATCTAGAGGTAGTTCAATGTTGTCTGATCAGTCATGACACGCCATTGTCTCGCCTATAAAACAATTCAAAAATATACGATCCTATCTCGGATTCTCAATTAAATGTAAACGACATTTGGTATTAATTCAAGTAACCTTTAGAGAAGCGAGTATTGTTTTCACGCAATTCTGCTATTTGCATAGGGCAATGCAATTTGTAAGTTATGCTAACAGTGCACACTGTAATATGAAAATGTGCCCGGTTTGCACCAAACCAATATTGTATACCCACACAAAAGTATATTTGAATACAGAAACTGCATGCAAAAATAATCATTACTTTGGAATAGAAATTTAAACAAATGTCTACCTACTCTCCGAAGAATACGGTAGTTTCCTATGTTCTATTTTGTATTTTTTTAGTGTATCAGAAAATAAAAATTTTTGAAGTCGGTTAAAAATATTGTAAAATGAATACTAAAAGATATTAAAAATTCAATGTACTGAAGTAATAAATGTACATTGCCGGGCAAAATAAACGACTCCATATTCTAATATTTCTTTGAATTTGGTCCTACATTTTACAAACATTTGAAATTAGTAGAAATAAGCTTGGGTACTCAAAAATGTCATAAATATTTTTTTATAAACACTTACTTCCTTACGTATTATAAAATAGTCTCCCGCCGCGTCTGTCTATCTGAGCGCGATAAACTCAAAACTAACTACCGGGTTTCGATGAAAGGACATGTCCTAAAACGGGCCTAAAATTCTAAACCAGATAGTTTATATATATTTGGATAGAACTCCTAAAAACTAGCCTTTTACAATAAATCGTTTAATTTTAAAAACCTCCGATTTTGAGATTTACCTATTTTTTGTTGCTTCTAAACTACGCTCAATATGAACGGTTTTGAAAAAGTTGGTTATAAATTGAGGGGTAAAAAAATAACCATACAAAAAGCGGACATCTCGTTTAGTACGGAGATGCTTAAAATGTTAGGATAAATGTTAGCATAGACACAGACATACTTTTATCCCGGAAAAACTATTACACACGGGCGAAGCCGCGAGGCAAAGCTAGTTAGATAATAATAATGAATATACATTTGTTTTTGGTTTAATATTAATGACAGTATTATTTGATCACTATTCCTCTTTTCTTCTGTTTAAGCGAATGTTAGACATTGAAATAAAACTATTTTGCGGATTTCATTGGTACATTCCGCCCCGTGACAACGAAGTGCTGCAAAGCCTTCGAAACGTCGAGAGAAAATATAAATTAAAAAATCGCCATAAAATCCGCGACATAGTTTTATTTCAATATTCTCTTTTATTATCGGTGTTAAATAAAACACCGATTTAACATTATCAATTTAATATTATTTTAATCTTTACTGATACATAATGACTGTCTCGGTGGCGTAGTTGTATTATGATACGACTGCAATGCTGAGGTCTCGGGTTCAATTCCCGGGTCGGGCAAAGTGATATTGAGTTTTCTATTTAGTATCAGCTCGGAGTCTGGAATTTGTGCCCGATATGGCAATAGGCTCCCCCCTATCACATCATGGGACGGAATAACGGCGAAAATTGGGTGAACTAGTTGCGCCTCTGCCTACCCCTTCGGGAAGAAAAGGCGTAAGTGTGTGTGATACATAATGCTGAAATTGTTTTTAACGTACTTATCTCTAAAACTACTGCTCTAATTCTGAGATATCTGAGTAACAAAAGGTTACACTATCCCTGAGTGCTATTTTTAATCCCAGAAACGGTCAAACGAGGGTAGAGACGGAGGCAGTCTAGAGATTATATTTGAAATTCCAAAACAACGCGTCATTATGCCCACGGCCTTAGGACGATGTCGTACCACACCCTAAGTACACCGCAGACAATGACTCATAAATGACAAATCATTTATCAAGTTCACTAAAGGCACACAATGCACTTTTACAAGGAAATAACAAGAAAAATTGTTATTAATAAGCATTCTATTTGGGTTAACCAATGCATCATTTCGTATTTTAAAGGATAAATCAAAAACATTTGCTTTCAAGGGAAAAGTTAAACTATAAACGTTGTGGTTGAGATTTATGTATGTCTTCTAATAGGTATTTAGTCTATTTTTGCCGTCAGACTACAGCTTACAAGTACTACATCCCAATATTAATATCATCAAGCGTTTGTTACTGGGCATTTTGAGACTCTATATCTAATGTCAATCTATGGTATTGATTTCGATTTAATGCAGTTTTTACGCCATATTTATTCCAATGAATGCTCAAAGTTAACCATAGTGAAGTGATGTTATATAACGAATACAATCCTACTTATATTATAAATCTATGGTATTAATTTCGATTTAATGCAGTTTTTACGCCATATTTATTCCAATGAATGCTCAAAGTTAACCATAGTTAAGTGATATTATATAACGAATACAATCCTACTAATATTATAAATCTATGGTATTAATTTCGATTTAATGCAGTTTTTACGCCATATTTATTCCAATGAATGCTCAAAGTTAACCATAGTGAAGTGATGTTATATAACGAATACAATCCTACTAATATTATAAATCTATGGTATTAATTTCGATTTAATGCAGTTTTTACGCCATATTTATTCCAATGAATGCTCAAAGTTAACCATAGTGAAGTGATGTTATATAACGAATACAATCCTACTAATATTATAAATCTATGGTATTAATTTCGATTTAATGCAGTTTTTACGCCATATTTATTCCAATGAATGCTCAAAGTTAACCATAGTGAAGTGATGTTATATAACGAATACAATCCTACTAATATTATAAATCTATGGTATTAATTTCGATTTAATGCAGTTTTTACGCCATATTTATTCCAATGAATGCTCAAAGTTAACCATAGTGAAGTGATATTATATAACGAATACAATCCTACTAATATTATAAACGCGAAAGTTTGTAAGAATGTGTGGATGTGTGTTACTCTTTCACGCAAAAACTGCTTAACGGATCTCGATGAAATTTGCCACACGAATAGGTCATGTCTTGGCTTAACACATAAGCTACTTTTATCCCGGGAAAATATAAAGTGGGACTTTTATCCTGGAAAAACCTTTTGCACGCGGACGCAGCCGCGGGCAAAAGCTGGTATATTATAACCGCTGAATAGATTTGCACGAATTTTAGTACACATATCGTTCAAATCCTACAGTAATGTACCTAAGTATAGACTTTTTTAACACATCCAATGGCGACATTTACATTAACATAAGACTTGCAATGCAATGCAATTAGCCGTGTATTATATATTGCCCACTGCTGAGCACGGGGCTCCTCTGTTACTGAGAGGGTTCAGGCCTTAGTCCACCACGCTGGCCTAATGCGGGTTGGCAGACTTCACATACTCTCGAAATTCTTATAGAGAATTCTCAGGTATGTAGGTTTCCTCACGATGTTTTCCTTCACCGTTAAAGCGAACGATAATTGATAAACAATACACACATAACTTCGAAAAGTCAGAGGTGTGTGCCTTGGGTTTGAACCTCCGGAAAATGTCTCGGTAGACCGTTCCATTCCCAACTAGGCTATCGTCGCTTTTTTGAGACTTGCTCAAGGAGAATTAAAGAACAAAGCTTATCCATTGTATACTAGTTTCACCGATTTCTGATATAATTCCAGAGATATAACATACTGGCATTTTCCCGCGGCTCCGTCCGCATGTAAAAGATTTTCCAGGATAAATATTTGCCTGAGATAAAAACTATAGCACTCAGAGTAATGTAGCTTCCCATTAGTGAAAGAATAAAACCTACTATTAAACTAAAGAAGTTTCATACAAACTTTGCCATCCCTTTTTACCCCCTTAGGCGTTGAATTTCGCCAAATCTCGTCTTAGTGAGCACCTACGTCCTCAAGAGAACCTCATGCATGTGAGACTCCTAGCACTTATAGATCCTAAGATTTCGTAATAAATGAGTGAGTGACCTTGCGCTTAGAGTAACTAGTGGTCCCACTTTTCGCCGCGCGTATTCCGTCCCATGATGTGATAGGGGCCTATCGCCATTTCGGGCACAAATTCCAGACTCCGGGCTGATACTGACTAGACAAATCGAATACCACTGTGCCCGACCCGGGGATCGAACACGAGACCTCAGCATTGCAGTCGTACCGTAATACAACTACGCCACGGAGGCAGTCCAAATGAAAATTTGTGGTAATGTTTAAATATTAACAAAATGCATAAAGTGAATAAAGTTGTGCCAACTTTAATTATAATATAAGTTGGTAGTTGGCCGCCATTCAAACCGCACTTTACCAACGTTTTAAAATCCGGATGCGCACTCACGATAATATTTTGATATTAAAACTTTTTGGATAGTTAATATTTGGTTTATTCGGTATTTTGTGTACTAACTAGTTCGAAATTTTTAAACTATTCAGTCATCGTAAATTAAGTTTGGAGAACTCTGATTAATTTACCGAAAAGCAGTGAATTATTTTTATTTCCTACAGTTCTATTTTAGAAAAATGAAATTTATTTACCTAGGTACTTAGTAAGAAGTGACATTTGAAAATAAAACTTTTTTTGTAAATGTACTGCGTGGGTCCTATAATTCTATTTGTATTAACTACTTATCTGAAAAGAATCTTTTTACATTCCAAGTTTTATTGTTATTTATCGCCTCCTAGTGGTATCAAATACTGACTTTGGTTTGGGAGGTCTGCGCTTGATCCCCAGGGTAACCCTCTTCCCCTTTCTTCAAAAGAGTTTGATACTTGGTTTGATATCAAGAAAACGCACGCTCGTAAACATCGTATTAATATTGAAACATGCGTGACGAATTAAGATGTTATACCCCATGGGAGTGGAAACAAAAACAAGAGAAAATGACATTAGAAACACAATGGCACTTGTACTGTTTACAATATCTAGAAACACAACTAGATTCTAGACAATTCTATTATAAACTTGAATCTGACTATAATATTTAAGTAAACATTATTGAAAAAAAGAATAAGCCAGGCAAAAAGATAAACGTAAAATAAATTCTTATATAGGTACACGCTACGCACTTCTATACACGTTTCTTTCTCCGCTCACTATATTATCGGCCTACTAAATTCGAATTAATGTCAGAGATAACTGATAAACCTATAAATATATGCTAATTAACATTCAGTTCCATTCACTTCTTAAAAGCCGAAAGTATCGAAAACAAACATCCAATTTAATTATGTAAATAAACAGAAGAAAAACATTCGAGGTCAATGTACATGTTTATCAAAGAGCGTTGGATGCACTCTAATATTTTAATGCTGTTGCTAAATATACAACTATTTCTTATTACCATGGGTTAAGACTTCAATTACAAGAATTTTACATATCGCTCCAGTACCGAAAGGTTAGTTTTCACAAATTCCCCGAGCTCACGGTTCGCGAAGGGACACGTAACGGAACGTTGTAACGGTTAAACAATAAATGAAGTTCCAATTTTAAATCTCGCTCTGGGTGTATTCGGATTACGATCACACTCGAATGTGATACGGAGAATAAAATTCCATTTTAGTGCAATTTGAATTTGGAATGCGCATTTCGCTGTCACTTTAATTTTATAAGGCGATAGTGAAATTCAATCAGGTTTTGTGTTTTGTTTTTTATACCTCAAAAACATTTAAAGATAATTAAAATGTTCAGGCTTTTGCAGTGTATTCGTGCAACGCGCTCTTGCGTGAATTAAATAATATTTAACGTTAGAATTATTACATTAAAGAAAACAATAAGTAATTTTAAAAAAATCAAGTAATTATGTATTGAACAACATCGGTAATAAACAGCTGCTCGAAGGTTGTGAAATATTAAGTCACAAACCTGTTTTACGCATCACGTTAGTTAGTAAACATTGCAAGGATCAAAACCTAAGCATTCCTTTACAAAAAAAATACTTCTAACACAAGTCACTTGAGCAATTTAAAATTGGAACATCACATATTCAAAATTGGTAGAAAACAAACACTTTGAAAATTAAAAAATCGAACGCACGTTTGTCACAAAATCCCAAATCCAGCTGACCGAGTAACCGGTGCATGCGCTCGCGCAAGCCCTGCCCACACTAATGCTAGCACAGAATAGCATCGACCAGGAAACCTTCAGTTGAATCAGCAAGGGCCTATTAGTATTGCACTCGCGATCCTATCGGCACGTCCCTGGTAACGAGTTACAATATTGTCGGATTCAATATGTCATCGGGTCTTCCGGCTGGCGGTTTTTTTTTGTAGGAAGTAGTAGGCTTTGTTATGGTGTGCAATATTTGTTAGCAAAACAAAGGAACGCATCATGGAATTTTTTGGAATTGTTTTGCGAAGTTTACAAAGCATTATTCTTCGAAATGTTTATGTGGTATCAGTGGTGTCTACAATGACCACACGGAAAAAATCTAGCCTTTTTAATGTAAAATTAACTTTTCTGTATTAAAAAAAAAATAAGAAATAATTTAAAAAATGAATACGAAGCTAAGTGGTATAATTTAAGAATACCGTAAAAGTACAATTATAAACCGTTATCAAAATTAGTTCAGCATTAAATCAACTACCGCAAATACACTTAAAACTTAAGTAGAAATCAGTACTCAAATACAGGTTTTGATAAATGAAATCTAGAAATAAAACGAGTGTGTTCGCCGAGTGGTTTCCAATGTATTATTCAATGATACAGTCCAGCGCGCGCACGCTATGCGCCGATATAACTTTACTATTAATTACTTTGTTGAACAATAGAATATTAGTAAGAACGCATTTCTGAACAATCCTACTAATATTATAAAGGCGAAAGTTTGTAAGAATGTATGGATGTTTGGATGTATGGATGTTTGTTCCTCTTTCACGCAAAAACTACTGAACGGATTTCGATGAAATTTGGCACACGGGTACATCATGTCCTGGGTTAACACATACGCTACTTTTTATCTCGGGAAAACATAAAGCGGGACTTTTATCCCGGGAAAACTTTTTAACGCGGGCGGAGCCGCAGGCAAAAGCTAGTCTTCTATAAATATAATGTGGACAGACGATGTTATAAGACGTAAGAAGTGGATGCATGATTCAAACTGGTCAAATGATAATCTTTGGTCAAGACCTGTGTATACAGCAGATTTCGGTGATGATTTTGCTGCTTTTGAGTATAAGTGGCAGAATTTGGTTGAGTCACTTGCTCGTCTTGTACTTTGGTTTTATTTTCTCTCATGCTTGAAGTGAAGTTGAACCAAATTTTTCGTAAGTCGTAAGTATTTCATGAATAAAAAATATTTTACTATAAATGAAAGGTGTAGGTTTTCGCCAATTTGTAGTACGTTATTGACATTATTTTAGGTTAGACCAATTCATCCATGCAAAAATATTTATAATTTTAGACCTGAGTGGAACGTCAGTTGCAAAGACAATTTTAACGAGCATTAATAAATATCTCCCTCCCTTGTCTTAGCCAGAAAAAGACGAAAACAAATGAAAAAAAATCAACCATCCAACACAACAATCTGTCCAAATGCTGAATTGCGGAATTTCCTCGTTTAGAACGTGTCAGCGACTCGTGTGCCGCACAACAAGGTGTTTGTACAAGTCTTTATCCGTCTGTCCACTAAGCATTCTGAACACGGCAGTTACCAAGGCTTACTCCGCCGCAGTCTCGGAGCACGGTACTGTAACTTTTAAAGCTTTTACGGAATATCAATAAGTAAAGACTTTGTTCTTTACTCTGATACTGGTGTATATCAGCAACCTTTATCCCTAGAGGTGTATGCAGAGGTGCAACTAAAGCGCTTTTCGCCCATTGTATTTTGTCCCATAATGTAGGGTAGGCCTATCGCCATCTTGGGCATAAGTTCCAGGCTCTGAACCGATATTGAGTAGAAAGACCGACCCGGGATTTGAACCCGGAACACAATATAGCTTTAATATGATACTGAGGGAGTCTCTGTCAAACACTAACTGGTGGTAGGTCTCTCATTTGTAAGAGTCCGTCTGGGTACCACCGCAATGTGTATTTCTACCGCCAAGCAGCAGTGTGCATGCACTTGTGTGTTATGGTTTGAAGAAGTAGCCAGTGTAACTACTGGACATAATAGGACTTAACAACTTATGTCTCAGGATGATGAGCGCAGTGGAATGCCACACAGTATTTTGTAACTCAAGGCGCTGGATGGTGTTGCTACTGTTTATGGGTGGTCATATCGCTTACCATCAGGCGAACTGCATGCTCGTTTCGTCATTCAATGCAATTATAAAATGAAAAAAATATCGTACCTAGTTGCCATGGTATGAGTTCTTTTTTTTTTTTTTGTTTTATTGTATGTACCTATTAGTTACATGTTCTCTCATCTGTGGCAATAAATGTTTCTTTCTTTCTTTCTCTTCTTTCTTTCTCGAATAGGTTCATGATTTTCTTGTATCCCGGTACCTATCGAAAATCATCGAATGTTGTAGCGAATATTGAATTACTACTAGTTGATATTCGCAAATATCAACTAGTAATAATGTATGTTTCCACTAAGTTGTACTCACAATAGATTTGCGAATAACAGAAACGATTGTTTGATATGAGCGTTGAGCAACGGTGTTCACAATAGTAGTTAATGTGGACGCCGGAGTTCTACCACGGCTTTTGTTATATAAACTTTTATGTCAACTGCCGAATGGGAATGTAGTGAATTTTCTGTGTTTACTAAATTGTACTGATGAATTATTATAAGTTTTATACATGTATTCAGGTTGTTTTTATTTTTCCAATGTAACTAGTTAAAGTTTTCGAGGTTGTTCAGCAAATAATCTTTGGAACTAAGTTGATTTTTTCACTACAAAAAAGTCTGCGGCAAACTTTGCGGCATTCATAAAATTTTATTTTAGCATCAAGTAAAACTGATTGTGCCCTGTGGATGCGGTGTTAAAAGAATTCCACGGTAGCGATAAAGCATTCCACGCGAAAAAAAAAAGCCTGCGTCTCGCATTATTCGTATAAATACAATACTGTACCTCTCTATCGTTTCGCGGTCAGTCGGCAGCCCGCTCATCACAAGTTCCCTATTATTGTCCGCAAGACAAAAGACAGGTGATACAAAAATTATCACACGCGGAATTGTACTGCCAACTGTTATTACACGGCCTAGATGGCGCTAGTAACGCTAATTGTTCAGGAAAAAAGACAATGAGATTTGAAATAACAAGGTGATTAGTGCGTGTGTGGTTATTTCCTATGTGCTAGAGAGCGAGTCTATGGCCATATTAACGTAAATTCAAATTCCGAACAAGATACCATGAGGTAAATTTGAAAATAGAATATAAATGACATGTCCATAAACGGGCCTAAAGTTCTAACCAAGATACTTTATATATGTTTAAATAGTACTCCCAAAAACTAGGCCTTTGCAATATATCGTATAATTTAAAAGTCCTTTGATTTTGAGATTTATGTAATTAATTTTGCTTAAAACTACACTTAAAATGAATGTTTTAAAAAAAGTCCGTTTCAAATGAAGGGGTCTAAAAATAATTTGCTAATGGATCCAAGGTCCATATTTTGGCCCTTTAACATCTCTAAAGTTTGAGCCTGGTTAGTTTTTGAGGCCCAGCCACCCATACCAAAGCTAACATCTTTCGCTCGTGTAATTAAAACATCGAATGCGGGTCAGAAAGAAAATAATCCTACTAATATTATAAAGGCGAAAGTTTGTAAGAATGTATGGATGTTTTTTTTTTTTTTTTTTTTTAAAAAGGCCATCTTCGGCGCATTAGGGACGGCTGCGGGCTTCCTCTGACTCACGTCTAAGTTGTCGTCCGCAACCGCCCCTGCACGTACCGCTGTTGCGGTCCTTTTCCTGTTGCGGGGGCTCAGAAGCCCCCGAAACACCGTACCGTGTCCGCCTTTTAGTGTCCGAGGCAGCGTGAGACACGCTGCCTCGGACATGTCCATCACGGGGGTCACAGAAGTTGGCTAGACTAATGGGTGGGCGGCACGTCCCGCCCACCCGTGACCCCCGGAGGCCCCTATTAGTCGCCTTTTACGACAGGCAGGGGATACCGTGGTGGAATTCTCCAAACGCCCCCAATCCACAGGGCGGGAGACGTCGGTCAGTCGTCCACCCGACGCCTCCTACGTCTCGTCTGGCGGCGGGAGGGATCACCACTACGCTGGCGATCCCTCTCGGCACTCTCCTTCCGCGAGAGGACCGCCTCGCAGAAGTGGGCCACCGCCTGCCAGGCCTCTCGGCCGCCGACCATGGAAGCGACCACGGCCGGCAGCGAGAGGTCTTCTCCGACGACTGTTCTGAGAGCGCTGCGCTCCTCATCCCAGGCTGGACAACACTCCAACGTATGTTGGGCCGTGTCCATTGGGCAGTTGTCACAATAGTGACACACGGCCGACTCCTCTATACCTACCACCCGAAACAGGAACTCACCGAAGCAGCCATGCCCGGTGAGCACCTGCGTCAGGCGGTATGTTGCCGCTCCGTGGCGCCTGTCCAGCCATTCGGCAAAGACAGGACGCACTGCCTCTACGACCCGGTGCCCCCACGACGGGGCCTCCAGCCTGAGACGCCACTCCTCCACGGCGGCTCGCCGTAAGGCGGCCCTCTTGGCCTCCACCTCCTTCAGGGCCGGACGCTCCCCGCGACTGAACGCCTCCTCCCGCCAATGGAATACATCGGCAAGGGATTTGGCGTCCAGGTCCCAGGGCAGAAATCCGGCCAATAGGCAAGCCGCCTCGAAAGAGACCGTGCGGTACGCCCTGACCGCCCGCTGCGCTAAAGCTCTCTGCGGGGCGCGCAGAAGGGCGACGCAGGGGCGGCCCAGGGAGTCAGCCCAAACGGGGCTGCCATAAAGGGCTATGGACCGCACGACTCCGTGATACAGCCTCCGGCAAGGGAAGCCAGGACCTTCCAGGTTGGGCAGCAGGCGGGAAAGAGCGCCCGCTGCCCGGGACAATTTCGTCCTCAACTCCTTAAAGTGGGTGCGGAATCGCCATCGGCTATCTAGGACTAAACCTAGATACCTCATGCTAGAGCCGATGGGGATCCGCACCCCCCCAACGACGATGCCGGCACCGGCCGGTGGCCCTCTCCGAGGTCCGTGAAAACACACGGCCTCGGTTTTCTCGAGGGCCACCTTTAACCCTAAACGTTGGATTCTGCCAACCACTTGGCCGGTGCCCGCCGCCGCCAGAGTTGCGGCGTCCCGGAAGGTCCCAGCAGTCGCTGTGACTAGCGTATCGTCGGCGTAACAAGTCACGCCGACGCCCCGGAGATTGGAACCACGGAGCACCCAGTCGTACCCGATGTTCCACAGGAGAGGGCCCAAAACCGAGCCCTGTGGAACACCGCACGACATCGCTCTTCGGTGCCACCCATCGGCGCCCGGATACACCACGTGCCTGTCAGACAGGTACGCGTGCACCAGACGCCGGAGATAGGGCGGCACCACGTGGTACCGCAGTGCCTCGTGGATGCAGGGCCAGGGCAGCGAGTTGAATGCGTTGGAAATGTCCAACGACACCGCTATCACTACACTGCCTCTGGCCACTGCATCCTCCGCCTGTGCCTTCACCCGCAGAATCGCGTGGACAGTGGAACGTCCCCTCCTAAATCCAAACTGCTCGTCGGCCAGATTTGGTCCGACCCTATCAAGGTGCTCGACGAGGCGGTTATGAATGATGCGCTCGAAGAGCTTTGCCACCTCGTCGAGCAACACGATGGGCCGGTAGGCCGACGGCGACTCTGCGGGTCGTCCTCCCTTCTTCAGCAGGACGAGCTTCCCGGTTTTCCAACGCACCGGGAAGACGCCCTGCTCCAGGCAGGCGGTGAATAAGCTGCGGAGCCTCGGGCCCAGGTACTCAACGGCTAGCACCCAGGCTTTCCCGGGGATGCCATCGAGCCCTGGGGCCGTGTTTTTGCTCCGCAGCCGAAGCACTGCCGCCCGCATTTCAGCGGGCGAAACCTCCGGGATATCCCTTGCCGGATTCTCACTCGACGATGACGCCACATCCGGTGGCGCCATCGGTGGAGGAGTGAACTCCTCGGTGGCCGGGAACAAGGCCGCGACGACGTTGGCCAGTAATTCTGGCCGGAGACTCTGCGACAGCGGGGGCGCCGCTGGGCGAAGCTTCTTCATCACCAGACGGTAAGGGCGCCCCCACGGGTCCCTGTCGAGAGTATGTATGGATGTTTGGATGTATGGATGTTTGTTCCTCTTTCACGCAAAAACTGCTGAACGGATTTCGATGAAATTTGGCAAACGGGTAGATCATGTCCTGGATTAACACATAGGCTACTTTTTATCCCGGGAAAATATAAAGCGGGACTTTTATCCCGGAAATACTTTTTAAAGCGGGCGGAGCCGCGGGCAAAAGCTAGTTAGAAATAATTTTGCTTAAAATTAAAAGAACGAAAATCGAAGCCATGAAAATGTTTTCTCGGCGACGACTTATTAGGTATGTTGATTACAGTTCAATTCCCTTTGGAATCTTATTCTCATTTGGAAAACATGCGTATATTATTATATCTCTTCGTAGATCTACGTATATGGTACAATTGAAACGCAATCTAGAGGCTATGTTGAAGTACCTTGTTGAGGACAACAAGAACAATACATAATATTATTTAACCTTAACATTGTCATCAAAATGTACGATGAATGAATATTAATATATTAAAATTATTGATCATAACCATGCGATCATATCTTTAGATCAACAGGATAAAACTTTATACCTTGATACACTCTACTAGAGCGATCTCTCAGATTATTCGCGAATGTGTCTCGGTAGGTAAATAGGTACACATTACATGTTCAATTAGACTTTCGAGCAGTGCCGTAGGTCTAATAAAGCTGCTCGACCATCCTTGTACTCCTTTTTTATGATTAAAAATCCCTACAATTCCCCTATCAGCTTATAATTATTTATGAACGCCTGCTTAGACTCATGGCTGCATATTATATAAGTACTGGAAGATCCTGAGCTAGAATCTCAGTTCGGGCAATATTGTCTGTGTGTATTTATAATACCCACTACAATAGGGATTATAATAGGTTAAGCACTCTCGTGGGAGACCACCGGCTTAATGGAGTGAACAAATCACAAAACCTCTGCAGCTTAAGGCTAGGATATCTGAGCGCTGTTTGCATTTACAGCTGTCTAATGTACCGGCGCGTCAGGTGCCGCGATGTTGAATTTCAAATGAACTCGCTTGACACCAATCAGCCGCGACTACGTCACAATAAACGATTAAACAATACTGAAGCAGTTTATTTTACGACAAAAGATGTCCGCTTTTTTATGGGTGCTGGGCCTCAAAATCTAACACGGCTCAAACTTTACGAATATTAAAAGGACAAAAATATGGATCTTGAATCCATAAAAAAAAATTAGACGCCTCCATCGATAGCTAATATATTTTAAACTAGACTTCTGCTCACGGCTTCGTCCGCGTGAATGAATTTTTCTGGGATAAAAGTCCCGCTTTATAATCCCTGGGATAATGGACCTATATATTGATGAAAGAGTTTTTCAAATCGGTCCAGCAGTTTCGGAGCCTATTCAATGCAAATAAACATACAATTGAATCTTTACTCCTTATAATATTAGTATAGATAAGTGTAGATGTAATTTTTAAGCAAAATAAAATTACATACATCTCAAAATTGGAGGACTTTAAAATTATACGATTTATTGCGAAGGTCTAACTTTTGTGAGTACTATCCAAACATATGTATGTCGCAGACAGCGGCAGCTGAAATAGGTATACGTAGGCATACATAATAAAAGTTACCTATGAATTATGTCTTGATATCACGATTTATTGTTCGTTGATCAATGATTACGTAATCAAATGTTCACAGAGTACAATACCACGTCAAGATTCATTATTATCTCTAGTTATTGTGACATAATATTGGTGATTGAGACAATTACTTAACCAACATTACTATAATAATCGACTAGCCTAGTAACCTGAATATGACCTCAAGTTTAAACCCGAAACCCTTTCAGTATTCCGAGTTTGACAGGTGTCATTTCAGATTTTTTAATTAGAACCCTATGGGTAAGCGCGTAAAGACGATTTCCACTGAATGAAAAGTGACGTCTTGTTCGCCGGGGAAGACGCGAATATGGAATGGTTAACATAGTAACCGCTCAACTAAGCGCTGACCGATATGAAAACCGCAATAGTTACTACTTAGTATTGAACTGCACCGGAGTAGTTGCTTCATATGATTTGGCAGCCTTATTATATACCCAACTCTTGCGACTACTACTAGTCTGACAACTCAAATGGATTTTTCACGGTTATTATTTTATCTTACGCGACGTTATATATTCAGACACCCTCAATGAGATCAATAAAAAGGAATTACCCGACATACAAAAAAACTTGGTAAGACATTGAAATAAAACCATTTTTTTTTATTTTATCGCGATTTTTTAAATGATATTTTCGTATTTGTTTACTACCTACTTTAAAGTTTGAACTGTGGTTCATAATAGAAAATATTGACTGCTGTCCCATCTGAAAAATTTACTCTATATACCTATAAATATGTCGGACAGTATTTTTTCAAATCATAGTAGTATGGTCTTCATATAAATTGTAGTCAAGTCCAAATTGCCGTAAAATCCTGAAAATAACTTATTATTTTGTATTAGTATGTACTATTGTCACTCATACTATTTTATTGTTGTTTCCTGGCAGCGTCGCCCGCATAAAAGATTTTTTATAGGTTAAAAAGTATACCTATGCTCTACCCAGGGGCTCAAGTTATCTCCATACCATTTCATAGATATCCGTTTAGTAGTGTCGGAGATGTGCGCTAACAAATAAACAGAAAAACAGATACGCAGACAAACAACGAGAAAAGAATGAAACAAAAAAACGGTGATTTGTGTTCTATTACTCTCATTTAGTCGTCCCTTTATTTTTTTTTCTTTCTATGTACATACACACCAGGTTCTAGTACTGCTTTATAGATGTTACACAAAGAAGCCTATACCGATACCTCCAGGGTCTGTAGAGCTCGTATGCATATTTATAAGCAGATACTTAATTTAGGGGACCCAAACCGGGATTTTTTCAAGAAAATGTGGGCTACTGGACCAAATGAAGAACTTAAAAATACCGATATTTATATCGCAATAATTGGGATTTACTTGTATCAATAATAAGGTAGCTGGCTTTGTGTTATTCTGTACTATGATATTCTATCCATAATATTAAATAGCAAATAAAAAAACAAGCCTTATAGAAAATCCAACTAAAAAAGAGAAAATAAATTTAAATTAAGCTATGTAACGTACATTTAAATCTATACTAATACTAGCTTTTGCCCACGGCTTCGCCCGCGTTAATGAGTTTTTCCGGGCTAAAAGTACATAAAAACCTTCCCGTTGAATCACTCTATGACTATGACGTTGATACAACTCTTAACAAATAATGCATTAATTTCGACCAAATTTCATTACCATAAAAACGGTTCTAGTAAGTTAATCTTAAAAGATAGACATATACTGTTGCGGACATTTTTTTAGATAATTTCAAGAGGAATAATTCTTCCATACATATATTTTTGGTATCTTGAACCGTTTTCGCAGCGCACGCAATGGAAGCCCTCAAGGATGAATAATTTTCCCCGCTTTTTTCACATTTTCCATTATTTCTTCGCTCCTAATAGTTGCATCGTGATGTTATATAGCCTATAGCCTTCCTCGATAAATGGTCTATTCAACACAAAAAGAATTTTTCAATTCGAACCAGTAGTTCCTGAGATTAGCGCGTTCAAACAAACAAACAAACAAACAAACAAACAAACAAACAAACTCTTCAGCTTTATAATATTAGTATAGATTATAAAGCTGAAGAGTTTGTTTGTTTGTTTGTTTGAACGCGCTAATCTCAGGAACTACTGGTGCGAATTGAAAAATTCTTTTTGTGTTGAATAGACCATTTATCGAGGAAGGCTATAGGCTATATAACATCACGATGCAACTATTAGGAGCGAAGAAATAGTGGAAAATGTGAAAAATGCGGGGAAAATTATTCATCCTTGAGGGCTTCCATTGCGTGCGCTGCGAAAACCGTTCAAGATACCAAAAATATATGTATGAAAGAATTATTCCTCTGGAAATGATCTAAAAAAAAAGTCCGCGACAGTATGTGTCTATCTTTTAAAATTAACTCTCTAGAACCGTTTTTTTGGTAATCAAATTTGGTCGAAATTAATGCATTATTTGTTAAGAGTTGTATCAACGTCATAATATTAATCTTTATACAAATAAATGTGTTGGATAGAGTGATTCAACGGGAAGGTTTTTATGTATGTACTTTTAGCCCGGAAAAACTTATTAACGCGGGCGAAGCCGTGGGCAAAAGCTAGTGTATCTATGTAACGGAAACTTTGAACATGATTTTGACCGCCTTCAAAACGTCGGATGAAAATTTGGCATATTTATCAAGAACCGAAGACAATTCATTATTTTAACAAAAAACACTATTTTATAGAAAATCCAACTAATAATGAATAAATATTCAAAATGAATGAGTAAATGATAGCTCTTTTTTTTTGAGATCTGTTGGACCATAGTAGGGTTATAACTAAACTGGCTACTCTTATGTATAAAAAAATCTTACTTGTTTTTAGTGTCATCTGTTGGACAATAGTAGAACAAGCTTAAAAAATGAAAAATAAATAACAGTTAGAAAAAAAACTAAAAAACATCCTTTATAGGAAATGCAACTAAAAATAGAAAATAAATTTAAATTAAGAATAGTGCAAATAAGAAAAAGATGTACTTATTTTATTGTAAAAAAAGCGTGGGGTGCTTTTTAAGGTAGTATCAAAATGATAATCCTTTTACTCATATTATCTCTCAATAAAATATTTATACTGCCTCGGTGGCGTAGTTGTATTACAGTACGACTGCAAAGCTGGGGTCTCACGGGAGCATACGGTTCACCTGATGGTAAGTGATCACCGCCGCCCATGAACATCTGCAATGCCAGGGGGTACAGAGATGCGTTGCCGGCCTTTAAGGTGGGAATATTTATTTCAGGTATCAAAGACCCATAGTACATTAAAATTACACAACCAACCATATTACATGTCATAATACACGAATAGAAATTTAATAGAAACGTACAATCCTACTAATATTACAAACGCGAAAATTTGTAAGAATGTATAGATGTTTGTTACTCTTTCACGCAAAAACTACTGAACAGATTTCGATGGCACACGGGTAGATCATGTCCTGGATTAACACATAGGCTACTTTTTATCTCGGGACAATATAAAACGGTACTTTTATCCCGGGAAAACTCATTCACAGATTATAGATATTTACATATATAAAACGGACTGCCTCGGTGGCGTAGTTGTATTACAATACGACTGCAAAGCTGAGGTCTCGGGTTCGATCCCCGGGTCGGGCAAAGTGATATTGAGTTTTTCTATTCAGTATCAGCTCGGAGTCTGAAATTTGTGCCCGATATGGCGATAGGCTCGCCCCCTATCACATTATGGGACGGAATAACGGCGAAAAGTGGGTGCACTAGTTGTGCCTCTGCCTACCCCTTCGGGGATAACAGGCGTGAGTGTGTGTGTGTGTGTGTGTAAAATATTTATATCTATTGACACCATGAACCCCACGCTTTTTTTTACAATAAAGTACATTTTTTTAATTACATTATTTTCCATTGGAGGTATTATGCCAAAATATTATCCACAAATTATGCAAATATATTATTTTAAAATTTTACAAAAACAAACAACAGTTGAAACAAGTATTACAACGTGTTTAAAGAAGAAAGAAAAAGAATAGGAAAGATTCATAGAAAAATCCATCTATTACAAATAAGAATCCATAATTGTTGTTCAAAAGTAGTTGGTTCCTTTTCTACATAACGCGGTCCAACTATAAACAAAAGCTGTCAAATATTTCGATAAATTAGTGACAGCAAGCGCGAAAAATTGACGTAGGTCCAACCTCCACGGCGCCTCGGGCGCATCTGAAACGAGACGCGTTGTGCAGAATTGTTAAAAAATTCGTGTTTTTTTGAATTTTGAAAAGTACGAATTACTTTTGTGAAATTTTTTTTGCATAGCAATCTGCTAAATGTTATTACCCTTTTATTGACTTATATTTTTAAAGTAATTGTTTAATATACTGTTAGAAAGTTAGAGACAGAAGCGATTTTGATTTAAATAAAAACGATTTATTGCTGATTTTACATAACACATTTATCACTGATTTTACATAAACACTTTTATTATAAGAAATACTTTTACACAGATAGGTATCAATAACTAACCGACCAGTATGAAAATCAATGTTCAACTTACGCAACCGAGATCGAGGATGAGACTGAGCTCGAATGAGCGTCTGAGCACGAATGAATCCAAATGGCGGTACGGCACCATTTTTATACACACAACTGTCATTACTTTGACGTCTCGACTGGTTTTCATAACTGGCAACCCGCTACAAATACAAAACAAAACTTTTATCCGAACACGGCCTCTCCTGACAGGAGTCCGTCCTCGGGCTCCATCTTCTAGCTCTGAAGATCAGTCTCCAGAACTGACGATGAAGTCGTCAAAATTTCTTCACTCGCCATGACGCTGGATGATGCAGCAGGCTCTTCAATGCAGCTCTGCGTCCACGACGTGCTTGATTGATGCTCACCGTCGCCACCAGGCGTTTCTTTTTCAGAAGGCTGTGCGACGCTAGGAGAGTCAGCCTCCTCAAGTTCATCATTTGCATCTGCGTACAAAAATAAAACAAAGCACAAAAACATGTCCAAAAGATAACAAAATAAAGTAAGACAGCTCATATGACTTGAGCAAAAATTACTCAACAGTTTAATGTAATAAAATCTAAGCACCACAGATATAAAACACTTTGATATCTGTACCAATTACCCGTGGCAGTTCCCCTCATAATAAAATCTAAGCACATCGGATACGAAAAATCTTGATATCTGTACCAATCACCCGTGGTAGTTCCCGTCATAATAAAATCTAAGCACAGTGGATATGAAACATCTTAATATCTGTACCAATCACCCGAGGCAGTTCCCGTCGGGGGAGTGCCTCTCACGACTCGTTAGAGATCTACGTAAACATACGTGAGACATAGCTTTGCGTTGTGAATCGGTCCCACATAAAAACATGTTTCCACCCAACCTTTCAGAACCAACCATTTAAGACAAACAGTGTTTGCCAAACAAATACATCACACGCCAGAAGCCCGCTTATGACATGACCCCCCGAAACTCCAGGACCACATGTCTGAGCAATCCTCGACAGTGTCCGAGCACACAACCACACAAAGTACGTCCCATATACTAGGATCGCATGCCCGAGCGCAGTCGAAAGCAGCATCCAATAATATGAAACCATACCTCACTTGAAGTGTATCCGTCGATCAGGATAGCATGCCTGACATAAGACAAAGACTATACCGACCGCAAGACTAAACTTCCCTTAAACGCGTTCACCCCCTTAAGAAACTTTAAAAAATGTGTTCACCCCCTTAAGAACCTTAAAATGTGTTCACCCCCTTAAGAACCTTAAAATGTGTTCACCCCCTTAAGAACCTTAAAATGTGTTCACCCCCTTAAGAACCTTAAAATGTGTTCACCCCCTTAAGAACCTTAAAATGTGTTCACCCCCTTAAGAACCTTAAAATGTGTTCACCCCCTTAAGAACCTTAAAATGTGTTCACCCCCTTAAGAAACTTTAAAAAGATGTGTTCACCTCTTAAGAAACTTTAAAAAGATGTGTTCACCTCTTAAGAAACTTTAAAAACTTTTCCATAAAAACTTTAGCTTTATAAAATATACAGCACCCAATGCGCTTTTCCGCAATCACCTGATATCCATGCCACTTGAAGCATGATGGAGCGCGTTGTTCCGCATTCGCGCAGTTCAGCAGCTCAAGGAGCTCGCAGTTCAGCAGTGCAAGGAGCACGCAGTTCAGCAGCGCAAGGAGCGCGCAGTTCAGCAGCGCAAGGAGCGCGCAGTTCAGCAGCGCAAGGAGCGCGCAGTTCAGCAGCGCAAGGAGCGCGCAGTTCAGCAGCGCAAGGAGCGCGCAGTTCAGCAGCGCAAGGAGCGCGCAGTTCAGCAGCGCAAGGAGCGCGCAGTTCAGCAGCGCAAGGAGCGCGCAGTTCAGCAGCGCAAGGAGCGCGCAGTTCAGCAGCGCAAGGAGCGCGCAGTTCAGCAGCGCAAGGAGCGCGCAGTTCAGCAGCGCAAGGAGCGCGCAGTTCAGCAGCGCAAGGAGCGCGCAGTTCAGCAGCGCAAGGAGCGCGCAGTTCAGCAGCGCAAGGAGCGCGCAGTTCAGCAGCGCAAGGAGCGCGCAGTTCAACAGCGCAAGGAGCGCGCAGTTCAGCAGCGCCAGGAGCGCGGAGTTCTGCAGCGCACCGCATCGCCAGGAGTGATTTTCAATTCCTGCTAACAGAAAATATACGCAGCAGTATCACATCGCTCAGCCATTCCTGGCCTAAGCCAGACGAACAGAGGGATTTGTATGCGAAATGTGTTCAGCGCTTAACCAGCGGCATAATGACAAAACTTGTTATATAGATGGTTTGCCAATAATTTTGTACTCTGATCAACCTTCTAAATTCACAAAAAAAAAACATCGACTCTTAAAGAACTCATCCAATCATAATAACAAAACAGCGGCAGCATGAAAACTTCTCACCCGAGTTTGCATGGATGTTACAGAGCGCTGGTACGACTGCACCCATAACACGTGGCTTGCTACTTCGTAAGGAGAAGAACGCGCCGATTCGCATTCGCGCAGCCAGGAGCGCGACATTCCGCACTCGTACAGCCTGGAGCGCGTCGTTCCGCGCTGCTCCGCATTGCGAAGACAGTGCACACACACTGCATAGTTCTCCAATTTCTGCAAAAATTAAAACCACAACAGCAATACACCGTTCGGCCTATTCTGACCTTAAATTAAATCCTACACTACTACAATTCACATCATTAACTACCCATCACACTCTAAATAGTCCACATGTAAACCGCAGTTATGGTTATAGACAATGCATGTGGTGTAACTACATAACTATGGTATGTGTATCCCCGCAGAGGCACTTTTTCCAATACCCTCAATATCAAATTAAAAATCACATACGTTTGATTACGAAAGAATATCACTTTAAGGCAACTTTTTATGCCAAGTAGGTAAAGCTATTAAGTATCGTTGCAACTATTGAAGTTAATTTTTACCAATTAGAGCCATGTACAATAATTTTTACTTAAGCTGCCATGTAAAATATTTTTATTTTACTTAACTGAAAATATTTGGACCACAGAGTACCTCCTTAACTCGAAAACTACGGCTGTTACATCCGAACAAACATCTCATTGTTATTACAAGTAGGTCCACTTTCGAAGAGTAATATGTACCGGCCAGTTACAACACGAATAGTTAATTAATCAATGTCTACTCACTAAACAAGATCTCAGTATTCGTTAAGATTACCAAAAAATAAAAGAACCCATAAGTTGAACTAAGGTAGAACTTCTCTTTAAGGAATCTTTGTGCTAAGTAGTTGAAACTATTTAGTATCATTCATTAAAATTAAAAGTTTTTTAAACTGCCATTTAACGGAAAATATTTAAACCCCGTAAGTATTCAACTCAAAAGTCAAATATCACTGCCATTATATCTGGTCAGCATTCTCATTGCCACAAACACACATCCACTATGCGAATTACACATGAAAATGGCTATACTTTTCTTTTTACACTATACGGTACTTGACTTACATCCTCAAATTGATTATTACGTCCAAAATCTAGGTACATGACTAGTAAACAAAATCTCCAATATTTTTTAGAGATCACCAAAAATAATAAAGGAAACCATAACCTTCAAATAAGGATTATGGGTCATACGATACCAAACTTCCTTTACAGTCACCGATGAACATTGCTGGAGCAGTTTACTTCAACCGCCATTTGCCACCCGCGCAGTCACTTTGCCCAGGACACCAACTGACACCATAAGCGGCACATCTACCGGAACACTTGCACACCAACAGGAACGTTTGCACACCAACAGGAACGTTTGCACACCAACAGGAACGTTTGCACACCAACAGGAACGTTTGCACAACAACAGGAACGTTTGAACACCAAAAACAATGCTTGAGCACGAACAGTTCAATCGTGGTACACGTAAACACTTATTGTTCATTTGAAGTCGTATACACATGACGTCATCACAAACGTATATACGATGGCTATGCTGTACACCACACAACTACTTTTATTTCACATTGCAGTCTTATTCTTATCCCGATATTACTCAGCGCAATTTGTTTTTCTTCACGTAAATTGCGGGTAGTCAAATATCTCGATCGTACCATGTATGGATTCCACATAGCGTACATATGTACTGAACACAATCCACTTCTATGGACATCGATTAATTATTCCGGTATTCTTCAGTGCACTTAATTGTTCTCCGCGTTATATACATACGGGCACTAAATATCTATGCAGTAGTAGCACATAGCGTAGGTATGTAATGCACACAATCCACTTGTATGGACATCGATTGCCTATCCAGGTATTTTTCAGTGCAATCAATTGTTCGCCGCGATATATGCGGGTAATGAAATATCTCCACAGTCGTATTGATGGCACATAGCGTAGGTACCTTTGTAATGCACACAATCCACTTGTATGGGCATAGATTTCGATCTCACTTCTGATGTTAGAAAGTTAGAGACAGAAGCGATTTTGATTTAAATAAAAACGATTTATTGCTGATTTTACATAACACATTTATCACTGATTTTACATAAACACTTTTATTATAAGAAATACTTTTACACAGATAGGTATCAATAACTAACCGACCAGTATGAAAATCAATGTTCAACTTACGCAACCGAGATCGAGGATGAGACTGAGCTCGAATGAGCGTCTGAGCACGAATGAATCCAAATGGCGGTACGGCACCATTTTTATACACACAACTGTCATTACTTTGACGTCTCGACTGGTTTTCATAACTGGCAACCCGCTACAAATACAAAACAAAACTTTTATCCGAACAATACTATAATTAATTTTTGAAAATAAAATCCGAATTTTCTCTGTTTTCGTGATTTTTTATGATCGAGCGAAGTTGTAAGTATCGTGTTTTGGAATCCACACCAATGTAGAATGATTATTTAACTATAACATATATTTTTCTCGGACCGAAATGTTGATTATTTCTTGGTTTAAAATTTAATAGAAAAGAAGGTGTTTTGGGATATGGCAGCCTTAAACTGCATGATGCAATCCACGCCGTTGGAGATAAAATTAGATGGAGAGTGCTTATCGACTCAGCTTACTGCGATCACGATCCTCAGCATTAAAGGAACGACTGGATAGATGGATTTCTCATACAATTTGCTAGAGGTTGGATTTTCAAAATAGATGAGACTCAGGCATGCGGCTGGTCTTAATCACATAATTTAAGCAACATTCTTGACAAGGTACACCACACGAGTGGGATAAGGATCTTAAAGGCAATTATAGAAACAAAAGAGATCATAAAACAAGACAAAACTTAGCACAAATAGAGGGGTACAAAACTAAACCCTAATCATTTGCCTGTAGATTAGCTAATGTGTTAACGGGTAGGCAGTACGATATAGCACTGCGTATAGCGTTCCGGAAGTCAATATCGCATGCGCCATATACAACGCGGCTGAAGATCCTCGGGCGACGAGCGCCGCTCCATTGTATCACGGCATTTAGATGTAGATTGCGGTGATAGCCTAGTTGGGAGTGGCATGGACTGTCGAGAAGAATGTCCGCAGGTTCAAGAGGAAGAATGTCCGCACTCCGCAGGTTCAAGAGCAAGCTCTGACATTCCTATAAAGTTATGAGTATTCTTTGTGAATTATCTCTCGCTTTAACGGTTAAGGAAAAACATCGTGAGGAATCCTGCATGCCTATTTAGTTCTCTCTAATAATTTCGAAGGTATATGAAGTCTGCCAACCCGCACTAGCCCAGCGTGGTGGACTAAGGCCTTAACCCTCTTAGTTGTAGAGGAAGCACATGCTCAACATTGGGCAGTAGATAATACAGGGCTGGTATGGTGGAGTGGTATCGTATTTAAACGTAACAACATGTAAGACTGATATTTTGCTATCTAGACGGGGCTGCGATATATACTGAAGTTTTTAATTCAACTAAAACTAATAGGTATACGTTGATATTGAAATGCCACATAACTGTTAAAATTCCTGTATCTCTGGTAACACTTCGTCTGTCAAATGATTCCGTCGAATTGAAAATTCGAGTAGATATAGTGGGTAACTTTTCATAACGCCAACGTTGAACGGCTTTGGATGAAATTTGACAGACTGATGACCATGTCCTGAATTAGCATATAGGCTACTTTTATCAGTGGTGGTATAAGACGGCTCGATGTTAAAGAAGCTACCCGATTTAAAAAAATCCGTGAGATGCTTTGTGGTTTAACAGTGTGGTGACCTAAAATCCTCATCTAAGGCATCACGCAACGTCTCTCGTCTAAGCGCGAGGCTCCGAGTGGTTGACTTGAGGCGTTAACAGTTTACACTACGGGCTCCAGCTTATAGCAATGCGCGCCAGACAAAGCCATTTAAACATTGGCTAAGCTCGAAAGCGAATCGTGGCATTACAGTTAAACTAGACAATAGAGGCGGCAAATATAGTTAAAGAAACGATTCTCTTTAGAAAATACCCTATCTTAAAGAGAGGTTTAACCCCTGGAATGCCGGGCTCAGTTTGCGTAAAAAACGCTTGCGTGCCGCCCATACATTTAAAAAAATCGGATTTTAGGTGTAAAGGATGTTCCAAAAAATTCTTATACACCATAAAATTCTTTTAGTACGAATTTTGAAATTATTTATTTACTTATTTATTATGGATCAATGGTCACTAAAATATTCAGAATCATTGTGAGATTTGGCATAGACGGCCGCCATTTTGAATTTCTTTGTTTTAAGGCCAATCGACCTCAAAATCGATATCTGGGCAAGCCTTTAGATACAGAAGACGGATCCAATGTTAGAATTGAAAAAAGTGGCCGCCATTTTGAATTTCTTTGTTTTAAGGCCAATCGACCTCAAAATCGATATCTGGGTAAGCCTTTAGGTACAGAAGACGGGTCCAATGTTAGAATTGAAAAAAATGGCCGCCATTTTGAATTTCTTTGTTTTAAGGCCAATCGACCTCAAAATCGATATCTGAGCAAGCCTTTAGGTACAGAAAACGGATCCAATGTTAGAATTGAAAAAAGTGGCCGCCATTTTGAATTTCTTCGTTTTAAGGCCAATCGACCTCAAAATCGATATCTGGATACGCCTTTAGGTACAGAAGACGGATCCAATGTTAGAATTGAAAGAAGTGGCCGCCATTTTGAATTTCTTTGTTTTAAGGCCAATCGACCTCAAAATCGATATCTGGGCAAGCCTTTAGGTACAGAAGACGGATCCAATGTTAGAATTGAAAGAAGTGGCCGCCATTTTGAATTTCTTTGTTTTAAGGCCAATCGACCTCACAATCGATATCTGGGCAAGCCTTTAGGTACAGAAGACGCATCCAATGTTAGAATTGAAAAAAGTGGCCGCCATTTTGAATTTCTTTGTTTTAAGGCCAATCGACCTCAAAATCGATATCTGGGTAAGCCTTTAGGTACAGAAGACGGATCCAATGTTAAAATTGAAAAAAATGGCCACCATTTTGAATTTCTTTGTTTTAAGGTCAATCGACCTCAAAATCGATATCTGGGCAAGCCTTTATGTACAGAAGACGGATCCAATGTTAGAATTGAAAAAAGTGGCCGCCATTTTGACATTTCTTCGTTTTAAGGCCAATCGACCTCAAAATCGACATCTGCGCAGGCCTTTAGTTACGGAAGATGGTTCCAATGTTAGAATTGAAAAAGTGGCCGCCATTTTGAATTTCTTCGTTTTAAGGCCAATTGACCTCAAAATCGATATCTGGGCAGGACTGTAGGTACAAAAGACGGATCCAATGTTAGAATTGAAAAAGTGGCCACCATTTTGAATTTCTTTGTTTTAAGACCAATCGACCTCAAAATCGATACTTGGGCATGCCATCGTTTTGTTTTAAGATTAAAGGGATTTAAGATAGATATTTGGGCTTGTCTTTAGCCAAACAGAATAAATCGAGGTTATAATTTTGCTAATTTAACAATTTAAATACGCAATCACATCAAAATTAGATACTTTAAAAAATGAATAAGGTAATCAACCTGAGTAGGGTCATTCAGCTCAAAAGTACGCATTTTTTTTTCTATCGTCTACACACTCAAAAATATAGGGTCCTGATAAACGTTTTAACACTTTATTTAAAGGAAATTTATTCTACTTTTATTATTTAATGAGTTTTTGTATATTGCTTCATCGGTTTTTTTGCAATACATGTTTAAGTGCAGCGGGAGAAATTCGTACTCTTGACCCGTCATGTGGGTAAAACAACGCAGAGATGCGCTAAATAGTTCGCATACTGGGTAAGCTTCGCACGCAGGTAAACTACAGGCATATAATTACAAATTGTATAAGTACACATGGAATCATATGGAATATGTTTTTAAACTTCCTTTATTCTTGGTACAAATATTGTAAAAATAAACATTAAATGTACACCTATTGTAGACACCAGGAACATAATTAATTAGACTGTATTTATAACAAACTTTAGTTATTTTTGTAATTTAATGATCCCTGTAATTTTAGGAACGCTTGATGTTACTTTTCATTGTAATGAAGTTATAACAGCGTGCGTACTTTTGATCCCGTACTCTTACCCAACAGGGAATATTTTAAACAATCACACGTCAGTTGAGATGCAGTTATTTTTTAGGACAGAATTAATAGCTAAAATGAATACTATAATAATCGAGTAAACTTAACATAATCAACGGTCTTTTGTAAACTGATGCACCATCTATACATAAACTTTTCCCAGCACAAAATAGTTGATAACCAATCAACAAAATCACGTTGATCGCCGTTTTTCGCTAAACAAGTGAGGCTTGGTAAAATGGCTTGTGGGCTCTGACATCATCCCTGACGCACCTCTAATTTTGCCGAAAAAGTGTCTGAGCCCCCTCAATAGGTTCCGAGATATTGACCATGCGAAATTTTACCCACTGCGTGCTGTTCCCCCGAATGACCCTAGCCTTTTAAGTCTGGTGATGGGGGGTAAATAAATAAAAAGATACAGTAATTTAATGGCCACCCAACAGGGCATAACGATGTGGGGGAAGAAAAATATAATAAGATAATTTCTACTACGCGGCTAATTATTCTTATAGCAATCGTTGAATTGTTAACGACTCCCTGATTTTTAACCGATTTTGATGCTTTCACAGAAGAATTTACTTTATTTGCTGTTTGCTGCCACGGGACACTTCTTTCTTCTTCAATTCTTTATTTTGCGACGTAACAAAGCTGCGTTATTGAAGAGAATTGAATAAGCATTGATGGAGGCCATAATATTTAAAAAATCTTTAATTAAAACCTACTATAGTTTGTGGCCATGTCCAGCGGTATTTGATTTTAAAACCAATAGCCCTTAAAACAAGAACATTTAACATGGAATGCGGTTCTTAAAATTCCAACCTCGAGTTATTCTATTTGGCTAAAGACAAGCCCAAATATCTTATCTTAAATACAATCAGTCTCAAAACAAAGAAGTTCAAAATGGCGACCACTTTTCTTAAGTCTAACATTAAATAATTATGACTTTTACTATCAATGCCATGCCCAGTATCGATTTTGAGGTCAATTGGCCTTAAAACAAAGAAATTCAAAATGGCGGCCACTTTTTTCAATTCTAACATTGGATCCGTCTTCTGTACCTAAAGGCTTGCCCAGATATCGATTTTGAGGTCGATTGGCCTTAAAACAAAGAAATTCAAAATGGCGGCCAGTTTTTTCAATTCTAACATTGGATCCGTCTTCCGTACCTAAAGGCTTGCCCAGATATCGATTGTGAGGTCGATTGGCCTTAAAACAAAGAAATTCAAAATGGCGGCCACTTTTTTCAATTCTAACATTGGAACCATCTTCTGTACCTAAAGGCCTGCCCAGATATCGATTTTGAGGTCGATTGGCCTTAAAACAAAGAAATTCAAAATGGCGGCCACTTTTTTCAATTCTAACATTGGATCCGTCTTCTGTACCTAAAGGCTTGCCCAGATATCGATTTTGAGGTCGATTGGCCTTAAAACAAAGAAATTCAAAATGGCGGCCACTTCTTTCAATTCTAACATTGGATCCGTCTTCTGTACCTAAAGGCTTGCCCAGATATCGATTTTGAGGTCGATTGGCCTTAAAACAAAGAAATTCAAAATGGCGGCCAGTTTTTTCAATTCTAACATTGGATCCGTCTTCTGTACCTAAAGGCTTGCCCAGATATCGATTGTGAGGTCGATTGGCCTTAAAACAAAGAAATTCAAAATGGCGGCCACTTTTTTCAATTCTAACATTGGATCCGTCTTCTGTACCTAAAGGCTTGCCCAGATATCGATTTTGAGGTCGATTGGCCTTAAAACAAAGAAATTCAAAATGGCGGCCACTTTTTTCAATTCTAACATTGGAACCATCTTCTGTACCTAAAGGCCTGCCCAGATATCGATTTTGAGGTCGATTGGCCTTAAAACAAAGAAATTCAAAATGGCGGCCACTTTTTTCAATTCTAACATTGGAGCCGTCTTTTGTACTTAAAGCCATGTCCAGGTATCGATTTTGAGGTCAATCGGCCTCAAAACAAAGAAGTTCAAAATGGCGGCCACTTTTCTCAATTCTCATATATGATTAAGATTTGCATCCAATGGAAACAAAAAATAAGCTAAAAAGAAACCACCTGTAGATGTTCAGTTTTCATACATTTTGCAGAAATCGGCCCGAGCGTGGATCCACGCTCCCGGCAGAGTTTGAACACTTTTTTTGAGCGTGGATCCACGCTCTCGGCACGCGAGGGCTTAATGTTTAGACCTAATAAATTATCATTTTTTCACGGCCCCGCCGGCATAAAAATGTTTGTCCGGGATAAAAGTCCAGCTATACTATATTTACCCAGGATAAAAAAATCCCATGTGTTATTCCAGACTATAATCTAGCTTTATGCAAAATTTTATCTAAATCCGTTCAGACGTGGTGGAAACAAATATCCATCTTTTTAGCATTTATAATATTAGTATCAACTAGAATAGTCATCTAACTTAGATTCAAATTTCCGTTATTAAAACGCAATACCGTCCAACAATGGAAACAGACAAACAGAACACAACAAACATATCGTATGCATGTAAGACACGTACAAACGATGTAGTAATTACTAACTTTGTGCCGCGACGCCGTTCGCGACGCTCGAGGGAATATTCACAATGTAATTAACGCTGTGTTATTGTAATTATGTTCTGTTTTAAACTATTTGATACGTCTAGAAATAGAATGTACTATCCCACTGCTCGGAACGAGCATTCTTAACTTTTTTTCTAGTGTTGCTAAGGGCCGCATTAATAGATGCTACTCAATCAACCACTAACTGCGACGCTGTCAAATTAAGGTTAGCCTCTTAAGATAGCCGCTTTTTAATAAACTCATATTAAAATACTGCCTCGGTGGCGTAGTTGTATTACAGAATGACTGCAAAGCTGAGGTCTCGGGTTCGATCCCCGGGTGGGGCAAAGTGATATTGAGTTTTTCTATTCAGTATCAGTCCGGAGGCTGAAATGTGCGCCCGATATGGCGATAGGCTCGCCCCCTATCACATCATGGGACGGAATAACGGCGAAAAGTGGGTGCACTAGTTGCGCCTCTGCTTACCCCTTCGGGGATAACAGGCGTGATGTGTGTGTATATTACAATCTCAATGTCATCTTAATCAATAATATGTGACGGATAAGAGAGCTAAGTTTTGTTTGTGTAACAGCTTACTCAGCTGAGAACCAGCTCTTAAATGACAGCTTAAGCTTGTTTAATTATTCAATACATTAAATATCTACTTGAGATTTGACTCAAACGTTAGATTAACTTATTGATATCGTCCTAAGCCTCATAGGTTAAGTTTCCAAAACCACGTACCAAAGTTGCCAAGGATTGGAATTTTGAGAGTATTGAAGCCAGTATAATTACTCAGATTCCGATTCCCCAAGCCTTACTGTGTGAAGTTGACGAAAGCCTAGTTGGGCACTGGACGGACTGCCGACACGAAGGTCCGCAAGTTCAGAACCCAAGGCACATCTCTGACTTTCCGAAGTTTTGTGTGTATTATTTATCAGTTATCGTTCGTTTTAACGGTGAAGGAAAAATCGTGACGAAACCTACATACCTGAGAATTCTCCATAAGAGTTTCGAAGGTATGTGAAGTCTGTCAGCCCGCGATATGCCAACGTGGTCGCCTAAGGCCTGACCCCTCTAAGTATTAGAGGAGCCTCGTTCTCAGCAGTGGGCAGTATATACTACAGGGCTAGTATTATAAAGTATTTAGGTTTCAAGGACATCATATCCATTGTTTTATCAGATAATTATGTAATATGGCTAAGAAACGAGCGCAGTACAGAGCCATGCAGTACTTGGTAAGGTAAAGTGTATACGTTAGCATTATTAGAGTTTTCTAGAATGTTACTAACCATCAAAAGAGCTAGCTGTAAATTGTAAAATGTGTTCGATTATAAAAAAAGAACCTAAGAACTAGAGCAGTCTCTTTAAAATATTATATTAAAATTGTTGCTCGCTGGCCTCGATCTATTAAGTTGGATGGATCGTTAGGCTGAGAAGTAGAAAGCAAACTTCCAACTAATTCTAAGTTAAAAAAATAGTTCAGGGAGCTTAGACAGGGTGTCTTATAAAAAAGGGAATGTCATAAAAGTCTGTCGCTAGGTTATGTTATTCCCTAACATTGTTTTGTTTTTTATTTGCATTAACGATTGTGGAATCGCTTTAGGGTCTCAGAATTTGACGTTGTTGTTTTAAGATAATATCGATTATCACGCTCATTTTTAAAGAGTTGCTCATCCACATTTGCAAAATAAGATGTAAATTAGTATCAGTGGCGTATACATCGTAAAGCTTCCGTAGCAAATTAATGTTGCTCCTAACATGACTAATCTGTACCTACAAAATCACATAGATTTTCTCCAGTGACTTTTTAAATCCCAATGCAGAATTTTGATCACTGGAGCCGTGGACCCGTGGCATTTTGGCCATCATGGCTGAGATAGTAATTGCAATAATTGCTAACAGATGTCGCTGGGCATCTCCTTTAAGAGATAAAATGGGAACTTGAAATTGGACAGCCGAAGGTAGGGTCGAAATAGCTCAATTGGCAGAGCACCGGCACGGTACGCTGGAGGTCGCAGGTTCAAATCCAGCTTTCGACTGTTTCTTTTTCAATGTTTCCATAAAAATATAAAACATCATGTTTATTATTAGGTCACTGGGCAGTATCATGTCATAGTCGCCTTACCTTAACGATTGTATTGCCCTCGAATTTGTCACTGGCATGAGTTTACTAATCAGTTGATTTTAACGAGTTTCACCTCGGAGCTTGGTACATGTAGGTCAATCGTCAATAATACTTGATTGCTAATTGGGATATGTCCATAGAGTCTAGGTATTTCTGTATAACGTAACCAATAGGAGTGAATCCTTGACACAAAAACTTCTAGATCTTGTATAATGTTACATTAATTTCTCGGACGACCAACAACTCAGACCACCTCGTGACAAAAGGCTGTAAAGCTTTAGATACACCTTGATAAAAAAAACCGCGATAAAATCTGAAATCAGTTAGATTGAAATTGCCAGTTTAGAGTTCTTGTTTTTTTCTGTGACAATTCTGCGTACTTATCTATTCACCTTAATCCTAATATCCTTAAAACCAGAAAGAAGACAGTGCATGCACTGCTGCGTGGTGGAAATAAACAATAAAACGTCTAGTATGTCTTGCTTATACATCACTTAGGATCGTATTATACCAATGTTAGCTATAACTATGGTCTTAAGTAGTAATTTAAGGTATTCAACTGTTTTAAAAACATAACTTTACCTGCCACTTGAGCGCCTGTTATTAGCTGAGTCAGTGTTAAAGCTTAGCTGTCAAAATCCATTATAACTTATTTATCTATGCTGTGACTTAAGATATTATTATTAAATAACGAAGATCTTAAGTTGCTGACTAAATCGACAGCGTCTCAGCGACAGCATCATCACTCGTCATTCGAGAAATTGAGCTATTAACATGGCCCCTTAAAATTTATCGTGTGTTGTGCCTAAATTCTCTACATAACTATAATGACGTTCTTACCGCAAACCGAGGAAGCTGAAGCAATCTGTTTGGCGAGCGACGGCGCATGTGAAGGAAGCTGTTCAAACTAATAGTAAGCGGAAGGTAAGCAAAGACTGCCTCGGTGGTGTAGTTGTATTATGATACGACTGAAATGCTGAGGTCTCGGGTTCGATCCCCGGATCGGGCAAAGTGATGTTGAGTTTTTCTATTCAGTATCAGCTCGGAGTCTGGAATTTGTCCGATATGGCGATAGGCTCGCCCCCTATCACATCATGGGACGGAATAACGGCGATAAGTGGGTGCAGTAGTTGCGCCTCTGCATACTCCTTCGGGGATAAAAGGCGTAAGTGTCTGTTTGTGTGTGTGTGGTAAGCAAAGACGTTTGGACTAACATAAGCAATGATTAATCAATATTAATAGTCCCTCGTATGTGAGGCTCCATCTAAAATGAAAGAAAGAAACATCTTTATTTGTAACAAGCAACATAACAAAATCTTCACTCAGAACACTTAAATTAAATTTGCACTTTACAAAAACGACCCCAACTCAGCATAAGCTGGTAAAAAAACCAGCGCTGGTCTTTCGTTGGGCCGTTTTGTGATGTCACGGGCGCTAAAGGCATAGACTTTGTACATTAAATGTTAAACCTAGGGTGACAATCCTGACAGGTCACGCTCATGAAACTTAACAGTAAGGTATTAGGTAGGCACTTCAAATATAATTGCAGTGTTCATCTGAGCACTGCAAGCTCTATATCTGGCGACAAGTAGTGTTTTCGCACTGTTTATTCCAGTATGAAGGACATTGTAACCAGTGTTATTACTGGGGAATATGAGGCAGCTTGAAAAAGTGGTAGGGACTACGTACTGGCCCAGCATTGGACGTCCACCTGCAAGGTAGACAGACGACTATATAAAGATCGCAGGATCACGCTGGATTCAGGCTTTTGATAAATAAGTCTGTCAATCTTTAGGGCGGTTGTGATCAGCAGTAAACTTCATGTGGGTGATGATGAATATGAGACCTAACATCGTATGTTTCATGGTGAGGAGCGCGATGCACCTTGATAAATCAGAATTCTGGATGCGGTTACTGCTGTTATTAGGCAGTTGTATCATTTACCATCAGGCGAGCAGCTTGCTCCTTTCGTTACTAATTTCTTTAGAAACATCCTTACTAATATTATACATGCGAAAGTAGCTCTGTCTGTCTGTCTGTCGCACTTTCACACCGAAACTACTAAACCGATTTAAATGAAATTTAGTACAAAGATAGTCTAGATCCTGAGAAGGAATATAAGCTACTTTTTGTCCCGGGATAATATCACGAATAATCACGCGGGCGGAGCCGCGAGCAAATGCTGGTAGTAATATATATATTAAGAAAAAAACAACATAAACGAACAAACATTAAAGTGCTTTATATATAGAGAGCACAATTATTCTAATGAAATCTGTATTTAATTGCATATTAAGTCAGAGTAGATACCATACTCATAAACACAAGACGTAGATGCGTACGGAGAAACAAACGCAATATACATACTGATAAAAGGTATTACCAGCGATAGAAACATGCAAACAGACTACAGAGAAAAGTTTGTATGTTCGATTCCAGATCCATACCTCTTTTATGAAGATATTTAGACTATGTACGATATAAAAATATTACCAGTACTGTATTATAAAATATCCCACAGCTGGAAATGGACCTTCTCTACTACTTAGAGAATTAAAAAAGTATTTATTTCGGTAAAGTTACAAGAAATTTCAAAATAACAATTTATTACCGTAATAATTGCAATTTAAACCTTAACCACGCTGGCCTAGTGCGGTTTGGCAGACTTCATATTCCTTTGAAATTTTTGATTATAAATTTCCTCACAGTGGTTTCTTTATGATGTTTATACCTCAACACTTTTTACATTCCAGATGCCTACAAGCCTAATATATATTTTTGTGAGCAAAAAACCCATCTATGTATTTGAGGATTCTAAATACAGGTTAGTAACAAGCCATAAACACTAATAAGACGTAAATTTGTTTAACAACGCTAATAGCTATAGTCGAGGCAATAAATCGACAGATAAGGGTCTGCTCCTTCAGCGATTCTATTACGATACGCGTATCACGTATGACGCGGCTGGTTAGAATGGAGTGCCAGTGGTTCCACAAAATGTACCCAATGAGGTATTGTAATCCTCCTAGCCAGTTTCGGCCACGGCAGCCATCAATGGAGATCAGCCAGGTACGCAGGAGATATTATAGTGCACAAAAGTGTGCGCAATACACAGGTGCACTCGCTATTCCTTCACACTCGTAGTCCGGTGAGACGGCAATCCGGCATGACCGGAGAGAGATCAGGCACAGGACCAACAGCTTTACGTGCTTTGCTTTTTTAATGACATATTAATTAATACGACGATTTGGACGATAGCCTAGTTGAAAATGGTACGGTCTGCCTAGAAAATGTCCGGAGGTTCAAAACCCAAGGCACACGCCTCTGACTTTCAAAGTTACGTGTGTATTGTTTATCTATTATCGTTCGCTTTGATGGTGAAGGAAAACATTGTGAGGAAGAAGGCATGCCTAAGAAGTTCTTTATACGAATTTCAAAGGTATGTGAAGTCTACCAACCCGCACTAGGCCAGCGTGGTGGACTAAGGCCTACACCCTCTCAGTAGAGGAGGCTTGTGCCCAGCAGTGGGACAGTATTTAATACAGGGCTGGTTTTATTAATTAATACGCCTTTCAATAGTACTATTGCTACTTATATGAATGAGAATGTGAATATTATTGGCGGCAGGTCTCTCGTACGCGAGGGACCGCCTGAGTATGTACCACCGTAATATCTATTTCTACCGCCAACCAGCAGTGTACATGCACTGTTGTTTAGGTATCGGTTTGAAGGACATTGTAGCCAGTGTAATTACTGGGCATGAGTATTTAGTAATACAGAGTTCTGTAAAAAAGATGTTTGATATATAATTTAAGACACGGGTGACATACTTTTTCCCGTAAAGTATGCAGTTAGAGTTTTATTTGTAGAAAGATTTAAGGAAGCAGTGTGGCTGACTATAAAGTCCGAAATGCTAAAGGATGATGGCACTCGCTGCTGAGGTGTAGTACGTAATACATATTAAATAGGTAAGATCTATATGGGAGATTTGTTATGTTCTCGTACGAATATAATTTATCATTGCGTTATTGATTACAAATGTGTTATTAATGTCATGGATATTAGTGACATAATTTATCTAATACTTACACATTATCTAGCGAAAATATTAGACAAAATGACCAATAACAAGAGAACAACAGAACAATCAAAAAAGTCAATTAAACAAACAGCTTACGCACAAAACAATTATAAGCAACAATTCACATGAATCCTTTACAATAAATGCATTCAGCTTATCTTTTCATGAAAACACGACCCACATAGGTAAACCGTCAAACCCATACTGTATAAGTACAAAATACTGGATTATTTTCGCGACATAAATTCAACGCATTAAATACTTTATGCATTTTGTAATGAGCGGCAAATCAGACTGGTTAAACGGCCATTGAAAATGATTTAAAGTTCACTGAATGAATGGAAACAGTTTGGTGTTCTTTAGTTTGTTTTACAGTTAAATAGTTGTTACTAGTTAAACGCTCACGGGTTTTAATTAATTCGTTCGTTTATTATAGTTTAAAATAGTACATAGGCTTCTTTTTATCCCGGAAAAACTTCTTCACGTGGGCGGAGACGCATGCAAAAGCTAGTAAACTCATATACCATGGACTGAATTGGGTGAAATTTTTCGAAGAGATGGACCAATGGCCTGTTTATCAAACGGTACAAGCCTTGTTTTACAACCATTTTCTGTTGGAAATTAGTCCATTTTACAAAAGTCTTTAACATGCAACTTGTGAGCTTGTAGACTTGTAATTTTTGATAAACAGGGCACAAGTCTTAAATTAATATACAAGCCATTACTTAGAAAACCAGGTCCTTTCAGTAAAAGTGGAACTTCCGACAAGCGAATTTCAATAATCTAAACGAAATAGCCAATCAGAAAAATGTTCGCAATATATAAATAGATATTAAAGTGATTCTATAAAGGTGTTTAATCGTTAAGAATACCAAAATCTTTAACATTCATAGGAATCCATATTGCATTTAAATGCCGTTCGCCTGATGGTAAGCGATACGACCGTCCAAAAACAGTAGCAACGGCGCAGATAACTTTTAATTACAAACTACTGCGTGACACTCCACTGCACTCGTCACCCTGAGACATAAGATGTTAAGTCTCATAATGGCCAGTAATTACGCTGGTAATCAAACTGAAACACAACAGTGCTTGCACACTGGTTGTAGGTTTCTTCGTAAAGAGTCCGTCTAGGTGGGTACCATCGTAGTGTTTATTTCTGCCGCCAAACAGCAGTGTGCATGCACTGTTGTATTTCGGTTTGAAGGACATGGTAGCGAGTGTAACTACAGGACATAACGAGACTTAACATCTTATGTCTCAGAAGGACGCGCGCAGTGGAATGCCACACAGTATTTTGTAACTCAAGGTGCTGAATGGTGTTGCTACTGTTTATGGGTGGTCGTATCGCTTATCATCAGGCGAACGGCTTGCTCGTCTCGTCATTCCACGCCATAAACAAAAAACGCTGCTGATAGAAATAGATATAGGTGCTTACCCAGACCCCGCGTATTCAAGATACCTACCATCATTATAACAATAATCTCATACTCCGTCACCGACATCATTAACGATGTCCTTTCAAGTTACTTTGAATAGATTTTGTTGTAGAAATGTTTAAAGTTTCGAGACACATTTAGTGTACCTACATTACGTTTTTACAAACTTTTAAAACCCGAACTCCATTTCCAGCTGATTTTTTAATGAATCGCCTGGCGCGACAACGGCCCACATTAATATGAAATTTTAATACGCTTGAAGATGACCTTCTATGCTATATTCTTGATGTTTTGAATGAAAGAGATTGCGAGTAATAAAATAAGCTTTCCTGATGCTTAGTACGATGCCAGATATAATAGTATTTTGCGTTAGGTTTGCTGGTAAACACACTGGTACGCCTTTTAACCTCGAAGGGGTAGGCAGAGGCGAAACTGATGCACCCACTCTTTGCCGTGCGTATTCCGTCCCATGATGTGATAGGGGTCGAGCCTATCGCTATATCGGGCATAATTTCCAGTCTCCAGGCTGATACTCAATAGAAAAACTCCGCATACTATGCGCGACTGGGGGGTCGCCACCGAGGCTTGTTGCTGTTGCGGCTGGGTTGCTTATTGAAAGCAATAAATACTCTATCATGAAATATTTCTTATACCACACGAGCTCGCAATGAATTAAACGTGTTACATCAGAGAAGAGCAAAGAATTAGCAATACGCAGCACACAATAGATAACTTAAGTAGATATCAAAACATGCCTCTATGCGGGAATCAATTATCTAATACATATTGCATAAGAGGGTATCTAAGATATATGGAATTCTTTAGGATAGACCTATGTTAGCAGTGAACTTCTGAGGCTGCTGATGAAGATGATGATGATGATGATATTACTGTTTATATGTATGGGCCACATTTCTTACCATGCACCAGCGAACTATATAATGGATTTTCCCCATTGTAATGAAATGAAATAAATTTATTCGAACCCATAAAATGTTATACATTATTTAGATTTCGTCAATATTAGTTCGGAAAGCAGTTCTCACTAGAGAAGAACGGGCAAGAAACTATAGTGTTGCTCTATTCAAAATCAGTACAAGGTATAAAATATAATGCATGATATAGAGAAAAAATTCCGTATTTTTTTTTATTTTGTTAAGAGCAGTCCATTTATATACTTTATGTATGATTTATGTTGTTTGAATGACGAGTAAAGAAAGTATTTCGCGGTAGACAACGGCTTAGTAGCCCCTTTATTACCGATAACATTTGATCGCAGTTTCACCAGCGTGTTTTTTTTTTAGAGAAAAGTCCCGCTTTATATTTTCCCGGTATAAAAAGCCTATGTCCTTTCTAGGATCTCAAACTATCTCCACAACAAATTTCGTCAAATCGGTTCATTAATTCCAGAGTTTCCTTGACAAACTCACTTCACAAACTTAACCTCTTTATAACTTAATGTAGATTTCCAGCTACGGTAACCACTTCCCATCAAGTCATCTCGACTGGCAATTAAAAGATCCATACAAGAGTCCAAAAATAACCCATAAAAACTTAATTGAAACACTACCGATGACCTCCTAGAGTCCATATAACTCAATTGGCCCGATGAAGTTATGATTACGGCGAGCCGTGGGCTGATCAAAAAACTTTTCTCGTTAGTGAAGGCGCGTCATTTGACAACTTACAGCTGGTAAAAGCCCGGTTTTTGGATAGGAAGGATAACACTTAAGTTTATTCTGTTTTGCGAAAATGTGCTATATTTATTTATTAATGCCTCGGTGGCGTAAATGTATTACGACTGCAGCGCTATGGTCTCACATTCAATCCCCAGGTCGGGCAAAATGATATTGAGTGTTTCTACTATCAGTCTGGAGACTAGAATTCGTGCCCGATATGGTTATAGGCTCGCCCCCTATCACATCATGGAACGGAATACGCACGGGAATAAAGTGTGTGCACTAGTTGTACCTCTGCCTACCCCGTCGTGAAGGGCGTGGGTGTGTGTGTTATTAATTACTACCTCGGTGACGTAGTTTTATTGCGTATGTGTTACGTGTACGATTAGCGCGTTGCGCTCCTGGGTTCGAATCCTAAGTCTATCTTCAAAATAATCAGTCGCCGCTTAGAATCAGGAAGTTGGCGGTGTAATACTCCCATGCCTTGGAAAGCACATAAAGCCGTTGGTCCTGCGCCTGATCTCTCACCGGTCATGTCGGATTGCCGTCTCACCAGACTATGAGAGTGAAGGAATAGCGAGTGCACCTGTGTATTGCGCACACTTGTGCACTATAATATCTCCTGCATACCTGGCTGATCTCTGTTGAGATTAGCCGCCTATATTACTATTACTAAAGTCCATAATAGCCTATTCGGAAATTATCTGCTTCATAAACTACAAATTTTCTTGAGTCTTGAATGGAAGTATCTGGCATAAAAGTCGCTAGTAATGTGTCAGATTTATTTGTTACATAGCGTTATATGTCAGATATTTACTGCCTCGGTGGCGTAGTTGTATTACAGTACGACTGCAAAGCTGAGGTCTCGGGTTCAATCCCCGGGTCGGGCAAAGTGATATTGAGTTTTTCTATTCAGTATCAGCTCGGAGTCTGGAATTTGTGCCCGATATGTCGATAGGCTCGCCCCTTATCACATCATGGGACGGAGTAACGGCGAAAAGTGGGTGCACTAGTTGCGCCTTTGCCTACCCCTTCGGGGATAACAGGCGTGAGTGTATATGTATATATGTATTTATCTGGTATTTTGTCAGGAAGCGTGTAATTGTCCCTTAATATCGTTTTTTTTACTCTATATTATTCCATCTATGTATGTTTTCGTGTTATGTTTCAGTGATGGTATTCTACCGCATACGACCTACAAAAATACCCCATAAAATACTTGAAATTCGGGAACGAAATTTAACTCTAACGGCCAAAATGAACGTTTAGTTTACTTAAACTTTTCGTGGAGCCAAATGTGACTATTACTACATTGACAATTGCACTACACAGCACATAAGCAGTCCATACGTAGTTCGAAATCTTCGTAACCATTACTGAATGAAACGTACAGGAGAAAATATTGTGCGGATTCACTGCGTTGGTTCTTCGATAATTATACGAGTATACGTCATGGGATCCTATTGTGCCGATCAGTTTCTAGATTACTTCATAAAAATAAAGAATTACATTTATTTTCCTCATAATTATCTACTATTAATGAGATGTATTATTCTATAATTAATTCAAACACTGAATATCAACATACTTTGCAAGAACTGAATAGTAAGCAAGAAAATTATCATACTAAATATAAAAAGTTATCTACCTCCATCAGAATACTTACCTACAGAAACTTGTGAATATACATCGTTGCCACATAAAGCACCAAAACCGCAACATTCCCGTGCACAATAGAAACCCGTGTGTACACATGCGTTAGTTGGAAATTCGCGGAGATCCTTATACGACGCGGGACCTACGACGCTCGCCGACACCGCCACATTAAACAGAACTACTACGCTATGCATTTACTGTGACCAGCTAGCTTCGCGTTAATGGACTTACAGGGTATTTTTATAAGGTTTCAATTAAAATGGCCGAATTTTCCAGAAAGATACATAAATCGACTAATACAATCTTTAATACTGTCTGATACACAGCTCATATGAAAGACTCGCCCCCTTTCTCATCATAGGACAGAATACACATGGTGAAAAGTGGGTGCATTAGTTGAGGTGTGTGTGCTGTCAAAGTATCTAGTTTTCACACAAGATTAATACTTTGCCATGTCAGATATATAACGTAGACTAAAGGATCATAATGAACATCGTAAAGCTTAACTGATGTAGCGCTCTACAACATTTGTACATAGTCTCTCGTTAAACACTGTAGGGCTAGACAATTTTATACACCTTTACAATATATGGAAACTACAAAACAAATCTTTTTAATGTCCTTAAAGCAACGGAGTTCGATAAAGTACCAATTATACTTAATTTAAGAATCATTTGGACTTAACCAAGGGACAGCTGACGTTCATAAACTGATACACAATCAATAAAGTCTCATTTAGATGGAACAATTATCTTGCAGCGCACGTGCATTTCTTGAAAAGATATAAAATAGTTACCCCGCCTGAACATTAAGGCAATCGAGGCCCCGTCTAAACGAGGCAATTGTTGGCCGCTTTAAAGGGCAATACTCGCCTGGCCTAAGGTATACAAGACCTTTCACAAATACTAAACAGAAATTGTACGTTATTTGCATGTTCGAGAAAAAAATACCTTCAAGTAAACAGTCGTAATGTGCGAAATAGTTTCCTGAGCTATTATTGTATGACATCGCATGCGAGTTTTGATTAAAACAGTATGTGCAATTATCTCGAGACCATTAATGCTCCGTCAAAACGAGGCTTTAATCAACAAACATTGTAAGTACACATCAAAATCATAACTAATCAATTTAAAATACGATACGCGTAATAAAAACTTACCAATTGATTACACAACTACTAACTATTGACCTTCGCCTCCACAATAACCACATTCAAACGAGAAAACAAAAAAAAAAACAAATCAATAGATTATCCTCAACACGCAAGATAACACTCAATTTACTAGAAGATTCGAGAATAAAAACCGGTTGTCACTATGTTTAATGTTATGCATACAACTAATAAGTCAACTATGTGTTTAGTGGACCAGAATACAAAATTAGAAAACGTGAGAATTCGTTAATTTATTGCCTAGGTCAGATAAAAAGGTAAAAGTAGATGAACTGGTTTCAATTTCATTAACTAGTTTAATATTCGAAGATATGTGGAGTCTACCAACCCGCACTAGGCCAGCATGGTGGACTAAGGCCCAAACCCTCTCAGTAGTAGAGGAGACCCGTGCTCAGCAGTGGGCAATATATAATACAAGGCTAATATCTTATCTTACTAATATTATAAATGCGAAAGTTTATGTAAATATTTAGATATTTGTTAGAAGTAAACGCCGACTCTACTGAACGGATTTGGATGAAATTTGGCACACGGGTAGATCATGTCCTGGATTAACACATAGACTACGTATGTTTTATGCCGGTTAACTCCCATGGGACATAATCGATAATATTTATCTGATTCTTTAAATAGATGGCGCTTGCGTCGTACTATGTTTTAAGGACGTTTGTAGAGGGAAAGGCTGCCGCGGGCAAAGCCACGGGCAACATGTAGTTATATTGACTCGTCAAGCGCACGGATGCCGGCCTCCGAGTATATAGGGTTTCCCCATACATCTATAGCGGAGTTTGACGGGTTAATACTGCAAAAAATTAACTTCATAAAAATATTATTAGAAAATTACCTCCTAAAGAGACGTAATTCTACCCCTCATAGCTTAGACTAGTGTGCTTTTAAAACCTGCAATACTCCCCTTTCTCTTTCATACTAGCTTCCCACAGTGTGGTCTCCCTACACGCTATTACAGAAGGCTTCACACCGGCGCTTGTTAATATAATGCGAGGGAATAAACCTCCATTACTAGATATGAGGTAAGAGTGATTTATAACGATTTCCGCTCGCACTCTGTCGAGAATGTTTGCTATTACGAGCATTTCCGGGCTATGTACAATCATCCACATTAAAAATTTTCATATCGCTTATAGACTTTTTTTCTTTGTGGGAAGTAAAGTGTTTTTATGGCATTAAATGACGAGAAGAGCATGCCGTTCGGCTGATGGTAAGCGATACGACCATCCATAAACAGTAGCAACACCATACAGCAAGTTACAAAGTACTATGTGGCATTCCACTGCGCTCGTCATCCTGAAGCATAAGATGTTAAGTCTCATTATGTCCTGCAGTTATACTGGCTAAATGCCTTTTATTATATTTTTGTAAAGAGAAGATAAATGTTGGTTAGAACACAAGCTACTTATATGACTGACTGTAGAGTATAAGTAGCCGAACAATTTCAAAACGCCTATACTTTTGTGTTTCATCAAATTTTTTATCTTTAATAATACCAGTCCAGTATTATATACTGCCCACTGCTGAGCACGGGCCTCCTCTACAACTGAGAGGAATTTTTAAGCCTTAGTCTACCACGCTGGTCTAGTGCGGGTTGGGAGAATTCACATACCAACATTAATAATAAAATAAAAAATCAAAGGATTCTTCACTCCACACCAAGTAAAAAGAGTTTCAATTAAGCTTATCGCATATTCGGAATTTGAAATGAATTTGTTCACTTACTTATGTGTCTGGTTGTACCTTCTTTCCGAATATACAACAATAGGCCCTAAGTAACATTTTTGTAGAGTTCTACTTAGGGCTGATACAACTTGAACTACCTTTTAAATTTGTTCATGTCCATTTCATTCTAAGGGCTTTCACAAGATTTAAATCCATTTTATTTGACAAGTTATCGTATTAAAATTAAATTAATAAAGTTATTAAATAAATAAAAAATGTATATAGTACTCATTTTTCACCATTTATTTGTGAGCATAGATTAGAGTGTGATTTTGTATTAGGCTTGTACGTTTGTGTGACGAGTAGCATTTACTCAGAAATTAAACAAGCGCTCAGTCTTCTGACCCTAGAAAAAACATTTACTAGATTTTGTGGGTTGAATAAAAATCTTTATCTATTTATGCCACCTTGTGTATTCTATTCCGAATTGAAATGTTACGTTGATATAAGACTCCTAAATGCGATTAGGCCACTCCATAGACATGTCTTTTTTTTTTTTTTTTTTTTATGTGGCCATCTTCGGCGCATTAGGGACGGCTGCGGGCTTCCTCCGACTCACGTCTAAGTTGTCGTCCGCAACCGCCCCTGCGCTTACCGCAGTTGCGGTCCTTTTCCTGTTGTTGCGGGGGCTCAGAAGCCTCCGCACACCGAGGGACGCCCCTGGCGTCCGAGGCAGCGTGAGACACGCTGCCGTCCATCACGGGGGTCACAGAAGTTGGCTAGACTAATGGGTGGGCGGCACGTCCCGCTCACCCGTGACCCCCGGAGGCCCCTATTAGTCGCCTTTTACGACAGGCAGGGGATACCGTGGTGGAATTCTCCAAACGCCCCCAATCCACAGGGCGGGAGACGTCGGTCAGTCGTCCACCCGACGCCTCCTACCACGACCACGGCCGGGAGCGAGAGGTCTTCTCCGACGACTGCTCTGAGAGCGCTGCGTTCTTCATCCCAGGCTGGACAACACTCCAACGTATGTTGGGCCGTGTCCATTGGGCAGTTGTCACAATAGTGACACACGGCCGACTCCTCTATTCCCACCACCCGAAACAGGAACTCACCGAAGCAGCCATGCCCGGTGAACACCTGCGTCAGGCGGTATGTTGCCGCTCATAGACATGTCTTGAGCATGAAAGAAAATCTTTAGAGGAGGCTTATGTTCAGCTGTATCTTTCTGTGGATGATGATGATGGAAAAGCCAGTTAAGCCGGGTTAATTGCGTTTTGCATTCGGAAAAGGATTTCCGAAGGCCCAAACAACACCCTCCTTCTCTCAATACCTATTTCTTTTCTCCGACCAGCAGTGCGTCCGTGTTTCTTTGAATGTAGATGTTTATGAGTAAAGTTCTCTGCTTACCTTTTGAGATCAAAGCCTTTCTTCATCAGTGACAAAGATAAATGTCTCAAAGACCTCAAAATGAATCCCAACTAGAGAATAAACCAAAATGTCGTTGATAAATGTGGTCCAAAGAAATATAAAAGTACAGCGATCAAGTCCGCTTAATTGAATGATCTAGCTAAGCTGCTTGAAGCGCTTAATCCTTATTGACTATTAGCAAAAGTAAAATTGCTAATGAGCGAAATCTCTATTCCACCAATATGGTGGGTAAAATGTCGCTACATGGACGAATTGCTTGAAATAAAGGTTATTTGTGAAACGGTACAAAAAGGATTCGTACGTTCAAAAATTTTGCTCATGTATCTACAATGTAGAGTCATAGTATAGCCGACATAATAATTATCATAGTTTTAATTCAGCTAATCAGCTATTCAGCTAACATATTAGAAAATCAGAAGAAATAAACACATTTTTATAAATCATAAACTAAAATTACGATTCATTCTTTACAATTGCATTCATGTGAATAAAATGTTGAATTTTATAGGGAATCTTTGGAACTTTTTAAAAATCCTTTGCTAAATACAAAAACAATCTAGAATATCTCAAAGTAACGGACTATATGATGATACCAACAGCACACATATAAAACATTACAGATTTAGCAATACTTAAACTAAATTCTAATATGTATGCCAAATTATAGGTATACACAAAATTCACCAACTTAACGTTGCAGTACAACTAATATTTATATATATTAACTAGCGGCCCCGACAGACGTTGTCCTGCCCTAAAAAGGTAACTAAAATGGCTATTAAAAAATAAGGGTTGATCGTAGAGGGGTGAAAATTTAGGGTTGTAGGTATTTTTGTATGCTGTATCATAAAAAAATTAAAACAAAAAATTTTGTCTGAAAAATAAAAAAGAAAATTTAGGGGTGGTCCACCCTTAACATTTGGGGGGATGAAAAATAGATGTTGGCCGATTCTCATAGATACCGGATAAGCACAAAAAATTTCATCAAAATCGGTCAAGCCGTTTCGGAGGAGTATGGCAACGAAAACTGTGACACGAGAATTTTATATATATAGAAGATTATAATTAATATTTATATGATTCGTCAAAAAGCATCATCTTACCCCTCCCATTATAGCTTCATACCTTCGGATGAAGCGACCCCCATTGTGTGGTTGGGAGATCTTATTATAGATTGCCTATCGATGTGACTCCGCCAGGTCTGCCCTTTGTGGCCAAGATGGGACTTCTTACCCACTTTTTGTATGTTGTAATGGTGTTTTGCTGCCTTTTTTAAGCTATAGTGATAGTGTACTTAGGCTGATGTAGGTTCGATTCCTTGACAACTGTGGTTGCTTCACATAGCTGCGAGAAGAATCTCGCAGCTATGTGAGGCAACATATTTATCTACATATTTGTGAAGTGTCAAAAGAATTTGACACTTCTCAAATATGTAGATGCCCTCAGGATGTGTGCCTTGGGTTTTCAACCTGCGGGTGTTGTCTCGGCAGACCGTTCCATTCCCAACTAAGCTATAATAGTATAGTTGGGAGGGAAACGGTCCGCTATGAGGCTACTTAAATGAAATTATATATTCCATCGTTAGTGTTAACGCCTAAATTGTCGTCAAATCACAGATGAACGGCTCACTAGTAATTCCTTGCATATATTTTTTTATGGCTTTGAATGCCGAGACGAGCATGCCGTTTGCCTGATGGTAAGAAATACGACCACCCATAAGCAGTAGCAACACCATTCAGCATCTTGAGTTACTACTTACTAAATACTGTGTAGCATTCCACTGCGCTCGTCATCCTGAGACATAAGATGTAAGTCTCATTATGTCATGTAGTTTCATTGGCTACAATGTCCTTCAAACCGAAACACAACAGTGCATGCACACTGCTGCTTGGCGTTAGAAATAGACATTGCGGTGGTACCCACCCAGACGGACTCTTACATATGAAAGACCTACCACCAGTAAATATGATAATTACAGAATAAATTATCTGACAACCGTAGTAATTTAGTAATTCTCTACCTGTATCACCTACAGGGACATTCACAAAGTTTAATTAAATGATACTCGACTATGATATAGTTGAATTTAATGAATGTGGACGAGTGTGAGCGCCAGTGGAAAGTTTAGGCCATATTATTAGAATAAAAGTATATGTTACTGAGAAAGGTTATTGAGAGAAGAAGCTTTGAATATATTATTTCATTCGTAAATGCAATACATTACCCTACATCCATTATAAACGAGAAAGTTTGTAAAAATGTTAGAAGTAAAGCAGTCTTTCATAGGTGTTGATGTTTGATACAAGTAGAGCCAGTCGTTTGGCATACAGGCTACTTTATTCTCAACTAGGTGCTCGCTTCACCCGAGTGAGAAACCTTTCCCTCTACAAATGTCCCTAAAACAGTGTATGACTCTAGAGCCACCTATTAAAAAAAATGATTATAAACTTCCATTATTTCCCATCGGAGCAAATTATCGGCGTAAAAAGTAGCCTATGTGTGTAAAATTCCATCCAAAATCGTTGTTGTTTCTGCGTATACTTCTCACATAAAAATATCTAATAAATTTCACAAGCTACCGCATTTATAATATTATGACGAATAAATGGACTGTCGACTACCTCGGTAGCGTAGTTGTATTACGATATGACTGCAATGCTGAGGTCCTGGGTTCGATTCTTGGGCGGGCAAAGTGATTTGGGTTTTTTAAATTCAGTATCAGTCCAGAATCTGGTATTTGTGACCAATATGGCGATAGGCTCGCCTCCTATCACATCATGGGACGGGATCCGCACGGCGAAAAGTGGGTACACTAGTTGAATCTCTGCCTACCCCTTCGGGGATAAAAGGCGTGTGTGTGTGTGTGTGTGTGTGTGTGTGTGTGTGTGTATAAATGGACTGTAGGACTTATGGTAAAGGGTTTAAATAGAAGCAAAACCGCAAGCAAAACTTACTATGTCAATCTTTATTGTTTACTAGCTTTTGCCCACGGCTTCGCCCGCGTTAATAAGTTTTTCCGGGCTAAAAGTACATACATAAAAACCCTTCCCGTTGAATCACTCTACGACTATGACGTTGATACAACTCCTAACAAATAATGCATTAATTTCGACCAAATTTGATTACCATAAAAACGGTTCTAGAGAGTTAATCTTAAAAAATAGACATATACTGTCGCGGACATTTTTTTAGATCATTTCAAGAGGAATAATTCTTTCATACATATATTTTTGGTATCTTGAACCGTTTTCGCAGCGCACGCAATGGAAGCCCTCAAGGATGAATAATTTTCCCCGCTTTTTTCACATTTTCCATTATTCCTTCGCTCCTAATAGTTGCATCGTGATATTATATAGCCTAAAGCCTTCCTCGATAAATGGTCTATTCAACACAAAGCGATTTTTTCAATTCGAACCAGTAGTTCCTGAGATTAGCGCGTTCAAACAAACAAACAAACAAACTCTTCAGCTTTATAATATTAGTATAGATTGTTCTTTAGATAACAGTTTCCACCACAATAAAAAATAACATGACTTTTATTCCTCCTTCTTCATTACGGCATACGACAGTGCTTTGTAGTGCAAACTGTTGCTTAACGGCAGAAACAGACATTGCAATGGTACCTACTTAAGCGGATCATTACAAGAGACCTAGTTTATAATTAAAACTCTGTATAACCACTATGTGAAAAATTATAATGTTCCCCGGTATAGGTTTCCGCATTTTGCAGAGATGCCATTTGAGCCAAACTGCCTGAACCGCTGTACTCGTATAAGCCGGTTGCATCCAGCTCAGCTTCTCGTATGATGCTAGAAATTGAATATAAAACTGAATATCTTAGCTGGGGATTAAATAAACGTTTTGGCAGACTTGACATAGCGTAGATTCTGGAAATGTGACAGCATTCTTGCCGTTCATATACATTATGTTTTTAATAAAATTTATATGAACTGTAGTTTGTATACAATCTGTTAAGCTCTCATTCTAAAAAATATTAAGTAGACGTTAGAAAACTACTACGACTTTTGTTACTTATTGTAGTCTACTTTTAATCTTAAAAAAATAATGCAGCAACGAAAGCTTAGTGTCGTAAATTTAAATGGTTATTAGTTTATCAACAATTCTATCTGCTTTCAATACAAACTATTGTCGGATCAGCTACTGACAGGAACATACTCACACCTTTTATCCCCGAAGGGGTAGCAGAGGCGCAACTCCCATGTCCCATGATGCGATACGGGGCGAGCCTATGCCATATCGGGCACATATTCCAGACTCTAGGCTGATTAGAAAAACCCAATATCATTTTGCGCGACCCAGCGATCGAATCCTCACCATTGCAATCGTACCGTAATACAACTACGCCACCGAGGCAGTCAGGCTAAAAGGCAACTCTCACAGTTAGAGTCACACATCAGTATGTGCGTTCCAGGATCAGCCTATGAAAGAGGTATATCTCGTTTCGAAGAGGCCGGCATAAATGTGTCGACTGGCAACGAATCAAACCATCATTCATCAAACAATACTCTGACAATAGTCAATCTGCCGTGCCCGTATACCAGGTGAATGATAATTCATTAGCATCCTTTGAACCTTAAAATATTACTCATAATACTCTTCTTAATGGGACTTAAATTATCATCGCCACCACCATCATACCAGCCCTGTATTATATACTGTCCACTGCTGAGCACGGGCCTCCTCTACTACTGAGAGGGTTTAGGCATTAGTCTTCTACTAAAATTACGCAAATCAAAATTATATTAATGCAATATAGAAAACCCAAGTGTCGTAAAGCCTGTTGCGATAGATTACTTATTACTACAAACAAATATACCAGAAATAATAAAAACAAAACCTAATAATCGTCAATATATTTATCTTCAAATTTTAAAATCTAAGGCGCTCTGCGCTGTTTCATTTGGTGCGGAACAAAGCAGACGATGAAAGAAAGTTCATTCGCATTTTAAATGACCTCTAAGTTTTTCTATGAAGTAGGTTATCATAAGGTTTATTTAACGCCCATGGCTTCAATTTCATCCCGCGTAATCAATTTTATAAAAAGAAAAAAATGCAGTTTCCTAGACAAACTAACTCTGAAGAATATCTAAAACAAACATTGTTATAAAACGTTTTTCTAAACTAAAGACTCCTGTCTGTATTAATGAGTTCCTATTAAAGCTGCTACCTATTATAACAAAGAAAATAACGTTGAAAATTGTTCTAGTTAAAACTCATGTCACACTGAAGAATTCTATTAAATGAGACGTAATTTAATCTTAATGATATGAAATTGGGGACAGGGTAACTTTATATCTCATATATCATTGGGATAGTAAACTCTTAAGGTCGCCTAAGGTCTACATAATGATTTCTTATGTTAACGCGAATGTTAGACATTGAAATATAATAAAAAGTTTATTTTTAGAGCATTTAAATAATAGCTTGTTTTTGAAATATTTTTTTTTAATTTTTTAGCTATTTTTCGAGTTATTCTCAGCAAGCCTTTTCATTGTACACCCATATGGTCTACTAGTGGTAGGTCTCTCATATGTAAGAGTCTGGGTGGGTACCACCGCAATGTCCATTTCTACCGCCAAGCAGCAGTGTGCATGCACTGTTTGAAGGACATTGTAGCCAGTGTCACTACAGGACATAATGAGACGTAACACCTTATGTCTCAAGATGACGAGCGCAGTGGAATGCCACACAGTACTTTGTAACTCAAGGTGCTTAATGGTGTTGCTTCTGTTTATGGGTGGTAGTATCGCTTACCATCAGGCGAACGTCTTGCTCGTCTCGTTATTCAATACCATAAAAAAATTATAGGAGTGCGTTAAAAATAACAGTTCCGCTATGATGGGTCGTCCCCATATTGAATTTAGAGAAGTCATTTTATTTCTTTTATTTTTATCAGCAAACCCTTTCATATGATACCCATATTATGGACGCGCACAAAAAATAAATAGTCCATCATGTTGGGCCGTCCGCCATATTGGATTCAGAATAACGTCACTTAGCTAACAATGCATTGGCACCCACACTGAACGTGTATGCAAAATTTCAACACAATCAATTGAGGGTAACTGCTTCAAAATTGACTTGCAAGATTCCACCCCCACGAACATACATACATTGCAAGTTAAATAAAAGCTTGGGATCCTGTCATAAATTTAATTAAGTCGGAACCTTTTACCACCGGACTACCCGTTCTCGGAGTAAAGTTCATCCGTTCCACCTGGTAACACCCACTGCCAGCACTGTACGTTTCCAGATATCATTTTTATCTCGAACGTGTTCACTCAGGAATGAGCTTCCTCCCACGGTGTTTCTTCAGCGCTATGACTTATTCTCCTTCAAACGAGGTTTAACAAAAGTTTTTTACGGTAGGCAGCGGCTTGGCTGTGCCCCTGGCATTGCTGACGTCCATGGGTGACGGTAACCACTTACCATCAGGTGGGCCGTTAGCTCCTCTGCCTTCGAGGCAATAAAAAAAAACATAAAATCGGCTGCCTGACTTCAAGACACTGTGACCCCATTCTGCGTGGATCGGACCGTCAACAATTAATTGTTTGAAAATCTTTTATTAATTTTGTTAAATGTAGATTTAGTAACTTTTACTTTTTTGGACTACCAACACATCAGTCCGTTCGTGACCATAAAAGCTGCAAAGTCTTCGAAACCTCGGGAGGAAATATAATTTGAAAAACTGCGATAAAATCCGAAAAATAGTTTTATTTCAATCTTACCTAAGGTCGCTTGGTAATTTGCTGACTAACACAATAGGCTCAACCGTGACCGTTTGACTGCTTCGGTGGCTTACTTGTATTGCGTACGAGTTACGAGTACGATTTGCGCGCTGAGGTCCTGGGTTCGAATCCCAGGTCGGGCCAAAACACTTTGTGACTGGGTTTTACCATCTTAAAAAAATTACTCAGTCGCAGCTCGGAGTCAGGAAGATGGCGGTGTGATACCCCCGTGCCTCGGAAAGCACGTAAAGCCGTTGGTCCTGCGCCTGATCTCTCTCCGGTTATGTCGGATTGCCGTCTCACCGGAATATGAGAGTGAAGGAATAGCGAGTGCACCTGTATATTGCGCACACACTTGTGCACTATAATATCTCCTGCGTACCTGGCTAATCTTTGAGATTGGCCGCCGTAGCCGAAACTGGCTAGGACTATTTCATTTCAGGCTCAACCGTCAACCACAGTCACATACTAAATGCCTATCCTGGGATTCAAATAAAAGACTTTACTTTTTAAACTGACGTAAAAGGAATCTAATAAAAGACCACGTTTTTAACCTACTTCAAAAAAAGGATGGATTCGATCCGTATTTATGTAAATTTGTATGAGCGAGAATTTTTCAAAACTACTGATCTGATTTGAATAGGGATTTCGATTTTAAATTAATAATTTTCACGCAAGGTTAAATAGTATAATATTATTATATTAAGATCTATAAGCACAATCTTCGAAGATTGATAATGGAACTCTTCAAAAACTAACAACAAATGATTCCAACTTCGCTATGCTTATAGTAGACCTTTTATCTTTAAAAAAACTGAACCCTTTTCAAAGGTTTCTTGCCTTTCAATGAAGAAAAGAATTCAAAGTCACAACTGTCATTAAAATCACAACTTGCTAATACGCAATAAATATATTTCAAACTTATTACACGAGTGAGAACTTGAACATTTTTCTTTATAAAATTTATAAAATGTATGCAAAAACTAAAGTCCCATTATAACTTGGTGTATCAGTTTTTTGGCTTTTCACCGATCAGAGTGAAGAAAGTACGGTCAATAAGTAAGAACTGAATTTTCAATTATTTATTTATAATTAGGTACAGTTAATTTAAGTTCTTATATACTAATACAATGCCCCACAAAACTACTTACGCATTTTGTCTGCAGGAACATAACGGGCCTCTAACTTAACATAAAATATTATCATGCTTTAGAATTAACAATAGGTACCTAATAAACATTATCCAAGGTATCAAACATATATTATCTTTATATATTACAACACAAAGTCCCCACTATGATTTACAAAATGTAACATACACGTAAAATAAAAAAAAACATACCATCGAATTGATAACCTCCTCTTTTTTTAAAGTCGGTTAAAAAAATCAAGCCAATTGGGAAATTTCACTGAAAAAGCTGCTTATTCCCTCTGACATATCACTGTTCGACTGGTGGACTGGTAAAGAATGTCTATGGCATTGAGTCCGCCTTTGCTCCATATATGAAGTGTAAATAAACAAAACAATGTATGGTGGAATTTTATCACTACAGTAAAGTCCGCGATGGCATATGTCCATCCTTTAAGGATAGCTTACTATACTCATTTTAAAGTTTACTTGAAACCAAAATTCAGAAAACAAAACCAAAAATAGATGTATATATTTCTAATAGACTTTTATAGTCAAGTAAGTACAAGCCCGCCATACCAGCTAGAAAACGTCAAACTTTCCCAATTTATAAAAGGGTAAACAAAACCCTTATGAATGGGGATTAGGGGTGAAATTCGCGAGATGTCTGCATGGGAGGATAGGGGGTGATTCTATAACTCTTAAATGGTCCCCTACACATATCATATTATTTATTTAGGACGAATCGTGTATTTCAATGGTGCTTATAACTTTTCATTGGATTTTGGAGGGCAGAAAAGTGATTGAAGAAGTGTAAAAAGGAAAAGTAATGAGTTTGGAGAAGTACTCAAGATGTTTGAAACTTATTAAAAATCTGAGGTCTTCCATTTTTATAAATGACTTGGTGCATAATTGTATTGCATGCGTGGTACAATTTCAGAGGTCCCGGGTTCGAATCCCAGGTCAGACAGTGATGTTAGGGTGTTCTATTCAGTAAGTATCAACATTAATGTTACACAATGATGTATAGTCTGTAAGATGTATTACTAAAGTCACATCACTAGGCCTTGTGATTCCTGTTCCGGTCACTTCACTTCCACTGCCCGCGTCCCGAAATCATCTGCTTGGTCATGTATCTTAAATGTCTTATTACAATAAATATATCTTTGTCAAGATATGTCTGTCTCATTATTTATAATAAGCCATCACACGAACATAATACAATGAAGTCTTGAATTGAGCCCAATGTGACGATTGGCTTGCTTCCTATCGCGCTATGAAACGGAACCCACAGCGAAAAGTGAGTGCCCGATTGCATCTCTGCCTACTCTTTAGAGAATAAAGGCGTTATAAGTGGATTTGCTGGTGCTGTAAAAAAAAAGTATCTACAAAGCATATCCCATTAGATTTAATATCGTTACTTCAATTTGGGCAAAGTATGTATGTAGCCAGACAATTATCCCCCACGCACACAAACTGCTTAGATAATTAATAATTGGATCGCAGTAATTGTGGGATTAATAGCCAGTGGCCTATCTTGCAACACGCTAAAATATACGTGTTGGTAATGATAGTGATACCCCCTTCGGGGTAAAAGACGTGCGAGCGTGCATGCGTGCGTGCGTGCGGGCGTACATGCGTGCGTGCGTGTGTGCGTGCGTGCGTGCGTGTGTTCGTGCGTGTGTGTGTAATAAAACTAAAACACGACACTGTAAGCGGAAAAGGAAATTATTTTGGCGTGTTATAGTGAATGACATTATACCCGAGGTTGACTAGAGAAATGAGTTGTGAAGTTCGTCAGTAGGACAATTATTTGATGGACGGCACGGCAAAGTGGCCTCACTGCACTTGATGAAGTAAAGAGAAACCCAAAAACATGTTGACCGGCATAAGATAAACATCCCTAGAAGGTCGGCGTAGTTATGCCAGCCTTTTTATTATCTGGCAAAAACGCGTTATCGCTACCACCACTGAGGGTTCAGTGAAACAGTTATGTTGGTTTCACACTGTCTTAGGGTCCAATGTCGACACTCGGGAGATGAATGATCCGAGATTTGGACCCGTATGCTGGCCTACTTAATTACTTGACGCTCTGCTTGAAGGACTGCAAGTTGTAGGAGAGAACACGTATTCACACAGTTCAACAGCTTATTGCTTATACCAAAATTTTTTAATAATTCAAGATATATAATAATATTACCAGCTCTGTATTTATACTGCTCACTGCTGAGCACGGGCCTCCTCTACTGCTGAGAGGGTTTAAGGCCTTAGTCCACTACGCTGGCCTAGTGCGGGTTGGCAGACTTCACACACCCTCGAAATTCTTACGGAGAATGCTCAGGTATGTAGGTTTCCTCACGATGTTTTCCTTCACCGTTAAAGTGAACGATAATTGATAAACAATACACACGTAACTTTGAAAATTCAGAGGTGTGTGCCTAGGGTTTTGAACCTCCGGACATTGTCTCGGGAGACCGTTCCATTCCCAACTAGGCTATCGTCCACTATTTTATGAGATAGCATAAACTAAATTAAGTTTCATTTATTTTGCTGGTTTTTACTATCTTTTATTCGCCCGGGCAGACAAACATGTACACAAGTTATAAAACCGCCATAGCGGCTCATGTGTGTCGCCTTTCGGGAACAACCTATATATCCAGTTACGAACAGGCCAGCATGATTATCTTGATTGTAACAATCATCTCTCCTCGATTGATACTGGAAGGAGCTAAAAGCCACACTCAAATTAATCTCTCAATTACTAAATACGATCTTATAATTCATGCAGGTAACAAATATGGAATTAAATTGAAAATATAATTGAAACGGAATTAGGCTCGTTCTCATAACTCAATTACGTCGGAGAGTTATTATGTATGGCTTTATGGGGAGGGGGGGATTCTGGCGGCGCCTACAATATATTATAACTCTTTTTGAAAGTAATAAATATTAACTATAGGTAAAAAGGTGTGCAACTTTTTCAACGGGATATTTAATTTTATGATACGATTTGGCGATAGGCTCACCCTCTATGGTTTCGTCTCATAATGTGATCATCAGTGTGCGTGCGTGCGTGTGTTTGTGTGTGTGTGTGCCTAATTTTAGTACAAAGTCTGGCAAGTTCCTTAAGATGATCGGAGAATAATATAATAATACCACCTGTACCTAAATACCAGCCCTGTATTATATACTGCCCACTGCTGAGCACGAGCCTCCTCTACTACTGAGAGGGTTCAGGCCTTAGTCCACCACGCTGGGCTAGTGCGGGTTGGCAGACTTCATACACCTTCGAATTTTTTATTTACTTTCCAGTTATTTAGATTTCCTCACGATGTTTTCCTTCACCGTTAAAGCGAACGCTAATAGTTATCAATTATTGATAAACAATACTCACATAACTTCGAAAAGTCAGAGGTGTGTGCCTTGTGTATACCTTTCGGTAGACGGTTCCATTCACCACTGTGCTGTCGTGCATTTAGCAGTTTTGTAGACGATCGGGTAATTTTCAGCAAATAAAGATTTATGCCTTACAGAGTATCTCTTCGTTATAATAGAGTATTTTAAAACATTTTTGTTCATAGTATTTGTTTTGGGACTCCTCATGACGTTGGACTTATGTTTACGTTATTTTTTTTTTATTGCATCGAATGACGAGACGAGCATGCTGTTCACCTGTGTATCATCGCAGTATTTGTTTTTGCCGTCAAGCAATGAAACTCTGTTGTTTTTTGTGTAGTCATTGCAATCAGTGTAATTACCATTATGAAACTTAACATCAAATGGAGTAACTCCAATTATTTTTACGATCAAGTACCAAAAGAGGTATTTCATCATAATATTGCAGATAGGCATTCGCCATAAACCAAGGTTCAAGCTATCTTCGTTAATATCTTCCCATTTACGAACACTATAAAGGCCTATACTTAAAACATACATGTCTAGATGGAAAGCTGTCGATAAAAACAGAGATTGAAAGTATCTCTCAGATGTCAGTGACGAATGGTTATATTAATTTTAGAAATACCCCAAATTTTTCCTCAAATTATCGTATTATTCCTATTTATGAAAACCAAATTAAGTATCTATAAATGTACTTATAAATTGTATCAACAACTCTCAGAACAACAACAAAAAATTGCCTTTATTTATAATAATATTATAAAGAGTAAATATTTGATTGTTCGTTTGTTTACATTGAATAGGTTTCGAAACTACTGGACCGATTTTAAAAAATCTTTCCCCAATATAAAGCTATACTATCAGCGAGTATAGGCTACTTACAGCATAGGCTACTTTTTATATAAAGCGGGACTTTTATCCCGGAAAAACTCAATCACGCGGAAAGAACTGCGAGCAGAAGTCTAGTTATTAATATAATTAAATTACTTCTAACAAATCTTGACAAACATTTACATTTCTATCTACAAGGTGGACAGGCGACTTAATAAAGGCTGCAGGAACGCGCTGGATGTGGGGCGCTTTTGACAGGTCCATCTAAAAATCTTTAGGGTAGGTCATTGATGTATGAAAAACCCTACATCAAAGGGGTAGGTTTATGTTGAGCAGTGGACGTCGTGCGGCTGGTGATGTTGATGATTCACATTTATTGTGAATTACTTTTTCAACTCCTTAACTATCACAGCATCTAGACGTCATACAATTAAAGGGCCCTAGAAAACGCGCGTTACAAGTTGTGCCATAACCAGCCTCGTCCAACTTTATTTACGGTCAAGATGGTTTATTTCGCACTGTGCATAAACCCTCAACCTTTTGCCGTACAAAATCTCATAACTCCTTTATTGTTTTAAACACGCTAATTTGCTTTTTTAATTTCTCTCGTGGTGCTGGGGAAGCAAAATGTACAGCCAGTTTTTGTTAGTTAGATTTAATTTATTTGAAAGTAGGTTTTACTCGCGGGTTCATTCACATGAATATTTTTTTCATAGAAAAGTCCTATTGTCATTTTTTTTATTTATCATTCCCGGCTTGGTGTTTTTTTTATATTATGCTTACTAAACATCAAAGCATATTCAGTGATTTCGGCGTTTACTTCTAACAAACATATACTTACGAATATGAATTAGGATTGAGATTATTTCTTCTTACCTTTTTTAACAGGTTCAATTATATGCGAAATCGAAATAAACTAGAGACATTTTTTCTAAAATTAAGTACTTAAGAGATCCGGAAAATTACAATTAAAACATAACGCTAATCCGGAAAGAGGGCAGGTTAAATTATAATTGCCCTAACGACTTCTTTCACCATAAAAAACACATAACAGTTCGCCTGCATACGTGTTCCCTCCTTACAAATTCGCGTCCTTTAACCGGGGCGTGAAGAAGCAATTAAGTAGGCCGGCATAACTGTGCCGACCGTCCGGTCGAAATGGTTTTGGAATTCTCTTTACTTACTATCAGTTCCAGTCAGCAGTGAGGCCACTGCCGTGCCGCCGATAGTAAAAAAGTAAGCTTGCTTTAGAATCGAAACCTGTGTCCAATCCATTCATTATAAACAGGACTATATCCACAGTTTCTGCCATTTCAATGAGGACCAACATACTTTTGTGCCAACAAGCGCAATGATATAGGAAAGTAGACACTTACACAATTTAGCCCGTGTTTCATCCTTGGTCAAGTATTATCAACGGTCTTGTTATATTGGACATGTTCGAGCTGCGAATTCACTTGTAATTTTCCAGTGTAATAAGAGCTTTAACTGTACCTGACCATGAATTAAACAATCGGGCCTTAGTCTATAGCTGAATTTGTTTTGAATAATACTGAGAAGATATAGTATATAGTCGATACGTCGATATTTTAATTAATTAAAATTATTCGCGATTGTTGAGTTTTTATCTACACAGTATTAAAACTCATTACCTTCCGTTTCATAAGATGCTGTGCCGATTGTCTATACGCGAGTAATTTATTCATGTTAAAGCCAAATAAGTGGAGCTTCTTAAGTTGTTATCTTAAAACTGTGTCGCGGGTTTAAAGCCAGCTTAACAATTTACGGCGGCAAAGTTTCACGCGCATGTTTGGCAATTTTAACTATATGTCATTACGCGTCTCGAGGGTTTTGGAATTGAATATTCGCTTAGTTATAAGGTTCAATTCTCGGATGTAAATATTAATCTACGACAAGAATCCAACCGCTTTTAAACGTCAGCTGGCGAACCATTATAGTACAGTCTTAAAATTTACTCAGTCGCAGCTCGGAGTCAGGAAGTTGGCGGTGTGATACCCCCGTGCCTCGGAAAGCACGTAAAGCCGTTGGTCCTGCGCCTGATCTCTCTCCGGTCATGTCGGATTGCCGTCTCACCGGACTATGAGAGTGAAGGAATAGCGAGTGCACCTGTGTATTGCGCACACACTTGTGCGCTATAATATCTCCTGCGTACCTGGCTGATCACCGTTGAGATTGGCCGCCGTGGCCGAAACTGGCTAGGAGGATTTCAAATAGTACAGTCTATTTTACCGACTGCGCAAAAAAGTGCTTTCCATAAGTACTAATACTTAATAGTTAATTACACGGCAATGTCATTTAAACCAGAACACACTTACGGGTGGTAGAAATAACTCTTGGATGGTACCTACATAAACTATCTTTCATATAAGAGAAATACTATCTAGGAAAGCATTGTTGCATATCAATGGCCTGCGTGATTTTTGTGCAATGAAAAGAGCAGTCCTGAGTTCGACTCCTACGCCGATACATAAATCTCTTTGAATCGCAAATATATTTCTGATTATATGTATAATCATCTCTAAACAAGTGATTAAGAATGATAATTTATACGAAAATAAACAAAACACCAATAAATATGATCGGGAAGTACATAACTTGGCAACTCGTAGGAATAGCAAATTTCTCCATAACTTCAACATGCGATTGCGAATGCTAACTGCGTAATTATATAACAAGATCTATAAGAATACTGGTGTTATAGTGAGACCGAGGAACCAAATACGAGTTCTTATTATCTCATTGTTCGAAGTCCTATTCTACAAATAAATATATTGTGTAAGTTCTCATGTAAAAAAAAAATTTCCACGTTCAAGCCCATTTTTAAATTTTCATAAAAAATACCTTAACCCGTTCTTGGTCTTCAAGGTATGATACTAAAATACATCTCTACGTATAATTGTTTAACCGTAAAACCAAGCAGATAAGCAGACTAATTTTATATGATAAGCTATATGAGCTAAATTGTGATATTCCAGCTTCAATTTTCAAGCAGTCACGAGCATTAGTTTTTCATTAAACGTTTCTATTTCTGCTCTTAAGCAGCAGTATTCATACACTGTTGTGTTTGAAGGATATCGTAGCCTGCGTAGTTACTGGCCATTATGAGACTTAACATCTTATATCTCAGATGAGGAGCGCAGTGGAGCGTCACGCAGTACTTGATAATTCACAGGTCTGTATAGTGTTGGTTTATAGGCGGTCGCTTGACTTACTACCAGGCGTAAGGCATACTCGTCTTGTCATTTAAATACAATAAAAAAACCTGAGTTACTGTTACTAATATAATACCGGATTTATCAGTAGGTAAGATACACTTCACCACTGAAGCCTGGTTTAGAGTACGACACTACACCGTACACTCAGTGTATACACCGAGTGTCTGTTTGAATACGTGTGTCACTAACGGCCGGTCTCAATAACTTATAGCATTTAACTGATATCTAACTATAAAAGCAAGCATTTTAACTGTTTGTCATATTGAAGTAAGTTATTGACACCGACCGTAAGTGTCATTAATAAGAAACACCAGTATTTATACTTAGAAATTCAGTGTACTGTGTGTACGGTGTATACAGTCATAGTCTAAACCAGGCTTGACTTCCACCTCTACTTACCCTCTGTGCAGCTTGAGCTTACGTCTTGTCTTACTAATACTCAAAGCAACAAGTTCGACTTTCGAACTTTCGACCAAGTTCGACTGCATACCACAGCTGTTATAATAGGATTTGACGTTAGCTTCGCCTCGCGTCGTAGCAGTAAACTACATTACTCCTCAGTGGATTCGGCTGAGAAATTCCCTCACGCAGCGATGGGTTTAGCAAGTTCTTTACCATTTTATAGACTCTATTTTGCTCGCAAATTTTCATGGATGAAGATTTCTGTTTGTTAGGATAAAGGACATTAAACTTCATCAACATCGGTTTAATAATGTCCAGCATAGATTAAGGTATGTGTGTCTTAGAACAAAAATAGCTAGAAAACTTCACCAAAATCTGTTCCATGTTGTAGTTGAGTGGTGGTACAATTAATTACCAACCTAATTAACCTAATTAATTTGTACCTACTTTGTGTTAATTTGTACTAAGTTTTAAACTAGATCCTTTTGCATTGGGAACGCCATGTGTTTCAGTTCTTTATGACCGTATAACTATGTTGGTTTTAAGGATATCTACGTCGGCATACAAGCATATTGTTTATCAAATGTAACTTTCATCTTGCATCATTCTAAAATCATAAGAAGTTGCCGACCTTGAAGAAAGCAATAGGGATTCCCAAGACCTACTAATAATAATCGAGTTTCTAAGAGTTACGCCTTATGGTTAGCCGCCTTAATCAACGACTTGGTCGACCGTCGACGTTATATTCACCATCATCAGAAGCAGTGTAGTCATTAAAACATGCCAGTCAGTCACGCCAAATAGTAAAATAGCCGAATCAATTAAAATTATAAAGTGATACCGTTCACACTAAACCCAATTGATATCACTTCATACACCTAATTTAGACTTTCCGATGATGCTCTTTGATTTAGACTGTTTCTATTCCTTTATTTTATTCCTTCAACGTTCTAAATGTGAACGTGTATTGACGTTTTTGAGCACTACAAAGCCAGCAGACGATAATACGTTCAAAACCCATTCACTCATTCGTTCCGTTGACAATTCATTGTCCGACTCACTTCAATGACCCGAACCCCGCGGCAGACAATTAATGGATCGAATGAGAATTAGATATCAACAGAGCGTTCATAAATCATTCTGGGGCGAATTTATATTGACTGTTCTTTAAATAAAAGTTTTTATTAACGGTTTATTAGCCATGGTTTAATGATTTCATAGGTTATGAGCTGTGAAGCTTTAAATAAAATATAGGACGTCTTTGGATATTTATGCGATTTTTTATTATGGTTATGGGTTGAAAATTTAAAACATTCATTAGCCTAAGAATGGAACATGGTTATTTAATTATTTACACAAGGTTGGTGAAATGTTTTAGAAGTAAAAGAAAAGGTTTAAGGTATATTAACGTAGAAACATTGTAAAGGTAAACACATATTTCTAATAGAAAACTAGGTTAATTCAATAGACAAAAAGAAAAATAGTCCACGACGTAATATTTCATAAGCTCTCAAAAATTTGTATTTTTTATATACAGGCGTTCAGAAAATCCGCTAAATAAATCAACACATAATGTAGCCTAGATTTGACTACAAGAATATTAGACGTCGTCCGGCGTTATTCAATTTCACATAAAAATAACACTGTTGCCAACAAAAAGAAAACATTATTGAATAAATGAAAGAAAATAAAAAGGGGACATGTTTTTTATCCGACGAGTAACGTCGTAAAGTGGCGCGCCGATCGTAAAAGTGACGCGAGAGAACCCTGAGGCCTTTGTTTCGATAATATTTGCATTTTTGTTGATAAAATTCTTAAGCGGAACACTTTCTAAATGTTTTATAGAGACGACAAAATAAAAGTTATAAATAGATACAATACTTTTTATTAAATATCATACGTCGGCTTTAAAAAAGTGCCGTAACTTTTGCCTCGTAGAGCATCGTCGCTGTCACTTACACTTATGGGATATCTTCCCTCCAAAATTACATCAATTTTTTTCTATAGCTTGATGTATAATATTTACTGCCGAGGACTGTAGATTATTATTTTTGAGTGGCAAATTACAATGGAAGAAACCGATAAGTTTCAGTATAACACTCACGCCGCTTATCCCCGAAGGGGTAGGTCGAGGTCGCAAATAGTGCACCCAATTTTCGTCGTGCGTATTTAGTCCCTTGATGTGATAGAGCGAGCCTATCGTCATATCGGGCACAAATTACAGACTCCGGGCTAATACTCACTAGAAAAATCCAACATAACTTTGCCCGACTCGAGGATCGAACCCGAGACCTCAGCACAATGCTGAAGTCTCGTACCGTAATAACTATAAAATGGTTTCACAGTTACCTGACCCACCGTTCGCAATATGTAGAAATACAGAAAGAGAACGGCATTTCAGTGTTTTCTTCTCCCCAACCTGTGACGCGAGGAATTCCCCAGGGATCGATTCTGGGCCCGTTATTATTCATTATATACAGTGCAGACATTACAAATTGTATGGATTATTGTAAATATCACATGTATGCAGATGACATCCAGTTATACAAGTCATTTAAGTATGATGATATGGAAACATCAATCCAACAAATTAATGATGAGCTGAGTAGAATTTTATCTTGGTCAGACCATAACACCTTGGTTTTGAATCCCGCAAAATCTAAATTCTTAGTCTTGGGAAGTAAAGCACAAATTAGTCGCATATTGTCGGCTGCGCCACAAATAAAAATTGGAAGGGAAAATCTTGATAGGGTGGATACAGCGCGTAACCTGGGACTAATTATCGACCCGGAACTTCACTTCGAGGCGTACATAAATAACGTTATTAAGAACTGCTTTTATAGGCTTAAATTATTATACCGCTTTAGACAGTACTTCAGTATCGATTTAAGTCTTGTAGATAGTCTAGTTCTTTCAAGGTTGAATTACTGTGATTCAGTGTATGGCCCATGCTTACTATCGCGGACTGACAAATTGATACAGCGGGTGCAGAATGCGTGCGCGAGATTCTGTTTTGATATTCCCAGTCGTAGCCATATCACACCTTTTTTAAATGAGCCTAATATTCTCAAAATGGCAGCCAGAAGGGAAGTACACATGGCCAGTTTACTATTTGGTGTCATAAAGACTAAAAAGCCTATGTACCTCTTTGATAAATTAGAGTGGAGGGAAGATAACTTTTCATATGGCACCCGTTCCACTTCGAAACCATTATCGATACCTCGTTACCGGACTTCGGCATTTAGGGGGTCCTTTAAATATGCCGCCACTCGCTGCTGGAACAATATACCACCGCCATGTCGATCTAAAAACAATAAAATTACATTTAAATTTCATTTTTAGCGTTATTTATTGCAGGCCCAAAAGCAACAGTTTTAGTACTATTGTTTTAAATCACTTACCGTTATTGTATAGATCACATGGTGATTTGGTGGTTTATTGTTACTATCCGTTGTCCAGTTGAGGTTTTATCATTAACTCGTATTCCGTTTCCATAACCTGTTAATTATTGTCATTGTAGTGACCAACACAAGCTATTTTTAGTAAAAGAAACGTTTGTGCGTTCAGTTTATATTGTTCAGTAGCGTGTGTATAAGTTAAATATTGTTATGTTTGTTTGAATATGGTATTGTTTATTATTATTTGTAAGTTTTTGGATTTGTTTTTATGGTTAACCGACTTGATGTCTGTCAACGTCATATGGGCATCCCATTGAAAACCAGCGCTGCGGTACTACACTGGTGGTGCCGTGGCAATTGGCTGAATGGGAGGCCCATTGTTGGTGCAATAATTGCTGTTTTTTTTTTAACTTTACATTTTATAATATTTATTGTTTTTGTTCTCCGTTTGCAATAATTGTACCAATAATAAATTTTTCTTTCTTTCTTTCTTTCTTTCTTTCTTTAATACATCTACGCTACCGAGGAAGTTTCAGTAAATGACGCAAAATGGGAGATAACTGATCAGGACTACTATATAAAACCATTTTCTGAAACCATTCTTGAAATTGGTCTTACGATAAACCCCTGAGAAGCGTAGGTGTAGTTTCGTTAATTACTAATCATTACTTTCATAACATACACAGTAATCTGAATATACGAAAAATACCGCCTTAAAAAATATTGTATACTTTCAAAATCTTACCTGTCTACAATCAACATGCAGACTCGTTCACTCACCTAGCCTTTTCAACATTAAAATAAGAAATGAGTCGATCTTTTTGCCGCCACTATCGCCCTTTCCAGCGGTATATTCATTCGTCTCATTCATTCGTTCACGAACAAACAATAATTGCGTTCTTCCGACCTATTGTTGATCTATGATTCTATAATTACATTGCATTGTTTCTAAATATACGGTTCTAATTGTAAAGTAGTCGTTTGGGTGGGAATGCTGACCGTACGGTTCATTCTTTTGTTTATTCTATTATGGGTTGTTTGCATTTTTAATACCGTCTAAATTTGTTTAAACAATAATGATAATAATTTGTTTTTTGGGAAATCAATAGAGTAAGGGTGGTTTCATCTTAATGCGTGGATCGCCTCCTAATATAATTCCAATTAACTACATAAGTGTAAAGAGTAAGCGAAAAAGAATATGAGAACAGAAGTGATGAAGTACTCACATTATTTTAAGACTTGGCTGTAATATATTGACTTTAAAATGCATCGCATATAAACTATTGGGTTCTACCCTCAATCCTAAGAACGCAGTTTACTCGGGGAATCGGTTTTGTGCCGAATGCACCGATAGATTTGGCAATACGCATGGCTTGTTACAATCCTATCCTTAATTAAACTGGTCATAGTTTTCATCCAGAATAGTCGACATTTCAACGGCCCATTCAGTTGTCGTGGGAAAATTTAAAATCGAAGTTTAAAAGTTTACAAGCGAGTGAATGAAAGAGAGAATGAATGAACTATTTGAGCATTCGCAAGGGACGCATAAAGTGAGCCGCGTTGTTCTAGAGCATCAATCACGAACAGACTAAGGCTATCATTTATTTAAATGTTTCCATTTACAGTAACACTGAACGTAAAGTACAGTTTGAATAGCATTTTTTTTAATACATGATAACATAAGACCAGTAGGCCTACACACCATACTGCCCACTGCTGAGCACGGGTCTCCCCTATAACTGAGAGGGTTTAGGCCTTAGTCCACCACGCTGGCCTAGTGCAGACTTCATATACCTTTAAAACTTCTCAGGTATGCAGGACCAGTATATTGGAATGTAATGTATCCTTCTAGTACAACATCCTGATGGACCTAGCTCTTATTTGCAAATTATATTTAAGGACTTTCGAGAGAATATTACCTCAAATATATCTAACTCCTCCCTATTCTTCTGTTTGATTAACTTCATTGCGGGTTAAGACTAATTAATTATAGCTCCCAGAGACTTGCCGAGCTTCACCGCTCGGTGTCAAAAAATGTGTACGATTGCTGATTCTGGCTTACAGGAGTTGCAGTGGTGGGTGTGAGGGCGGGACACTCTCGTATTCTTACCTCATAGATATTAGCGCTACGAAAATATTTCCGAGGTATTGTAAATAGATGGTTATGAGCGGTGGTGATTGTTGTTTACCAACTGGTCAAAAGATATCACAAAAGTGCGCTTTCTTGGTATTTAAGTAAAAATATTCTTAACTTAATAAAGGTCGCAGGAAGCAGTTTTTGACAGGCCCGTCTGGAAATCTTTAGGGGAGGCCTATGTTCAGCAGTGTACTTTATGTATATAATGATGATTCGTCTCTACCTAGATAGCAATTGGTGTTATATATCCAGGTAAATTCTCTTAGGTAGGTAGGTCCACTTATCGGCAGAGTCCACTTACCACTCCTTCGACATATTTTATAATCGAAAATTTCCAAAACAAAAACTAATTTAATTCCTTTACATATTTTTTTTTATCGCATTAAATGACGAGATGAGTATGCCGTTTACCTGATGTGAAGCGGAACGACCGCTGCTACTGTTTATGGGTATAAACAGTAGCAACACCATCCAGCTCCTTGAGTTACAAAGTACTGTGTGGCATGCCACTGCGCTCGTCATCCTAAGACATAAGATGTTAAGTCTTATTACGTCCACTAGTTACACTGGCTACAATGTCCTTCAAACCGAATCACCACAGTGCTTGCACACTGCTGCTTGAAGATAGAAATAGACGTTGCGCTGGTACCCACCCAGACGGACTCTTGCATATGAGATACCTACCACCAGTTAATCAAGTAATTAAAGTGGTACGAAGCGAAGTACAATACGCGGTTAATAAATGGCCAAAAGTTTTGATAATCAAAATTATATTATGAAACACTACAATTAATTTGAAGAATTAATCACGCTCATGATTGATTTACATGATTTGATACCAAACCATGGTTTCATAAATAGCTTCTACTAGCTTTTGCCCACGGCTTCGCCCGCGTTAATAAGTTTTTCCGGGCTAAAAGTACATACATAAAAACCTTCCCGTTGAATCACTCTAAGACTATGACGTTGATACAACTCTTAACAAATAATGCATTAATTTCGACCAAATTTTATTACCATAAAAACGGTTCTAGAGAGTTAATCTTAAAAGATAGACATATACTGTCGCGGACATTTTTTTAGATCATTTTAAGAGGAATAATTCTTTCATACATATATTTTTGGTATCTTGAACCGTTTTCGCAGCGCACGCAATGGAAGCCCTCAAGGATGAATAATTTTCCCCGCTTTTTTCACATTTTCCATTATTCCTTCGCTCCTAATAGTAGCATCGTGATGTTATATAGCCTAAAGCCTTCCTCGATAAATGGTCTATTCAACACAAAAATAATTTTTCAATTCGAACCAGTAGTTCCTGAGATTAGCGCGTTCAAACAAACAAACAAACAAACAAATAAACAAACAAACAAACTCTTCAGCTTTATAATATTAGTATAGATATACATTTTGAGGTATTTTAGTACAGTCACAAAAAAATATACTAGAAAAAATAAAATAAGTTTTTAAATTTAAAGAATCTATGAACTATTTTATAATGCATGTCTAATATACATATATATTTTTAAAAGGAATATAAGAATCTACAATAACTTATGTGAAACTACAAATACATTGAATTAGATTACACAATGTAAGCTCTCGACTTGGTCGTGCTGTACAGGTTAACGATGTTACGAGCAGCGTCCATTTTTTCATCCATTCGGTCATCGAAAATTGGCTATTTGCATTCAAACCGAATTTCTCGCTATATTTTGTATGAAATTTTAAATCAACGAGGCGCAAGCGAATTTTTGAATTTCGAACAGTTCTTTCGATTAGTTTTTTTTATTCTTTAGGTGATTGATTTAGATGTTACGTATGCCGAATATTTGTTATTTTTACCTTTATTTTTTACTAGCGGCCCGCCCTGGCTTCGCTCAGGTAGCAAAGCATATTACATGCTGAAATTAGTTTTTTGTCATACAAAATATTTATGTAATATACACATAGGCATTCCTCTTGAATAACTCCATCCATTGGTGAAGTTTTTCCGAGATAAGAATTAGTCTAGGTCCTTCCCAGGGTCTTAAGCTATGTCCCTTCCAAATTTCATCGCAATCAGTTCAGAGGCGTGACAGTGACGGCTCGACTCGCGAGAAATAAAAACCGAGATAAAATTACCGGTTTATGTGCTTCCGGGATAAAGTAGCCTATGTCCACTTCTGGATCTCAAACTATCGTCATACTTATTTTCTTGCGGTTCTACTCGCAGAAAAAGATTTTCCGGAATAAAAGTCTCGGTTTATTTTTTCCCGGAATAAGATATAGCCTAGGTCCGTACCAGGATCTTGACTCGTCAAGCCCCGCGACGGATGCGGGCGTTCTAGTATATAGGGTTTCCGCATAAATCTATATATAAGCGAGGCTTGACGGGTTAAACTATCTCCCTACCACATTTCATCGAAATCGGTTCAGTGGTTAGGCCGTGACGGCCCCACTCGCGAGAAATAAAAACCGGTATAAAATTCCCGGGTTATGTTCTTCCGGGATAAAAGTAGCCTATGTCCTCCTCAGGATCTCAAACTATCTCCATACTTTCTCATTTATAGACACGCGCCGCCGGCCCCCCGGCCGGTACCGCCGCGACCGCTATGCCCCTGCATTTTAAATCTGTAATATCTTCGAAAACATTTATTTAAATTACATGTTGTAAAGGGCCATATTAATCTATATTAAATGCACAATGTATTTATGGTACTTAATTGGATAAGGATTAATGATGTATTGCTTAAAATCTCTTCGTAAATAAGCCATTTTTTCTCGTCAAAAGTAAAGGATAAAAAATGGTTATTGTGGGTTATCCCTAAGAGATAGACATATACCATCGCGGACATTTTTGTAGACCTTTTTAGGGTGTACAAAAGTGTAGTACATTATTTTGATCTATCTCGTAGAGTTTAGCCAGCGTCTGCAATATAAGCGCAAAAAAATGTGTTTATCTACGACATCACATTAGCAACCTTTTAAATTATGAATGTTTCTCTACTATATTATGCATGTACTATACATATAAACCTTCCTCTTGAATCACTCTATCTATTTAAAAAAAACCGCATCAAAATCCGTTGCGTAGTTTTAAAGATTTAAGCATACATAGGGACAGACAGCGGGAAGCGACTTTGTTTTATACTATGTAGTGATATATTTTTAAGCTATTGCATAGCTTCTATCGCGGGCCTTGAGCGTGGAGACCGAATCCAGAAATTCCGTAACGAAAATAACCTAACACCCCTCACTCCGACCGGCACAACGGTGATATTTTATTTTCAACTCTATCACAAGCATGTAGAGTGTAAAATTCCATAAGTAAATTTAATATCGCAGTCTTGTAAGAATACAATATGTAAGAGGCTATGAGCTGAAAGTTAAACGATAAAAGGTCGAAATTACCGTGTATTTAAAAATTGTTCCAGTCAGTGAAACGTATCGAAATGTCAAACGCGCGCAGTTGATGAGAATGTCCCCGTGGCGGAATGACGTGACTCTAAGTTTGAATTTTTAAAAAGTTTTTATTTTATATCTGTTCAAAGAGGTTATAAATATTAAAATTGCCTGCTTAGAGTTTCGGCGTTAGGGCACGAGTGAAATTTGGACAATAGAAAAAAAAAAAATTATAATTACATAAGTTGATAAAAAATGCTACGCAATAGCTTTGCCGCGGCAGTCTCCGAGTGCCACACGTCTTTTTTTGTCCATCTGGGTAACTTTGGCGAGGCATATGTTGAACATCCTATAGCTGATCATGATGATATTTTTTTTACATTCTTTATGGGTGTAAAAAATCCCATTACAGGCAAGACCTTCATTACTGGTTCTACACTTTTGTAATATAAAAATAATTGTCTGAAACAGGCAGACTTATTTTATCCTGACTAATTTTGTGAAGACAGGCCGACTACTAAGACTGCCTGTCCCCACAAAATGCTTTAAAAATATTGTTACGCGTGCCAGTACTCGCCGATAAACAGCGCCATCTATTGGCGAGAAGCGGGGCTGTCTGACTGTGGTAGGATCGGCGATGGAAAATTCTCGAAAGGTCTCGATGTCTTCAAAATTTCGTGGAAACTCGATAACCGACTTTAATTTGCGAGAGAGTTCCCGACTATTCTGGATCTTTCCAGAACGTTCCACAAACTACGACGGTACCGGCGGCCGGGTATAAAAGGCGGCGTGCGGCCGCCGCCGGGCATACGCGGACTACAAGCGATAACTCCAAGCGATTTGGAGACGAATATTATGGATTTTTCAACGTATAGTGAGTGATTTTAATAAGTCGACGGTTCCATATAACAAAGTCGTATATGCAAAATGTTAGTTGAGTAGCTCAGTAGAGCGCTTTGAAAGTCTAAGTTAAATGTGAAAATCACAAGTTATGCATGAAGGAAACATTATCTAAAGGGTTCAGTAACAACTTTGAACCTAATGTTTGAAAATAACACTAATTCGCACATGAATACAAACTAACGAACTTTCAAAGCGCTCTACTGAGAAACTAACATTTTGCATATACGACTTTGTTCTATGGAACCGTCGGTGTATTTGAGTGTTTAATTATAGCTGTATCTAGTGCAGTGTTTTTGTTAGTTTAGTAGTATTCTAGTGCTAATATAGTCTTAATTGGTGTTTTATCGCAATACCGGTATTTTAATTGTTTATCTCGAACCCCAGCACGTAACAATATTAAATACAGACTTCTGCTTACGGCTTCACCCACGCGAAAAAGTTTTCCGGGATAAAAAAATCCCAGGACAAAAAGTATCCTATAGCGTTCACGAGTAATGTAGCTTCCTATTATTGAAAGAATTTTCAATATGGGTCCAGTAGTTTTTGAGTTTATCCATTACAAACAAACAATCAAATCTTTCCTCTTTAGAATATTCGCATAGAAAAAAACTAACCACAAAATCCATACCAGCTCCTAGAATTTAAACAGAAAACTAGATTTTATTACTCGAGTCTAGACTTGTCCATTAGCCAAGTCAGCAGTGCTAATTGCGTCTCTCCTGTTATTACCGAACACTACAGTCGGTGCTTTAATAAGACCACGGAGGGGATAAAGGTTTTATAAATGTAAAAAAGAGTGGTCATTTTGTTTACCAGCCATTAGTATACAAGCAAATACAATTTTTATCCAACTGACAAGTGAACAAGCCGCTCGTCTGATGATAAACGTTACGATAGACGTATGGATGGATGAATATTAGCAAAACCATCCGAACTTTGAATAACAAAGTACTGCGTTCGTTTACCTCAATCAATCAATCAGCCTATCACCGCCTGCTGCTGAATATAGGCTTAAGTGAGTGCCACCATCCCGGGCTTGAACTTGCATCCATCCGCTACTAGGCGCCTTTTTCAAGTCGACGGTCCATCACATATTATTGTCATAAATCTAGTAACATTGACATATTTTTCCAAAGTAAAATTAAATTTCGGGACGCCATTTTAGAATTCCAATGACAATCCTCCAAACCTTAATAACATTATATAATATTGTACACTAAATTGAAATGTATTAGGATTAGTCATTATTCTGTTTCAATATCGTTTATATAATTTTGTTAGATATCAATTTTTTCCTTTTTGTTATCTTTAAAATTGTAAAAATAGTGTGTAATAATTTAAGTGTGTATTTAATTAATGCACTATTTATTTAGGTTTTTTGTTGTTCATCATTTTGTTAATTTGTTCTTGTTTGCCATGTACGCCTTATATTGTAACGGCATTTAGCTTAAGGCTATTTTAACGCTGTCACTGTAATTAATAACGTGTTAATGTACGTTACGTTGACGTTACTAAATAAATAAATAATGTCAAGTAATTACACTGGTAACAATATCCAACGGGAATAAAGGTGCTTGCACGGTGCTGCTTGGCAGTAGAAGTTAACTTTGCGGTGGTGCCAGATTCTAGCACACGAGATACTAAGATTATACACGGAGAGGAAAAAACTTATTGATAATAATATCTGTTATAGACGATAATCTAGTTGGGAATGGAACGGTCTGTCGAGATAATTTCAAAACCTAAAGCCCAAACCTCTGTGTTTTCGGAATTACGTGGGAATTGTTTATCAATTATCGTTGGCTTTAACGGTGAATAAAACATCGTGCAGAAACCTACATATCTGAGAATTGTCCATAAAATTTTCGAGGATATGTGGAGACTGCCAACTTGCACCAGGCCAGCGTGGTGGACTTAAGACCTAAACCCTCTCAGAAATAGAGGAGGCTCGTGCTCAGCAGTGGGCAGTATAACTCAGGGCTAATTGCATTGCAATAATATTTTACTTTTTTTCGAGCAAGGGCCGGAGGTCCGGAGGTCGTGGGTTCAAATCCCGCTTTCGACTGTTTCTTTTTCAGGATTCTATAAAAATATAAAATCACTAACCAGGCACTACATGGCCATGACATGTATAAAAAGAATCATAATATAAAATTAGAAAAAAGTTTAGCGACTCGTTTCGGTTACTTACTCCTGTAAAGGGGTAATGCTGAGTTAGTAGTTGTAATAACTGCTAACAGATGTCGCTGGTCATCTCCTTTAAGAGAATTAAGTACGGATTCTGAAATTGGCAATCGATAGCGAGGTCGGAATAGCTCAATTGGAAGAGCACCGGCACGGTACGCCGGAGGTCGTGGGTTCAAATCCCGCTTTCGACTGTTTCTTTTTCAGGATTCTATAAAAATATAAAATCATTAACCAGGCACTACATGGCCATGACATGTATAAAAAATCATAATATAAAATTGGAAAAAAAGTTTAGCGACTCGTTTTGGTTACTTACTCCTGTAAAGGGGTAATGCTGAGTTAGTAGTTGTAATAACTGCTAACAGATGTCGCTGGTCATCTCCTTTAAGAGAATTGAGTACGGATCCTGAAATTGGCAATCGATAGCGAGGTCAGAATAGCTCAATTGGAAGAGCACCGGCACGGTACGCCTGAGGTCGTGGGTTCAAATCCCGCTTTCGACTGTTTCTTTTTCAGGATTCTATAAAAATATAAAATCATTAACCAGGCACTACATGGCCATGACATGTATAAAAAATCATAATATAAAATTGGAAAAAAAGTTTAGCGACTCGTTTTGGTTACTTACTCCTGTAAAGGGGTAATGCTGAGTTAGTAGTTGTAATAACTGCTAACAGATGTCGCTGGTCATCTCCTTTAAGAGAATTAAGTACGGATCCTGAAATTGGCAATCGATAGCGGGGTCGGAATAGCTCAATTGGAAGAGCACCGGCACGGTACGCCGGAGGTCGTGGGTTCAAATCCCGCTTTCGACTGTTTCTTTTTCAGGATTCTAAAAAATATAAAATCACTTTTAACATCTTATTTAAAAAGTGGTTGCTATCCATACGAATACAAAGTATAACCCACCACCAGCATTATCTCTGTTGTATTCGACCAATCGCGTGGTCGATTCGAGCGGACTGATATTCATTCATATCAGACTGCCTCGGTGGGGTAGTTGTATTGTACGACTGCAATGCTGAGGTCTCGAGTTCGATCCCCGGGTCGGGTAAAGTGATATTGAGTTTTTCTATTCAGTGTCAGCTCGGAGTATGGATTTTGTGCCCGATATGGCCATAGGCTCACCCGCTATCACGTCATGGAACGGCGAAAAGTGGGTGCACTAGTTGCGCCTCTGCCTACCCCTTCGGGGATAAACGGCGTGCGCGTGTGTGTGATAGATATTCATTAGAAGACCGACAAAAAATCCAGTCTCTCAACAATAGCGGTCACCCCTCAAACCATTAACTATCAACGAAACAAATTAATTAAAGTTAGCAATAACAATTATACACCCGCCATAAAGTACGGCAATCCATCTAAAAGTTAACATTATTAACTACAGTTAACGGACCGTTTGTGGGTTATGAAATACATTGTAATTAAAGTGGGCCTAAGGGATCATTTGTAAAGATAATTCTTATTACAAATTACGTGTAGAAGTTCTTTGTACGTCAATTTATCTGCGTCTGTTTCTTGGGTAGTTCGATCATGGATGCGGAGCTTTGTTAGGTATTGCTAGAGGCTGGAGCTGTCCCTAATGCGCTGAAGAATGCCAATTGCCATCAGTACAGTCAACGCCATAAGAAGCTGAGCAAATACAATTTTTCAATCCACCTGTACGCATGAAGTTCAATAGAAACTTTGTTTTTCCTTTGTGTGAAGTAAATTAAATTCCTTTATTGTATTTTTGTGAAGGGAAAAAAATATGGTAAGAACACAAAAGTGTAAAAGCGATTTGAAGCTTTGAATTTGTTCAACTACTTATGTGGGTGACTATACATAGTCTCTGCCCAGTGTTCTCCCGATGTTTTCCATCTCTGGGCAGCTGGACGTTGGGTAAGACCGGCCACCCCAACATCAAATCGATTCTCAGACTGGGTGTTAGTAGCAATTGCATTTTCCCACGAAATAAAAAGGTAGCTACCACGTATACCGCCGCCTTTTTTCCAATATTCCGCCTTGGTCCTCACGTCATTTTTTCTCCGGACTGCAAGTATCGTAATACTCGCTACCTTTTTGGAAGATGTATCCAGTGTAAATATTCTGTTGTTAAACTTAAATTCATAAGTTTATTATTTATTATTAAACTTATGAATAATAAATAATTCATAAGTTTAATAATTTATGTCCCAAAGATAAAGAATGCAGTGCACTATCTCCTTTAGCAAACGTGTATTAGTGAGGGACTATGTCTACTTAACCGTTCATTATGCAAATAGCACTACAAAACAAAATCAGAAGCATTCAAAATAAATACGCAAAATTACAACTAAATCGCAACGAAGTTAAACATTTTATTCCGAGTCTTTAATTTAAACTGACCCGTTTGAAACTGCCATTTTTTTTTAATTATACGTATAATAAAAGATAAATGTTGATGTTTAATGTGTAAAAACGCTAAAGGCTTGTTTGCTAGTTGAAGTTGCGACAAAGTAGCAAACTGTGTCGCTAAACTCTAATTACTGACGCGAGCGCTTCCCCGAGCTCCTAATGGCTGTTCATAGATGTGGTATTTTTAATCTTTGCCAGAGGTATGATATATACGAAGTGACTGGTAATATGATGTATTTCCGTTAAAAGCATGTATATTGAGTCAAAAGCAATCCATTTTGTCTCATGAAGCCCTATCCGAAACTTAATAGTTTTCGTGAAATTCAAGATTTATTAAATTTTAAGATAAAGCACTTTTAAGACCAAATAAAACTCCATCATATAGAAGGTACTGAAAGGTTTGTAAAAAAAAAATTGGATTTTATTGAAAGAATATTACCTTTATGCAATCTGTACCAGAGTAGTACCTACTCAAGCATTTGTATTTTTAATAATTTCTACAAGGTTAATTGTGATGTTTTATACCACATGAGAAAACTGGATAAATAAATAAGCTTTTAACGTATTTTGCACATTTAATCACTTAAAGTTTTTCTGAAATAAACAACAGTTTTTCACAAAAACGTTTTTGAAAAAAACAAGAAATTGATGTATTTAAGGCCATCATTTCAAACTTATCATAGTTTTTAAATATTTTATTGTTTGTTATGAAAGCCAAGAATGTAACTTACTAGAAAACAACAAAATACTTCCCACTCAGTACTTTCTTTGTGGTGGAATTTTATTTGGTCTTAAAAGTGCTTTATCTTAAAATTCAATAAATCTTGAATATTTCGATACCAACTATTTAGTTTCGGATAGGGCTTTACGGGAGAAAATCGATTGCTTTTAACCCAATCTACATGCTCTTTCTTTTCTATTTTCTTTCTTTTTTTCTTTTCTTTCTTTCTTTTCTTTCTTTTCTTTCTTATCTTTCTTTTTTTCTTTCTTTCTTTTCTTTCTTTTCTTCCTTTCCTTTTTTTTTCTCACCCTGTATACAAAACATTGTATCCGCCCCGATAGCGACCACTGTGTACAAGGTGTTAACCCGCCATAATGACCCACGTAAGTGTCGCGTTCTGTGATCATCCAAACAGGCCGGTATAATTATGTCGACTTACGAGGGATAATCATCTCTCTTCGTCACTACCTGAACCTAACTCCGGTTCCATCGGATGCAGTGCAGGAGTAAAAATTGATGGTATGATGGCTACCCGGCTAGCTAGTGATTACGTGGTGAAAAACCTGTGAAAATATATCAGCCGTCAACAGAATGGGACTCTGAGCAAGCAACAGCGTATTTTCTATTATTATCTGATTAGAGTAGAGCGTTGTAGAGTCTAGACGGTTATCAAATAAGAGTTACCCTTTCGCCTGATATCGTTACATTACCATACTTTGTGTGTAACTAATAAACAAACGCCAACTACGATTGCATTTTGTTTAATCATTTTTATTATTCGATGAGATGTCTGTTATAACAAATTCTACGTGATTTATTTACCGGAGGTTCATAAAAATCCTTTTAAGTCATACAGATAGACAGAAATTCTATATTATTATCCTGGGTGTTTTTTGGGTACTCTAAAACCATTATTCCCAGCCGTCCAGTGTTACGAACAATCGATCTGTATTAGAAATAAATCTATGCGTATACCACATCCATTATGACATTATTTCTTACCTCACCTACAATCTGTTAAATAGAAGGAACAAGAAAATTAACTAGCTACAAATTAATTCATTGACAAGGAGCCGGCATCTACTTTAACTTTATGACTTGTACAATCTTGCGCAGTCTCTTTCCGTATCGGATACAGTCCATTTAATATTTTGTCTTCGTCTCGTTTCTAGGTATTTATAGGCCGTAGAGTGTTTTCGATTGGATGTTTGCTCGTGCAAAAACACAAAAAGACAGCGTAACACAATCCTAGTGCAAAACAAGACCCAGTGCCTAAAACAACCCAAATGCGTAATACAACCCATTGCGTAACAAAACCCGAGCGCGTAACACACCCAAGTGCGTAACACTACATAAGCGTGTAACACAATCCAAGTGCGTAACACAATCCAAGTGCGTAACATAACCCAAGTGAGTAACACATTCCAATTGCGAAACACAACTCAAATGCGAAAAACATCTTAAGTGTGAAACACAAGCCAAGTGCGAAACACAATCCAAGCGCGTAACACAATCCAATTGCGAAACACAACCCAAGCGCGTAACACAATCCACGTGCGTAACACACACCATTGCGAAACAACCCAAGTGCGAAACACAATCCAAGCTCAAAACACAATTTAAGCGCGAATTTCGCACTCGGGTTCTGTTACGCACTTGGATTGTGTTTCGCACTTGGGTTGTGCTACACGCTTGGATTGGGTTTCGGACTTGGTAGTGTTACGCGATTGGGTTGTGTTTCGCACTTGGGTTGTTTCGCAATGGTGTGTGTTACGCACTCGGGTTGTGTTACGCATTCGGGTCAAAACACAATCCAAGTGGGTAACATAATCCAAATGCGAAACACAATCCAAGTGCGAAACACAAAACAGTCGCGTAACACAATCAAATGCGAAACACAAGCCAAACGGGTAACACAATCTAAGTGCGAAACACAATCCAAGTGCGACACACGACCCAGTCGCGTAAAAAAATCAAGTGTGAAGCACAATCCATTAGCGTAACACAACCTGAGCACGTAACACAACCCAAGTGCGTAACACTACACAGGCACGTAACACACCCAAGTGCGTAACACTACACAGGCACGTAACACACCCAACTGCGTAACACTACATAGGCACGTAACACATCCAAGTGCGTAACACCACCCAAGTGCGTAACACAATCCAAGTGCGTAACATAATCCAAGTGAGTAACACAACCAATTGTGAAACACAATTCCAATGCGAAACACATCCCAAGCGTGTAACACAACCCATACCCTCGGATTGTGTTACGCACTTGGATTGTGTTACCCACTTGGATTGCGTTTGGCACTTGAATTGTGTTACACGCTTGGTCGCTTGGTATGTGTTTCGCATTTAAGATGTGTTTCACAATTAGATTGTGTTACTCACTTGGATTATGTTACGCACTCGGATTGTGTTACGCACTTGGTTGTGTTTCGTGCTTGGATTGTGTTTTGCACTTGAATTGTGTTTCACACTTGGCTTGTGTTACGCTAATGGATTGTGCTTCGCATTGGGGTTCTGTTTCGCACTTGGATTATGTTACGCGCTTAGGTTCGTTTTTGCACTTGGATTGTGTTACGCGCTTGTGTTGTGTTTCGCAATTGGATTCTGTTATGCCTTCGGGTTGTTTTATGCGCTCAGATTGTGTTACGCTAATGGATTGTGCTTCGCACTTTGGTTGTGTTACATGACTTGGTTTGTGTTTCGCACTTGGCTTATGTTTTACACTTGGTTTGTGTTTCGCATTTGGGTTGTTTTTCGCACTTGGATTGTGTTTCGCGCTTGGGTTGTGATACCTACTTGGATTGTGTTTCACACTTTGTAGTTTTACGCGATTTGGTTGTGTTTCGCACTTGGGTTGTGTTTCGCACATGGGTTGTGTTTCGCACTTGAGTTATGTTACGCACTCGGATTGTGTCACGCACGCGGGTGTGTTACGCACTTGGTTTGTGTTTCGTACTTGGGTTGTGTTACACGCCAGGAATGTGTTTTGCATTGAAGTCGTGTTTCGCAATTGGGCTGTGTTACTCACTGGGGTTATGTTACGCACTCGGGTTGTGTTACGCATTCGGGTTGTGTTACGCACTTGGGTTGTGTTTCGCACTTGGATTGTGTTACACGCTTGGAATGTGTTTCGCATTTGAATTATGTTTCGCAATTGGTTGTGTTACTCACTGGGATTATGTTACGCACTTGGGTTTTGTTACCCACTTGGGTTATGTTTCGCACTTGTGTAGTGTTACACGCTTTGATTGTGTTTCGCACATGGGTTGTGTTACGTGACTGGATTGTGTTTCGCACTTGGAGTGTATTACGCGTTTGGGTTGTGATATGCATTTGGACGTGTTACGCACTTGGGTTGTTACAAAAAACAAAATATTTGCGCCTCGACGGAGACGTACGAAAAGTATAATTGTTTAATTGAATAGGATAAAAATCTACATTTGAATAAAGAATTGAATTAAAAATCCTTTTTAGGAAACATGGAGAAGAGTTCAAGTAACCTAAAACAGTATAATATAGTCTGTTATTGCTCTTTGCCAGTTTAAGTTAGTACTTGTACTTATTTAATTCCTATATTCGTAAAATGCACGATTACTGCTTACCAAACCATTACACCGATCGTTCGTCACTGCGGCACACTCGCGAGTGTTTGTGTACTAATCTCAAGACGCATAGGTATCACTCGCGTTCGGACCGTTTGTATGAAGATATTCTACTGTATAAGTGTAGTAAGTATATAGTAGTTTGTATATTACGCTTTTTCACTTGAGATTTGCCTACAATATCAATCAAAAAACGAATTTGTATTTAAGCAAAGTAAATTTAAAATTCCGAACGTTATATTTTCGCTAAAATAATTTTTGCCCCCAAAGTAAATTAATAGGGTTGATCGGATTTCCTTAATATCCCCAATCTTCAACAGAGGGGCCAATTAACGAGCCTTATCGACATTTAATTATGATTCTATTTTAAATCGTCAAACTTTTCCAGCTCAGAATTAGGGATGGCACGTTCCGGTACAGATTTAAAGACTAGTATGATTTGTGCTCGGCATAGGAGTATTTCTTCTATGCAAAGAAGGCAAAGGAATCTTCGGTCATACGGTCATTATCAAATTGCTTACATTTGTTAGATTCAAACGTTTTTGTGGAGAAATCGTGTGTATTATATTTCTTTTATTATATGAAAATCGAAAGTTTGTGATATAATATTTGTTAGGACTTAGGAATAAATAATGTTTGTTAGAAACAAACACACAAACGACTATTTGACTAAATTAATGAGTTACTCTAAGAAGAAGTGAACGATAGCCTAGTTGGGAATGGAAAGGTCTGTCAAGACAGTGTCCGGAGGTTCAAAACCCAAGACACACACCTCTGACTTTTCGAAGTAACGTGTGTATTGTTTATCAATTATCGTTCGCTTTAATGGTGAAGGTAATCATCGTGAGGAAACCTATATACCTGAGAATTCTTCATAAGAATCTCGTGGTTATGTGAAGTCTGCCAACTCGCACAAGGCCAGCGTGGTGAACTTAGGCCTAAACCCTCTCAGTAGTAGAAGAGGCTCGTGCTCAGCAGTGGGTAGTATAATACAGAGCTGATTGTTTATAAAATGAATAAAGGTTACTTATACCTATTAATACCACTTTTATCCGCGAAAAGGGAACGAGTAGACTATATATATAGACCGGCGTTTTTGCCATACCTACTATTGGAATCAAGTTAACAGCTCAAGTAGGACCCCTTTAATTTTATTCGTGGTGCTTTACATCTGGCTTTTCCAGTTGTGAAACTCTAAATAATTAAGGTTAAATTACCTTTTTTAGTTCATTATTTTGTCTCCCGCTTTGCTATGGAGGGAAGTGGAAAATATATTTCTAACTCCTCCCTATTCTTCTGTTTGATTAACTTCGTTGCGGGTTAAGACTAATTAGTGTTCCCTGAGACTCGCCGAGCTTCACCGCTCGGTGTCATAAAATGCGTGCCACTGCTGATCCTGGCTTACAGGAGTTGCAGTGGTGGGTGTGAGGGCGGGATAGTCTCGTAAAAAAAAAAAAAAAAAAAAAAAAGTAGACTATATTCCGAAAAAGAACATTCAATCGAACTTCGAGAGCCTAGTCTTACTTTTAAAACATTACCGACTTACCGCCGTCCCTAATCGTTCGCAGTATTATCAATGAATCTCTTCGATAAGCCGAATTGTTCCCAGTACAATATTTCGTGGCGGCTTCACTCGAACCGATTCGCCGGTATGAAAAGTTAGTACTGATAAAATTAAACTGAACTGAGAGAGGAACTTTTGCAGATAGAGGCCAAGTTGCTATCACGGCGCAAGTTGGAATCCTTATTACGTTTCCAGACCAGAGTTACGACATCTATTTCCTAGGTTCGGTTTAGATTTTGAATCTATAGTTTCTTGTTGAAGTGACATATACACGCTATTAACTCGAAAGAATAGACAAGGTGCCTTCTGAAGCACTTCCTCGGTTGACATTCCACGTCTACTAATATTATACTCATTTAAACACTATAATACAAAGAGTAGTTATTATCCAAATGGATTCCTGTCGTATTAACCTAATAAAATAATCGTTCCTCTGTCGCCTTTCAAAAGAAATAAACAGAATTGGTATTCAAGCCAGTTGGAGTTCAATTATTAAATTAATAACAAGACGCGGACAAATCTATATGAATTAAGTTAATTAAAACAAGAAACGCTTATTAACGCATGAATGGGTTAACAAATAATCTACGTTATAAGATTATATAAAGTCTCTGATAGATATAAGCTATACCAGCCCTGTATTATATACTGTCCCACTGCTGAGCACGGGCCTCCTCTACTACTGAGAGGGTTAGGCCTTAATCCACCACGCTAGCCGAGTGCAGGTTAGAGGTGATCATTAAACGTTATAACTGTTAATTTAACTCATTATAAAAAAATAGCTGTTAATTCTATTAACTACTATTGCAATATTCGTTAAACGTTTAAACTAACGAACGGACTGCGGAGGCAGTTAATGCCATCTGTTAATTTATCATTCAACTACTTGATAACTGTTAATCATAGAAAAATGCTAATAACGCCTCTATAGGCTATTTATTAAATGAAATTTAATACTACTAATAAGCACAAAAATGATATTTTTTCTTTAGCTAAGACTTAAATTATGCCTTGTCGTGATTTGTGAACAATAAAATCGCCACTTGCAATGATTGCGAAACTAATTTTATTTAGGTAACGTCAGAATTGATAAAAGTGGCCGCCATTTTGAATTTCTTTGTTTTAAGGTCAATTGAACTCATAATCGGTATGTGGGTATAACTTTAATTACCAAAGACTGATCCAATGTCAGAATTGAAAAAAGTGGCCGCCATTTTGAATTTCTATGTTTTAAGGCCAATTGACTTCAAAATCGGTATCTGGGTAAAACTTTAATTACTAAAAACTGATCCAATGTCGGAATTGAAAAAAGTGGCCGCCATTTTGAATTTCTTTGTTTTAAGGCCTATCGACCTCAAAATCGATATCTGGGCAGGCCTGTAGGTACAAAAGACGGATCCAATGTTAAAATTGAAAAAAGTGGCCGCCATTTTGAATTTCTTTGTTTTAAGTCCAATCGACTTCAAAATTGACATCTAGGCAGGCGTTTAGGTACAAAAGACGGATCCAATGTTAGAATTGAAAAAAGTGGCCGCCATTTTGAATTTCTTTGTTTTAAGGCCAATCCACCTCAAAATCGATATCTGGGCAGGCCTGTAGGTACAAAAGACGGATCCAATGTTAGAATTGAAAAAAGTGGGCGCCATTTTGAATTTCTTTGTTTTAAGGCCAATCGATCTCAAAATCGATATCTGGGCAGGCCTGTAGGTACAAAAGACGGATCCAATGTTAGAATTGAAAAAAGTGGCCGCCATTTTGAATTTCTTTGTTTTAAGGCCTATCGACCTCAAAATCGATATTTGGGCAGGCCTGTAGGTACAAAAGACGGATCCAATGTTAGAATTGAAAAAAGTGGCCGCCATTTTGAATTCCTTTGTTTTAAGGCCAATTGACCTCAAATTCGACATCTGAGTGTAACTTTAGTTACCAAAGAACATTCCAATGTCGGAATGGAAAAAAGTGGCCACCATTTTGAATTTCTTTGTTTTAAGGCCAATCGATCTCAAAATCGATATCTGGGCAGGCCTTTAGATACAAAAGACGGATTCAATGTTAGAAATAAAAAAGTGGCCGCCATTTTGAATTTCTTTGTTTTAAGGCCAATCGATCTCAAAATCGATATCTGGGCAGGACTTTAGATACAAAAGACGGATCCAATGTCAGAATTGAAAAAAGTGGCCGCCATTTTGAATTTCTATGTTTTAAGGCCAATTGACCTCAAAATCGATACTGGGCATGACATTGATAGTAAAAGTCATATTTAATGTTAGACTTAAGAAAAGTGGTCGCCATTTTGAACTTCTTTGATTTAAGAGTGATTGGATTTAAGATAGATATTTGGGCTTGTCTTTAGACAATTACGAGTAAATCGAGGTTGGAATTTCAAGAACTGCATTCCATGTTAAATGTTCTTATTTTAAGGGCTATTGGTTTTAAAATCAAACTCCGCTGGACATGGCCACAAACTATAGTAGGTTATAGAACTTTTAAATAATATGGCCACCATCAATGCTTATTCAATTCTCTTCAATAACGATATCGCAGGTTTGTTATGTCTCAAAATAAAGAATTGAAGAACAAAGAAGTGGCCCGTGGCAGCAAACAGCAAATAAAGTAAATTCTTCTGTGAAAGCATCAAAATCGGTTAAAAATCAGGGAGTCGCTAACAATTCAACTATTGCTATAAGAATAATTAGCCGCGTAGTAGAAATTATCTTACTATATTTTTCTTCCCCCACATCGTTATGCCCTGTTGGTTGACCATTCAATTAATGTATCTTTTTTTATTTACCCCCCTTCACCAGACTTAAAAGGCTACCCACGTTGATTACCTTATTCATTTTTTAAAGTATTTAATTTTGATGTGACTGCGTACTTAAATTGTTAAATTAGTAAAATTACAACCTCGATTTATTCTATTTGGCTAAAGACAAGCCCAAATATCTATCTTAAATCCAATCAGTCTTAAAACAAAGAAGTTCAAAATGGTGACCACTTTTCTTGAGTCTAACATTAGATCTGTTTTTTTACTAACGATGGCATGCCCAAGTATCCATTTTGACGTCAATTGTTCTTAAAACAAATAAATTCGAAATGGTGGCCACTTTTTTCAATTCTAACATTGGATCCGCCTTTTGTACCTAAAGCCATGACCAAATATCGATTTTGAGGTCGATTGGCCTTAAAACAAAAAAATTCAAAATGGCGGCCACTTTTTTCAATTCTAACATTGGATCCGTCTTTTGTACCTACATGCCTGCCCAGATATCGATTTTGAGGTCGATAGGCCTTAAAACAAAGAAATTCAAAATGGCGGCTACTTTTTTCCATTCTAACATTGGATTCGTCTTTTGTACCTACAGGCCTGCCCAGATATCGATTTTGAGATCGATAGGCCTTAAAACAAAGAAATTCAAAATGGCGACCACTTTTTTCCATTCCGACATTGGAATGTTCTTTGGTAACTAAAGTTATACTCAGATGTCGAATTTGAGGTCAATTGACCTTAAAACAAAGGAATTCAAAATGGCGGCCACTTTTTTCAATTCTAACATTGGATCCGTCTTTTGTACCTAAACGCCTGCCCAGATATCAATTTTGAAGTTGATTGGACTTAAAACAAAGAAATTCAAAATGGCGGCCACTTTTTTCAATTTTAACATTGGATCCGTCTTTTGTACCTACAGGCCTGCCCAGATATCGATTTTGAGGTCGATAGGCCTTAAAACAAAGAAATTCAAAATGGCGGCCACTTTTTTCAATTCCGACATTGGATCAGTTTTTAGTAATTAAAGTTTTACCCAGATACCGATTTTGAAGTCAATTGGCCTTAAAACATAGAAATTCAAAATGGCGGCCGTGTATACCAATTCTAACATTGGTTCTGAATACTATAGTGCTAATGTCGATAATAAATAAATAAATAAGTAATATAAAGATACATACTAACATAATTTTAAGGTGTAAAAAATTGAACAGTCATTACACCTCAAAGCAGATTTTTTCAATTGTATGAACGGCACGCAAGCGTCATTTACACAAATGTTCATGAACACGTAATAATTAGAAAATGTTTATTTCGATGTGACTGTTATTGTGAAAAAAATTAACCTGTTGGTTATTGGTTCAATGTTAAAAAAATTAACATAAATAAAAATAAACGACGCAAGACACGTGTTGAACATGTTATCGCTAATGCTTTTCACGTAACTCCCTACTTCTTGACCGTTATAACTTAACTATTAATTTAGCACGTTATTTTTTTTTAATGTTTAACTATTAACCATTAATCATTTTTAACCATTAATCACATCACTAGTGCAGGTTGGCAGACTTCACATGCCTTTGAAACTAATATAGAATTCTCAGGTATGTAGGTTTGCTTGATAGACATATAACTTTTACAAGTCCGATGGGCGGGTGGAAGGTAAACGCTCTCGGAAACGAATACAGGTGATAGTATTGGTGATTCCTGACGTGATGCCACAAAAAAAAATCGCGATCGCATTGTTACAATCTTAGTAGGATTTTCTCAAATTTCTGTACAGATTCACGTATGGATAGATAAATCAAACTATTATTCTGAAAAACATAGTACAAAAAGTCAATATTTAAAAAAATCGTAATGAAACACGTACATCAGCTGACGGGTTAACGATCGCGGGCCGGTGCCGGCACAGCGCGGCGGCCGCCCAGTTTTCTGTACGCTTTACGTTGCGCGCGCATGAATTACGGAAATACTAAAATCGTAAGTATTATCGCTTAGCTTTGCAAATGAATATAGTTTTTCGTCAATGTTATGGTTCTTCTCTCTTAGCGTTCTGGTATAGAGAGCGTTTCCCTTCCACCCGGTATTGATTATTGGTACCAATTTGTGTTGCTATGACTTATTGGTGATGTTAGGCACCGCGCAGACGAAGTCATCAAACATACAAATAAGGGTAAAAATCAGTAAATGTTTTATTTTCTTGCAATTGTTATAACATGTCAGTCACTTCAACTATGAAGTACCTAATCAATTCAATTTTGTTTCATTTGCATCAACAATACTAATTATTCAATTTAAATTAACTTGGCTAATCTATATCCATTTAATTCATGTATCACTAATTCATTTCGAACCTAAATCGATTCCAAAACTCCTTTCCGAACAATGGCAAAAAATACGCGTATTTTTGGTACTATTAAGAGCGGTTATAAAACAAGATTTTGCTCATATAAAAACTCTGCTAGGCTTAAAGAGGTCTCATCAATAATGCGGATAAGTTCCGCCCACTTTAGTAGGGATGTTAGATGTTACAAAAATCGATTATATCCAAACGATTAATTGTAAATCGATTTTATGACGGGATATTTGAACTTGACTCTATTGAGAAATTATTTGCCATTGCTTAACATTTATCTTGTCAGAAAGAGAAAATTATTAACGAGATGCCAATCTTACTCTGCCTATTTAAAGGTTTTATTACAAAAATAATATAAAGAAACCTACATAGCTTAATGTCTATGCTAAAGTATTTACGTGTTTGTACCACAATTCCTTAAACTTATATTTCGATTCTATAAACATTTCACTATCAGTAAACTACATTATCACTAGGTGCCATAGGATACTTTTTCCTGAAAATGAATTTATGCACACGCAAAGTCATGAAAAATCGCTACAAGATAGATATCATTTATTATTTTTATATTTAAATTGACTCTTGGTCTCAATCTTTAAGACCTATCAAATTCTTAAAATAGTAGAGAATAATCGCGCCCATCAGCTAGGGTATAATAAATCGATTCAAATCGATTTAACATCGATATAAAATCAAACTTAGCTCAAAAAAATCTCATTTCCTCAGTCTAGATTCTACGTAAATGGCTAGACGATAATAGTATATTCAGGTACGTAATACGGCTGTCTGATAAAATAGCCCGCATGCCCCCGCGGTGTAATTAATCTAACTAACGATTGTACGGTATAGTTTGTTAAAATAAGACGTTTAATGTTTGGGTTTACTTGTACTAGAGAACCATTTCTACTACAGATATTTGTGGAAGTTTATGAGGATGTTTGTCAAACATTTGGGCCAAAGATGGACAAATATTTGAGTCGTTTTTCAAACATGGTCTTAATATAACAGCTATGCACACACGTACAAATTCCATAGTATGGAACGTATGGTAGTTTGTACCATAATAAAAATAATGGTTGAATTTTGTACTGTTTAAGAGTGGATAGAGGATGGATAGTGGTGATTGGATTTTTTGAATAATTTTGGTTTAAGATTTTTATTAAAAATCATATCCAGAAAACAAAAATGTATGGCCATGTTTGAAATGTAATGACATATTTTACAAACACAGAATTAAAGTGCACGTAGATAACACCGTCCAGTGTATTTTCCATGTCATGAAAAAACCTTGCTTACTTTTTCTATCCCACAAACTAACATTCAAATAAAGTGCAAATGTAATCAATTGTTTTGACACACAGACATAAAATAGTCAATCTTTTTTCTCAACAATAAAAATCGTAATTAACAATTCGTATTTACATTGTCGAGGTATTCTAATATCTCGGTTGCTAATAATAGCACAGTAACACTAACACAATTAAGCGATTAAAGCGTATGTACACAATGCTTTTAAATGAGCATAATATTTTGCATTAAACTAAGATGCGTAATAAACGCAATTGGACAGTGTGTCTTTACTACTTTATATTATTCTGCCCTAGTAATCGTTATAGCAGTAAATATGGCCACTACTGGTGGTAGGTCTCTCGTGTGCAAGAATCCGTCTTGATGGGTACCACCGCAATGTCTATTTCTACCGCCAAGCAGCAGTGTGCATGCACTGTTGTGTTTCGGTTTGAAGGACATTGTAGCCAGCCTAACTACAGGACATAATGAGACATAACATGTTATGTCTCAGGATGACGAGCATGCATGCATTATATAGCGTTTATTCACGCTTCGATACGGCCTGCCTCGATGACGTAGTTGTATTACGGTACGACTGCAATGCTGAGGTCTCGGGTTCGAACTTGGGTCGGGCAAAGTGATATTGGATTTCTTAAGTGGGTGCATTAGTTGCGCCTCTACCTATCTATTCGGGGATAAAAGGCGTGAGTAGGCGTTAGTACGATATTAGCGCAAAAATATACCGCAGACGTGAAAGCGTGTCAATATTTCTTCTAAAACATGTGTATAGCCCCTAAAAGAGATATTTGAATAACCTTTATTAATATAGTTCCATGACGTCGTGATAGGTCCCAACACTGTGTCACGGTGCCATCCCAATCCGCCTACCAGACCAAACGATTACATCTGCTCAGTAAATTAAACATGTCTGAAGGGTGAATAGGGTAATCTATTATGTATTTGTCTTATGTATGCACAATTGTAATAACACATTGAACATTGTTGAGCGAATAGGGCAGTTTCCTATGTTTGATTTTGTACATTATTTTACATGTAACAGAAAATAATAATACGAAAAAGAAAATCTTCTGTGAAATCAGCATCAAAATCGATTGAAAAATAAATCAGTTATTCATTTTTTTAAATACTCTTGTGAGCCAAAGTGGGCGTGGCGGGTATATCGTTCTATCTCTTTAGCACGTACGCAGCGTTATGGCCGACGGCGCTTGGTGACGTCACAGTTTTTTATTGCTGTTATTTGACATCTAACACTACCACCAAATTTCAAAGCTTTATAACTTACTATTGCGTCAATACTGAAAATTCTTTTTCCATTAGATTTTGAATAGCATACATTTTTCATAATTCTATTTTAAAAGAGTAATCAAATACCGTTTTCAGTGAACTCCAAAGTTTGAGTTTTAGTTTACCGCTATGGAATTAAGACTGAGTTACATTAGGGATTGTTAAATCCGCCCTACAGTGATTACCGTACATAAAGTGTTAAAGCCCAGTGGCCCACGTAAGTGTGGCGCGTTCCGGGGTCAGCTTGAGAATAAATCGCACTCTTAATAAAACTATGACCTAATCCAAAATTTTAGGTAAATGAGTTTTAGCAACAAATGGACCCTAAAGGGCAAGCTGCATGGACTAAGAAAAAAAAATGCGTCTTTCAAGTTTCAACATTGGGAATAGGGTCAAAATTGTTTGCATTTATGTTCGTTACCCGCCCAACTTAAAAAAATATGTCGTATAGTTACTTTTTGCGACGATTCCCACAAGTCAACGATTTTGGATTAGGTCATTGTTTTATTAAGAGTGCGATATACGGTTGAACCAGGCCGGCATAATCTCTCTATCTGGACTTCTCAGGGTCAGCGGTATCATTTTATGGTGCTCGTATAAAAAAAAACTACGATACTGCTGAGGTATAATTAGTACTTACCTAGATAGCCTGTGAAAAACTGGCCATAGAGGCTCGTTGAGTTGTGTTTAACGTAAACATCTAGTAGGACTTTATTATTGACATTATAAATATTTATTTATTTATTTATTTATTTATTTGTTTACAGAAAACTAACAGCTAACAAAAATATAGTTTGTACAATATTGTGTAACAGAAGGCCAATTAAAAGTTTTCACATGTAATTATAAATTTATGTTAGAAATAATTAGCAGACAGCTCAGAAGATAACCATTATTTTTTTTTATTTTTTTTTGTATAAACGTAAAAATTACATATCACAAAAAGAAAGCATCAGCCAAGATTTTCTTTAATTTTGAGACACTTGTAAAAAATAAATCTAAATCAACATCTTTTGACAATGAATTAAACGTTCTACTGACTCTGGATATATAAGAGTTTTGATGATAAACCGACTTAGTAGTGGGTACATGTAATAAATATGGTTTCCTTATATACCTAGTGTGGGTACATAACCCTATTTTTGTCAGTAGATCAGGACAGTCCACCGAACCGTTCGCAATGTTAAAGAGATATGCTAGGTCAGCTATGCGCCTTCGTTCTTCTAATGGAAGAATGTGAAATTTTTTGCAGCGGCTGATATAATTTGGTAAATACTTGTGGGAGCGATATTGTAAATACCTCACAAACCTTTTCTGAATGCCTTCAATTCTATCGATATAACAATTGTAATTTGGATTCCATACTTGTGAACAATATTCGAGGTGGCTACGCACAAAAGCACAGTATAAGATTTTAATTGTTTTTATATTGTTGAAGTCAGATGATATTCTCATTACAAAACCCAATGCCTTAGATGCTGCCTTGATGATGTTGTTGATGTGTATATCAAACTTAAGTTTTGAGTCGAACGTTACTCCTAAGTCTTTGATAGAATTGACTCTGGCTAAGGGGGTTTCGTTAATTGAGTATGTAAATTCAATGGGGGTTGGTTTTCGTGTAAAGGTACAGATGTAGCATTTAGAGACATTTAAATCCAACTTGTTGACTCTGCAGTAATTGGTGAAACGATTTAGGTCCTCTTGTAGTGCGATATTATCAGCTCCAGTAGCAATATGACTAAATATATACACATGGCGTGAGTGTATATATACATATACACTCACGCCTTTTATCCCCGAAAGGGTAGGCAGAGGCGCAACTAGTGCATCCACTTTTCACCATTATTCCGTCCCATGATGTGATAGGGGGCGAGCCTATCGCCATATCGGGCACAAATTCCAGACTCCGAGCTGATACTGAGTAGAAAAACTCAATATCACTTTGCCCGACCCGGGGATCGAACCCGAGACCTCAGCATTGCAGTCGTGCCATAATACAACTACGCCACCAAGGCATTGACATTATGTTTTAGATTATACCTATTACACTACAAACTAAATAATCATCATCATTTCCAGACTCACTAAAGTGGCCCGTACCCAGCGTACTAAAAAATAGGTACGTAATAATACGTTCCAAGCACTTTGCAGTTCCACAAAAAGCCAACCCATCTACGAGCACAATCAAAACAAATTCACTCATCACTGCACTACATCAAATAAGGGATCAAAAGTCTCACAATCCCACATTTTATACGAGATGATAGCTTTGAAAGGGCTAATTCGTTGGGAAATACGAGTGGATGCCGCAAGGAGCCATGTTAATATCGGGCGAGGCTATATATCTGAAGTGCGGCCTCAGACAGAGATCCCCTGGGCAGGGACGGGCATTCCGTATCGCATCCCTTCTTTGAGATTGCCCTTAGTGCTATACATAGGCTCGGATAGGATAGACAGCTTGTTGGCAAACTTGAGAAATATTCGAAACAATTGAATATGGAATTACTGGCATATAATCCCTTCCTAACAGATTTCGGCCACGGCGGCCTATCTGGACAGAGATCAGCCAGGTTCGCAGGAGATATTACAGTGCACAAGTGTGTGCGCAATACACAGGTGCACTCGCTATTCCTTCACTCTCATAGTCCGGTGAGACGAAAATCCGACATGACCGGAGAGAAATCAGGCGCAGGAACAACGGCTTTACGTGCTGCCAACCTCCTGACCCCGAGTTGCGACTGAGTAATTTTTAGATGTCAGTCACAATATTTTTTGGCCTGACCTGGGATTCCAACCCAAGACCACAGCGAGAAAATTTATTCTCGTAATACGTACGCAATACAACAACGCCACCGAGGCAGTTATAATATGCGGTTATACACAGACCTGCAAGGCGACAAGTGAGTCAAACTCTGCTTAACGCTATAAACCCAAGCCTTACAATGCAATGCAATCAGCCTTGTATTATATACTGCCTACTGCTGAGCACGGGCCTCCTCTACTACTGAGAGGGGTAAGGCCTTAGTCTACCACGCTAGCCTAGTGCGGGTTGGCAAACTTGACATACCCTCGAGATTCTTATGGAGAATACTCAGGTATGTAGATTTCCTCACGATGTTTTCCTTCACCGTTAAAGTGAACGATAAATGATAAACAATACACTCGTAACTTTGAAAAATCAGAGGTGTGTGCCTTGGATTTGAACCTCCAGACATTGTCTCGGCAGACCGTTCCATTCCCAGCTAGGCTATCGTCCACTTTTAACCCAAGCCATAAACAAAAGGAATAAGGATGGAAAGGACAAAGTTATATTGGCCTTTAAAAATTTCACTAATCGAAACGACATTTTTCACGTCAGGTTTTCAGCCAATCAGTTGTGCTATCCTTGTTGAGGCTATCCATGTTTGCTGTAAGACTACAATGAAGTTATTGCAATTAAGAGAATGGACTTAGCCAGAGTTAGGTTCGCGTCATATATTGGCTGCATTTTTATAATAAAACAAACCATATCAGACAAAGTTAACTAGACAACTTATGTAAATTTTTCGAATTGAATAACGTACAAAGTAGTGACTGTTCATCTTACAAATGAAGCCTTTGAACCTGCAAATGAAATCCCAAATCTTCTTAAATTACAGACGATAATAACGTATTCTCATTGTAATAATCCATACTGTTCAAGTAATTGTGTATTTTACTCTACGTTAAACAAAGTTTGAATTAGCATTACTCAGATTAAACGTAAACAAAGCAATTTCACATTAAGAATTTTGTTCTGTTACACTCACGAATACTAAACTAATACGATATTTTTTACGCCAAAAAATATTACAATTACACCATTGAATTATACAGGATTCATATTCAAATATAGCTAAGGCCGGCTAAGGCCTCCTCTGCTCTGAGAGAATCATCATCATCATCATCAGCTACACGACGTCCACTGCTGAACTGAGGCCTCCCATAAAGTATCCAGACGGACCTGTCAAAAACGGCCGGCATCCAGCGTGTTTCTGCGACCTTTGTCTATCCACCTTGCAAGTAACAAGTGCAAGTCACTACAGATTTACACCAGAATAACATTTTTATGGTTGAATTATTTTATTTAGTTACAAGAAAGAACATATTATAATCTAGTTATTAGAAAACATATTATGCAATCATAATGAATGAAAACTACATTTATGTTATAAGTAATTTAATTTGTGTTCATTTAATTCTCATTGCTTTGAAAACAACTGAATTAAATTTTAAAAACATCACACTTTCTAACACAATATAGAGACATAAATTGCTTATTCCCAGAGTCCGTGTGTCACGCATAGTGTACTAAGATAAGAACCGTCGAAGAAATTGAAGTAATATCGCCAGTTGTTACTTGTTTGCGGATAAACAGAAGGATATCCGAGCATCGGCATTCACCACTCCCGTTCCATTTCCATGATGGACTTGGTAATCTTATGTAGTACGTAATGTGGCGGATATCGGATTTTTGTCGGATATTTTCTTGTTTTTGCTTTTATTTCAAAAACGTTAGTTTATAAATGGAATAGATTGCCGAAACGGTTGCTTATTCAATCGTTGCTCCAAGAAACTTCCGACGTATTTAATTAACTTGTGTATTGTTTATTGTGTTATAGTTTATTCTCAACAGTAGAATCTGTTTAGTACGCCTCCACATATATTGACACATACACAAAATTCTTTTTCGTATACGAAATTTTTCTTCGTATAGGTACGAGTGCTTTCGAGTCATAGGTATGGCTAATTTTTTATTATACCCTATGACATGTACCATTACGCATACTCACGCCTTTTCTCACCGCAGGGGTATGCAGAGGTGCAACTAGTGAACCCGGGGTGCGAAGTCAGGAAACCTCCACGTGGTGCACCCTGGGCAACGGAGCGTCGGTCGAGTTGATCGGCGCAACGGCCAATATCCTGACGAACAGTGGTCTTGGCGGTAGTCGCCGCTTTTTTTGCGGTGGCTGCCGCATCTTTAGATGGTGGGCCCGTTTATTCGGGCGGCTCCTGGTTCATCCGGGGGTGTCGACGGGCTCGGTGTGCGCTAACACCGCCCCGAGCAGGCAGTGGGGGGGAACCTTCCTCTCCGCTGTCACCGTTGCAGATCGTAATCTAGTATGGAGGTCCGTGGACATGTCTCGCGCTCCTGCTGGACCGAGGGTCTTGGCTTAATCGCCCGGACCACGAGGGAGAAAATCTCTTTAAAAAGTTACCCCGAATCCCAAGCGGCGGCGCACCGCGAGGGGATGCATGGCCGATGGGTAGTTCGGTCACTAGTGCGACCCCCGCCAGAGTACCGGCCGACCCTCTTGGCGGGTTACGCTAGGCTTACCCAGGTACAGGGGGCACTGCCTGGGTGGACTCTTATTTCCCCCATACTCGTGGGATTAGCTATGAATAATGTAAACCCAAAAATCGTACTGACGAAGTTGCCTACTCCAGTTCCGGCTGGAGAGGCGGAGATCGGTGGGCGAAAGCCCACTGACAGAGCGAAGAGAGTCGGCGCGGGCAAGATGTCCGTAGACGTCGACTCTGAGTCGAGTGGGAGCGTTTCCTCCGTTCGGAGCCGTAGGCTCTGGAGGAAACGCTCAGAGGTGAGGAATAGCAGGTCGTCCCTCGGGAGCGACACTGAGGAGCCGGTCCCGAAGTCGCAAGCGACAACCGGACGCGGCAGAGGAGGACCATCTTTGGTCGACGATTCCGTCGACCAAAGAAAGAAAACCAAGGCGCGCGATCTCCTGCAGCGCAGGGAGGCCCGCCAAAGGGCAAGAAGGGAGGAGAGCGAGGAGGGCATGGTCCTTCGCTCTGCCGTCAAACCGAAGGTGCCCGCCGAGGAGGTGGCTGTCGCTGCTGCGGCGGAACCGGCACCGAGCGCTCGCCCTAAAGGTGAGGCCAAAAAGTGGCGCGATAAGTGCGCAAAATTAGAGGAGGCGGTGAAGGAGCTGAAGCGTGAAAACGCTTCTCTCCTTCGCCGTCTCGAGGAGCTGGCAGCAGTGGAGGCCAAGTGGCAGGCCAGAATGGAGTCGGTGCTCCTAGGGCCGGCCCAGAGGCCTCCGCTGGCCCACGAGAGACGGTCCACCCCCGGGGACATACCACTCCCCGTCCAGGGTGGTTTCGTTGGAGGAGCTCCCCAGCCTTCCTCTAAGGGGAAGGGGAGGGGGAAGGGGAAAGGAGCAGTGCAGCCTGCTCCTCTCAAGGCTCCTGCCATCGTCGCCGGGCCCTCCACCTCTGCTGCCGTGGCGGTCGCTGGGCCGTCTGGGGTGCCCAAGAAGGGGAGGGGGAAAGGTGGTCCTCCTGCTCCCCCCGTCGCGAAGTCCGCTCCGAGGGAGCCCCGCCCACTGCCACCGGCCCCAGCGTCCATGGACGCTGAATGGACCGTGGTGGTGGGTAAGAAGAAGCGGGGGAAGCACACCCCCGCCACGGCGCCTGCAGTGAAGCCCCAGCAGAGGAGGCAGAGGCGTAAGGAGCCCAAGCTGCGTCAGCCACGCTCGGCAGCCATAGTGCTGTCGCTGACGCCAGCGGCGGTGGCCAAGGGGCTCACTTACGCCAAAGTGCTGACGGATGCCCAGCACCGCGTAGACGTCGCCGGCTTCGACATTGACAGGTTGAGGCCCAAGGTGGCAGCCACGGGTGCCATGTTGTACGAGGTGCCCGGGGCTGAGTCGGAGCGAAAGGCGGACTCCCTCGCCGCAAGGCTGAGGGAATGCTTTGGCGGGTCGGACGATGTTCAAATCTCCCGGCCCACCAAATGCACGGAGCTGCGGCTGTCGGAGCTGGATCCCGCAGCCACGTCCGAGACGGTCGCGGCGGCCCTTTGCCTTGCTGGTGAGTGTGCTGCGGACGCGGTAAAGGTGGGCCAAATCCGGCCCGATCGCTCCGGCCTGGGCTCCGTCTGGGCCAAGGTGCCGACCAGGGCGGCACAAAAAATAAAGGCGGGCCGCCTGAAGGTGGGGTGGACTGTGGCCCGGGTGACCGTGCTCGGGGCGCGCCCGATGCGCTGTTACCGTTGTTTGGAGCACGGTCACACGCAGAGCACCTGCGTCGGAGGACCGGACCGCAGCGATTTGTGCTATCGCTGCGGTAAACCGGGCCACAAAGCCCGTGAATGCGAGGCCGCGCCGAACTGCGCAGTCTGCGCGGCCGCAGGGAGGCCCGCCAAACATCCGGTGGGCGGGAAGGCGTGTCCCGCCCCCTCCCGTCGCGATAGGCGTCGCGACGGGATACGAAGTGATGCTGCCGCTGGGGCTTCGACCCAGCCGCAGGCAGCGAGCCCACCGCAAGGGGCCGCGATGGACGTGGTAGAGATCGCCCAATAATGGATTTAAATTTCCTCCAGGCGAACATCAACCACTGTGCCAGTGCCCAGGACCTGTTGTCCCAAAGCCTGGCGCAGTGGTCGGTGCAAGTGGCCGTGGTCGCTGAGCCGTACTTTGTCCCCCCCCCCCGGGATAACTGGGCTGGGGACCTTGACGGCTTGGTGGCCATCATCAGCCGGGGCGCCGCTGGCTCCCCACCCTTTGAAAAAGTAGCGAAGGATAGGGGATGCGTGGCGGTTCTGTTGGGAGACATTTGGATAGTAGGAGTGTACTTTTCTCCCAACAGACCCCTCGCCGAATTTGAGTCTTTCCTCGTTCGGCTGGGGGCCTTGGTGGAACAAGGCCAACCTCACCCGGCGGTCGTCACCGGCGACTTCAACGCCAAGTCCGTGGCTTGGGGTTCGCCGGCGACGAACGGTCGTGGTCGGGTCCTGGAGGAATGGGCGATCTCTGTCGGCCTGGTCGTCCTGAACAGGGGGTCAGTGGACACGTGCGTGCGGCACAACGGCGGGTCGATTATAGACCTGTCGTTTGCGAGTGCCGCCGTCGCACGCCGTGTCCGGGACTGGAGAGTCCTCGTGGGCGTGGAGACGTTGTCGGACCATCGTTACGTCAGGTTCGGCGTCTCCGCGTCCCCGAGTGTCCAGTCCGATGGTGTACCGAGTGCCCCAAATCAGGACGGCCCGCGGTGGGCGCTTCGTCGCCTCGATGGGGAGGCCCTAGTGCTGGCCGCTCTGGTCATGTCGTGGCTCCCCGTGCCGGACGGGCCGGTACGGGTTGAGCAGGAGGCGGAGTGGTTCGGGGTGGCAATGTCGGATGTCTGCGACGCCGGCATGCCCCGAGCTCTCCGCCGTTCGCCGGTGCGACAGGTGTACTGGTGGTCGGCGGAGCTATCGCAGTTGCGCGCGTCGTGCGTTGCTGCGCGCCGCCGATACGCCAGGCATCGTCGTCGCCGGCTCAGAGAGGAGAATCACGCAGACCAGGAGCGGCAGCTCTATGGCCTCTACAAAGAGGCAAAGAGAGCGCTGCGGGTGGCCATTCGTGGGGCCAAGGTCGCGGCACGTAAGGCGTTCGTGGGGACTCTCGACAGGGACCCGTGGGGGCGCCCTTACCGTATGGTGATGAAGAAGCTTCGCCCAGCGGCGCCCCCGCTGTCGCAGAGTCTCCGGCCAGAATTACTGGCCAACGTCGTCGCGGCCTTGTTCCCGGCCACCGTGGAGTTCACTCCTCCACCGATGGCGCCACCGGATGTGGCGTCATCGTCGAGTGAGAATCCGGCAAGGGATATCCCGGAGGTTTCGCCCGCTGAAATGCGGGCGGCAATGCTTCGGCTGCGGAGCAAAAACACGGCCCCAGGGCTCGATGGCATCCCCGGGAAAGCCTGGGTGCCAGCCGTTGAGTACCTGGGCCCGAGGCTCCGCAGCTTATTCACCGCCTGCCTGGAGCAGGGCGTCTTCCCGGTGCGTTGGAAAACCGGGAATCTCGTCCTGCTGAAGAAGGGAGGACAACCCGCAGAGTCGCCGTCGGCCTACCGGCCCATCATGTTGCTCGACGAGGTGGCAAAGCTCTTCGAGCGCATCATTCATACCCGCCTCGTCGAGCACCTTGAAAGGGTCGGACCAAATCTGGCCGACGAGCAGTTTGGATTTAGGAGGGGACGTTCCACTGTCCACGCGATTCTGCGGGTGAAGGCACAGGCGGAGGATGCAGTGGCCAGAGGCAGTGTAGTGATAGCAGTATCGTTAGATATTTCTAACGCATTCAACTCGCTGCCCTGGCCCTGCATCCACGAGGCACTGCGGTACCACGTGGTGCCGCCCTATCTCCGGCGTCTGGTGCACGCGTACCTGTCTGACAGGCACGTGGTGTATCCGGGCGCCGATGGGTGGCACCGAAGAGCGATGTCGTGCGGTGTTCCACAGGGCTCGGTTTTGGGCCCTCTCCTGTGGAACATCGGGTACGACTGGGTGCTCCGTGGTTCCAATCTCCGGGGCGTCGGCGTGACTTGTTACGCCGACGATACGTTAGTCACAGCGACTGCTGGGACCTTCCGGGACGCCGCAACTCTGGCGGCGGCGGGCACCGGCCAAGTAGTTCGGAGAATCCAACGTTTAGGGTTGAAGGTGGCCCTCGAGAAAACCGAGGCCGTGTGTTTTCACGGACCTCGGAGAGGGCCACCGGCCGGTGCCGGCATCGTCGTTGGGGGGGTGCGGATCCCCATCGGCTCTAGCATGAGGTATCTAGGTTTAGTCCTAGATAGCCGATGGCGATTCCGCACCCACTTTAAGGAGTTGAGGACGAAATTGTCCCGGGCAGCGGGCGCTCTTTCCCGCCTGCTGCCCAACCTGGAAGGTCCTGGCTTCCCTTGCCGGAGGCTGTATCACGGAGTCGTGCGGTCCATAGCCCTTTATGGCAGCCCCGTTTGGGCTGACTCCCTGGGCCGCCCCTGCGTCGCCCTTCTGCGCGCCCCGCAGAGAGCTTTAGCGCAGCGGGCGGTCAGGGCGTACCGCACGGTCTCTTTCGAGGCGGCTTGCCTATTGGCCGGATTTCTGCCCTGGGACCTGGACGCCAAATCCCTTGCCGATGTATTCCATTGGCGGGAGGAGGCGTTCAGTCGCGGGGAGCGTCCGGCCCTGAAGGAGGTGGAGGCCAAGAGGGCCGCCTTACGGCGAGCCGCCGTGGAGGAGTGGCATCTCAGGCTGGAGGCCCCGTCGTGGGGGCACCGGGTCGTAGAGGCAGTGCGTCCTGTCTTTGCCGAATGGCTGGACAGGCGCCACGGAGCGGCAACATACCGCCTGACGCAGGTGCTCACCGGGCATGGCTGCTTCGGTGAGTTCCTGTTTCGGGTGGTAGGTGTAGAGGAGTCGGCCGTGTGTCACTATTGTGACAACTGCCCAATGGACACGGCCCAACATACGTTGGAGTGTTGTCCAGCCTGGGATGAGGAGCGCAGCGCTCTCAGAACAGTCGTCGGAAAAGACCTCTCACTGCCGGCCGTGGTCGCTTCCATGGTCGGCGGTCGGGAGGCCTGGCAGGCGGTGGCCCACTTCTGCGAGGCGGTCCTCTCGCGGAAGGAGAGTGCCGAGAGGGATCGCCAGCGCAGTGGTGATCCCTCCCGCCGCCAGACGAGACGTAGGAGGCGTCGGGTGGACGACTGACCGACGTCTCCCGCCCTGTGGATTGGGGGCGTTTGGAGAATTCCACCACGGTATCCCCTGCCTGTCGTAAAAGGCGACTAATAGGGGCCTCCGGGGGTCACGGGTGGGCGGGACGTGCCGCCCACCCATTAGTCTAGCCAACTTTTGTGACCCCCGTGATGGACATGTCCGAGGCAGCGTGTCTCACGCTGCCTCGTACACCAAAAGGAGGACACGGTACGGTGTTTCGGGGGCTTCTGAGCCCCCGCAACAGGAAAGGACCGCAACAGCGGTACGTGCAGGGGCGGTTGCGGACGACAACTTAGACGTGAGTCGGAGGAAGCCCGCAGCCGTCCCTAATGCGCCGAAGATGGCATTTAAAAAAAAAAAAAAAAAAAAATGATAGCCGATGACGATTCCGCACCCACTTTAAGGAGTTGAGGACGAAATTGTCCCGGGCAGCGGGCGCTCTTTCCCGCCTGCTGCCCAACCTGGAAGGTCCTGGCTTCCCTTGCCGGAGGCTGTATCACGGAGTCGTGCGGTCCATAGCCCTTTACGGCAGCCCCGTTTGGGCTGACTCCCTGGGCCGCCCCTGCGTCGCTCTTCTGCGCGCCCCGCAGAGAGCTTTAGCGCAGTGGGCGGTCAGGGCGTACCGCACGGTCTCTTTCGAGGCGGCTTGCCTATTGGCCGGATTTCTGCCCTGGGACCTGGACGCCAAATCCCTTGCCGATGTATTCCATTGGCGGGAGGAGGCGTTCAGTCGTGGGGAGCGTCCGGCCCTGAAGGAGGTGGAGGCCAAGAGGGCCGCCTTACGGCGAGCCGCCGTGGAGGAGTGGCATCTCAGGCTGGAGGCCCCGTCGTGGGGGCACCGGGTCGTAGAGGCAGTGCGTCCTGTCTTTGCCGAATGGCTGGACAGGCGCCACGGAGCGGCAACATACCGTCTGACGCAGGTGCTCACCGGGCATGGCTGCTTCGGTGAATTCCTGTTTCGGGTGGTACGGATAGAGGAGTCGGCCGTGTGTCACTATTGTGACAACTGCCCAATGGACACGGCCCAACATACGTTGGAGTGTTGTCCAGCCGGGGATGAGGAGCGCAGCGCTCTCAGAACAGTCGTCGGAGAAGACCTCTCGCTGCCGGCCGTGGTCGCTTCCATGGTCGGCGGCCGGGAGGCCTGGCAGGCGGTGGCCCACTTCTGCGAGGCGGTCCTCTCGCGGAAGGAGAGTGCCGAGAGGGATCGCCAGCGCAGTGGTGATCCCTCCCGCCGCCAGACGAGACGTAGGAGGCGTCGGGTGGACGACTGACCGACGTCTCCCGCCCTGTGGATTGGGGGCGTTTGGAGAATTCCACGTGGTTTTCAAAGCCCTTCGATGTCATTGAGAGCGGATTCTACTGCAAGAATAATACTTTTGAAAGTATCATATCTGTGAGATATGGAACGTCGTTATTAATATTAGTGTATAGCGGGTAGATAAATAAAGTCAGTTGTGTCGCAGACTCAGTCTTGTTATTTGCGCTCTGCATTAAATCACCTTTAAATCCTACTGGCGACGAGGAAACCAATTAATAAATCAGTTTAATTGTTACGTAGTATCAAGTGATTGGAAAACAAAATGCCTATCGGAAAAATCGAACAATTCGATCTCAATAGCAAAAAGTGGTCGGCGTACGTGAGACGTGTTGAACAGTATATGGCGATAAATCAAATCAATAGTGAACAGAAAGTTGCTACGTTAGTGGTGTTAGTTGGTGAAGCCACGTATGACTTGATGTGCGATTTATGTGCACCGGATCACCCCGAAGATAAAACGTTCAAGGATTTGGTGGAAATAGTCGGCGACCATCTCGAGCCAAAGCGTTCGGAAATTGCCGAACGACATGTATTTCGTCAGAGGCGTCAGAATATTGGCGAAAATCTCCGAATATTTACAAGCGTTGAAGCACTTGGCGAGTACATGTGAATTTAAAACTTCTCTGGAGGAGAATTTAAGGGATCAATTTGTATCTGGATTAGCAAGCGAGGAAATGAGGTCTCGACTCTTTGCTGAGTCGAAATTGACCTATAAGAAAGCGATTGAATTGGCATTGGCGTTGGAGGCAGCGGATCGGCATGCACAGGCGAGCGGTTCGGGCTACGCGCGGGGTAACGCAGCGGGGGCGGAGGCGGCGCCGGCGGACAGCGGCGCGCGCGCCGAGCCCGTGCACCGAGTATCGGCCGCTCAGCCCATCACCGCCGCGAAGCTATGTTGGCGTTGCGGGCGTGCTCATCGTCCAGATGTGTGTCGTTTTAGAAACTATTCATGTGATGCGTGCGGCCAAAAGGGCCACATTAAAGTGATGTGCAAACGGGGTTCTGAGCAGGAAAACCGTGAAGGGCGAAAGTGGCGTAAGAACACCCGTAGTGGGCATAATTATATTGATAGTGATGATGAATCGGAGTACAATTTTTATAATCTTAATGTTTGCGGTAGCAATGATCGACCGTTTCAAGTGTCGGCACAGGTTAACGGTTGCAAAATTATTTTCGAATTGGATACGGGAAGTAAGTTATCCACTATTAACTTGTTGGATTATCGAAATAATTTTTCCCGATTGCCTATTTTGTCAAATAATATTTGCTTACGTTCGTATACCGGAACAATAATTGAACCGATTGGATATATACTGGTAGACGTGGTTGTGGGCAAACACTCCGCGCATAATCTTAAGTTATTCGTTATTAAAAATGGTGGACCTCCTCTTTTGGGAAGGACATGGTTAAGAAAATTAGATATAAATAACGTGCAAATTAACGAATTTTTGTTCAAAATTAATGAGTCTAACTTAGTAGAGGAATTGCAACGTGAATTTCCAACAGTGTTTGCTCGCGGTCTTGGTACTTGCACTAAAAAAATATCACTCAAGTTACGTGAGAGCACGCCAATTTTTATTAAAGCGCGACCATTGCCCCTGGCTTTGCGTGAGCCGGTGGAACTTGAGCTGCAGCGATTGGAGGCAGAGGGTACCATACGAAAGTTGGAATATTCCGATTATGGAACACCGATCGTACCGGTCATTAAGAAATCTGGGGGTATTCGCATTTGTGGCGACTATAAAGTGACCGTCAACCCGTTATTAATCCGCGAACCGTACCCGCTGCCTCGAATTGAAGAACTGTTTGCCGCTCTAAGTGGTGGCGAGAAATATTCTAAAGTTGATCTCACGAATGCTTACCAACAATTATTTTTGGACGAGGCGTCCCAGGCGTGTACCGCAATTAGTACTCATGTCGGGACATTTGTTTATGCGCGTACACCTTTTGGACTGACTTGTATTCCAGAAAAATTTCAAAAATTTATGGAAGAAACGTTAAATGGTTTAAAGGGAGTTGCGGTGTTCATGGATGATATAGCAATCACGGGTAAAAATACCGCGGAACACATATCTAACTTACGTGCATTATTTGCAAGACTACGTGAGGTCGGTTTAAGAATTAAGTTAGAAAAATGCTCATTTATGCAAGACAGTATTAATTATGTTGGATTTATTATTGATAAAAATGGCTTGCATCCAGATCCAAACAAAATCAAAGCCATCGTAGATGCACCCGCACCTACGGATATCACGCAATTACGGTCATTTTTAGGGTTTGTTAACTATTATTCTAAGTTTATTTGTAATTTAAGTTCAATTTTGTATGCGCTTCACAAATTGCTACGTAAAAATTCTGTGTGGAACTGGACAACTGAATGCGATCAAGCCTTTAAGAATGTTAAAAGTGCTATTTTAAGTAATAATGTTGTTGTACAATATGATCACAAGCTCCCTTTGGTATTGGCAGTGGACAGTAGCTCGTGCGGCATCGGCAGCGTCCTATCGCATCGGTATCCCGATGGTAGTGAACGACCTATTTGCTTTGCATCGCGTACTTTAAATGCGGCCGAACGGTCATACAGTCAGCTTGATAAGGAAGCGTTAGCGATTATTTGCGGTGTTGTTAAACATCATCAATATTTGTACGGCCGCCAGTTCATAATAAAAACGGATCACAAACCATTAACATTTATATTTGGGCCAAAGTTTGGCCTGCCTCAGATGGCCGCCAGCCGGTTACAAAGATACGCGACAAAACTAGCTGCTTATGATTTTAAAATTGAAATTTTAAAATTAATTGAAACCATAGAAAGAGATTGTATATTATATAATTCTCGCGTAGTGATCCCACAACCGTTAAGAAAACAAATACTAAATGAGCTTCATGTTGGCCATTTAGGGGTAGTGAAAATGAAAAATATAGCTAGGAATTTTGTATATTGGCCTCAAATTGATACTGAGATTGAGAAAATAGCTCGGGAATGTAACGCTTGTGTTCAACAGCGTGACGCCCCAGCTAGATCACTTTTGCATCCATGGGTGTACCCATCGCGACCCTGGCAGAGGGTTCACGTTGATTTTGCGCAGTTAAATAATAAGCATTATTTAGTGACCGTCGATGCACATAGTAAGTGGATCGAGGTACAGAAGATGGAGGGTACTAATGCCATTGCGACCATCTTAAAATTGCGAGAACTTTTCGCGCGTTTCGGATTGCCATCTCAATTAGTTAGCGATGGGGGTCCACCGTTTGGATCATCAGATTTTTCAGAATTCATGCGCAAAAATCTTATAGTTCACACGATTACTAGTCCTTATAGACCCGCAGGAAATGGAGCCGCTGAAAACGCCGTAAAGTCTGTAAAACGTGCCATGAAAAAGGCATTTTATGAAAAAATGGATATTGATACTGCACTTACGAGGTTTTTGTTCCAATATCGTAACTGCCAACACGCAACGACTGGAGTAGCGCCAGCAGTTGCCATGTTAGGGAGACACCTTCGTAGCCGGTTAGACGTTTTACGCCCGAGCGCGATAACTTCTAAAGCCGTCGAAACAAGTGCGGATAGGGCTAGCAAGCATAGATCTGGCGCAGAGAGGCATGTTTCGGTGGGCGATAGCGTTCTCGCTCGAAATTACAGGCCGCATCAGGATAAATGGGCTACAGGGTGTATAACGGAACGGGAAGCACCGCTTACGTACAAAGTGCGCTTATCAGATGGTGAAGTTTAGAAACGCCATATTGATCAAATACTGCCTATTAATAAAACGCCTAATAGGGGTAGCTTGCGAAATTCGTTAATTGGCAGTGAGCCTTCTAATGACGAAACTAATATCCCGCCAAGTCAGCTTCCAAATGAAATTGTAGAATCGTCAGGTAATGTCCACAATGATGCATCAAATCCAGCCTTGTGCTCGAGTCCGGCAAACAATAACACCACGTCTCCAATAAAACCGAGACCAAAGCCTGCTTGCAGATTCCAAGGAAAATATAGCAAGTAATACGCAGATGGTCTCGATAATAAGATACTAGTTTCTGTATGCCTACATAGTAATGAGAGTGCTTAAATGTATATATTGTATAGTTTAAAAATACATTTATTTAATTTCAAAAAGGGGAAAATGATGTTACAGGTGTTTCTACCATGTCCTAGTTATGTTTCATTTATTTTGTAACTTTTGTACTTGTTATTTTTCGTCTGATAAAACAGACTTTATAATAATTTTTGTAAAAGATTAGTTTAGTTTAAGGGGGGAGATGTGAGATATGGAACGTCGTTATTAATATTAGTGTATAGCGGGTAGATAAATAAAGTCAGTTGTGTCGCAGACTCAGTCTTGTTATTTGCGCTCTGCATTAAATCACCTTTAAATCCTACTATATCTACCAACGCTCACATAGTATACTAAATATTTCAATAAAAACTATAATTAACAATACCTTATCGGCTTTACATCGATTGATGTCTAACTAAAGTTCATCTTAACGAAGTTACAACCCTCTAGAGGTCGGAAGTTCAAACTTCTATGGTTTGACGGTTATCTACGTAATCCAGGCGACAAAAACCTTTTGGGTAGATCCGAGTACACTTTGACAACCGATTTGTAATTAATAGTATACTCTCTTTATCAATTATCATTCGCTTTAACGGTGAAAACATCGACCTACTGGTGGTCTCTCATATGTAAGAGTCCGTCTGGGTGGGTACCACCGCAATGTCTATTTCTACCACCAAGCAGCAGTGTGCAAGCACTGTTGTGTTTCGGTTTGAAGGACATTGTAGCCAGTGTAACTACTGGACATAATGAGCCTTAACGTCTTATGTCTCAGGATGACGAGCGCAGTGGAATGCCACACAGTACTTTGTAACTCAAGGTGCTGGATAGTATTGCTATTGTTTATAGGTGGTCGTATCGCTTACCATCAGGCGAACGGCATACTCACCTCGTCATTTAATGCTATAAAAAAACATCATGAGAAAACCAGAGAACTTTGAAAGTATGTGCAATCTGCCAAGCGTAGGCCAGCGAGGTGAACTTAAGATCTAACCCCTATTAGTAGTAGAGAAGGCCCGTGTTCAGCAGTGGGACAGTAATACAGGAATGGTATTATTATATACTACCCGTTACTAGATTGATGCACGTTCAATATAATATCCTCCGTGAAGGACAGTAACATAATAAAAGTAAAGCTTTAAAGCCTAACAACGCATCAGTAATCATCAAATCAATTCGCCTATTAGTTCGTATACATCTCCCTCTTAAACACAAAAAGAAATCTATAATATTTTTCTGCCGCGACCAAATGCAGTGCAAGTACTATTTGGTTCCAGTTTGAAGAACATTATAGCCAGTATTAGACTTTGCAACGTGACATTCAACGTGTAAAAATAACGAGCGCAATACATTGCTGTAGTTTGTTTTGATGGTGGTGGTATACTGTACCCGCGTGGATAGTGACAACCGTACTAAGTGTTAAAACCATATAACGGCTTACTTAAGTGTGCCGTGTTTTGGGATCAGCATATGTAGGGTTGCTAGGTTGTCAAACCGATACCAATACCAATAGCCGGACAGACCAGCCAGTTTAGTCGGTGCCCTGTGGTACGGGGGCATCTAAAGAATTTCACCACGGCATCCCTTGCCTGTCTTAAGAGGCGACTAAATGGGGTAAGCGAGAGTCGCATGGCGAGCAGTGGGGGTCTGCCCGCTCAACTACTCTAATGTAAGCGACTACGAGGTGGACGACAATGCGGGTGGTCGGTCTCCTGCAGTCGTAAACGCAAAGCGTGCTTTTGAGGTCGGAGGCTTCTCAGCCTCCTCATTTAGAGAGGGGCCGCAATGCGGCTTCGCGCAGGGGCGGTTCCGTGCAGCTATCTCTGTGCAACAAGATACCCCGGGACCGTCCCGTAAGCGCCGAAGAAGGCCACCGCGGGTTTTGGTTGGTATGCCGGTGTAGGGTGTACATAGTGTTAGGGACTCGGTCCAATGCTCGCTCGGATGAAGCTATACTCCCGAGTGTCGACATTGGACCGTAAGACCGTGTGAAACCAACATAACCGTTCCACTCACCCCCCAGTGGTGGTAGCGATAACGCGTTTTTCCCCGCGATAAAAAAAAAAAAAAAAAAAAAGCCAGTTTAGTCGGACATTTGGGTAAAAAGGCCGGACACTCTAAATTATTAACGATTTTGTGTCTTAGTATTAATACGATTTTTCGCGCTCCATTTTCCCGGTGACCTTTTTTTTAGCTCCCTAGTGTATATCCATGACACTTTTAATTTTACGCATATTGCCGACCATCTTAAAGTCACTGGTCAAATGTAAAAAGCCGGACACCGTTTAATTTGGCTAGAAACGCATTCAAAACGCCTTACTATGTCCGGCTTTATCCGGACGCCTGGCAACCCTAAATGCACATTATGTATGTCCGGTTCAAACAGTTGACTACTTTTTCTAATACAGTTATCAAAAATGTCGGTCCAAAGTCTAACGGAAGAATTATCAAAATTGATGCAATAATAAGTAGACATAAAGCTTTGAAATTATGTCGAAGGGGAAGTTGTCAAATAACATCAATATCAGACTATGACGTCACCGACCCTAACGCTGCGTGCGTGCGAAAGAGATAGCGCGATATCCCACTTTTGCTCACAACAATATTTCAAACGTGAATAACTGCGTTCTTTTTCAACCAATTTTGATGCTGATTTCACAGAGTAATTTATTTTTCGCACTATTTTCTGTTACATGTAAAATAATGTACAAAATCAAACATAGGAAACTACCCTATTGTCTCAACTAGCATAGGATGTGTCCGTCAACAATTTACATAACCCGAGTCTACTTACCATCAGGTTCAGTGCGGTTAGTTTACCGAGCCCGACTATTAGAATAGCTGTACAATTTCTTTCGAACCTCTACAGACAAATATGGCGCATTAGTCGCTGGGCGCATACTATGAAACGAGTAGCTTATTCCTGTCGTCAGTGCAATGTAATCTCCCTTATATTATATACTGTTCACTGCTGACCACGGGCCTCCTCTACTTTTGAGAAGGGCTAGACCTCAGTCCACCACGCCGCGCTGGCCAAAAAACTGCTCCTCTCATAGTACAATTACAAAAACTTGTTCATTCTCATGCAATCCTTTAATAAGACAGAGTGTACTGCAGATATCGGTTTCGTATTACAAACACTTAGAACTTTCATTGTACTAGTATTTATTTAAGACTTGGTGTTGCCCGAGGCTTCAGCGTCTAGGAAAAACTTTCTTGGTTGAAAATCCAACTGTGTATTTTAGTGGAATAAAAAGTACACATCAGGCCTTAATGTAAGCAAAGGTGCCACTGGAGCATACATTTTTCGCCGTGTGTGTTTATGATGTGATACGAGACTATCCCGCGCTCACACCCACCACTGCAACTCCTGTAAACCAGGATCAGCAGTGGCACGCATTTTATGACACCGAGCGGTGAAGCTCGGCGAGTCTCAGGGAACACTAATTAGTCTTAACCCGCAACGAAGTTAATCAAACAGAAGAATAGGGAGGAGTTAGAAATATATTTTCCACTTCCCTCCATAGCAAAGCGGGAGACAAAATTATGATGTGATAGGGAGGAGCTGATTGCCATAGCGGGCACGAATTCCAAACTCCAGGGCGATATTAAGAAGATAAATTCATATCATTTTCGGTGACCCCCGATTCAAACCTCAGACTTTAGAGTGGATGTAGTTATGTTTGACAAACGTGTAGGTACATTGGTTTCTAACTTTTCGAAACTCGATAGCTAAGCACAAAATAATTAGATTAAATAGGTATTATTTTCCTCAGACGGCTCTGTTTTATCTTTTCTCGGAATACTACAAACGTTTTTCACTGGAATCGCATATTCATAGATAAAAAACAGTCTAGACAAAACGCTTGGACATCACGACGGATATAAAAAGAAAAACATCACTCAAAGATTTCCAAGATGAATTACAGATACTGCGTGGTATTTCGTTCACCAAAAAACAAGATTGCAACTTGTACGCTAGGAAAACAATACCATAAATAAAGTTTTTACTAACACTTTAATTCTTACCCCCTATACTCCCGAGTGTCGACATTGGGCAGTAAGACCGGTGAAACGTACTAAGACCATATCGTAAGACCTACTGATGGTAGGTCTATCATATGTGACAGTCCGTCTGGGTGCCAGTGTCCGCAATATCAGCTATTTCTACCGCCAAAAGCAATATGCATGGATTGTTGTGGTTCGGTTTGAAGGACATTGTAGCCAGTGTAACTACTGGACATAATGAGACTTAACATCTTATGTCTCAGGATCACGAGCGCAGTGGAATGCCACACAGTAGTTTGTTAATCAAGGCGCTGGTTGGTGTTGCTACTGTTTATGGGTAGTCGTATCGCTTACCACCAGGCTAACGGCATGATCGCCTCGTCATTCAATGCCATAAAAAAAATCAACCGATCCACTCACTCAGTTATGTTAGCGATGACGTGTAATCCCCACGGAAAAAAAAACAAGGCTTAAGATAAAAAGTGCCATTCAATAGGCGTATCGCTGTCCACTGCTGAACGCAGACTTCCCCAGATGAGTGGCCGCCAACCCGCTCTTGAGCAGCTCGCGTCCAGCCGCTACCCACCGCCTTTTCAAGTCGGTCCATCGTGCTGCAGGGTGTCCTGCACTACGTCAGAAATGCCCGTCCTGAAAAACCTGTTACTGATGAAAGGATTGTGATAATAAACAAAAAAGAATCAACACAGTCGAAAAGTCCACAGTTCCAGTGTCTATCAAATCACTTCAATTTACCCAGACTCAATAAATGCAAAGAGTTTCGACCTAAACGCTCTTTGCGGATCGAGCGTAATGTACTGAGCTAATCGACATGCCCTGTTTTCTTTTTTTCATATGGGTTTTTGAGAACATTTTTATGTTGCAGAGATTCATTGTTAACGCACCACGGTGATATACTGAGGGTTTATTGGATTTCATTGTTTTTGTGTATTGTTTTCGAATTCAATGTAAAATGTGTATTGTAACGCCTGTGTTTAGCTGCTACTGTTCGCGCCTTTTATTATTATACTAGGTGTTTGTCGCGGGTTTGCCCGCGTGTTAAGGCTTCCCGCTACAAACATTTCTAAAACTGTAGCGGTTTATCGCTGCGTTACCTGTACAATGCCAGCGCCACCTAATTATAAAATCTGATCAAAAATTTCCACTATTTCCTATGGCAGCAACTTTTCAGGATACTTTTTGTGTTTACTTTTAATAAACATCCAAACGTCCAACCACGTAAAATTCTCACAAACTTTTGCATTTATAATATTAGTAAGAAATAAATGATGAGATTTGCTAGATAGTGCCACAGAAGCTTTACTACTGAACATTACAAAGCTTTTATTGAAATATTGTCCTAACTCCTGAAGCATCCTACTGCAGTAAATATGTTTGTAAACTTGTTCAGATGTTCGTTTCCACATCACGCACAAACCACTGATTGAATTTTGAAGTAAAGTGGACAAATGATAGAATATGGAATTTTGCTATGGGGTGGTGCTGCTGATATTAATACCATTTTTGTTCTCCAAAAGCGAGCTATAAAATATATTTATTCGCTAAGTTCTAGATGTTCTCTAAGAGCAAAATTCAAAGAAACAAATATAATGACAGTAGCATCACAATTAATTGTTTCAAAATTCAATTTACGTCCATAGAATAATGTGTTATTATTCTAAGTTTACGTCAATAAAAATATTGATAAATTCCCAAAAGTTTGTGATATCCATAGTTTGAATACTAGAAATAAGGATAATTTACTTAATCACAAAACAAGGCTGCCTCGGTGGCGTAGTTGTATTACAGTACGACTGCAAAGCTGAGGTCTCGGGTTCGATCCCCGGGTCGGGCAAAGTGATACTGAGTTTTTCTATTCAGTATCAGCCCGGAGTCTGGAATTTGTGCCCGATATGGCGATAGGCTCGCCCCCTATCACATCATGGGACGGATAACGGCGAAAAGTGGGTGCACTAGTTGCGCCTCTGCCTACCCCTTCGGGGATAACAGGCGTAGACATGGGCGCCGCCTAGGAAAAAGCCGGCGGCGGCGTGCTGGTAATTTTTGGTCGGCGGCGGCGTAACGCCGGCGGCGTGGATTTTTTTAATGAATATGGAATATATGTATAGGCCACATATAAATTCCTCAGTTACATGTTCGTAGGTAGTTGGAAGCACTAGCAAATTAACTTATCGGTATAAAAATCCCTTCAGGACCCATGCTCCATCCACCCTGTGGATTGGGGGCGTGTGGAAAAATTCCACCACTGTATCCTCTACCTGTCGTAAAAGACTATTAGTCAATAGAGGCCACCGAGGGTCCCAGGCGGATGGCAGGGGGCTGTCCGTCTTTAGTTTTGTGTTTTTTAGCACATTGTTGCAATCCCTGTGATGGACGGCAGCGTGGCAGATAGGCCTCACGTTGCCGTTGACGCAGAGGGTGCCCTTCGGTGCGCGGGAGCGTCTGAGCCCAACACAACAGCAGACGGGCCGCACTAGGCGGCACCGCGCAGGGGCGGTTGCGGACAATAACTTAGACACTTCCGTCAGAGGAAGCACGCGGCTGTCCCTAATGCGCCGAAGATGGCCACAGCGGAGTTTTGGTTTGTATGCTGTGCGTTGTACATACGTTGGGCGGTCACCTAATGGTTTCATTTCTCCGGGCGGCTCAACGTCGGGTCGTAAGGCACGGTGAACCCAGCATAACCGCTCAGTCGCCCTTGAAGGATGGGGTAGTAAGAAGTCACTTTCTCCGCAAAAAATAATAACAAAAAAACACAAATGCTCCATGGCACTCGCGAGTCTTTATCTTGTTTCGGGGAGAAGGTGAAATGACCATTAATGCCCTTTAGTGCCACCATCCCGTTATCAAAAATGACTGCGCGGTTATATCATTATCACCGCTTTTACGACCTAGCGTTACGCCACTTATAGAGATGGAAGCATCGGGCGACAAACCAAGCTGGACCAAGTCTTTTAGTCTATGAAAACTAGTAGTGGCGGCGTTAGGCGTCGGCGACTGCCGACGGCCTCGCGCTTGAGGGGCCTTACAAAAAAAATATTTCATATTACTTTTTGATAGTGGCGGCCTTAGCCAATGCAGGGCTCCGGGGGCAGATGTTTGCACGTGGCCTTTTTCTTTGTGCCTTTTATCAACCGAGGGTTCAGCCACCACTAGGCCCGGGCGAGAGAAAATTGGAAAATAAAAGGGGCCTCACAAAGCTGATGTCGCCGACGTCCACGTTTGGTCTAGCGCCGCCATTGTAAACTACTACGGCATACTAAATGTATACCAAAGCACTTTGTTGCGTCAGGGACGGCTTCATGATCTCATGGTCATGTGCGCCTTATCATTTTATCCGCAAATCTCCATCGAAAGGACGGGTAATATTCAGTTCTCCACCTCATGCCTCAAATTTCTCTACTTCTGGCGGGAGGAGTCCGACCTTTCGTGTTCCTGCACCATCTCTTTTCATAAGAGGTCTACCTTCGTACTCGTAGGCCATCAAAAATTAAGATCTGTTGCTGTGGTCTTGGTTAGTAACACAGCGACAGCGAGAGGGCTCCTCCATTAAATGGCACGAAATCGCTATGGTCTCAATTAAGGTTAGCTAAAACTCCGATAAATATTAGGTTATATATTGGACCGTATATTGCAACCTCAAAGGCCGAGTGGACGGTTATTCGGGAGACCCCAAGATCGCCCGATAGCCCTTATTAGTCAGCTTTTATAACAGACCGGGAATGCTGTAGTGGACTGCCCTAAACGCACCCAATTCACAGCTCAGGACCAGGAGTCTCTAACGTATCTGATGGCAGAGGGATTGGCCCGCTATCGATCTCTCGTAGCACTCTCTTTCTGATGGAGGACTACTCCGGAAAAGTTAGCCACTGTAATCTAGAATCTCCGCCTGTTGACCATGGATCAGTAAAAACGATCACATGCACCTGACCGTAAGACACCGTCTTTGGGCAGTTATCAAAATGAAAAGACATGACCTACGATCTGCCACAGATACTCTCCGGAACAATGTTCTCCGATGAGCACATTTATCAGTTGATAGTTGGACCATAGTTGCTTCACGCCTTGATGAAATCAGGGTGGACTAGACATGGGCGCCGCCTAGGAAATAGCCGGCGGCGGCGTGCTGGTAATTTTTGGTCGGCGGCGGCGTAGCGCCGGCGGCGTGGAATTTTTAATGAAAATTGAATAAACCTATAGGCCACATATAAATTCCTCAGTTACATGTTCGTAGGTAGTTGGAAGCACTGGCCAATTAACCTATCGGTATAAAAATCCCTTCAAGACCCATGCTCCATCCGCCCTGTGGATTGGGGGCGTTTGAAGAATTCCACCACGGTATCCCCTGCCTGTCGTAATAGGCGACTAATAGGGGCCAACGGGGATCGCAGGCAGGCGGCACGGGACTGTCTGTCTTTAGTTTTGTGTTTCTTTAGCACATCGTTGCGATCCTTGTGATGGATGGCACCGTGGCAGGTAGACCTCACGCTGCCGTTGATGCAGAGGGCGTCCTTCGGTGCGCGGGAGCTCCTGAGCCCAATACAATAGGAGACGGGCCGCACAAGGCGGCGCCGCGTAGGAGCCGTTGCGGACGACAACTTAGACACTTCCGTCAGAGGAAGCCCGCAGCCGCCCCTAATGCGCCGAAGATGACCACCGCGGAATTTTGGTTTGTAGGTATGCCGTGCGTTGTACATACATTGGGCGGTCACCCGATGGTTCCATTTCTCCGGGCCGCTCAACATCGGGTCGTAAGGTACGGTGAACAGCTCAGTCGATCCGTTTGAAGGCTGGGCGGTAGTAAGAAGTTACTTTCTCCGCGAAAAAAATAATAGTAAAAAAAGACCTATTGCTCCATGGCACTCGCGAGTCTTTATTTTGTTTCGCGGAGAAGGTGAAATGACCATTAATGCCTTTTGGTGCCACCATCCCGTTATGAAAAACGACTGCACGGTTACATCATTATCACCGCTTTTACGACCTAGCGTTACGCCACTTATAGAGATGGTAAGCATCGGGCGACACACCATGCTGGACCAAGTCTTTGAGTCTATAAAAATTACTAGGGGCGGCGTTAGGCGTCGGCGACCACTGACGACCATACAAAAAATATATTTAATATTACTTCTTCATAGTGGCGCCTTAGCCCAACGCAGGGCTCTGGGGGCAGATGTTTGCACGTGCCTTTTTCTTTGTGCCCTTTGTCGACAGTGGACTCAGCCGCCGCTAGGCCCGGGTGAAAGAAGAGTGGAAAATAAAAGGGCCCTCACAAAGCTGATATCGCCGACGTCCACGTTTGGTCTAGCGCCGGGTTTATAAACTACCACAGCATACTAAATATCTACCAAAACACTTTGTTGCGTCAGGGACGACTTCATGATCCCATGGTTACGTGCGCCTAATCATTTGATCTGCAAATCTCCATCGAAAGGACGGGTTATATTCAGTTCTCCATCTCATGCCTCAAATTCCTCAACTGCTGGCGGCAGGAGTCCGACCTTTCGTGTTCCTGCACCATCTCTTTTCATACAAGAGGTCTACCTTCGTACTCGTAGGCCATCAAACATTAAGATCTCCTGCTGTGGTCTTGGTTAGCAACACAGCAACAGCGAGAGGCCTCCTCCTTTAAATGGTATGAAATCGCTATGATCTCAATTAAGGCTAGCCAAAACTCCAATAAGTGTTAGGTTATATATTGAACTGTACATTGCAACCTCAATGGCCGAGTGGACGGTTATGATATGGGGATGCTGTAGTGGACTTCCCTAAACGCCCCCAATTCACAGGTCAGTAGACACCGGTCAATTGACCACCAAGAGTCTCTAACGCCTCTGATGGCTGAGGGATTGGACCGTTATCGATCTCTCCTAGCATTCTCTTTCTGATGGAGGACTACTCCGAATAAGTTAGCCACAAGTCCGAACACTGCGGACGGGGTCTCTAGTCTGAGACTGCATTCTCCATGGCAACTCCGCCGAAAGGAGCCCACTTGGCCTCTATTTAGGAACCGGACGCTGCTCGTGTGTGGAAGCTTCCTCGAGCCAGTGGAAGGTGGCCGTAGGGCTTTGGGGTCCAGACTCCAGACCCTAGACCAATATATAACAAACGCGTAAGTCACTTACAAGACCGTTTGGTACGCCCTTATCGTCTGCTGCGCATTCTGCTGGAGAGCATTGCGGAGGGATTCGGATGTCCAAGGTTTCGGCCGAGTGCTAGCCCTCGAGTACCTGGGCCCGAGGCTCCGCAGCTTATTCACCGCCTGCCTGGAGCAGGGCGTCTTCCCGGTGCGTTGGAAAACCGGGAAGCTCGTCCTGCTGAAGAAGGGAGGACGACCCGCAGAGTCGCCGTCGGCCTACCGGCCCATCGTGTTGCTCGACGAGGTGGCAAAGCTCTTCGAGCGCATCATCCATACCCGCCTCGTCGAGCATCTTGAGAGGGTCGGACCAAATCTGGCCGACGAGCAGTTTGGATTTAGGAGGGGACGTTCCACTGTCCACGCGATTCTGCGGGTGAAGGCACAGGCGGAGGATGCAGTGGCCAGAGGCAGTGTAGTGATAGCAGTATCGTTAGATATTTCTAACGCATTCAACTCGCTGCCCTGGCCCTGCATCCACGAGGCACTGCGGTACCACGTGGTGCCGCCCTATCTCCGGCGTCTGGTGCACGCGTACCTGTCTGACAGGCACGTGGTGTATCCGGGCGCCGATGGGTGGCACCGAAGAGCGATGTCGTGCGGTGTTCCACAGGGCTCGGTTTTGGGCCCTCTCCTGTGGAACATCGGGTACGACTGGGTGCTCCGTGGTTCCAATCTCCGGGGCGTCGGCGTGACTTGTTACGCCGACGATACGTTAGTCACAGCGACTGCTGGGACCTTCCGGGACGCCGCAACTCTGGCGGCGGCGGGCACCGGCCAAGTGGTTGGTAGAATCCAACGTTTAGGGTTAAAGGTGGCCCTCGAGAAAACCGAGGCCGTGTGTTTTCACGGACCTCGGAGAGGGCCACCGGCCGGTGCCGGCATCGTCGTTGGGGGGGTGCGGATCCCCATCGGCTCTAGCATGAGGTATCTAGGTTTAGTCCTAGATAGCCGATGGCGATTCCGCACCCACTTTAAGGAGTTGAGGACAAAATTGTCCCGGGCAGCGGGCGCTCTTTCCCGCCTGCTGCCCAACCTGGAAGGTCCTGGCTTCCCTTGCCGGAGGCTGTATCACGGAGTCGTGCGGTCCATAGCCCTTTATGGCAGCCCCGTTTGGGCTGACTCCCTGGGCCGCCCCTGCGTCGCCCTTCTGCGCGCCCCGCAGAGAGCTTTAGCGCAGCGGGCGGTCAGGGCGTACCGCACGGTCTCTTTCGAGGCGGCTTGCCTATTGGCCGGATTTCTGCCCTGGGACCTGGACGCCAAATCCCTTGCCGATGTATTCCATTGGCGGGAGGAGGCGTTCAGTCGCGGGGAGCGTCCGGCCCTGAAGGAGGTGGAGGCCAAGAGGGCCGCCTTACGGCGAGCCGCCGTGGAGGAGTGGCGTCTCAGGCTGGAGGCCCCGTCGTGGGGGCACCGGGTCGTAGAGGCAGTGCGTCCTGTCTTTGCCGAATGGCTGGACAGGCGCCACGGAGCGGCAACATACCGCCTGACGCAGGTGCTCACCGGGCATGGCTGCTTCGGTGAGTTCCTGTTTCGGGTGGTAGGTGTAGAGGAGTCGGCCGTGTGTCACTATTGTGACAACTGCCCAATGGACACGGCCCAACATACGTTGGAGTGTTGTCCAGCCTGGGATGAGGAGCGCAGCGCTCTCAGAACAGTCGTCGGAGAAGACCTCTCGCTGCCGGCCGTGGTCGCTTCCATGGTCGGCGGCCGGGAGGCCTGGCAGGCGGTGGCCCACTTCTGCGAGGCGGTCCTCTCGCGGAAGGAGAGTGCCGAGAGGGATCGCCAGCGCAGTGGTGATCCCTCCCGCCGCCAGACGAGACGTAGGAGGCGTCGGGTGGACGACTGACCGACGTCTCCCGCCCTGTGGATTGGGGGCGTTTGGAGAATTCCACCACGGTATCCCCTGCCTGTCGTAAAAGGCGACTAATAGGGGCCTCCGGGGGTCACGGGTGGGCGGGACGTGCCGCCCACCCATCAGTCTAGCCAACTTCTGTGACCCCCGTGATGGACATGTCCGAGGCAGCGTGTCTCACGCTGCCTCGGACACCAACAGGCGGACACGATGCGGTGTTTCGGGGGCTTCTGAGCCCCCGCAACAGGAAAAAGGACCGCAAAAACGCGGTACGCGCAGGGGCGGTTGCGGACGACAACTTAGACGTGAGTCGGAGGAAGCCCGCAGCCGTCCCTAATGAGCCGAAGATGGCCATATAAAAAAAAAAAAAAAAAAAGGTTTCGGCCGAAAAGGGACTGCTGTAAAGGATCATGGACCACATGACTCCTTGGCATAAAGTCTGGTTAGCGATGCCAGGACCTTCTAGGATAGACCGCAAGCTTGAAAGAGCGCATCCGCGTATGGGCGCGTGGGCACAGGGGCCGTAGCAAAGATGCCTTTTACAATCGTTTACGCTAATAGTCGTTTTTCTGTTATTAACTTTGACTCGTCAAGCCCCGCTACGGACGCCGGCGTCAGAGTATATAAGGTTTCCCCATACATCTATATAAATAAGCGGGGTTTACCGGTTAAAAAATCCAAGTCGACCAATAGTTATGATAAAAATTTTACAAGAAAATGGTTTTTCTTTCCAAATCCACGCCGGCGCGGCGCCTATGTCTACTTCGAACTATATATGACGTTTGCGACCCAATCATTAATAAAATTTGACCATAAAAATTAAAAGTATTCACAAAATCTACGCCGTTTAAGTTAGGCGGCGGCGGCGGCGGCGCGCGGGTCCTGCGCAGCGGCGTAACGCCGGCGCGGCGCCCATCTCTAGGGTGGACTACTAAAACATTTGGGCACCGAGGACGGGGTCTCCAGCCTGAGACCACATCCTCTACGGCAACTCCGCCGAAAGGTGACCGCTTGGCCTCTATTTAAGAGGCGGACGCTGCTCGTGTGTGGAAGCTCCCTCGAACCAGTGGAAGGTGGCCGTAGGGCTTTGGGGTCCAGATCCTAGGCCGGTATCTAACCAACAAGTAAGTCACGTACAAGATCGTGTGGTACGCCCTTATTATCTGCTGCGGATTCCACTGGAGAGCATTGCAGAGAGAGATTCGGAGGTCCAAGGTTTCGGCCGAAAAGGTACTGCTGTAAAAGATCATGGACGACATAACTCCGTGGCATAAAGTTTAGTTAGCGATGCCAGGACCTTTTGGGTTAGACAGCTTGAAAGAGCGCAGCCACTTATGGGCGTGTGAGCACAGAGGCCGTAGCCAAGATGCCTTTTACAATCGTTAACACTAATAGTTGTTTTTCTGTTGTTTTTTTCTTAAAATTTTTGAAGAAAAATGATTTTTTTATTCCAAATCCACGCTGGCGCGGCGCCTATGTCTACATCGAACTAAATATGACATTTGAGACCCAATCATTCATAAAATTTGACAATAAAAATTAAAAGTATTCACAAAATCCACGCCGTCCAAGTTAGGCGGCGGCGGCGGCGGCGCGCGGGTCCTGCCCGGCGGCGTAACGCCGGCGCGGCGCCCATGTCTAAACAGGCGTGAGTGTATATGTATGTTATATGTATACAAAACAAGGCTCCGAAAGATCCGCAAATCTTTTAAGGGTTACTGTATACATTTTTATAATAAAGTTCCCATTGAGATCAAGACCTTAAATATGGGTAAATTCCAAGCAACTAAGCGAAAGTTGTGCAATAAAGCTTATTACAAGATTTCCGAATGCCTAGAAGATAGAAATGCCTGGGAATAAGATTTCTTTTTGTGATTTTATTTGAAATCATTGTCATTGAATCGAGTAAATTACATAATTTTTGTTTTTTTTTTCGTATTAATATAACAGAATTATAAACGGCTTGGGTATGACATACACTAACTGTCTGTGCCTGCGGCGGCGTCGTGTGCCGGATCGGTCACTTCCCTGCAACATGGTTGAGGAGGCCGATGGCTGGCACATGCGTCATACTCGTGAACGGGTGCTGCTCGTGTGGGCTGGTCTACCCATTTCGCTTACTATGTCTCAGAACTAGTAGTTATTAATACCTTTATTGGACAAGTATAGATCATAAAATTATTGCATGATTCCTGAGAGGAACACTCGAATGGGAATTGAGAATTTATTATTATGCAAGTAAATATATGAACTGCTCTAAGTAAAACATCTGTATATGTATATTTGTATTATGCACTGTACCTAATTTATAGCTTTGAACTGATTTTGAAAAGAGCAATCTTAGAGTTTCTTGCCCGTTCTTCTCTGGTGGAAACTGCTTTCAGGACTGGTGGTAGAGTTAATATTGACTGAATCTAAGTAATGTTTAACATTTTATGGATTCGAATAAATGATTTCATTTCATTTCAGAACAAATATTAAATTAAACAAGTGTTGCGAGTTTTAGGTACAAAGTAGGTACGTACTAGGTAGATACTTAACCTATATATTTTTTGATACAGAAGAAATCACAGCGGAATCTTTTTTGGGAAATGACTCTTGCAGACGGTGCCGTATGCTGAAGCTAGTCAGATAAATAATTTGCTCTTTTATTTTAGTATAATTGTAAATTATCAAAGTCACAAAGAAAACTTTGTGAGTTTAACAATTTGGGATATAGACATGCTACGCAACGCCTCAAGTAATCTCCGGACCTCACGTCTGTATCAGATTTTTAATAAATTCGACGCAGTTTACAAATAGGATCCAATCCGTAATATTTCTGGTTCTGCTTTCTTATTATTATTATATTTTAATTCAGTACTTGGATGTGTCAAACATGATTTTCCAAAAACTGGATCACTCAGCGACTCTAGCCTGGAGTGTTCAGTATTTAACCAAAGCCGTTTTTGTTGATAACCATATAAATAATCGCCTAGTCAGCTGATTTACGCTGGTATTCAATAAAATATTAGGTATGAGACTATGTCCTATCAAAAATAAACTATTAAGTTTTTTTAAATATGAATCAAGTTTGAGCAGCTTGGAATGAGTCCTTTTCGTTAGATACCGACCAATTGTGGCATTTACGATCCGTGGGAGAGAACTTAACCCTTGAAGCTATGTGATTTCGTTGACTCTTTTAAGAAGTTTAAAAATGTTTTCTTTAAGATCCAATGTAAAGATCTGTTAGGTTTGAATGATGCTAAATCTTTAAAGCGGGTGCCAGAAGCCGGATTAAAATTCTTATATTTACGTGAACGTTCGACAATGTAATGAAAACACTTAATGGAGTATCACATCATCCTATTAAGGTTAAAATAAGCGTTTAGTTCATTCTTGTGTCCCGCTTTGCTTTGGAGGGCTTGCTATTCTAAGTCCCCCCTATCCTTCTATTTGATTTACTTCTTTGCGGGTTAAGACTAACTAGTGCTCCCAGAGACTCGCCGAGCTTCACCACACCTTCATAAAATACGTGCCATTGCCGATCCTGGCTTACAGGAGTTTCAATGGTGGGTATGAGGGCGGGATAATCTCGTATCATATCATGGGAGGGAACACACATGGCGATAAGGTGATCTGGTCGCTTTTCTGCCTTCCCTTTGGGGATGTAGCCATGATGTGGCTTTATATACAGTTTAGTGTAGCAAAATACTCAAATCTAATAACTAAACGAAGCACTGTAGAATCCATCTACGGATCAAACCAAGCTCTAACATAAGCTCTATCCTTCATCCGCGCAAGATGCATATTTCACACAGGAATGAAATACGTACCTGTTTCAACAATCGCTAATCTTTCCCTATTCCTTCTAATTCCCGCACGGAATAGAATTTCGTTAGCATATTATGCCGATTCGTATGCCGGTCCGAAAGAGCTGCAACGGTCTTATTCTGATATCAATTTACTCGAGCAAAATCTCGCCTTAAGGATTATTAGAACTTTGAAGCTTGCACTAAGGTGAGATGTATTTTTATTTAATCAGCAGAAACTGATAAGAAACGAATAAATTATTAAAGATAAAAGTAAAGGTGTTTCATATGAATGCATTCACTATAAATGTTGATAGGTAATTGATTAGATAACACTCTATAGCAAAGTTGAACAAGTGCTTCCATAAACATTAACTAAAATAACTGACTTGGTTTTACATGAGATTTTGTAGTGAAAGAACTGTTACGAGACTTGGCAACTTTTTACATTGTATGTTTTTTTATTGCATCGAATGACGAGACGAGCAAGTCGTTCGCCTGAACATCTTGACTCACAAAGTACTGTGTGGCATTCCACTGCGCCCGTCATCCTGAGACATAAGAAGTCTCATTATGTCAGTTACACTGGCTACAATGTCCTTCAAACCGAAACACAACAGTGCATGCAGACTGCTGCTTGGCGGTAGAAATAGAAATTGCGGTGGTACCCACCCAGACGGACTCTTACATATGAGAGACCTACCACCAGTAAATATGGATATGGTGGTACTATGTTTCTTATGGGATTCACTATTTATTATCGCAAACTGCAATATCGTTCCAACATTGTATCGCGTGTAAATTCCAGAATACCCCGTCCAACCCAGTCGGTACTCATTAAATTTTCAACCGTTACCCGTTTCGAGCAAGTCTGTGCAAGCGAATTATTAATTAATCCAAATACGTGTACCAAACTCATTTTTCTTAATACGTGCAGATACCTACGTTTTCCAATTTATTATGTGATTACTCGTACAAATCGCACCTTTAGGATGAAAACGACACAATTCAAAATGATATAAAATTGAGTTATCGTCATAAAATTACTTAAAACGAAGTTCTCAATACAAAAATAGTTCAAACACAGCCATATGCCAACGGGAAAAGGACAAAACTTTTAGATCAGTCCCTTTTTTATTATATTTTTATAAATAAGGGACTAATTTTTAGTCATTTAAAAATGACAACTCAATTTTATATTTTTTGAATTGTGTCGTTTTCGTCCTAAAGGTGCGAAATGTCCCTTCCGAGAAGTCGGTCCGACAAATTTACTATACATGACAATGATAACCTTAGTCTAATTTAAGTCCTTTTACGTTTTAGACAATTCCATGTCAGCCCTGTATTATATACTGCCCACTGCTGAGCACGAGCCTCCTACTACTGAGAGGGTTTAGGCCTTAGTCCACGCTGACCTAGTGCGTGTTGGCAGGCTTCACATACCTTCGAAATTCTTATAGAGAACTTCTCAGGTATACAAGTTCCCCACCGATAAAGCGAGTTTTAGATATTACAATATCATTAACAATTATAACTGATTGAACTTTAAGTTAAACTTAAACTGTACTAAATTCAGTTAATTTACGTACAAAAAAAGTTAATTCTATATGTAAGCAACAGCTGAGCAAAACCAGTTTTTACAAAATACGCCAGTTTTTAAAAACAACAATTGAACGCGCAGCAACATCTGTCGAAGGTTATTTTTATATCATTTAGTTCTAAACTACATATTTTCTCGGGACAGACAACGCTCGCCATAAAAACTCGATTAGGTGGAAGCTACATCCTCTACACAGTAAATTCATAAAGCGAAAGTTAAACCGAAATATTTTTGTTTCATGTAGTCTGGGATGTTATCTGCTATCTATTATAAAAGACTAGCTCATATTTTTGTATTATGATTTTTATACATGTTAATGGCCATGTAGTGCCTGGTTAATGATTTTATATTTTTATAGAATCCTGAAAAAGAAACAGTCGAAGGCGGGACTCGAACCCACGACCTCCGGCAGTTCGAGTCCCGCCTTCGACTGTTTCTTTTTCAGAATTCTATAAAAATATAAAATCACTAGCTCATATTGTTTCATCTGTAGTCAAGTGTAGCAAACGGTTTTATTATACTGGACGAACACGTAATGCCTTCGCCTCGCTGTGAATTCCCTAATAATTCGCTACTTCGACAAGAGCCTTAACTATAATACCTAACCACGGGAAAAACAACCTGGCCTTAGGCTTATCCTTTTAGCATTTGAAGAGAAGATAGTCAACTATTTTCTTATTGTACTTAAATAGTCGTAATAGTAGACATAAATATAATTTTATATATAACTTATAGATCGAAAAGTGATCTTAAACTGAAAGCCGCCGTAGAATTTCGCATGATGTTTTTCTTTCGTGATACTAAAATAGACAATGAAATGGCATCGTCATACCCAGATGGTCTCTATCAAATCGTATTATTTACTATTGAATATAAATATTGTAGAATTCTTACTATTCCCATTTTTACTATAATTTGATATTTGAAAGTTTTTGGAGATGTTTGTAGATTTGATAAAAGTTAACCCAAACCACTCGACGTATGTGACTGGAATTTTGCATGCAGACCAAGGCCTGGTTTTTCTTCAACATGGACATGGAAATATAAACCCACTGCACTTCATAGTAAGCGGAGTGGAGTCCAGAAAGTGTGCACTGAAAGATAATTGTCCATCAGTAGTGGACACAATAGGGTGGTTTCCTATATTTGATTTTGTAAATATTTTATATGTAGCAAAAAACAATACGAAAAATAAATGCTTCTGAGAAATCAGCATCAAAATTGGTTGACAAATAGCGCAGTTATTCATAGATTATGAAATATTGGTGTGAGCAAAAGTGGGGACGTGGAGGAGTCGCGCTATCTCTTTCGCACGCACGCAGCGTTACGGCCGGCGACTCTCGGTGACGTCGCAGTGTAATATTACTGTTATTTGACAACTACACCTTCCAAAGCTTACTAATTATTGCCCCAATTTAAAAAATATTTTACCGTTAGATTTTGGCTGGCGTATATTTTTGATAAATGTATTAAAAAACAGTAGTCAACTACCCTATTATGCCGGCCTCTTTGAACCGCATATATACACAGGCTGACCCTGGAACGCGACTTACGTGGGCCAGTATGGCGGGTTTTTCACCTTGTATACGATGGTCGCTATCCGGATATATCCTGACACCAACAAGTAGGTATCAGGTCAGTATTATAATTGATACCTTATTTCGGATTGGTGCTCATCGATACTTCATTCGTATTCACAAATACTATGAGGACGCACAGTGCGCCCGAACGCAGTGTCGGCATTTTTATTAGTTTTCTTTGGCCTTATTCAGCTTTGTTTATCTAACAGCCAACTGGAGCAAAGCTGTATCTCAATATTAGCCAATCACGACGCTACTTTACCTGCGCACTGGGGTCTGTCATGATGAACGCACCGAGAACAGACTTATCATAGCATTGGGCTAAGTTAAGTAACGTTCGGAGGAGTTTTGGCGGGAACTTGGAAGTGGCATGAGGTGCTTTTGTTTTAATTCATTATTTTGGTCATATTTAGTGTTATATTGCATATATATGGTGTTATATTATCCAATATAGTTCTATTAAAGGGCTCAAATGAAGTGAATTGAAGTAACTGTGCCAATCGAGTGCTTTTTTGTTGCCGCCAAAACTCCTCGACAAAGTCTTGGTAAGGTAGCCACTGCTTTACTGCGACACACTCAAAGAGCCTTATGGTGTATAAGAAAACCAAAAATATCACCCAAAACAAGGCTTTTCCTTCACTTTAAATTGGCAAAAAGTACGTACGAATGCCATAAAAAAAGTAACGTTTCGGAATACAATCCTTATATTTTCATATACCTTTCACTATGAAACAAAAGCCAGCCCAACTACATTACTGATAGCACCTCCACTGTTCGCGGGAGAATTGAAAAGAATTGTTATTGTACAGCACCATCAATCTAGTCTGATATGTGGGATGTTCGCCCGCGACCACAACGCGGTCCACTGACCTGTGATCCTCTGAAACGCATCCCACAGGTCAGGGGTGTATGTAGGTCATATACCGAGTACAAAGAAAGCAAAAGGTACAAGGGTATTGATAATAAGAGTTGTATAATACCTAAGTGATTATTGTGTGTGGTAATAATTAACTGATGTAGTAATTTGAACTCTATGTTATTACTGATAACTTATAAGATAAGCGAATTTTGGATGCTGAAACGAACGGCGAAAAACCGATATTTATTTTAACCCAATTTTTTTGTGGCATTGAATGACGAGACGAGCAAGCCGTTTGCCAGATGGTAAGCGATACGACCACCCATAAACAATAGAAACACCATCCAGCACCTTGAGTTACAAAGTACTATGTGGCATTCTACTGCGCTCGTCATCCTGAGACATAAGATTTTAAGAATCATTATGTCCTGAAGATTACGTAACAGTTACTAATTATTATGAACAATAACAACTTCTATACAAAGCTATAATTTGAAATTATAATATCGACCTCATCATCAGTCATATGACGTCCACTGCTGAACATAGGCTTCCCCCAAAGATTTCCAGACGGACCTGTCAAAAGCGGTCTGCGTCCAGCGTGTCCCTGTGATTTTTATCAAGTCTTCTGTCCATCTTGCAGGTCGACGTCCAACGCTGCGCTTGCCAGTACATGGTCTCTATAAAAATATATACTTAGTTTCATTCTTGCCCCAAATATGACAGTATAATAAGTACCTATTTCTAAATGAAACTCATCTATAATACAATACCAGCCCTGTATTTATACTGCTCACTGCTGAGCACGGGCCTGCCTTAGTCCACCACGCTGGCCTAGTGCGGGTTCGCAGACTTCACACACCCTCGAAATTTTTATGGAGAATTCTCAGGTATGTAGGTTTCCTCACGATGTTTTCCTTCACCGTTAAAGTGAACGAATAATTGATTAACAATACTCACGTAACTTTTTGAAAAGTCAGAGGTGTGTGCCTTCGGTTTCGAACTTCCGGACATTGTCTCGGCAGACCGTTCCATTCCCAACTAGGCTATCGTCCACTTCATCAAACTCAACTATACTGTAATTAAATTTTGGTGTTTGTTAGTCAGTCACGCCAGCACGGCTGAATGGATCTAAATACGATTTAGAACAGAGGTATAGTCTGAAATAGCACAAAGGCAAATGTTTATTCCAGGAAAATATATAGCGAGACTTTTGTCCCGGAATAACGCTTTCACGAGAGCGAGCCGGGAGAAAAATCTAGTATTAATCACTAAGAAAACTACCGCCATATCAATGTTGCCAACAACCAAACAAATTCCAAGCTTGCACGTTAAAGTTCGAGAAAGTTCCAGAACCTTCTTGTAAAGTACTGCTGGTAATTAGCAATGGACTGGTAACAAATCTCTCGCAAACGATCTGCCGAGTAATTACCGTTGTTTAAAGACTTTATTAACCTGCTTTACGGTTTGGCATGGAGGTCGTGTGTTTGATTCCCGTGTGGCCGCCCTGTAGCACATTATTTGTTAAAAAGATCGAGTAGAATTGTAAAAAATGGTGTTAGGAGCATATTCTATCCTAGGACATAAATATATTCGTGATTTGGGGGGTAGCATTTTTGTTTAGGTCTCTTGTATGTGACGGACCGTCCGTAGGTATAGGTACCACCGCAATGCCTATTTCTATAACCAAGCAGGAGTGTTGCATTTCGGTTAGAAGGACATTATATGCTTTGTAGCCAGTGTAATTATTGGCCATAATGAGACTTGACATCTAATGTCTCATGGTGACGAGCGCAGTGGATTGCCACGCAGTACTTTGTAATTCAAATTTATGTGCGTCGTTACACTGTTTATGGGCGGTCGTATCGCTTACCATGAAGCGAGCAGCATACTCGTCTTTCATTAAACTGCAATAGAAAGTGGGTATATGAGCATTAAATTATGCAGATTAAACCATGCGTGATTTTATTTCTTTACCGCCTATTTAATAATCCATTGCAATCGCCTTTTTCGGTCGATCACGAGAATGGTCCAGTCCCCTAAATCAGCTGTTTCCTTGTAAAATAATGACGTTGGCATGTTTAAGTCTATTTAAGAAAGAAAATTACATACATATTTCCATTACGATGATGAGACAATATTACTAAAGAATGTACTTCGACCTTGGCAATTGTTTGTCATCATATGATTATGACAAAAGACATAGATTTAGTAGATGCCATTTACCCACCCCTTAAGGAATAAACACTGGAGTATTTAAAGTGCAGAAATGTAATGAAACCGCTTCAATTAAGGATTGAGTTGCATTTCACTCGAGTCCGGGCCACCGATCCCGCGGGAATAAAAATTACTAACCTGTACCAGTGGTAAAGTTTGCAAGCTATTCCTCAAATACTTTTTGTATTTGTATCCTTAAGGGTAGGTAAGGTTGGTATTGCTTAGATATAGAATTAGCGTTTTTGTTTATTGGTTAGGTCACTGCCGCGTTGGTTATGACTAGTTATGAGAAATAAATCAGCGGGCCGGCTCGATCAGTATAGTACCATTCTTTGAGAAAACAAAAAGTAACCAAACGTAAGAGCTTATTTTTAAGTTTCATATAGTTAGTGCGATTTTTCATAGTCTCCAACACCTTGCTCCCGTTCTTTATTCCTCTAATATAGGGTTTCGTAACCTAAATTTCAATTTAATTTAATTTAATTTCAATTGTCCAGAAGATTCCAGAAAACTATAAAAACTAGGACATATCCTGGGTAAACAGGATTCTCGTTTGTAACCAAACTTTCTGTACTGTAGTTCATGTGCATATCTAAACGTTCTTCCCAACTGTTGAGCATGATTAATTAATAACTAATAATTTTAACCGATAATGTAATAAAAGTAACGACCCTTCAAGCTTTACCTAGAAGTCTGTAAATAAGAAGCACTCATTTCCTATAAAAAAGTAAGAAGACCTAACAAACAACAGCAATCGGACGTAGAAAATATCTTACATGAGCAGGATTAATGTTATACGTGTCCAGAGAAACTGGGAAAGTTCACAGTCGACAAATGGAAACTTTACTTCAATGTTTTAATTGGATCTCTTACAATAGTTGCTTTATTTTTGCTCATATGAAGAGACTAGAGAATGAAGCACGACAAAATCTATAAACATACACCCACACACACACATTCACGCCCTTTATCGCTGAAGGAGTAGGCAAAGGCGCAACTAGTGCACCAATTTTCGCCGTGTGTATCCCGTCCCATGATGTGATAGGGGGCGAGCCTATTATCATATGGGCACATAATCCAGACTCCGGGCGGACAGTAAGTAAAAAAATCCAATATCACTCTTCCCGAACCGGGGATCGAACCCGTGACCTCAGCTTTGCAGTCGCACCGTGATACAAATACGCCACTAAGGCAGTGAGTAAAAAATCTATACTAATATTATAAAGCTGAAGAGTTTGTTTGTTTGAACGCGCTAATCTCAGGAACTCCTGAACCGATTCTGAAAATTCTTTCACTAATAGGAAGCTACATAACTCTTGAGTGCTATAGGCTACTTTTTATCCCGGGAAGATATTTTTGTCCCGGAAAAACTTTTTCACGCGGGCGGAGCCGCGAGCACTACTAGTACAAGAAAACAGCAGAATATCAGACACACGCGAATACAATGAAAGAAAGGTAATAGAACACATATACGCGATTTTGTGATTTATTTTGTATCATGTCTGTCTGTTTTTCTGTTACTTTGCCGAAACTACTGAACAGATTTTTAATAGTTGTCACAAGTGGTCAGAGATTGGGAGCAGAAAGTTACATTAAAATGAGATATCAGGAAAAGTTGTCTTCATTTTAGGATATTTGCAATTTACTTTCAAAACTTTCAGACTAATAGGTAGTCCAAGCAGACGAAGTTGTGCACATCATCATGACCAGCCACATGACGTCCACTGCTGAACATAGACCTCCCCTAAATATTTCCAGACAGACCTGTCAAAAACGGCCTGCATCCAGCGCGTTCCTGCGATCTTTATGAAGTCGTCTAGTAGGTAATCAATATAGCAACATCATTCAAAACTCTACGAAGCATTGTATTTTACTGCAGTCTACAGACAGAAGACATTAAACCTCACACAGAAGTTTGCTTCGAGGTCTCAACCGGAACTCGAGCACACTGCTTGGTGACAATAATTGCAATAGTCACAGTGTAGTGACATAGTAATAAAGACAGGAACAGATGATATTCATGACTGCCTCGGTGGAGTGGCTGTATTACGGTACTACAATGCTGAGGTCTCGGGTTTGACCCCGGTCGGGTAAAATATTGGATTTTTCTACTCACTGTCAGCCCGGAGTCTGAAATTCGTGCCCGATATGGCCATTGGTTCGCCTCCTATCACATCATGGGACGGATTATGCACGGTGAAAAGTGGGTGCACTAGTTACGCCTCTGCCACTCCTTCGGGGATAAAAGGTGTGTATGTATGTATGTGACATTCATGAAAGACTTAAAAAGCAGATACTGCGACATCTGCAACATTGCTGCTTTATACGTGACCTGCACAACAACAATATGAAATTGTACTCTCAAGACAATATCTACGGTGACCTAAAAATAGCGCTCGACACGGAAGCAAAGGATGCAGGAATGTTTGAGTTTTATAACCCACTGTGGAGACACATTCTAAAGGAAATTTAGTAATCTACGACTAGTGTTTTTCACCATAAAGTCTTTTATGAACCCCCTTCCAAAAAAAGAGGTTATCAATTCTTGTGTTTGCATGTTTGTTTTAGATGTACATTGATTTCTCTTAGAATTGTGATCCTATTTTTGTGATTCCTTTTTTTAGTAAATTAGGGCCTTGAAATGGACCCATTTCAATATATCTAGACTTTATCAAGGAAAAATTGGATTTGGAAATCTTTTTAATCTTAAAAATAGTCCTAAAATAGCAGTACTTAAAACATAATATATTCGCGGAGCCTTACTGCCAATGAGCTATCTCGACGTTACCTTCGTCTGTTCCCGTGATGGACATGTCCGAGGCAGCGTGTGTCACGCTGCTCGGACACCAAAAGGCGGACACGGTACGGTGTTTCGGGGGCTTCTGAGCCCCCGCAACAGGAAAAGGACCGCAACAGCGGTACGTGCAGGGGCGGTTGCGGACGACAACTTAGACGTGAGTCGGAGGAAGCCCGCAACCGTCCCTAATGCGCCGAAGATGGCCTTTTTAAAAAAAAAAAAAAAAACCGTCTGTTCAATTTCAAGTTCCCTATGTTTATCTCATTAAAGGAAATGTCTAGTGATATCTGTTAAACAATTATTATAATTGCTAAACCCAGCGTTACTCCTTTACAGGCGTAAATGCACTGAAACGATATCACCAAACTTTTTTCTAATCCTATATTTTTATACATGTTAAGGGCCATGTAGTGCCTGGACAATGATTTTATTATTAATGGAATCATTGAAAAAGAAACAGTCGAAAGCAGGATTTGAACCCGCGACCTCCAACGTACCGTGCCGGTGCTCTGCCAACTGAGCTATCTCGACCTTACCTTCGTCTGTTCAATTTCAAGTTTCCTATTTTTTATCTCTTAAAAGGAGATGCCTAGTGATAGTAGTAGATGTATAAGTAAGCGAGCACAGATCTACTTCTACACTACCGATGTCACGGATTCAGGTATTTTTCATAGTTAAGAATAAGGCGTAAATACTGTCAAAAATATTAAAATAGGGTAGCTACATTAGGATCTATGAAACTCTGCTGCCAAATGCCCAATATGCCGTTGTAAGATTGTCGCGATTAGTTATGACTGCACCTACGCTTTGTCTAAACTAATGCGACAATTAAGCATCACGCAGACGCCTTAACGCCATTGTATTTTTTTATGGCATTGAATGACGAAACAACCATGCCGTTCGCCTGATGGTAAGCGATACGACCACCCATAAAAACTAGCAACACCATCCAGCACCTTGAGTTACAAAGTACTGTGAGGCATTTCACTGCGCTCGTTGATCCTGGGACATAATATATTCAGTCTCATTATTCTAGTAATTGCACTAGCTACAATATCCTTCAAACCGAAACACAACAATGCATTCACACTGCTGCTTGGCGGTAGAAATAGACATTGCGGTAGTACCCACCCAATCGGACTCTTACATATGAGAGATCTACCACCAGTATAGTGTATTTCTAGAATCAGAAGGTAAATGTCTAAAAGCGGTCGCTCTTCTACATAGAAGTGCTTTTCAACTTGTGGTCTAGACCCCTGGAGGTCGTTAATTCCAGCACGGAGGGTCGCGGTACGGCAAATAAAATTACAAAGAAAGGATGTGTGATATTTTATCTATATAATAAGAGTTGTTTTTCAGTTTTAGTTTAGATTTTAATGTCACTTTTGAGCGTAATTAAAATGTTATTTATTTATTTATTTATTGGGGACAAAAATAGTTGTATGTTACAGTTAGAGTTTAGTTTTGAACATAAATAAATTATTTAAACATACAACCCACACCATTGTCCGCAGAGTAACAAAATAAAAATTATTTATATAATGAAGGAAAGCAAACAATGCATCGCCGTTGAACCTATTATGAAAGTAAATTAATTGCAGATTTTTTAAATGTCTGGCTTGATAATGAGAATATGTCTAAATCAAGAAAGTGCGTGTTGTATGTTTGTACAAGACGGCGCAGAGGTGCTCGCTCACCGGCATTAGTTTGGCACTTGGCATTGTGAAACAACCGGGGCACGCGCACCGCTCGTCGGTACACTGTCCTGGGTACTGTATAACATAACTTATTTGTAATTTCATTACAATCGTATTTGTTATTACACACGCTGTGAAGCATCATAACACTAAGAAGTAATCGCCTTGATTCAAGACTCAGGATATTATAACGCTTCAATAACTCCTCGTAATGTAATTTAGAATTTTTACATTTATAATTAAGAGTTCGTATAAATTTCTTTTGAACTAACTCTAATCTTTCGTTATACTTAGTATCATAAGGATTCCAAATTGGGACGGCATATTCTAACTGGGGTCTTATTAAGGATTTATACAGTAGCAGAAGTGTAGAGGGGCGCACAAAGTCGCGGGTGGATCTTATGACGAAACCATACATTCCATATGCTTTATTTATTATGTTGTCAATGTGTATGTCAAAATGTAAACGTGAATCTATGGTGACACCCAAGTCTCGGACAGAGTCTACTTTTTTTAATTGCGCTTTATTTATGGAATAATTGAAACAAATTTTATTTTTATTTTTAGTGAATGTAATGGTATGACATTTAGGTAGACTTAAAAATAGTTTATTGTTAATGCAATAGGCACTCAACCTATTGATATCTTCTTGTAGAAGCAAGCTACCTTGTAATGTTTTGCAAGGTTTATATATCTTTATATCATCAGCATACATTAAAAATTTTGAAATTATGAAGCAATGTTTAATATCGTTTATAAAAATGATAAAAAGAAGGGGACCTAGAATGGATCCTTGTGGAACGCCTGAATTAACAAATATTAAATCGGATTCAAATCTGTTTATTACTACTTTTTGGGTTCTGTTATAAATATATGAAACAAACCAGCGAAGTAAGTTACCGCGTATTCCATTGTAAGCAAGCTTTTCTAAAAGCAATGTATGATCTACCTTGTCAAACGCCTTCTGAAAGTCAGTGTACACGGCGTCCACTTGAAGTCTATTATCCATGTGTTCAAAAAGAGTGTTAGTAAATATCATGAGATTAGTAGTGGTAGAGCGTCGTTTAACGAAACCATGTTGTTCGGGTACAATAAGTTGATGTACGTGGGAATATAAAACACCGTGTACAAGTCTCTCAAAGAGTTTCGACAGAGCAGAGAGAATGGAGATAGGACGGTAATTTTCTACATTACTTTTATCACCACTTTTATAAACTGGTATAACAAACGCTTGCTTCCAAACAGCAGGAAAACATCCTTCTCTTAAACACTTATTATAAACAATGTGCAAGGCATTAAAGATACTCTTATAAGTATTTATGAAAAGTTATGGACACCGTTGTTGTCATACATCGAACAGGATACCTATATGGCTGTATGTTATTAATTTCCATGTAGCCGACGTGGTCATGCTACAATAAATAAATAATAAATGTAGTTTGAACACTATACCAAGATTGCGTCAGTTTAACTATAATTTTCACATTTTCTAGACCTAATTAGGAGAATGTAAATTAATTACTATTAGTATAATTTGCCTCTCTTCACACAAATCAAAAAGATTGACAGTAATCTAGAATCATCGCTCGTCAATCGACTCCATCTGGACCCTTCTCTTTCTCTCTTACCAACAGTTGCAGTAGGGTAACTACGCCGAATCCGCAAAAAAAATCTGCACCAGCATAATATTAAATAAAGCGCATCGTTTATAAATAAATACTTCCAAATTCCCAAACGATTTCTGGAAGCCCCGAATCTGATGTATAATAGCGACGCACAAAAGAATTATGAATGAGAACAAATGACAAAGGATGCTGATAACGTATCTCACGCTTATTATACTCAGGGTGAACAGGACAATCCGATTTGCTTGGGTATTTTGCCACGACAATTTACGTAGGCGCTCTGACGTACTTCTTGAAAGTACTAGCGGTTCTCGAAAACAAAACTGTGGGGCTAGGACGTAAAAAAAACACGATGCGTCTCCGCTTCGTTTTATTGTGATTGGTTGAGAGACTGACGTGTCGGTCTCTCGATCAATCACAACCATCAAAATACCGATACGTCAGTCACTCAACCAATCACAATAAAACGAAGCGGAGACGCATCGTGTTTTTTTATCACGTCCTAGCCCCACTGCTTTACTTTAAATTTTTGACGTAAACACAACTCTTTGTTGATATGTTACAAGCGCGCTTATTTATTTATTTAAAGATACAGCATTGGCTTATCACTATACATTAGATTTATAGGTACAATGTTAAAATAGTTTTAAATATTATGTGAATCGCCTATTAGCGTATACAACATTATACTCTACAAATATATACATTCACGCATGTCATCCCCGATGGGGTAGGCAGAGGCGCAACTAGTGCACCCACTTTTCGCCATTATTCCGTCCCATGATGTGATAGGAGGCGAGGCTATCGCCATATCGGGCACAAATTCCAGACTCCGAGCTGATACTGAATAGAAAAACTCAATACCACTTTGCCCGACCCGGGGATCGAACCCGAGACCTCAGCTTTGCAGTCGTACTGTAATACAACTACGCCACCGAGGCAGTCCGAAATACAAGCGCGTTGTATCAATATGCTTACATTTATATTTGGTTTTCATAATACACTAGCTTTTGCTCGCGACTCCGCCCGTGTGAACAAGTTTTTCCGAGATAAAAGTCGCTTTATATTTCCATTGAATAAAATTAGCCAAATGTTTTTTAGGTCTCAAACTATCTCCATACAAATTTTCGACCCTTTTTTGACATTGCACTCGCCCTGTTATGGCGTTAGAAACTGCAAATACATAATTACCTACGTAGTGAACAAAAGAAGAAAGAATGAAGGCCTATTTCACAACTTCTGAATAAATACGTAAATGTATAAGACACTACAAAAGTCACACTCTATACTCCCAAATTTTAAATTGGAATTTTTGGAAGCCGTTTAAAAATGAGTACTATGTCAATAAAATGAGTACATTACCTGTTTAATACAACAACATGTCAAATAAAATTACTTTAAACTTGTGGAACAGAAGTCTAGAAATTAACTTAATTTTAACGTACTCAGTGGAACAATATCTCAGAAAATATTGAATAATGTTAACAAAAAGACAGTTCCACTTTTGGTTAACACAAAGCGTATCTTCAGAATGACTCACCATTCTGCATCAATAGGATATACCTCTCAGTGAACACTGAAGCTTCCCACAACGTCATAGAGTTAAAATTATAATGCTTGATAGCCCCAGCTGTCTGAATAGCTTGAAACGAACCTAGTCTTTTGTCATACGTCCAAACAGATGCAATTTGTATGAATAGACAAATAGGTCTATGATAGGCGAGGCTTAATTTGGAAACTGTATCAAAGGCTGTAGTCAAACCCGTTCGCAATGTTATGTTTGTTAATAATTCGCCGTTGTGATTCAATATCAAAAGGCTTAGCGGAATATATCCACTATACCAGCCCTGTATTATATAATGCCCACTGCTGTGCACGGGCCTCCTCTACATCTGAGTGGGTTTAAGCCTTACTCCACCACGCTGGCCTAGTGGGGGTTGGTAGACATAACATACTTTCGAAACTCTTATAGAGAGCTTATTAGGTATGCAGGTTTCCTCACGATGTATTTCCTTCAGCGTTAAAGCGAGCGATAGTAAAAAAATCACACATATCTATTAAAAAGTCAGAGGTGTGTGCCCTTAGGTTTTGAACCTGCAGACATGCGTTTCGGCAGTCCGTTCCACTCCCAACTAGGCTATGCCCCCGGCTGGGCTTCCCTTTGGATTGGGGGCGTTTGGAGAATGCTGCCGCGGTATCCCCTACCTTTCATAAAAGGCGACTACTAGGGGCCACGGGGGGTCGCGGACGACCGGGGGCTTTCCGTCTTTAGCTTATATTTGTTAATCTTCAGAACAACTAAACCGATTTTGATTTGACTTGTGACAAATCGAATATTTTCGCTACATACAAACTTCAATGCAGGTAAAGTCGCAAACAAAAACCAGCAAACAATGAATCCTGAAGCAAATTACAAGACTAAAATAAAACAAGGTGTAATTATTCAAGTTGGGGTTTAAAAGCCCTTACATTTACAACTGTAATAAAACTTGTATACCTAGGATTGACAACTAACTTAGGCCTTTGTGGGTAACAACAATATACTATATGCATTTCTGACATCAAAATTAATTACCTCATATATTTTTTACACAATTGGATAAATTGCTGTACATATTATGATATAAATAGATCTATAATAGCTCCATCAATAATAAAATCACGTTACGTACATGCATAATGTGACGCCTCTTTCCCATAGGGCTAGAGATTATGTATTAACAGTTTGCCCGATTTTGGCTTACTTCACAAACCGTAATTCGATTTTAAACTGATATAGTCATGTTTTTTATACAACATGAATGAGAGTTTGATCGTTGAACGTGGTATGACGGCTTGTTTCGAAACTGAGCTCATGGGAGGTCTATATACCTCTCTTCCCTCTTCCCTATCATTTAAGTCCGGGAATGTATTCATGTTTCTTATTGTAGTTTTATAGGCAGAAAATATCACTCAAGAGATTTATTCCACTAGTAGTGCATGTGACCCAATTTATAATCCCTATTTTACACCTTTCATTTTGTCAGCGCATCCATGCTTCTACTGATTCTTTTTTATTTTTGTATTTATTTAGACACACCAGCATTAGCAAAATTACTGAAAATTACAATATCGTTTATATTGCTGATCCACATGCCTGTTGAAAGTGCACAAAATACGAATGAGTTACTTTAAAATAAACTTTATCCATTGTGAGTATACGTTGATCACTTAAGAAGTGACAGGGATAATTTCACCGGTTTCTGATAAAGTTCCAGGTAAGCATCTGGCATATAGCACCATCTAACAAATAAATTTGACACATTACAAGTGACTTCTGCCAGATATTTCTATTCGAGATCTGTGAAACTAGAAGTTGTAGTTTATACGACGGATAAGTTCCCAAGCTATCACGGACTTTATCATCATTTGGTGAAAGCGGCCCACATGATTGTAAATGTGACTAGATAAAAATCATACTCACTAAAGTGAGTTCCAATGGTAAAACTCGTTTTCTCGCATAACGAGGTTATCTCTGAGGCTTTCATTTAAGTTCGAGAAGAAATATGGCTCGTCGAAAGCTTGTCGATATTTTTATTTCATCTGTAGTATCTATTTAAAGAATCGTGGGAATAATGTTCAATTACCCATGGGGGTAAGCAGAGGTATAGCACTTATTTCCAGCCCATGATGTGTTAAAGGATAAGCATTTATTATTATAATAAAACTAGCTCGTCCCGCGGCTCCGCCAACGTTAAAAAGTTTTTCCGGGATAAAAGTCCCGCGTTATATTTTCCGACGATAAAAAGTAGCCTATGTCCTTTCTCAGGCTCTAGACTATCTGTGTACCAAATTTCATTCAAATTGGCTCATTAGTTTTGGCATGAAAGCGCGACAGACAGTGTTACTTTTACATTTATAATATACAACTTAAGTTTTATTAGGTGGTAGACACAATCAGCCGTAAAAGTAGTTGAACATATTCAAAACGCCTTTACACATTAACTTCAATCGATTTCTTTTGTTTTCTTTATCTAACTGACTGCCTCGATGGCGTAGTTGTATTACAGTACGACTGCAAAACTGAGGTCTCGGGTTCGATACCCGGGTCGGGCAAAGTGATATTGAGTTTTAATATGCAGTATCAGCCCGGAGTCTGGAATTGGTGCCCGATATGGCGATAGGCTCGCCCCCTATCACATCATGGGATGGAATACCGGCGAAAAGTGGTTGCACTAGTTGCGCCTCTGCCTACTCCTTCGGGGATAACAGGCGTGAGTGTATGTGTATGTGTGTTTTTTATCTAAAATGAAGTGAACTCTTTGAAGTTAATTCAGTGAAAAAAAAATGTTTGTTGATAAGGACACATCACACAACTGTTTAATGATGATTTGAAAGGACATGTCCTAAAAATGTGCTTGAAAATCTTAACAAGTCATTTTACATAATATATTGGATAGAACTCCTGAAAACCAGCTTTTTGCAATAAATCGTTTAATTTTAAAGACCACCGATTTTAAGATGCATGTAATTTTATTTGGCTTGAAAACTACACTTAATATGAATGTCATCAACAAAGTTGTTTATAAGTGGAGAGGTATAAAAATATTTTTTTAATGGATCAAGTACCACACATTGCCCCCTTTAATATCCCTAAAGTTTGAGCCTGTTTAGAATTTGAGGCCCAGTACCCATACAAAAACCGCACGTCTCCTTTTGAGTTTGGTCAGCTACTTTTGTAGCTGACTGTATAATAGAGTCCCTTTTGAACTTCCACCGCTTTACCTTTTCGTTAAGCAAACACTATATATATTAGATTTATTATAGCCTAAACATCCAATAGTATAGGGGAGACCGGGGATAGTTGACCAAATTTCGGCTTGGACGCTTATAACTTTTTTGTTTTAGTATACAATGTCAAAAAATCCTATAAGTTCGATAGGTAAACTAATAACCTTTCGAAGGAAATACCAAAAACCTCGCAATTGTTAATAACATAGTGTATAAAAGCTATTTTGTGGAACAAGAAAATCATGTCAACCTACCCCATGCCTGGGGTTGGTGGATTATTCACTTGGGGTAAATTGACCTACGAAGTAAGTGGTATAAAATACGGCAATATAATAAAAGAAAACATAACAAATACTCATTTACTATTATTAATGTACCTTATTAAGATAAAATGTCAGTAACATTTACATAATTTACATATCATATGACACTTTTTGTACGATATTCGTTAGTGGGGCGGAAACAAAAATCCTACCACCAGCAGAGGGTTTACTGTTTCGATTAGTTATTCTTTTGTAAATTCACATGGTTTTAAAATAACAAACTTTTGATAAATTTGACGAAAAGCTCACTTTATTCCATGTGAAGAATATTTCGATTATTACGTAGTACATTTTGTAGGTAGTCAACTAGCCCCAATACAAAGTTTGTCTACCAGCCCCAACCAACTTTTTTAGATTTCAACCACATGTGAGTACCTCAAACCTGTCTCGAAATATAAAAAAAATACACTAAAATAATCATCAAAAACCAAACTCTTACTTTAAATTGCTTGAAAGTACATAGCATCGAGTATAAAGGCTTCAATACAAATAATATTAAGAGGTAAATAATTACTCATAGGTATCATTTTCCGATAAATCGTTTTTTCTCCCAGATTACGTGCGCCTGCGGTGCCGCATTTGCGATGAAGATTCGTAAACAGTTAACGGTTTTTCGTGTATATCAGGACAACGCAACACTTTAAAATAGCTCGAGTTATTGGCGGTTATTCATCCTGCCCCTATCGCCAACCATCCCCGGTCTCCCCTACTGAACGTAATGAGATTTAACATTTGATTTAACATTTATTGTTTCAGAATTTTTTCTTCCTACACGAGTGGTTTCGAGTCATTCATATGGTTATTTTTTTTTGTAATCACACCCTATACCATTACGCGTACTTACGCCTCTTATCCCTACAGGGGTAGGCAGAGGCGCAACTACTGCACCCACTTTTGGCCATGCGTATTACGTCCCATAATGTGATAGGGGGCGAGCTTATCGCCATATCGGGCACAAATTCCAGACTCCGGGCTGATACTGAATAGAAAATCCTATATCACATTGCCCGACGGGGATCGAACCCGAGACCTCAGCATTGCAGTCAAACCGTAATACAACTACGCCACCGACCAATCAGTACAATTGATATCATTCATATTGTTACTCTTTAACCTTAACAAATTTATATTTGGATGTAATTGTAAAAAACAATTGAGCCAGATAAATGAGTCAAAAACAGTCGTACACGAAAAAACACCCTCAGGATGAAAATCTATGTAGAGAGCTACAGAACGTCATCAGACGTACTATATATACATAGAACGTCTGATGTCTAAGATAAAGAACGAAATTCAGTACTATGTATATTCTATATAGTAACTATAAGCGACACTTATCTTTAAGGCATTGGCTTCACTGTCTCCTCATTTACTTAGTTACAGCCAACCACCATACAAGGTTTAAAATCCGTCAACTGGCCCACGTAAGAGTGTCGCGTTCTGGGATCAGCCTGTCCGGTTCAAAAAGGCCGGCGTAATAGGGTAGTTAACTACTTTTTTAAAATGCAATTATAAAAATGTATGCTATCCAAAAGCTAATGGAAAAAGAATTTTCAATATTGGCGCAATAGTAAGTAAGTTATAAAGCTTTGAAGTTTGGTGGAAGGGGTAGCTGTCAAATAACAGCATAGGTTGTTACGTCACTAAGTGCCGTCGGCCATAACTCTGCCTGCGTGCGAAAGAGATAGCGCGATATCCCCGCCACGCCCCTACTTTTGCTCACAAGAATATTTCAAAATTGAATATCTATCTCCTTTATTTTTCAATCGACTATGATGCTGATTTCACAGAAAAAATTGTTTTTCGTATTATTTTCTGTTACATCTAAAATAATGTACAAAACCAAATATAGGAAACTAAGCTATTGAATTGAATGGTCAGGTATAATCCTATCGTCGTTACCGTCCGGTGCAGCGGGGTACACAATACAATTTACAATGCCCGTACAGTGTATAAAAATAATTTCTGCAAATCAAAACAAAATAATAACTAAATTCAATACTCAGCAATTCTGGATCTAATTTGCTGGATTACTGCGTTCAATTCAATTTGTAAGTACATAGAAAGATTCAAGTCTAGGATTGATAAAACTATTTCAAATCAGAAAAAGATCTACTTAGCGTGGAATCAAATTTTGCTGACGGTGCAAATGCAGCGGGATGTGCAGATTTCAAATCCTGGATTCAAGTAAAAAATAGGAATGCATTTTCTATAAATAATCTAGCTTTTATTCTAGTGGCATAGTTCCCTACACAATAATATTATTTTAACTATACTGTGTGGCATTCCATTGCGCTCGTCATCCTGAGACATAAGATGTTAAGTCTGATTATGTCCAGAAGTTACACTGGCTACAATTTCCTTCAAACCGAAATACAACAGTGCATGCACACTGCTGCTTGGCGGTAGAAATAGACATTGCGGTGGTACCCACCCAAACGGACTCAAGTCTTACATATGACCTACCATCTACCTACCACCAGTAATAGTTCTTACTGTCTTGAGCGACTACCTTGGTGGCGTAGTTGTATTACGGTAGAACTGCAGTGCTGAATTCTCGGGTTTGATCCCCGAATCGAGCCAAAAATAGGAAATTGGCGGTGTGATGACCTCCTGCCTCGAGACGCACGTAAAGCCGTTGGTACTGCGCCTGGTCTCTCTCCGGTCGTGTTGGATTACCGTCTCACCAGACTATGCGAGTAAAAGAACAGCGAGTGCACCTGTGTACTGCGCGCACACTTATGTACTATAATATCTTCTGTATACCTGTCATGTACTATAATATCATATCTCCTATGTACCTGGCTGTCAGGCTGATCTCCGATAAGATTGGACACCGTGGCTCAAACTCGGCTAGAAGGGTTTTTTTTTCCTTTTACCAATACATATTTTATATCTATGCCAAAGTTTGTGAATGTTTATATGTTTATTATAGACTATATCCTAGAATTATTTATGTGCCTCTTCTTACCCGGTAAAGGTCATTCACAGCCGTGAGCATCCTTGTTAAACATGATCTACTTACTCTCATTAGCAAATTTATAATATACGAAGCTTATAGTTTGTTTGAATGCACCAGTCTCTAGAAATACTGAGTAGTCCGATTCAGAAAATCCTTTAGCTCAACGCTACATTAATCCCAAATGCCGCAAGCTACATTTTTCTCGTAAACTCAAATACGTAAAACATTACGAACGTCAATAATATAATAAGAATATCAGCCCTGTATTAAAGGTATACAGCCCACTGCTGAGCACGGGCCTCCTCTACTACTGTAAGGGTTTAGGCCTTAGTCCACCACGCTGGCATAGTGCGGGTTGGCAGACTTTACATACCTTCGAAATTCTTATGAAGAACTTCTTAGGTTTTCCTTCACTAGTAAAGCAAGCGATAATTCACAAAGAATAAACAAGTTACTTTAGAAAAAGCAGAGGTACACATCAGCTTTGAACGTCAAAAATAAATATAATATTTTGTATCAATGCAAAGCTGAGGTCTCGGGTTCGATCCCCGGGTCGGGCAGTGATATTGAGTTTTTCTATTCAGTATCAGCTCGGAGTCTGGAATTTGTGCCTGATATGGCGATAAGCTCGCCCCCTATCACATCATGGGACGGAATAATGGCGAAAAGTGGGTGCACTAGTTGCGCCTCTGCCTACCCCTTCGGGGATAACAGGCGTGAGTGTATATGTATGTATGTATATGTATCAATGACTTTAAAGCATAATCGAGTCATTCGCGTTAACAAAAGATGTGTGAAAGTGACAGGAACTAAATTACATATTAACTAGATAGAAAGGAACTTAAAAGGTCTATTCATAGGAAATTCTATTGTCAGCGACAGTTTCATATTTACAAAGTGTTTGCTATTTTTTATGAATAAGACGCTACTTGGCTACTTTGCAAACTTTAGGTAAGAACTTACAGGGAGCTGCCAGTTCGATTTGCAGTAGATATTTTTGCAATCACCGCTTTATACGCTTACCTAACAGCTTTTGAAAATATTGTGTTGACGTGATTAGTAACTCAATAAACAGGGGTTTTTTATTGTTTACTTGAAAACCCTCAATCGGTTTAACCGATGCAGACCTAAGCTTTACTTTTAATACATACAGTCAGACAAATCTTAAAAGTTTTGCCAAACTTTAAGGAAAGTTGGTAATGACTTTTTTGGATGTCTAAGTATCGTACTCGTTTCAGGCAACGGGACCATCCACCTAGATCGCACCAGCCTATTTTTATAGGAGATAAAACTGGAAAAAATCTATATATAATATTATATTTATGTAGGTATTTAATTAGGAGAACATTAGCAATCCTAAACTATCTAACATTCATAATTATAATACAACTATTTCACCTAAATTTCTTTATCCCAAGAACTCTACCCTAAAACCCGCATTCACATGTTACAAGGCCAGAAAGGCCCGGACAAACCTCTAAGCAATGTAGCCCGTAACTTAAACAATAATGTTTGAGCTCAACCTTTGCCATATAGGCTGTTGCGGTGTGTGACCAACGCACTCGTCGGCAGCTGGAGCTTGGACAAATGTTTGCGCCAATAGCAAACACGGGTAAATTGTAGGTACTTCTACGTGGTAAATTAACTTTTGTGTTTATGATGCTTTGAAATTGATAAACCTGGTATTTTGAAGTAAATGTAAAGAAGATGTGACTGCCTCGGTGGCGTAGTCGTATTATTCGCGTTTACCGCTCTGAGGTTCGATTTCGAATCCAGGATGGGGCAAATATAATAGTGGATTTTTTGCGCAGTATCAGCCAGGAGTACCGAATTTCTGTCCAATGGCACCGGGTGATACCCACTATCTATATACAGAATGGATTTTTGTAATAGGACAACAAGGGCAGCTACCTTAACCGCTATAGCTACAAGAAAACTTTAAAAGAACTCTGTCCATCATTTTTGAAGGTATTAAGATTAATGATTCCTTGTGTTTACGCGAATGTTAGACATTTAAATTAAACTATTATAACGGATTTTGTCGCGGTTTTTTATTTTATTTTACTCCCGACGTTTCGAAGGCTTTTCACCACTTCGTGGTCACGGGGCGGGCTGAGGTGTGGATGGTCCGAAAAGTTAGTATTATAAAGCTACCTTCAATTTACAATTATACAATTTAAGATGTTAGTCATTGTTCGCGGTCCGGTCTACGCAGTAAGAGCTCACAATGTCTTGAGATCTGGCAGCAGGTCTTTTGGGGCCCAATATAATAAGATGTATTACCGAGTCCCAGGCTGGTGCAAGTTTCGAACCATCTTCTCTATTGAAATTGGGATGTTTTTTGATTTCAATAGCCTCGCGAATCATCCTAGTCAGGAATAGGTGTTCTTTGGCAAGGATTTGTGGCTTTTCAAATCTAAGGTAATGGTTGGAGCCTTCTTCTGAGTGTTCAGCTACTGCAGATTCGTAGAGCTTAGGTGTTTAACATCAGCTATATGTTCTTTTACGCGGGTCCCTATATGTCTTTTTGTTTGTCCAATATAAGAGAACTTGCACCAGCCTGGGACCAGGTAATACATCTAATTAAATCGGGCCCCAAAAGACCTGCTGCCAGACCTCAAGTCATTGTGAGCTCTTTTTGCGTAGACCGGACCGCGAACAATGACTAACATCTTAAATTGTATAATTGTAAATTGAAGGTAGCTTTGTACTACTAATTTTTCGGAGCACCCACACCTCAGTCCGCCCCGTGATCACGAAGTGCTGAAAAGCCTTCGAAACGTCGGGGGAGAAATAAAATAAAAAACCGCGATAAAATTCAGTATTAAGATTTGCATTCACAGATTTTGAAAAAAATATACAGTTCCCAAAAAATGGGCAACTTGTTTTGATACCAATCGACCCTATTGATTATAAGGATTAAAAGCCTCTATGAGACCATTAGAGGTTTGAGTACTTTAAAGGTCAGAAATTACAAAAATCTTCCTCAATACATTTCGTAGGAAATATATACACTCACGCCTTTTATCCCCGAAGGGGTAGGTACAGGCGCAACTAAAGCACCCACTTTTCGCCATTATTCCGTCCCATGATACGATAGGGGGAGAGCCAATCGCCATATCGGGCACAAATTCCAGACTCCGAGCTGATACTGAATAGAAAAACTCAATATCACTTTGCCCGACCCGGGGATCGAACCCGAGACCTCAGAATTGCAGTGGTACCATAATACCACTACGCCACCGAGGCAGTTCGTAGGAAATGTGACACTAATTTGATTTTTAAACTTAACACAATAATGCAGGGTCTATTGTATTTGATGGTAAGCGGAGTGGAGTCCAGATTGTGTCGCCAGACGATGTCTCTCGCCAGTTCACATAATTATGCGGGTCGGTTTGAAAAGGATATACCCAGGCTGATCCCAAAACATGATACTCTTACGTGACCCACTATGGCGGGCTTAACACCTTGTAGACGATAGTCGCTACCTGGGGGGATAAAACAGATCCTTCCACCAGCAAACCCCTAAATTTGACTTCAAGGCATTTCTAAACCAAATATTATGAGACAACTAAAATAAAACAAAGACAATAGGCAAAATGACAATAGGCCAGACGCGTCTGGGACACTGGTGGGGTCCATGGTGATGGTAATGGTGCAGAGTTCCCCGGCATTTGTTAGCGCCGGCCGCGAGCGGACGCGGCCCGCGTCTGACTCGGCGATATATGGCGTGGAGTGCGAGGGATGAACTTTAAACAACTTGTATTTTTTTTTATATTCGGATAAGGGCTCTTACACATAAACACGACGCGACGTCGTTTCACGATGACACGTCGTTTAGGACGAGCAACGTACAAGAGTTTTCACAACAATGCGGTAGTGTAGAGATTTTTTTTTACGCGGGTCTATTGGCCAGTACCCTGACGAGAGTCTGCTTTTCTGGCCACACCGGACTTTAGGGTGAACGCTTTAGGCGCTCGCATCCCTTTAATTTAAGTGACCATGCTGAGGGCAACTTACTAACGGGTTACGAACCTCGTTACATAGCGGTGCATGACATCAAACTTACATTTTCGACAATATTCGTCACAAAATAGGCTAAAAATAGTCCAAACTGCAAAGCGTGTCCCTTGCACCAAAGGCAAACGAATTAGTGAACAATAGTTTACTGGGAAACTTGCGCGTATAATGCGGAACTTATAACGCCACTGTATTGAGTGTGCCGGCGCCGCACACCCCTCTCCTCCCCCCTACTCCTCTTGCCTCTCGCCCCTTCGCAATTGATGTTACCTCTACATGACATTACGCGATTATGGACCAATTGAATTATGGTGTTAAATGAGATCAGGAAATGATTTCCTCTGATGTGTCTTGCTCTTGACGATTGATTAAGGAGAGAAAAAAGTTGGTTTTAGATGGTCACCCTTGCTAAGGAACAGTAGCAATACCGATTTGAGGTTCAGGTTTCGATTACTAGGTTGGGCAAGTTTGTGAGGCTTAATGATTTCTTATATTTACGCGAATGTTAGACATTGAAATAAAAGTATTTTACGGATTTTATCGCGGTTTTTTCATTTATATCTTCTCTCGACGTTTTTGAGACGTTGCAGCCTATGGTCACGGGGCGGACTGAGGTGTTGATTATCCGAAAAGTTAATGTTACAATATCTAATTTTATAATTATGCATTTTTTTTATTTGTTGTTATTGACGGTCTGATCTACGCAGAAGTTTGTGAGTCTCATACACATGGTTATCTACCAATGGTAAAAAGCCGATGCAGGCCGGTTTTAACAAGTCCGCTTGGAAATATTTAGTTGGCTTATGTTGAGCAATGAACTTCATATGACTGTTTATGATAATGATAACAAAAGATTTGCCCCCTTTCACATCATGGGACTGACATAAACTCGGCAAAGTGTAAAGACGAAGTTACACAAGGAGAGTTTCGTCGTATACGAGCGGCAGTTTCTTGCTATGCTTGAAAGCAAGTATCGCCCCATAAAGTCTCCATAGTCACCGCATGTTGTTAAAAAATCGTACAAATCTCACCATTCAAATTTCGAATGGCGAGTCTCGTACTAAAGCAGTTTGTTCGATGCCCACATCAACACATGCAAATCTCGCCCAAGTAGTGTTTTACACTAGGTAAGACACGTATGCGAATATCACCCTACGAATACTTGCCTGTAGTGTAAACAATTTAAGAGGAGCAAATCTCGCCTTTGGCACTCAAATCCCAGTATCGCTTTATTGCTACGAGTTTTTATCTTAATGTAAACAAACACAGGAAAGAATCACATGGAAAGTTCTCGCATACAATAATCGCTTACGATTTTTCACCGCTCGCATTCGAGAAAATCTTCTTGTGTAAATGACGCTTAAGCAAGAATGCGACTCTACCCTTTGGGATGGAAGACGTAAGCTTATGTCAACGCACAAAATCGTTCATTTTAAAGTTAACAAAATTCGCAGACAATACCGATTAAAGGTAACGCACACTTACTGTGCTAATTATAAAGTTCAAAACCCCATTTCCTTTACGAAATCAGTTAAAAACAAACTAACAAGATAACTTTGCAGTGATATAAACTCTGCGGCATTATACCGTTCCCGGGAGGCCGCGAATTAGACGCGGGTACATGTGCGTTACGTCACGGGACGGGACGTGGGATACACTAACAATACATACATATACATATACATATACATATACACTCACGCCTGTTATCCCCGAAGGGGTAGGCAGAGGCGCAACTAGTGCACCCACTTTTCGCCGACCTTCCGTCCCATGATGTGATAGGGGGCGAGCCTATCGCCATATCGGGCACAAATTCCAGACTCCGGACTGATACTGAATAGAAAAACTCAATATCACTTTGCCCGACCCGGGGATCGAACCCGAGATCTCAGCTTCGCAGTCGTACTGTAATACAACTACGCCACCGAGGCAGTCATCACACTAACAATATCTTTAGAATTGTTTCAAATACGCATGAGTTACACGGGGTTGGAATTTATATGCACTTCATACAAAGTAGACTTTGTAGCAAATGATGTACAGTGTTAACTGTTAGGGACTCAGCTCGACGGTGGCTCGATGTTTTCCATCGCTCCTGGCGGCTCAACGTCGGGTTCTAAGGCACGGTGAAACAAACATAATCGCACAGTTGCTCCCAACGAAGGCTGGGCGGTAGAAGTACTTTGTCCGTGAAATAAAAACAAGACTTTTTGGCAAAGGAATTCTGTACCAGTCAACCTTGGGTGGTGAAGTTTGTGTTGGATATGGTTTTTCTAACACGAATTGCCTAGAATCGGATCACAGGGACTGGATTCCCAAAAAATATGAACAATAACAGGCCGGTATAAACTCAGATAAAATCTGTCTATTTGCTTACAAAAGCATGTTGAGCTGATCCTATATTGAAGTAGGGTAGGGGCAGGTGGAATAAATGACCTCTTGATTAATGAAAATAATCTCATGCACATAATATTAGGCTCTACCTACCATACCATACCAGACCTGTATTATATACCGCCCACTGCGGAGCACGGGCCTCCTCTACTACTGAGAGGGTTTGTCCTTAGTCCACCACGCTGGCCTAGTGCAGGCTGTCAGATTTCACATACCTTCGATATTTAACAGAGTACTTCTCATATATGCAGGTTTCCTCACGATGTATTACTTCACCGTTAAAGCAAGCAATTATTGACAAAGAATACACACATAACTTTTTTTAGAAAAATCAGAGGTGTGTGCCCTTGGGTTTTGAACCTGCGGAAATTCGTCTCAGCAGTCCGTTCCATTCCCAACTAGGCTATTATTTAACCTACCCCTTATAACATACTGTGTATGAAGTCTCGTTCATGAACCACAAAATAGTCGCTACGCTGTTCTGTAAACCCGTGGAGACCGCACGGACTGTCAAATTTCGTAACAAATTCTCGGACCACGTGAGTTATTGACGTTTATTGATAAATAAAGTTATGGAGAGCAATTTTTGAATTCTGAATAGTTTAAAGATGTAGTTTCTATATATTTTAAAACATTAACCCGTCAAACCCCGCTATATATATAGATGTATGGGGAAACCCTATATACTAGGACGCCGGCGTCCGTAACGGGGCTTGACGAGTCAAATAACCCATGACATTCATAGAAGCAAAGTAATGAACTTAATACTCAAAGACGCTAGTTATAAATATTTTTGTGTGATTTGCTATTGCGCATGGCTCCGACAATGTAATTTTTTTTATTCTGGAAACAATATTTTGCCTAATATTTTTAAAATCTTTAAAACATTAAAAAGTCCTGTTAGATCTAATCCAATAAATTCGAAAATCGTCCTCACAAATTAAATTAAACGCGTGTGTTCTAGTGATGTAGAGTCACAATAATATTTATGTTTTTTTTTTATGGCATAGCACGACGAGACGAGAATGCCGTTCGCCTGTAAGCGATACGACCGCCCATAAACAGTAGAAACACATCCAGCACCTTGAGTTACAAAATACTGTGTGGCATTCCACTGCGCTCGTCATCCTGAGATAGATGTTAAGTCGCATTATGTCCAGTAGTTACAAACCGAAACACAACAGTGCATGCACACTGCTGCTTGGCGGTAGAAATAGACATTGCGGTGGTACCCACCCAGACGGACTCTTACATATGGGAGACCTACCACCAAGAAATGTAGTTATGAGCTTAGGAAATATCTTTAAGACTGCAGACACTACAATTTAATTTTTATTAATTTTTTTTTACTACGTACGAATTTAATACCTCTCCGAATATTTATCGTCGCATATCAGTGTGACGTCACGTCGGGTGTTCATTACTTACCCGTACCTATTAGTTTTATTTCAGATAATATATGTGGGTGAGACAAGGACAAATGACGTGCGAGCGGGACAAATAGAGAGGTTTCTTCGACGACATATGTAGTTGTCAGATTAACGGAAAACCTGAAATACGCTTGAGTTAGTTTAAGTTATACGTGGATGTACTGTCGTGTGCAGAAATTTTACGATAAAACTATACAGTAAAACTTATGTCAATATAGTTTTATCCCTTACTAGCTTTTGACCGCGGCTTCGCCGGCGTTTTTAATGTTTTTCGGGAAAAAGGTACATATAAACCTTCTTTTTGAATCACTCTATCTATTAAAACCGCATCAAAATTCTTTGCGTAGTTTTAAAGATTTAAGCATACATAGGGACAGACAGCGGGAAGCGACATTGTTTTACACTATGTATTGATAAGAGTTGTGTTTTATAATGATTGTACTCGGGCTTTCTCTACAAAAGAGAAGGGTAAAGTTTCTTCCATCCTACTTCCTAGATCTTCGATAATATTACATACTCTTAGTTATGTAGATTTCCTCGCGTACGTCTTCTTTTATTAGTGAAAGCAGCTTATCTTTAAATTGTATAAATAACACCTGAATATCCCAAAATTATGCTAGATAAAATGATAGGCTCCTAAAATATAATGGGACCAAAAACGTACCTTGGCTACATTTATTTATAATAAGGGCCACTTCTAAAGGGGTATTCTTTCCCTTTAAGACTATTAATTACAGCAGTGCAAATTACTGTACAGCGAAGCCTAATTCTAGTTGCAGCCCGATAATTGCCAATTTAATTACTAATATGTACGCTGTTAATTACATTCGGAGTCTGCTCAAACTATATACGAATGGCTTTGTATATTTAACACAGTTATAATATACGCAATTGAGGCTGTAATATATTTTTATTATACATGCTTATATATGAACCATCTACTAATATCCGATAATTAATATGAAGTTAGCATTTTTGCGTAAAGTGAATAGTTTATGCTCAGAGTTCGATTCCCAGATCAAACAGTATTTTATACACACACACACACACTCACTCACGTCTTTCATCCTCGAAGGGGTAGGCAGAGGCGCAATTAATGCACCTACTTTTCGCCGGGCGTATTCCGTCCCATGATATGATAGGGGGCGACCCTATCGCCATATCCGGCACATATTCCAGACTCCGGGTTGATACTGAAATAACTGAATAGAAAAACCCAATATCACTGCCCAACCCAGGGATCAAATCCGAGACTTCAGCATCCCAGTCGTACCGCAATACAACTACGCTACGGAGGCCGTCAGTATTTTAATTAATAATAAATAAATATTTTAATGTCAGCTAGCAACTAATACAACTCGAAAAATTCTATATCATAGACTTGCAGAAAAAATCATATCTACAAAGCATAAAAATTAACCGACTTCAAAACCACTACAAATAAAAAAATAATTGAAATTTTTATTCGTTTAGTATATACGTATATTTGGAATCGACGCCTAATTTAAATTGCCAGCTAAGCTGAGTAAATACACAAACAAATATACGAAAACATTGTTCAATTTAAATTAGGCACCGACTCCAAATATAGGTATATACGAAGCGAATACAACTTTTAATTATTTTTTGATTTGTAGTGGTTTTGAAGTCGGTTTAAGTTTAGTTAAAAAAAAAATATTTATTGCTTTTTTGTTAGTTAATTATGGAATGATGTAAACAATACATCATAGATATACGATTGCAGCATTCGCGAGTCATCTGCTGTTAGTTCTTGAAAAGTTCCGTTGTGTATCTCCAAAGATCTTCATCAGATCTACATAAATTATACACTAAAACCTTCCCTGAAAAATATACATTTGAATACCGAAAACCACATCCAAATCAGATCAGTAGTTTTTGAGAAACTCGCGGCCATACAAATTTACATACATACGGATCGAATACAGAACCTCCTTTTTGATGTCGGTTAAAAACAATAATGAAAATCATCATATGATCAATCAAAAATACTTATATCTATAAGCTAAAACATTGCTATTTACACGACTTTATCGTTCTAATTTTGAAACCGACATCTTACCACGTAGTAAACTCACCATTCTTCCATATAACTTGCCACATAAAGAATTATAAACATTTTTCAGCGCGAACATACGTGGCGTTTAACCCAGTGGCGGCCCCTAGGATTCCGAGAGTCGATGCAACTTCCCAGCACGTGTGCTTGCTTTAAAATTTATTATAATTGTCATATCCTACAGTCTACAGTTTCTGGATTTGAGTTCTTTATCTTGGATCTTTTGGTTCATTCCTGAGTTTGCTGCATAAATTGTGAAAGACGCCTTTCTGTCTGTAGATGTCTTATTTGAGTTTGTACATTCTTTATATGTAACAGAAAGTAATACGAAAAAAAATCCTTCTGTGAAACCAGTATGAAAATTAGTTGATATTAAAATGTAACCCCTGGAATGCCGGGCTCATTTTGCGTAAAAGACGCTTGCGTGCCGCCCATATATTTTGATTTTGGGTGTAAAGGTGTTCCAACTTTTACACCATAAAATCATTTTAATACGAATTTTGAAATTATTTATTTATTATGGATCAATGGTCATTAAAATATTCAGAAACATTGCGAGATTTGGCATAGATGGCCGCCATTTTGATATTCTTTGTTTTAAGACCAATTGATCTCAAAATTGATATCTGGCTATATCTTTGGTTACGAAACACGGATCCAACGCCACAATTGAGAAAAATACCACCGTAATGTCTATTTCAACCGCCAAGCAGCAGTGAGTATGCATCGTTATGTTCCGGTTTGAAAAACATTGTAGAAGTTGAAAAACATCTAATATCTCAGTGACGAGTGCAGTGGAGTGCCACGAAGTACTTTGAAATTAAAATTCCTGTACGGTGTTGCTATAAACAGTAGCTTATCACTTATCAGTGGTCGCGTCGCTTGCCATCAAACAAGCGGCATGCTTGTCTAGTTAATCAGTAGCAACAAAAAATAAATAATTTAATTATACTCTTTAAGCCGTGGTACCCAGTCGAACCGAAAAACAGTCTAAAGCGAAACATTATTTGCAATTTGCATGACAAATTCTCGCGCTGTACGCAATTATATTCTTGTTTGTCACCCTCACAAAAACTACCGAAATCGTTCTATGAAATAACTTATTATTCCGCGTGGACGTGAGCTTGAATAATACTTTTTCATACAAGTTTGTCCAACAAAATTGTACCTTTTATGTAATACATGCATGGAATATTGCAGGTACCTAAATTTCATGTTGGTTTTAACAGTGTCGTATATTTTGATGGTCGTCAGTGTTATCCCAGTCTACATAAGTATTACTTAAGTACTACATGACAGTGCATTTACGCTCATCACCAGTTTAAATCTAATAATAGCCAATAATTAACTTAGTGTTAATATAATACAAACCTCGGAGGAGACCTCTCGCTGCCGGCCGTGGTCTCTTCCATGGTCGGCGGTCGGGAGGCCTGGCAGGCGGTGGCCCACTTCTGCGAGGCGGTCCTCTCGCGGAAGGAGAGTGCCGAGAGGGATCGCCAGCGCAGTGGTGATCCCTCCCGCCGCCAGACGAGACGTAGGAGGCGTCGGGTGGACGACTGACCGACGTCTCCCGCCCTGTGGATTGGGGGCGTTTGGAGAATTCCACCACGGTATCCCCTGCCTGTCGTAAAAGGCGACTAATAGGGGCCTCCGGGGGTCACGGGTGGGCGGGAGGGGCCGTCCACCTATTAGTCTAGCCAACTTCTGTGACCCCCGTGATGGACGGCAGCGTGTCTCACGCTGCCTCGGACGCCAAGGGCGTCCTTCGGTGTACGGGGGCTTCTGAGCCCCCGCAACAACAGGAGAAGGACCGCAACAGCGGTACGCGCAGGGGCGGTTGCGGACGACAACTTAGACGTGAGTCGGAGGAAGCCCGCAGCCGTCCCTAATGCGCCGAAGATGGCCACCGCGGAGTTTTAGTTGGTATGCCGTGCGGTGTACATAGGTTAAGGACTCGGCCCGGCGGTCGCCCGACGTTTTCCATCTTTCCGGGCGGCTCAACGTCGGGTCGTAAGGCACGGTGAACCCAACATAACCGCTCAGTCGTTCCCCTTGAACACTGGGCAGTAGTAATAAGTCACTTTCTCCGCGTCAACAAAACAATATAATACAAACCAAGGCAGTGTTTATATCACACATACGTCATTATTATAACGTTTTTAAACACTAGAGTAAGTCTATGAAATTAATATTTAGGTTGTGGCTCGTCTAAAAAAAAGGTTAAGTAGGTAAGGCTGAGTAACTCCACCATAACCCTAAAGATATTCGTAGAGCACAAATTAAAATAACACGATACCTTGCCAAAAACTTGTACGCGCGTAGTGACGTTATCCGGCTCATCCGATATCTATCCGCTCGATCCGGTATTTAGGAAGTCGTGACGAAGGTTGATCACGGCGTGCGCGAGCGATAAGTCACGCTTTCGACACTGTGTGTTTGCCCGGTTATTATCCGGAGTAACCGGTCAGTTCGGATAATTACGGAACTCTCGAAAAGTCGGTTATTTGTTTTGGAAACGTTTGGGGATTTAAAAGTTGTTCGGATTATAAATACTGACGTGTATCGCAGGGGACACTATTAAAGTTTTAAATAGATTCAGGTTATGCCTCAGTTTCGATAAGAAAAAACGTTTATTTCCGTGAATTTTAGGTTCATATTGCAAGTAGCAACGACCTGCGCTATCAGATACACAACTTGTTTTAAATATAATATCCTTTATTTTTCATGTCCCACTGGTGGGGAAAATCTTGAAGGTAATGACTGTGGTGTAAACCATAAGCTTAACTTCCGCCAGATCTTGTTACAGTAGCTTACAAGGATTCCTAAAGCTTATAGTATTTAGTACACATAATATGTTGTATGAATTAAATACAATAAGATTTATATTAAGTGGCTCTTTAACAATGTTATCCGCCAGCAAACGTACCTATAAGACAGTAGGGTCTAATTTCACCAATTTCTTATTTAACTGTCTCTGTGGCGTAGTTATGTTACGGTACGTCTGCAATGCTGAGGTCTCGGGATCAATCCCCGGTTCGGGCAAAGTGATATTGGGTTTTTCTGATCAGTATCAGAGCGGAGTCTGGAATTTGTGCCCGATGTGGCGATAGGTTCACCCCCTATCACATCATGGGACGGAATACGTTCGCCGAAAAGTGGGTCCACTGGTTGCGCCTTTGCCTACCCCTTTGGGAATAAAAGGCGTGAGTATGTGTGTGTGTGTGTGTGTGTGTGTGTGTTCTTATTTAATGGGCGTTAGTTGCTAGAGCATTAAAATTAACGCGAACATTAAAGTATCGCGCGTCCCATGAAAGAACGCCTAGTTAAGGATGATCACCCGTCAGAGCTTGGTCGGATACTCAAAAACCTTAACAGTCCGTTAACAGGCTGTTAAAGTGGCTAACAGAGCTTGGTGAAATTACGCTTAAGAATCTGTTTCAAACTTCAGAGTAATTTGTACTCTTCACATAAAATCTATAAGCCAACCAAATAAAATTCGCACTCTAATTTAAGCTCCCAATACCAAACCATACCAGCCCTGTATTATATACTACCCACTGCTGAGCACGGGCCTCCTCTACAACTAAGAAGGTTTAGGCCTTAGTCCTCCACGCTGGCCTTGTGCAGGTTGGCAGACTTCACACACCTTTGAATTTCTTATAGAGAACTTCTCAGGTATGCAGGTTTTCTCACGATGTTTTCCTTCACCGTTAAAGCGAGCGATATTTCACAAAGAATATACACATAACTTTTAGAAAAGTCATTGGTGCGTGCCGTTGGGTTTTGAACCTGCGGACATTCGTCTCGGCAGTCCGTTCCACTCCCAACTAGGCTATCGCCGCTTCCCAAATAAATAATTATAAAATTAGTACTACCTACATTAGCAGTTTAATACGAATTTATTTACTTGAAAGTGAAACAGGCTCTTAATATGGAATGCACTCTTTTGATTACCATTCATTTGGGAGCACGAATACTGAAATCGGTCGTCCTATATTATACTACTAACAGACGATTAGATTTGGTATCATGCGACCAATTCGTCACGCGGTACAGTCTTCATGCCACACGATCGATCGGTACCATGCAATGTCCAGTTGTATCCAACCAAGTTTGATGGACAAGCCATCGAACCAGCCGTACCAACAATAACAATAATAATGTCCATCGAACCGTGCCCCACACGATGCGATATGGTTCGATGGCATACCATTTTAATGGTTCGGCTGTACCAAATCGCATCGTATGTGCCCACTTTTATATTCGACAATTACCGTTTACTTACATATTTAACTTCAATAACCAAAATCTTTATAATATGACCTCATACACCCTATAAAAACTCGTAGGAAATAAAATTAAATCTACGAAGTTTGATAGTGGGTCTTCGTAAACGCATCACCTACGCCTGGACAATCCAATAAGACTATCAGAAAATACGTTCCCGACACATAAAACTTTCTTTTTGTTTGCAAATCGTATAAACTGTACCTGCGAAGGGATATAGATTTGACTGATCCGGTTATACATTACGTTTTGCATTTTTTTATTTATAGATACATATTATTTTCTAACGTTGAAGAACTTTTTCAATCTCTAATCTACTACTGCCTCGGTGGCGTAGTTGTATTATATTACGACTGCAATGCTGGGGTCGCGGGTATCGATCCCTGTGTCGGACAAAGTGATATTGAGTTTTTCTATTCTCAGCTCGAAATGGAACTGACTGCTCGAACGACTGGAATTTGTGCCCGATATGGCGATAGGCTCGCCCCCTATAACATCATGGGCCGGAATAACAGCGAAAAGTGGGTGCACTAGTTGCGCCTCTGCCTACTCCTTCGGGGATAAAGGGTGTGTGTGTGTAATCTACTACTAACTTGCACTAAAAATGTGATCGTAAAAATACTCTCACACTTCGCAGTCAGCAGTAAATGTCAATTAAAAATTAAATTATGTACATTTATCTTCGTGAATTGCTTTATCTAATTATTTGACATAACAAAACGCGAAATAATACTTACGTAATTTAAATTTAATTAACAATGATTATTAATAAAGAGGTTAAATTATCCGCTCTATTCCAATTCATTTCCACATTATACGTACAAATTTGTGTATAATCATGAAAAATAAGCGCATTATTCCGCCCGGCTTGGCATAAATGTATAAATTTTCAATTCCTCACCGAGTGACGTCTTATTTCAGTATCTTGCGCACAAAGCTTCTTTCCTCGCTGTACCACGCTACGTTATATAGGTAGGTAAGTATATAAACTTCATTATATGCTTGACCTGTTATTATTACCTGTACTTTATGACCTCGGGATTTTCTTGTCCATTCAGGTGTTGTTTTAAAAAATATTGCGCACAATGGGCTAGCATTATTATAATTTGAAAGATATTATAGTCAACTTTAATTTTTGAGAAGCCTAAGACTGGCTTGCACAAGGAGTCACTAAATACGATTAACGCTAACATATTTGTTTTGTATTAATAATTACAACCTCCTAGTGGATGACAATGACAGCACAAGATTTTAAATGTATTCAACGCCAAACATAATCTTTTCTGTAATCTTTACGCTTGCCGCACACGTTCGGTTTCCTAATTAGGTTTCCTGATCAGGAATTCAGATTCAGGAACGTGTGCGCGTTGTTGGACATTTTCTATGTAAGCGGAGCATTCAGGTTTCCGAATCTGAATTCCTGATCAGGAAACCTAATCAGGAAACCGAACGTGTGCGGCAAGCGTTAGTCATACTATGACTTTGGCAGAATCGTCGCGTAAAAAAAACATATTTACTAAGTTGTTGTGCAAGGCAATAACAGAGCAGCGAGTTCAGTGAAATAGTTTTTCAATGCAGTATTCAATGAGAAGTAAGATTGAACCTAAAGAAGGTTAAGGGCTTGACTATTTTTTATATTATTGACTGCCTTGGTGGCGTATTTGTATTACAGTACGGCTGCAAAGCTGAGGTCTCGGGTTCGATCCCCGGGTCGGGCAAAGTGATATTGAGTTTTCTATTCAGTATCAGCCCGGAGTCTGGAATTTGTGCCCGATATGGCGATAGACTCGCCCCCTATCACATCATGGGACGGAATAACGGCGAAAAGTGGGTGCACTAGCTGCGCCTCTACCTACCCTTCGGGGATAACAGGCGTGAGTGTATGTATGTGTGTGTATTTTTTATATTTGACAGAAATCAAAATATACGCAGGCGAAACCGCGATCAAAAGATAGTAACATAAAATATACACGTTAAAGATACAAATTTATCGCCAATTAATAAGTAATCGACTAAAAGTTCATATAACTCGATTTAGTTAACTAACGTCTTCTTTATGACTGCGCTGGCAAGTTTAAATTAATAACCTGCGAATTCTGATAAACTTTCTCAGTAACAATTCGTTAAAAGTTAATTCGTTTTTAGTAATTGCCTTTGTATGTTATTTATGTTTTATGCTTTAAAATTTATTTTTGCGTGTTTAGACGTGGCTACGCTCGCGTAGAACATCAACGGCGTAAAATTGATCATCACCCAAAACATAAATGTAAAAAAGGAGAGCCAAGCTCAATACAAAAAGTATGCTTGGCTGTGGGCTTCGTCGCAAAAAGAATGGCGATCTAAATGAGTCCCAAGTTCTATGCAAAATCCAAATATGTATTTATAGGAACGAAATAACATTTTGTACAAGTATTGAACTCTATTTCTTTGCTTTATTGGATACCTATAACAATTGCTGTTATTTAAAAATGCGAGATCTTAAAGTAGGTTAGATTTGAGTTGGACAGTAAAATAAACGAAAGCGCCATCTTATAACAAGTAGACTTTTACAAAAAATAAATAAACTATTATTTATTCATTTTATAGTCGAATTTTCTATAAATGCGTGTTTTTAGTTTAAAATATTGGATTGCCATCGGTCCTTGATAAGTATGCCAAATTTCGATTTAATAAAAGCGTGTTAAAATAGTTTTAAAACATTGTAGTCTTAAAATTAATGGACTAAATTAATTTAGAGCTGACACTTATGAATTAAAACCGGCTGTTATTTCACACTACCTATAAATCCAGCCTCGAACATACATAGAATCAAGCCTTTTTCTTTCAGGGGTAGGCAGAGGCGTATCACACCCATATTTCGCCAGGTATGTAAGGTCCTACGGGGGAGGGCGGGTCTATTGCCATTTACTGGGCACATTATCAAACTTCGAGCTAATACTAAGTAGAAAAACGCAACATCACTGCCCGACCCGGGATTCGAACCCGAAACCTAAGCACTGCAGTCGTACTGTAATACAACAACACCACCGAGGCATTTAAACATTCTTAAAGCTGCAATTCCGCAGGATGCGGTAGACGGCAGCGGCACATGTAATATCATTTTATATGAGACCGATTCCGACATACGACTGCAAATGCCGGGCAACAGTTTATATTAATCCATACAATACAACTGCCGCTGCCGTCTGCCGCATCCTACGAAATTGCAGCTTTAAGGTTAAAATTTCCCCGATGTTTTAATATAAATGTTAAAACGTTAAACAACGCCTTATCTCGCTATACTACAATGGGACTCTCAATTCTCTTTAAAAGAATTTTCGATGCTGCCGCTCTCCGTGCTTTCTGCAACTTTAAAATCGTTTTACATGCGATTAAAGTTCTTATTGCCGTGTGATAAGGATACCAGGTGGTGTAATAGTATTCCTGTCACATCCGATGGTGAATTATACGGTCGACAGGGTAGTTCCAAGCGGAGTGCGACAGCCGACGCGCACCTATTTTATGACGATCCACTGAAAAATTTCTCACGTTTTGTGAGAAACTAAAATCGATTTCAATTTTACAACGTACAGGTTTGTTTTTGTAATACATTTTGTAGCAGTTGATACTTCATATACAAATAGTTTAGCAAATGTCCTTATTTAAACCGAATGACAAAGTGAGTCAGTCTCTCACCATTAGTATTAAGAACCTAGAAAAAAAATCCATTGATATATAAAAACACAATCATATAGAGAAGTACACATTACTGGTGGTAGGACTCTCATATGTAAGAGTCCGTCTGGGTGGAAACCACCGCAATTTCTATTTCTACCGCCAAGCTTTAATGTGCATGCACTGTTGTGTTTCGGTTTGAACTTTGAAGGGCATTGTAGCCAGTAACTACAGGACATAATGAGACTTAACATCTTATGTCTCAGGATGACGAGCGCAGTGGAATGCCATACATTATTTTGTAGCTCGGGGTGCTGGATGGTGTTTCTATTGTTTATGGCTTACCATGAATAGCATGCTCGTCTCGTCATTCAATGCAGTAAAAAAAAACATCGCTCGTCATAGATATTGGATGTTACATCTAATAATACAATACCGAATACAATAGTATGTATTTCCAATTGGTGCCAGGAGAAGGTAACACCGTGCGCGGCTCCGGACAGGGAATAAAATAAACCTCGTAACAGTCGGTCCATTCAGCTAAGAGCTACGACTACAGACATACAAATACACCTTAAACTTATTAAACCTCTCTTATTGCGTCAAGGGTTAAAAAGATCGCTGATTCCAACAATTTCATAGATGCTTTGTTGGTAAAAAAAGTCCTCAGCTAAGGCACCACGCGAGGATCTGGGCAGTTGCCCGGTTCATGTTCAGACGGTGACACCAACTCGGAATTCTTTTCGGGTATTCTCGTTTTAGCAAAGGATTTGCAACAATCTAGATAAAAACCTGGTTATTATCACTATTCTTGAAAAGCCAAACTAGTAATTTTTATAGGGTTTCTTTACGATTATAAAACATTTGCCTCATAACGTACATTTTCTTAAAGTTTTTCGGTGGTACAGGGAAGCGAAAAATGTAGAGACCTTGGAAAAAGATTATTTTATCTCTACAGCGTTATCTCAATATGGGGCTCACAATAATTACTTAATTTATTTACATTATGCTAATTTATGTACCTAAAATTATTTTTTATAAATACAAAATCATGAAATGAGTGATAAAAATAATAAAAAAAAACGTAACTAAAACCGCTGACATATTATGTAGTTATTTAAAAATATTAATTATTAGATTCCATTGCAAATGATTCCATAACACTTAAACTTTAAGACAACTCTAAAAGAATAGCTCCATTAGTAGAGAAAGTTTTCAAGAATGCGGGTAATCGCACCGAGTTAATTTAATGGCCTCAGCTAAGTACCAGCGCGAGTTACGACAAGCCATTGCTGTAGATACGAGACACTCAAACAACTCTACTCTATAAAACAAACAAGTCGGTATGAATAGACGGATTTACACCTGGGACCATAGACAAGATGCGTGCTAAGCGAAACAAAAAAGTATGGGATTGACATATCCTAACAAATCTAACAATAACACAAGTGGTCAAAGCGAACAGATAAGGGAAAAAAATATAAACGGTTGCAACTTGTCTAAGGCCTCTGGTATTATCACATACGTATACATACGATCTAAAGTCAGTGCTCTAGTTGTACCTCTGCCTACGCCTTCGGGGATAAAGGCGTATTATGTGTGCGTGTGTGTGTGTATAACAATGGGCAGCCAAATCTATACATCTATACATATAAATAAAATTGGAGTGTCTGTTTGTAATATTGAAATAACCATTTTTACTACATGCATATGAGTATATATACGGTGCATGCACAAAAATGACTTTTTTTTTTCATTTTTGTCTGTCTGTCTGTTTGTTCCAGCTAATCTCTGAAATGGCTGGACCGATTTTGACGGGACTTTTATTGGCAGGTAACTGATGTAATAAGGAGTACCTTAGGCTACGTTTTATTCCGGGAAAATATAAAGCGGGACTTTTATCCCGGAAAAACTTTTTAACGCGGGCGGAGCCGCGGGCAACAGTTAGTTCTAACAATAAGAATGCGTAATGATTAGCCCCTTCTTGCTCTACCTCCAATAATATTAAGTTACAATGTGTAAATTGGGAAATAAAAATTAATCACTTTATAGTAAATAACCTTTATTTATTAAAAATCATGTTTTAACGAAGATATTAATCAGATTGAGGATTTAAGTCGACGTCTTCGATATTAGGTACGCTGGAAGTGAGACCAATGAACTCCGATATGTTCTGCCAAGTTGCAGTATCAATGGACAACAATAAATCCGATTCTAAATACGCTGCTTCCACTGGAAATGATAAATATACATACAATTTCCTTAACCCTACAGTCACTTTGCGAGCCCCACACTATTAAAAGATACGAGTATTGTCTTGGGTAAAACTGCGAGGGGCTTTGGTCCTAGACTACTCATTAATAACTTAAAAATAAAAATTGGTGTCACAAATTTTAGCATGATTTGTATTGCATTTAATTTTACCATACTCTTGTTCATTGTCGTAAACAGAAAAAAATTTTGTGCAGATAACAAAAAAGTACCGCTATTGCATGTAAACAAATATATTATTTATTGTATTGGTCATTCAGTGGTTGAAATCAGACCGTCGCATTAATATATTTGTAACACATATTATACATAAATTTAATTTTTCTGCAAAATCCACCAATTACTCCCTGTGCAAGAATTGAGCTTAAACAGTGATACAAAGTCTTTCTTCAAGTATTAATACCTATATAAATAATACGCGAAACAGTTCTAGCCATAAAAACAGTAAAATCACCTCTCATTTGATTTATGTCATTTATAATCCTTTTCAACTTAGATAATTCTTTTTCGATTCCTGTTTTAATGTTTTGAATAAAATCTGGATCATCGAAGTCATGACTGACATTCGAATCGTCTTTATTCTCCATTGTTGTAAATCATTTAAAGTAAAAATTATAAGCTAAAAGTGATATTTTTTAAAATACGCTATGCAACATTAATTAAGATTTAAATACTAGGTTATATTTTCTTTTTCGCGCGCTAAACCACAGACACGTTTTTTTTTAATATTACTACGCACAAAGAAAGTTGATGAAATACTTACATCAAATTGGTTAGATACTCAAAGACCTCAAAATGTTATGTTTTCGAAAACAATAGACGTCTTATTAATTTATTCAAAATACAATTAAAACTTTGAACCGCAAACTGTCAAAACAAACGTGAGATAAGAGTTAGGCGTATTACATAATATCGGTAGGGCGATATTTTGCAACTGACTAATAAATCAAATATCTTACACATATTATAGAGCTGCACTCATTGATGTATTAAGAGTTTTTAATACATCAATGGCTGCACTGAATTCTACTCTCTCAAAAATGTCTCAAAGAGACAAAGTAGCTTTTCTGTAGAGTGTAACGTAAGCATTCTTTATGTTTCTAATATGAATGTTTGCATATTCAAACATTTTTACGGCCCACCGCCCATTCTCTAAGTATTTGGATGGCCAAAACCCATGTGCTTTTTTAAAGCAAAAATGTACCGATTAATGGTTATTTTTATATCTACTGGAGTCTGGAACTAGCTTATGACCAACTATTGCCGCTAATTGCTTTTTGCGAGTCATTTTCCCAAATGGTCATTCACTCCATGTTGATTAAATATTGCTCTCTATCTCGAACTCATTCGTTCCAAAAGCAGTTCACAGACATCCTCATTTGGTCAAACGTATTTACTTTAATGATCATGAACAAAACTAGATGGACTGTTCTGAGCATAAGACATCGTCAAAATACTCACCCACGGTTAAGGACTTCGCGGTGTAATTCTTTTTGTGTATTTGCATTTGGCATTCGATATATTATATCTTTGTATTTTTCGACAAGAGTTTTTGAAATAATATAAATGCTTATTATATAAGCTAACCCTGTAGTATAATTTTTAGATAATTTTTTGTGGGATCTAACACCTTTAGGGAGAGATTTTTCAAAATCTATTTTCTTAGTGCGCTATGCAAAATTTAAATGCATCTAAAAGTTCAAGCTCTATGTAGGTACGTTGTGCCAGCCAGCAATAAGGTTTATAAATAAAAATCATTAGAGTTTTGGAGGGAACTTGGAAATGTGATAAGGTGCTCTTGTTTTAATTCACTATTTTGGTGATACTTAGTGTTATATTGCATAACTATCATGGTATGTTATCCAATATGGTTCTATTAAAGGGCTCAAATGAAGTGAATTGAAATAACTGTGCTAATCAAGTGTTTTTTGTTACCAAAACTCCTCGATTAAGTCTTGGTAAGGTAGCCACTGCTTTACTGCGACATACCTACTCATTTTTTTTTGTCAATGGCCCTACTGCCAGTAGCGTGACGCGAGTCGGCTTTTCTGGCCACACCGGTCTTTAGGGTGAACGCAGAAGGCGCTCGCAACCCTTTGAAGAAACAGCATTATGGTGTATAAGATAACCAAATACAGAATCTCCTTTTTGAAGTCGGTTAAAAATATGAATTAAGACGAGGCTTTTTTCTAACCTGGAATTGGCAAAATGTACACAGAAATTACATTAAAAAAAAACATAATTAATTTGCATCTACGAACGAGTTGGTATATTTCAAGTGATGAAAGAAATTTTGACACTAAAAATTCTCTTAAATTTAACGACTCTGTCGCGCGACGCAGAAACTCGCCATCGTAAAAGCTGCCTTAAATTTCTGAATTGGGTCAAACACCGCGATACGCGATAGACATTAAAAGTTAAATTATTAACTGTGAAGGAAATGGAAAAACACTTATTTTTTGGGTGATAAAAACTAAGTTTATTGTCGTTTGTAAATCTTAAAAAAATTATCGAAGAATGTAGAGACATAAAATGCTACGGATTACTATTACTTGCTTTTCTTTTTTTAGATGTAAGGTATGATCATTGCACTACGATTTAATAATAATACTATTAGTTTCTACAACATACAATAATGTATTATATTTATTATTTAGCACAAAAACTATGAAACTTTTCAAACAGGCGACCAAGCGTGTTATCAGATTTCCCGCGATAACTCCGTTTATTTTTTAAAACTGTGTTGGCAATGAATGAAATGAATATTCTTTTCGTGAAAATATACGAATATGTCTTTTATGAATGCAATGGTATGCAATAGTCAATATTTTTGTCAAAAAAGCTTTATATATCTGTCTATCAGAGTGTGTATAATCTACACAGTTTCGAACTAAAATGAAAATGTTGGGTTAGTTATATAAATTGTTTTTAGGTAGAATAGGTAGTTGTATATTTTTATTCATTTAATATCATGACCCGAAAAATTAATGAGTATCATTAATTTTTCGGGACATGCTTACCAAGTTCTGTGTGCTATTCTAGGATAAAAAAAACTTTTAACACACTAGGATATGTAATGAGATACTAAGTTGTTAGAGCAACTTAGTAGAGAATTATAATAAATAATATAATAAATTTCTAAATAAGGTTAGTAGTAGTAGTAGTACACACACACACACACACACACACACACACACACACACACACACACACACACACACACACACACACACACACACACACACACACACACACACACACACACACACACACACAACACACGCACACCCACACGCACACGCACGCTCACACGCACACGCACGCTCACACTCACACACACACACACACATTCACACACACGCACACACATTCACACACACGCACACACATTCACACACACGCACGCTCGCACGCACGCACGCCCATGATGTGATGGAGGGCGAACTTATCGCCATATCGGGCACAAATTCCAGAATTAGGGCTGATACTGAATAGTAAAATACAATATCACTGCCCGTTAGGGTAATCGAACCCGAGATCGCAGCATTGTAATCGTACCGTGACACAACCACGCCATCGAGGCAGTCAGTTCCATTATGCCCCAAACAAGTGTATTTACACATACACGGCTTCAAACAGGCTAAAATTGTCTCGACTTGTGAGGGACAACCATCTCTTGTCAGTCGTTTTCGGCCACAGCGGCCAATCTCAGCGGAGATCAGCCAAGTACGCAGGAGATATTATAGTGCACAAGTATGTGCGCAATACTCAGGTGCACTCGCTATTCCTTCCCTCTCATAGTCCGGTGAGACGGCAATCCGACATGACCGGAGAGAGATCAGGCGCAGGACCAACGACTTTACGTGCTTTCCGAGGCACGGGGGTATCACACCGCCAACTTCCTGACTCCGAGCTGCGACTGAGTAAATTTTAAGATGGAAAAACCCAGTCACAATGTTTTTAGCTCGACCCGGGATTCGAACCCAGGACCTCAGCGCGCAAATCGTACTCGTAATGCGTACGCAATACAACTACGCCACCGAGGCAGTCAATCCAGTCAGTCAGTCGATCCTCTATTTGGACCCACCTTACCATCAAATACAATGGGGTAACTTTAGCGTGTCCGTATAAAAATACTCCACCGAAACAGTCTCGGTGAACTGTGATAGCACTTTCTCCGCTAGTGCCACTTCGGTAATATAGTCCGGTTATGTCATGCTAATTAATGTCATTCGTCTGAGACGTAAATTGTTCTGAAAGATTATTTTAAATCTTAAATAAATAAATATTATGATATGTAAAGTGTGAAAATAGAAAATATTCGTTTGAAAAATAACATTTGGTTTACGCGCAGAAAAACTGTTATTATTTCACTGTGTGCAATTTTGCAGGTAAATTTTGTGGGATCCATGTGTAGAAATAAACAGAAATTAGATTAAACTAGTACCTATCATTGTTTGAATAATTTAGGTAATTTCTTTTTTTATATTTAAATATGCTCAAGCATAGATCATTATTTATTTTTTTCAAATTAAATCTACCTGTAGTGTAAGATGAAAAAACATGTAAATAAAAATTACATAGGTAACCATGCACATTTAAATTACAATGTACATTTTGTAAGAAATTTACATCTACTTCTTTACATCTTGACTCCTGAAAGTGATTAACAACAAAAAAAAATTTTTGCTCCCACTGTTTTCGTCAGAACAATAAACAGCGTAAGTAAATGTTTATTGCATTTTAATTGTGAGCACAGTCGAACAATGATGCCAATCATCTCGTCGGCACTAAATCTGTTTTTGGATGAGTTTTGGTATGTGTGCCGCGTCACAGGCCGAATGTCATTGGATTTATAAATACGATCAGCTCCAGAAATAGGCAGCTAACAGGTTTTCCAGGCGTACCGACCAAAATAAAGTAGCCTGGATCCGTTAACAATATCATTGTCTTGGACGGCGGTTGTGGCGGCCATTGTGAGTGGGTTTCCCAAAGATTTCGCTTTGTTTTTTTTTTGTGTTTAGTGCGATGGATAATGACGATGTTCAACAGTTTTCATTGCGATGGCACAACCATCAGGTAGGTAAGTATTTTTTTTTATCAACACACGGGATGCACAGGTACACTGACACTTTATCTAGCTGTAGATTACGCTTTTATTTGTGTCATTTACAATTTAAAAACATAATTTAAAAATAAATAACTATAATCTATGAATTAAAATTGAAAATAGAACGCGGGTTTTAAGAATATTGCCTAATAAATTGATTTTAAAAGTTACAGCTTATAAAATAGTAATAAAGTTTGCAAGTTATGTGGTATTTCTTGAGATAGGAGATTGAGATTATAATATATTGTAACAGTTGTGAACGTCCTACGCTTTTACCTGTACATATCAACACATCGCACACTGCTTATCAGATTCTTGCTTTATTAGCTGATGTTATGTGGGAATATTCTGAAGACATTCAAATTTAACATCTCTCGTGGTTGTGTTATATTTTATTAATATTTTACTTACACAAATTTAGAACTATATATTTTGATTAATTAAAGTTATTTCAATTAATATATTTTTCTTTTTACTGATGTCGGCAGATATATGACCACCTCGACGTTTTATTTTTAAGCCTATCCCATAGCTTTTGCGTCAACTCAATTATACAAATAAAACTATTTATTACTGATAAACACCAGAAAACACTACTTAATTGTTTTTGAAACGTGTAATGAATACCAATTGAATAGTTATAAATTGTGTCAACCATAAAGAACGAAAATAAAAGTAGGAAACTCGGCCGTTGTCAACATCTTTGATTGATGGTTTTAAATAGCAAACACGTGTAGATAAATTAGTATGTAGGAGCAATAAGAGAGATAAAACTATTACGGCGCAAAACTAGTTTATACATATTCCATCAATGTAGAATGTAAGAATTTTCTAATAAACACACACCACGTGGACTTCTAAGATAATCTTGAGCTATTTTTCCGAGTCATTTACATTTATTGTCTACAGCGACCTAGTTTACATTTTTTTACATATTAACGTTGTTGTCGTTTGTTTCTTTGGAATAAAAACAAAGCGCAGTTGAATTAAATTACTTTTAAAAGCAGTAGTAATTAAATTACGTAATGTTGTTTTGAAAACATTAAAATTATCTTGAATAGTTTCAAATTATACCTACTATTATTAGTTTTATTTGAATAGATTGCCTGTTCCAATTTTAAATTTAAATTACGGGTAAAAAATATTTTACCGTTAGAACCCAAAGTAATATAAGTCCCTATATGGGTGTATTTTCGACAGAACAGCGTCATAGGAGCATTGGGTCGTATGCTGAACACTGGAGCCCTAACCGACATAACCCTCAGCGCAAGCGGGACCTCTGTGAAGGCCCACCGACTCGTTTTAGCATCATGCAGCCAATATTTCGCGCAGTTGTTCAAGGTGTGGTGACAAACTTTTAATTGCTTGTTATTGGTCCGTAGGCATCGAATATTATGATGTTAAAAATATAGACAAATAACTAATCATTTTTCAATGTCTATTAATTTATCTAGTGAATATTTTTTTCTCCGCGAATACCATGTTATGCCTTGTTTAAATAAATATCCAAATTTCATATTTAAAGCGTCTCCATTAGAATAAGAAAGTTGAAATATTCATTCACATTGTCTATGGCTTATATAAATACCTATCACAAATTCGTATTTTCTTTGAAGTGTGCGTATGCTAAACTGGCTGCACGCAGTAACCGGCTCTTCCTCTATACTCTATTTTATCCTTTCGCATCTCCAGGAGGTGGAGGCTGATAACACCCTAGTGGTGGTATTAGGATGTGATGCAGCGGAGCTGAAGCTCCTGCTAACGTTCATGTACACTGGAGAAGTGACAGCATCGAGGGTCATTCTGCCGTCACTCCTGCGACTGGCGCAGACGTTGAAGGTGTCTGGACTTACCGACGCTGATGCGGTAAGTGACTTCTAGAATAAAAAAAGAAGACAACGGGTTGCTATTTAAATTCGTTTACGATAAACATATCTGACTTAAAATGTTCTTGTAGATTTTGATTTTCATTAATATGAGTATTACTTATCTCTCGGATTTTAGAGTTATGCTTTTGGATTCGCCGTCCTAATTTTGGATTTTGGTCTAAGTGGGTATTAACTGAAACCACAACGCAAAAATGATTGAAACAGCCTTACTAGAAGTTTTACATTACCAGATACAAAAAACTTTCTACTTATAAAATGATTTGTTATTCCAGCAAAATACAACACAAACCGACGAACCAGACGCCAACCAAGAGGAAACAAATTCACCAATCAATCTGGAAATAAAAAACGAAGCGCCAACCCCAAGCGTGGCCAACGAAAATTCAGACAACTCAAAATTCACCTACGACGAGATCCAGACGAATGATGTGAAAGAGAGAACCGAATGTAATGACGACTTTATGCACAAGAACGAAAGAGACAGACTGAGCAAATTGGATCAAATTGTGCAGAACTTGTATAAAATAGGAAATCCGACGACGACTGCAAATGTACCGAGTATTGGTGAGTTGATTTATCGTAATGCTGTGGATCTGTCTGATTACTTCGGAACAATTGTGTAACGCGATAAATATTTTCTATTGTTAGATGCATGTTTGCTTAAGTTTTCAAGGAACGAATACAAACGATGGCCTTTATAAAGTAGTTAGTGTATATTTTGTTGTTAACTATGTGGATGTTTGGGGGAACCGTAAACACTATATTTCCAAGTGCAATAAAGTTGTAAAACCGTTTTCCTTACAAAAACGAATGTTGCTAATTAAAATACATTCTAAGTTCCAGAACCAGACCCGTACGACAGAAAATGGCGGATGGGCAGCTCAGTATGCACGATATGCAACAAACGCCTCAGCAACCAATACAACCTGCGCGTGCATATGGAGACGCACGCGGGGCGCCGTCACGCGTGTCGCGCGTGCAGTCACGTGTCACGCTCGCGCGACGCGTTGCGCAAACACGTCGCGTACCGACACGCGCCGCACCAACCGCGGCCGCGCGCTGACCTGTGACCCTACTACTGTTGTGGGGCTCCTTATTCCGCACTTAGGGTGGTATTAATAGATCAATCTCAAGTTTGAGTTACATCTTAAGTAGACATAATGTATTAAACTCTTCATTCATGATTCATTTATTAATACCGGCCTTAGCCCGTAAAGAGTCGGGCCGTTGTGCATCTGTGACCCTACTAGACCTAACACGCACTAATCCCATGTTGTTTCATCTGTGGTAATTTAAGAGGCCGTATACGAAATTACGACACGCTAGCCCGCGAAAATAAGTGCGCCTCTTTTTATATCGATAATAAAGACATTGTCGCATTTTTCCTTTAGGCGACTTTTTATACCAATAAACAGTAGTTTTAGTTAGTTAGTTGCAAGCACGATTTTGATTGAAAACGAATACAAGTTTGAGTCTCCGTACAAAAAAAAATCTGAAACAGACGATGGAACTTGGTCGATAGTTTGAACTTAAAGAAAGATATGGCTCGTTTAGCCAATTTGTGTTGAAATAGTCTTTCTGATAACGTATTATAAATTAACCAGATCAGGTTAGTTTTTAAAAAATCACGATGTAAAGTTGACTGAAATAGTCGAAATTTCGTATACGGCCTCTTAAAGTTAACGATACTTTTACAATGTTTGAGCAGGCAGCGCCTTTGCTCGCTGTGAATTCGCTTGCAATTTGCCAGTGAGATAAGAGCCTTAATTTTACCTGACTACAGATGAAACAACCCCAAAGTGCTCAGCCAAATTAGTGCCAAAAATATGAAGAAATGCCTAATTAGTGATGTTATACATTTATATCTAATAGTCATTAAATCAGTGGCCAAGTAAACACTTACTACGCTTAACAAAAATACAGCTTAAAAGTGGGATTTAAATGTGTTACCCAAAGACCCTGTGATTGTCAGTATTTATCACGTTCTAAATACGCATTGTGTGAACACGTCCGTTTTTTTATACAATGCCTGATTCGAACCCATCTCGTTTTAATAGTTAGACCAGTAATATATTTCTAAGATGAAACCAAATTATACGCTCCAATCTCCAGTAATATTTCGCAAATGTATGCCAAAATATATTTTGTAACGTTCTAGTCCGTATTTTAAGACTAAAGATAATTTGCCTGTCACCTGTAGGTTGTGTAGCTATTTGTCACGTCGCGCTTTTATGTAAACACATCGCGTTATATAAACATTGGTTTGCAAACACTTATTACAAGATTAGGCTGTCAGTATAGGGTATTTAATCTCACAAACTGCATATATTTCTTATCATTTAAGCTTTTCGTTAATACTAGTACAATTCGACTAATCGTAACGTAAAATGTATAATGCACTTGTCATGCATCGTTGTATAAACACGCTAAATAAGTATGTAGAGCGTGCAGGTTGCAACGTCACGTTCTTATCATTTCTTCATTATCTCCTAACGTCTAATAGGAACAAATGGTGCGTTCGAATTCTAGTCTATTCTACGTTTAGTAGTAGTAATTTCTAATCTATTTTTTTTGTTTAGTATAATTTTAATATTGCTCGATTCAAATAAAATATTCTTTTTTGTTTATTTTTCCAGCTATTTGTAATAAACCAAAAATTCATCAGATAGAAATTTCAAGATTAATATTAGCTAAAAAGACATTATGTTAACTTAGCGAACAAAAATACATTGATTATACTTACATACTTATTTATATGTATACACCCACCGAAACGATGTTTCGTGACTACAGAAACATATAAAAGACATTATGTTGTGTTTTGTATTTATGTCTTTTTTTATTTATATTGAATTGTTATCTAGTAAATCGATAAAAAATGTAGGTAAATTATATACCTAATAAGTTAATATGTAAATTTTTTGTAATACGTAGTATAAGATTATGGAAATCATATGATATTGCCTTCGTGAATTAAAAATGTATTTTAAAATTACAAAATTAAAATATTGCTACACTATGCATGTCAAACTGTGATAAAATAATCAAACTTTGAAATATGCTTTGCAATATTTTGCGTGACCAATAGATGTCGCTATAATAAATTTAATATTCAATAGAAAACTACCCTCATATAATAACAGCGTTCAAAGCATTATTCAAAAGTATTTTTTGGAACTTTTATGGTTTATTAAATTTTATACAGATGATTCTTAGCAGTTTATTGAACACTTAGACACTAAAAAATAACGGGAAATTTACTTCAAATAGCCTCTACGCAATTTTATTGTACCAACTGGATTAATTTTTACTTTTTTATGTCAATAGAAAAAAAATGTCCAATCTCGGGAAAATGTTATGTTGTCAATTGTCCAATTTGTTAGTGTAAGTGGGATAAAAGACATTAGTACGTTAAGACTCGAGGATTGTGCAATATTCATATGACTATTCACTATTTTGATTTGTATGGCAGTTATAACTGAGCATTTTGCACTGTCCTCAATTATTAAATAATTTAAGTTTAAAATTTTTGTTTTATTTCATCCAGTTTCTGCCAGCTTACAGCGTATTTCTTTAATAAGTGGTAATTTGTTTTAAGGTTTCGATAGAAAAAATGCTTACAAGTGTATTACAATTTTATTTATCATTTCTTCGTACATTAATTTAGTAATAGAAACACGTAGAAACTAGGGTAAAAATATATATATATGAAATTAGTATAAAAATACTGTTTAGAAACACCTTACTATAGATTCATTTGAAAT